>SJYO01035449.1:2503-602503 GCA_006410555.1 Capra ibex
AGACTACGACCACCCTTCCAGACTACCACCACCCGTCGGACGAGGGTCTACATGTGTCTCAACACTAATATTTAGAGAGACTCTTTAGAAACAAAGTATGAAAGGACTGGTGGAACGATACAAGAAAAAAAGACTTCGTATTAACGACACGTTATAGCCAAACTAAAGACGGCATGTCGTTGTACTTAATCGGTATCCACATGGACACAGGGGAGGGAGAACTTAGAGGGAGGGTGGAGGGGGACGATGTAAGAACAAAGATACCTATCTACTTATTATTTCTGACAACTGATTTTATTGTACTTTTCGAGGGTGTGTGTTCACACGTGTGCATGTGAGGGATCACGTAGTAAGCCCAGGTGCAGTCCCAACGGGAGCCGGTGGGGCGGGACCCTAGGTGCCACTCGGAGCTGTGGACGTGAAACAAGGGTGGGAGCCGGACGACGGGTGCGGAGTCGTCGTCTCGCCGGGACAGGGGTGTCCACGACTTCACTACCTCAGGGAACAGAGGCCTCGGTTCCTGTACTTATGGTCCAGCCAACAGGAAACCCCTGTGGATATGAAGGCGGAAGATCGGAAAGGTAACATAGGTGGGCAAAGAGAATTGTCTTACAGGCACACTACTGTGCCCGAGGGTACTGGTCGAGACCAGACAAGAGTAACTCTCATGACGAATGGGAGCCGTGAGAAATAACCGTCACCCTTTAAAACGAAGTCACGAAATAACTTTCTTTCGTTATTTATTAGGACAGTATTCTTTATCAAGTTTTCATCTGACACGTATGAAACAGTGTATAAGTCCTTCAAGTGTTCTCTAATTATCTTTTAGTCTTACAATTGTTACTTAACATGTTCCTTTCCGTCTTGTGTGTACACTTCTCTGTACGGCAGACACAGACGACTCTCTAGTCGACGTATTATTCCGTGGTACTAGACTTGCGTAGAGAAGACCGAAGAAATTACACGACGACTTTTTCATTTTCAATGTAAACGATGAATATGATAGGTTTTACCGATACAGTAGTTTTAGATTTGTACATACGGATCCAGGTAAGAAATTTGTACAAATGTTTGTCTACCTTTTTCTACTAAATGTAGTCTTTTTATTCCGGAAACAGTCTTGACGTGATACGACAGACAGACAGCCCCTACACCGCGGGAGTGACAGGTCGAGCTACCGAGGCGTCGCCCACGTCCCGTAGCGCTAACCAGGAGCTTCTCAGAGTGGCCTCTCCTCCCTAGACCCAGGTGTCTCTGACCCAATGTCCTCTCTAAAAGTATCAGCAGAAGATCAATAGGAAAGTCGGGTTTAAAGTAATCTTCGAGTGTAAATTGTGGGTCACGAAAATTTAGCGAAGTGCGACGTCTGTTTTTCGTAAAGAAGGGTCTTTGTTTCATGTCAAATCCAGTCAGCAATTTTATGTTGTTAACCAACTTTAATTCAAGCCAGTAAAGTCTCACTAACAACCTCTCGAACCAATGTAAGACCTTCCTATTACGTGTGGCACAGTACTACTAAAATGTTAGCGTCATTTTGGGGAAGAGAGTACCAAATTGTAAATTTTTAATTTGTTCTTATTACTGTTATTTACGTAGTAAACGTTTTCGGGATATAAACAAGTATCCTAAATATGTCTGTGCATAATGTCATGTTGGTAAACTTTCTGATTTTAGTCCATAGTCTTGTACTTGACTAGACTTTCCTATAAGTATCGGACCTATATGTTCTTTTTCCTTCATATATTTACTTCAGTATTCAAATGTATTTATATTCCTTGTAAAAAAAAAGAGACCATAAGTACTTAAAAAGCGATTAATTTTTGAGACATTATTTTATAGAATACCAGGTATATTGTTCATAACTGTCTAATTTCTAACGTAGTTCAAGTTTTACATCGGAAACAGCATAAGACCAGCGACATATTAGTGGATGTCTTCATCACGCCCATTTGACCTTTGTTTGTGTATCTGCTCAGTCAGGACCCTGCCGTCGACCACGGGCTCCGGGAGGAGAGGTCTGTGGGGCGGGGAGGGGTAAGACCCGAGGTCGACGAAACTCTTAAGTCTCTTTGCACTTCCTGGTTCGTCGAGTTCCTCTCTTGAGACACCGACCGAAATAAGACTGTATATCGATTTTCGACGACCATTTTTTCGAATTTTGGGTTAGGTCGAAAGATCGACTCTGCACTTGTCCTGTCTCGTCTGTCGGAGGACGAGAGTCTCACCGAGCTCGTCCCGACCCGAGGGCCCGACCTGGGTGGTCTCCTGGCGGGTCTCGTCGGGGACGTTCCCTCCCACCGGGGAGTCGCCACCGACTGGGGGTCTACGGCCCCGTGAAGACACAATTTGTGACCGGAGACCTACTTCTCCGGGTCCCGTCCCGTCGGGACACTGGGGACTACGAGACCCGGGACAAGGGAGGCTCTTGCACGTGCGTCCCGTACCGGTCGTCGTGACGACGACACCCTCCCTCTGGGCGCACGTGCCTGCGCTCCCTCTGAACCCGGTACAAGACTGGTGAGTCCACCGTCCGCTCGCGGTTCCAGTGCAAGAGACGACGACTCCCGAGGAGAGGGCCGTGCTGGAGACCTCTGGACGACTGGGAGGTGAGGATCCCTCACCGGAGGCACGGGGGCGCCCTGGTCCGGCCGCACATGAGTGGCGTTTCGAGTCGTCCTCATTCAGGACTGACATCGTGTTAGGTCGGAGACGCAAGGGCGGTGCGACGAACCAGGGTTCTCGTGCTCTCCTTCGCACGTCTGTGTCTGACACCAATCAGCACGTTACAGTGTGCCCCGTGCTCCTGTGTGTGTGTGGACGTCGCGGGTGAGGATGACTCCCACCCCTTTGAAGATCTCCCACCTACTCGACCTCTCTTGTTCGGACCCCCGACGGTGCACCCCCAGGGACGGTGGGCCTCCCCCCCGCCCTGCCAGTGTGATCTCGTAGTTGCCGTGTAAATTACTGTCTTTGCGGCTGTACCCCTGTCGATGAGGTGTCGATGAGTCGATAAGTGTCTCGAGGTCTAGTGTATAAGTTGTGTCAGATAACAGTGGGTCAAAATGTGAATGGAGTAAGGGAGTCGACGGTCGAAATGCCTTTCTCCATGCTCTACTGTTCTGGTGGTAGTTGTCACTTTGGAGCTCAGGGTGGAGAGACGCCAGGGAAGCCCACCTGGCCGACGTCTACCCCGCGACGCGTACCGGTCGGTGCTCCTGTACTCCCTGTGGGCGTTCACTCCTCGGACGTACGGAACAGCAGTCAAAGTCCTGGGGACACGGAGAACAGAACTTTCACTTCCTTCCTATTAAAATTTCCTTAGGGTCACCTAAGCCACGGACACAAATCCCTACACACACACACACACACACACACACACACACAAAAGACTATCCGTCCAAAGAGATCTAGACCGCAATTCCATCTGCAGAATGAGACACACACACACAAGTACACACCCGCACGTGTTCACCCAAAAAGAAACGAGACAACGATGTGGTACCGTTTAAGATCCTACAAGACCACCGAAGGGTCTCTTGTTAAGTTTCATGCTCCTAAAAGACTGGTGTCACCCATTAGAGTCGAGACAGTCAGTTGGTCTCTGTTGTAACTGATGTCCCTTTTACGGAATAGATATTTTGCACTTTTTTATAAAATCATAAGGTCTTTTTTTAGTGAGCTTATATCAAATTATAAATACCGTAATATCTACACTCTTAGTCAAACAAAGAGTTTTGATAAAAGAAAGATAATTCGGGGTTAAACAGAGTTTCCATAAGAAAATTAACGATTTAAATGTGTCGGTTACGTAGGTGAAAGTCTCTTAAAAACTCCCAACCACTTAGAGTCTAAAAGTGCAAGACACCTTTGAGGGTCCCTCTCGTGACGCCCGAGTGGTCCACGACCTGCACGAGGTACTCCTCACCTCCGGTTCCGACGGCACAGGGACAACCAGTAGCGTCACAGGACCCGCACGCCCCTGAGGGGAGCCCGTAGTACATGGAGGACGAGATTTACGACAGAAAGGAGAAGGGGAACCACCTGTGTCAGTACGCGGTCGAGCGCCCCCTTCGGTTCAGTCGTCCAGACGACTCGACACACGCAGGACTTCGGAGGGGCACCCCGAGCAGGGGTCGAGGTCCGAGACTCGACTCGTCGCGACGGCCTCATCCCGTGCCACAGCCACTTCCCCTCGGGTCGCTTGGGAGCATCCTCCACGACCCGACACACCTGCCAGTCAGAGTCTTTCGTTCCGGTGTGGACAACAGACCCACCACGGTGCACACCTCGTAAACTACCCTTCTTCGAGTGTCTCGGTAGAACAATCCTTCCTGTCGAACTGGCACCACGAGTACAGGACGAAATTTCACGGGCACCAGTCGGTGTCTCTCACACCGAAAGAGAACCCGCATAGACAAGGGGTATCTTAAGTGACATAAAGGTTTACAGAAAGAGGACACTGAGATTAAAATTCCGCTCCTTCGCACGGAGTAGTCAAATGACGATTCGTTCACAAAATTACTTAACGTGAACCCCTGAGGTTAAAGTAGGTGTTCCCCCGTCTCCGACAGGATCGATTCATCGGGGTGTCCCGTCCGACTCGTCCCAGTAACGTCGTCTTGTCCGTCGGGGGGTCCGAGCAGAGACTTCGACAGAGACATTTCTCTCCAAAGTCGACTCTCACTCGACAACTGTGGTCTCACTACGTTATAGAATATCGGCTCCTTCCTTTATGTGGGGTCGTCTTCGGTCCGCTCAGAAGGTAAACGAAGACCTACCACCAACACCAATTCTGCGTTTGAGGTCCGTACACCATGTACGAGCAAGGGGACCCTATGCCCTTAAAATTCAAACGGAAAAAATTTTTGAGAGAAACTCGATAATTCCCCGAAGGGACCATCAAGTCTACCATTTCGTAGACGGACGTTACACCCTTTAGACCCAAACTAGGGACCCTCTAGGTTCTAGGGGACCTCTTCCTTTACCATTGGGTGAGATCATGAGAACGGACCTTTTAAGGTGCCTCCCTCCTCGGACGATCCGATGTCAGGTACCCCAGCGGTTTTCAACCTGTACTGACTCGCTTTTGTGAAGGTGAAAGTGAAAAACTCGATAATTCTATGTACAACACAAAAGACCATATTAATAAGGGTCTTTTATCTCATAAATGATAAGATCCTTTGGATTCCAACTTCATTTCCTTGTCAATGAACTTTAAACTACACTTCGCAAAGCTCGAAATTGGTATGTATCTGAAGTGTCAGAATTCACTTCAGACTACGATAAACTCACATAACTTTTCGGTGACACATAGAAGTCCCTTAAGGGATCGTCAGGTCATCGATCTTGAGACGTGAAGGTGTCGTCCTCCGGACCCCAAACTAAGGACCGACCTCTTGATCCCAGGACGTTCGGTGTGTCACCGGATCAGTTTTTCTTATTGGTCCTAGAATTAAATCGTGTATCGATCAATCGACTTGTCGTCACGTCCTCTCTTTGTCGGGGGTAGGTCGGGAGAGGAACGAACGACACAATGTCGCAAGACACGACTTTCAGACACAACGAGAAACACGCAGACAACACTTTACCACACGTAAAGACTTCGAGAGAGTCCCTGTCTAAGGAGACGAGTCTAGAGCCACACCAAAGGAGAAGATACATAGACAGGAGTGACAAATCTTTCCCTTCTCACCTACAAAAAGGAACTGATGGGAGGAGGCAACCTACACGTCTGAAGACTTAGGAAATTCCAACCGTTATTAAGAAAGTAACCCTTCTTCCACTAAGACATTCCTTAACGCTCCTGAGTAAGTCGTAAAGTACTGAGTCCCCAAGAAACATTATACAGACTTGAGAGTAATTCATCTACCAAATCTTCTAATTTCCTTTTACCACTCTATGTATGAGAAAGTGAAAAGTTTAAATATGTCTTTTATTTATGAATCCAATTGAACAAAGTATGGTCACACATCATCACCAAGAACTTAAAACTTACAAAACAATGAACGTCCGTACTCAACGACCTCCTTCGGCCTTCTGTTCCGACCGGAACCGTGTCACCCTCCCCGGTTGACAACACCAGACCGACCTCCACACATCCGCGGGGTGGGGGTGGTCGTGGGCGTGGGGGCAGGACCCGACCCACACAGTCAGGGAGGTGTCGGTGCGTATTGGAGGACGGAGGACAGAGGACAGGGGTCGAGACCCAACCCTAGGGCCGGACCATCCACCGACGAACGGTCGGTTGCACTCCTCGCCACGGTAGTACAGGTGGGACAGCGGGACAACCTGTGTCTCTAGGTCGCACTCTAGCCGCAGTCGTTGGGCGACGTGGCCGACTTCGACGCCGACCGCTAGGTCCTCTCGTACAGGGACTGGACGGCGAGGCGGGGCAGGTCTTGACATGCGGAGGGAGGAAGGGATCCCTCTCAAGCGCGGGCCAAACACAGCGAAGGCCCCAAGAGGTATGTCTGTAGGTGACAAGGTCGAATTTCAAGATCGTAAGTTTTGGTACTGTCGAAAAGTAAACGTCGTCATCACAACAATTTTCTATCTACTAACTTATGAAGTCTGACTAATAAAAACACTGTCTTCCCGACGTCACCGTAACAATTATCTCTTTACCCCCAAAAACTTTTGTACTTTTTCCCTGAAAACTTTTACACTTTTAACATTTTTCTTTTTTTTCCTTCAAAAACTTTTATATAATTTTCTTTACATTTATATTTACAGTTCTTTCACTTTCTCTTTTCCGAATCGGGGGTCCGACGTGACGAAAAGGGAGTAAACGGAACAGACCGGACAGGAGAACCCGTCAAGGGAAAAGCCCTCGACATCTGGGACCCGAGAGTCCCACCAATTCTCAGGCTTGTAGACGGTCCAGGGTGGTTCAGCATAGCACGAGTAGGTTCAAAGGAGGTGCACCCTTCCGGAACTTTCAGGACATTCTCCCAGAAGGATCAACCTTTTTAATTTTGCGTAGACCACCTTTACACCTAACAACGGTCCTCTAGTCCCGGCCGGTCGAGGAGTAAAGAGTTCACGTCTGAGTCCTGTGTCGAGTCAGGGGTACGAGCCACACAGGTGAGACCTCTCCTTGGGACCACTCCTACATCGACGGGACTCCTCGTCCACCTCGGACTGAGTCCGAGTACCAATAAAATGTGCTTTTCGCACTTCCGAAAGAGCAGGTAAACAGGAGGAACAAAGATTCCCACTCGCACTCCCACCCATTGAGTGGGGCGTGACTACGTGAACAAGAGTCGCATAGACGAGACGAGAGACCCGGGGTCTCCCAAGTGATCTCCGTGGAAAAATCTTTACTTCCACGACTCCTAAGGGGCCTCCAAAATAATTTCATAGAGTCATTTCCCTCGCAGAATACTTAACTCAAATTGCCCACCACTTGAGTTCGTCGTAGGCGGGAGGCTGGCACTCCTACCCGTACCCCCGCCCTGTAGCCGTCTTGGGGACTACTTGAGGACCTCTACCTCTTTCACCGTCCTTCCTCCCCCTCCAGAGAAGGAACACCCCACAGGTGTCTAACATGGAGTGGGGAGTGACTACTCATGAATCCGACAATGGTTTGTGAACGGTGACAAGACCTCTTTTGTTAGTAACGGGTCGAGGATGAGTCAAAGCATCTCATACAAAGATCTTAACCTCACATTTGTAGAGGAAATAAGTAAGGTAGGAGACAAGTAGGTGGGTAGGTCGGTCGGTCGGTAGACAAGTAGGTAGGTAGGTGAGTGATTAAGTAGGTAGGTAGGTAGGTGGGTAGGTGGGTAGGTGGACAGGTGGGTCAGTCGGACAGTAGACAGGTAGGTAGATAGATGAGTGATTAGGTAAATAGGTGGGTAGGTAGGTAGGTGGACAGGTGGGTCAGTCGGTCAGTAGACATGTAGGTAGATAGATGAGTGATTAGGTAAATAGATGGGTAGGTAGGTAGGAGGTAGATAGTTAGGTAGGTAGATAGGTTGGTGGGTAGACAGGTACGTAGATAGGTTGGTGGGTAGGTAGATAGGTGGGTAGGTGAGTAAATAGGTAGGTAGGTAGGTAGGTAGATATGTTTGAAAGAAGGAGGGAGGGGGCTGGGGAAGGAAGGTAGGAACCAAGGAGTCATCTAGAAATGTAAAAACACGTCTAACCATAAAATAAGGAGAATTCAAATTAGTGTCCCATAAAGATAAGGGGGTGGTGGAACGAGAAAACCTAACGTAGGAAAGAGGTGACGTTAAAGGTCGTCAATGTACTAAGAAAACGGTTGTCATTGAGACCTCTCAACAATCGTAGACTAAGGGACTGTCTCGAGAAGATAATAGTGGTGCGAAGTCGACTATGAAAACCCAAAAGGTCCATCCGGTAGTATAGTAGAAAGTAGTCACCGATAAAATAAAGGGAGAAAGTCATTGGTGTTAATAATAACTGAAAAGAACGGACTATCGTGTAAGATCTTGAATGTCTCGTAACTATTAATTGTCTCCACTAGTGTCGTAGGAACTGAACAGGGACTGAAACTACTCTGGTGAACATTGTGTAGTGATAAGTCACACTAAAACCGGGAACCGAACTTTATCTACAAAAATTTCTTAAAAATCGTCCTTCTACAAGTCAAGATAGGTTACTTCACCCGCTGTCTCCTACTCTACCAGTCCACCGTAGTGTCTGAGTTACCTGCACTCAAACTCGTTTGAGGTCCTCTATCACTTCCTGTCCCTTCGGACCCCACGACATCAAGTACCACCTCATCTAACATCCTCCGGTACTAAGAGGACGGGACCGGACATTGACGGGGGAAACGGTGTGATGTAACGTTGTAAAGTGCAATTCTCCGTGTCGTATAAAGACGTCGAAGACCCGACCGGAACACTGAACCGAACCGGTTGTATTTCTCCGTTTCACTGTTCGAAGTGTCCCGGAACTCTCGAAACGAGAGACCGGTGAAGGGACACTTGTTCGGGTCCGGTAGGACGACCTCCTGTTCTGAGGGTAGTAGTGGGGACGGTTGTCGGTCGAACAGGTAGCCCTTGGTACCGATGGGAACTCGTCGGTTCGAGTCGACTGGGTGGTCGACTGACATCTACGTCCTGACAGGGGTGACCTCTAGCTGGTGTGTAGACCGGGGTCAGTCGAGGGGCTGGGTGTCGGACTACTCTCTATTACCCACCGACAAACGTCGGTGATTCAAGACCCACCAAGTGACACGTTGTCATCTATTAGTGTGTTACCGACGAGAGAAAACCGGACGACTTGTACTTGACTACAAATGACAACACAGAACCTTTAGTGTCTTACTCGGACATACACGCTAACCCGAGTTAAAAAACTGTACGACGGCTCAACGGTTTTTGAGTCGTTTACACTGGTCCGTGAGAAATAGTCTTAACCGACTCTGAAATATTTTAGCTTCCGAGTAAAACAGAATAACGAAGTTTTTTACGACGATGACCCTAAAGGGACTACGAGGTCACCGATTCTGGGGTGCGCGGGTTACGTCTCCCGGACCCAAACTGGGGACGAGTCCCTTAATCTAGGGTACCCGGTGCTGATTTCTAGGGTGCACGACACTGATTTTCTAGGTCGTGCTACGTCGATTCTGCGTCGTACCGGGTTATTTATTCACAAATCTTTGACGACGACCTCAGTCGAACACCCTCTCCTACCCCACACCAGGGACCCAACGGGTCCTACGACCCAAGGCCCACACGTTACGAATCTCCTCTTACTCACACTAGAGGTCTCACTCCTATGCCACCGGCTGTGGGTCTCCAGAATCCGGGGCATCTGTGTCGGTCGACTCCGGTGAAAGACTGACCCCTCCACCCTCCCCCCGATCGCTGTCAACTATGGTAGGGATCAACCAGTGTTTCAGATTCGACTTTCTTCGAGGGTCTTATGACGACAGGGACCCCAAAACGACACCACCAAAATTTAACACAGGAGTTCAAACCCCCATAAGGAGACGAGTCTTTCCTTGGGTTAGAGGGAGGGGAATTCATACCTGGCTCGGATCACTGAGTGAAGATTACTTATCGTATTCCATCTTTACTGTCGCACATTGACGACTTTTCTCCCGGCAGTCTCCGTAAAGTCTGAGAAGGAGTGAGAGAACCTGAAGGACGGGACCCACTTCGGTCGGAGGTACAACACTCCTGCGAGTTCGTCGGACTCCTCTCCAGGTACACCACTCCTCGACTCCGAGGTGGTTGTCGGGACACTCACACGGCAGAACGTCCGACTAGAAGGTCGGGGTCTTGGTGGAAGTCTATGGACGTCGGGATGTACTGTAGAACTGCTATTGGAGTATTCCCTGAGGGTTCGTTCTTAGCGTGTCGATTCGGTAAAGACTTAAAGACTGGGGTGGCTTTCTTGGACTTTATTATTTATGTGTCATAAAATTCGGTGATCCAAGACTCCAACAAACAATGTGTCACGTTCGATTGATTATATGAAGAATACCACCGAGACCCACCACTCAAGTAGGTACAGTTGAACAAGAGAAAGTACCTGAATTCCAAGACCGTGTCAACAGAGGCGAGATTCTAGGGTGATCGTATCTGGAGAATCAAATGACCTATGGGAGGAATTTTACATACGGTTGAGAAACCAACAATTTCTCACTCAAACCCAAAGACTCTGACCACAATAAGGACTCTTCGTCCAGAGACTGGTTCCGAAAAAATGTCTGGAGACGTCCTCTTCTGGGGTCTTCGACGGACTGTAGATAGGATATCCCAAACCACCGTTCGAGTTGTGTCCTATGGGGCACATCTGTCTTCGGTACAGTCCCTATTAAGGTATCACCCTAATACACCAACCGTTCTTACGACTCCATCGAACTTCGTCCCCACCCAAGATCATGACGGGAGAGGATTCCAGAATTTTGGCAGAACACCCTCGAAGTGTGTGCACGGTCTCTGTCCGTGTGTGCTGTGGGAAAAACCATTACTTCGTGAACGTGCACCGGTCGTGGGTCCTCGGGAGAAGGACTGGGGGTTCCCCTTTGGTGATCGGGTTAAGAAGAGACGAGTGTTGCGAAGTGAGTGGACTAGGTGAGACAGGGGGACCTTTGGTTTAAACGTAGGTTTGGGGCCTGTCTTAGTTGGACGGTCGTCACGAACCTCTCGAAACTGACTATGAGCACCGGCTGTCGACTGACCTTGTCCCCGTTTTCACTTCGTAGTCTGTGGGTGGTCGTAACGGTGTGACCTGCGGGGGGGCGGTGGGGCGGGCTGGGACTCCGTCGGACGTGAAGACGAGTCACACCCACTACATTTGTTTCAGTGAGTTACACCTTCGGCCGGGTCTCCCTCCATTGAGGTCCCCCGTAGTGTTGTGGTCCCGGGGGTCAGTCCACAAGGACTTGGGAGAGGTGTGGTCCGAGGGGCCTTCAGAGGGTTCCTGGGGTCGGTATCCCCCGGAAGACTCCACGGACCCGAACTTCTTTGTCCTCCGGTCGGGGGTTGGTCTTGGTGTCTCGGTCGTCGGACGGTTGTTGAGGATTCGGGTGAAGGTCCTTCTGACGACCGTGACTAGTGGGAGAAGTCCACCCTGTGACAGTCTCGTGCACTGGGTCCTTAGTCCCGTGTGTGACCTTGTGTCTACCGTCCGAAGTCCGTGTGCCGTCCCAGTCACAGTTATGGACGGTATGTAGGTCGGGCGGGTCGACACGTCACCCCGGACGGTCGCGGAGCAGTGGGGGGTCAGTCCCTTCCCCCAGACCACTGGAGAGTTCCGGTGTGCGACTGGCTCGTCAGGTGGGCTCGAAAGGCGACACACCAGTCCTTCGGTACCGGACACCGGGTGTAGGTCGTGGCTCCAAGAAACATTTATTTCGAAAGACCTTGTACGTCTACAAAGTCCTGTAGACAAGTAAATGTCTTTTAGATACGGATTGAAACACAGTTCTGTTATGTCGATCAAGTCCTCGGCGAGCTCTGGGACACCGCAGGTCCTTCGATTTTTATGAATGTGGGGCTTGAGACTCATATAGTGTACGATTAAGTACCCCAGTGGTGACAGACCAAAGGGGTTCTGGTTCGAGTCCAGTAAATTAAACATTAAATTAGAAAAAAAAAATATCACTTCATCTTAACTAAAGGTAACAAAGTAACCAAAATCCACATGTCTTTAAACTAAACTAAAAACGTATCTTCATATAGATAAGAAAAGGACAAAAAAAAGGAGTATATCCAATGATGTCAAAAAAGTCAACTCAAGGGACAAGATAATAAGTCATCCAAGATAAACTAATAGTTAAACTATTTATAATCACAAATATATAATTAGTTTTAAGAATTAAATAGGGAGGGAAGATTAAAACAAAACTATTAGTCTTAAACAAAAAGAGTTAGACACTCAGGCAAAGACAAAACATGTAATCAAGTAACCATACTTAAATATCTAGAGTGGACACACACTATAGAATCCTACAAACAGACAAAGAGAGACTGAAAGGAGTGAACCAAACTTTTAAAGAGTCAGGTAGGTACGACGACGGTTATAGAAGTAAAGTAAGAGAAACTACCGACTCATTATCAGACTACATATCTGCATGGTACGTCAGAAGTAAAAAGACAGTCACCTGTAAAACCACCTAAGATACAGAACCGACAACATTTATCACGACCGGACTTTTAACCCCACGTGCACAGTAAAACTTACTCTTAAAGAGGTCTAGATTTGGACCCTCACCCCAAAGTCCTAGTACACGATGGACATACAAATCACAAGTTCCTTTGAGAGCGACAAAAGGTGTCACCAAAGTGGTCGATGTAAGGGTGGTTCCGACGTGCTAGGGGAGAGGTCCTGGGGAAAGACACGCAGGAGACGTCGCGAGTAGGAAACAGCTAGAAGAGGTACTACCGGCAACACTGGGCACACTCCTCTACGGAGCGACGTCAACACTAACCGTAGCTGAATTATTAATGTCCACACCTCATACAAAAGTGCACAAAAACAATAAAAAAACAATACACGAAAACAATAAACAATAACATGTGGAACACTCATGCTAAATGAAGAACTTAGACGAAAGGACTTTCAACCGGGACATACCTTAAGAAAAGGCTGTCAAATGGGGTCCTTTAAAGAACTCCCGCCCACAGTAAATGTCGGGACACTCTGAACACTGATAATTCTTGGGCAGTCGTGTAAAAAATACCATATATATAATTAGACTTGGTCGATTACCGAGAGACGGGGGACTTTGAAAGAAGAAACCATTGGTATCAAAGAAAAGATTCAGAGACTCCGACTAAGAGAACATTTTTCAAGTAAACACAGGTAAAAGTCTAAGGTGGTGTGGACAGAAAGGGACAGAGTATATCAAGTGAATCATACTGGTAGAGATCAAAGAAGGGACATGGACCTTTGCCGTAATAGAGTAGGGAGAAAGAAAGACTCATAATAACGTAACACATATACATCGGGTAGAAGACATAGGTAAGTCGACAGGAATATGTGAATTCAACGAAGGGACAGAGATGATAACATGGATCACGACGACACTAGTAATCCCACGTCCACAGAAAATTTTAAAACCAAAAGAGACCTAGATACGGATCCATACCTCAACGACCCAGTGAACCACGAAGAGACAAATCAAAAATACAAATCAACCTCTTGGAGGTATAACAAAACAAAACAATGCAATATAATACAATACAATGTAATATAATACAATACAAAACAATACAATACAATATAAAACAATACAATATAACAATATAAAACAAAACAATACAAAACAATACAAAACAATACAAGACAATAATACCTCTTGGAGGTATTACAAGAGGGATCACCTACATGGGTAGACATAAGGGTGATTACCACCATCCCAAAAGAAGAGAGGTGTGGAAGACGTCCTAAATAACAACATCCAAAAACTCTACCAGTAAGACTAGCTACACTTCACTATGGAGTAATCTGTTGACGGAACGGAAAGAGTTTCTCGCTTGCTACGATCTTAGAAAAGAACATGAGATGCCGGTAGAGGTGCTGAAGACACCTCTTTACACGTAAATCTAGAAACCGATTAAAAAGTAACCTAACAAACTAAAAACTATAACTCGACATGTTCAACAAACATACACATCTCTCTTTAAGAGACACTGATAGAAGTAAATTTACTTAAAAAAGGTAAGAACCAACAGAAAAAAAGAAAGTGACTGTCAAAGGAAACAACACGTTTACGAAAATTGTAGATAATACAGGGTAAACAAATAAAAACACAAAAAATACAGGACTAAGGATCTCCACCTAGTGTCTTCTAGAAGGACGTAAAATACAATTTCACACAGGACGAAAAAAGGGAGTTCTCAAGGGGACATAGACAGGAAGATAAATCTGGAAACTAGATGAACGTCAAATAAAAACACACACCACAATCCTCTAGTAGACTAAAGTGGGAGGAAGAGTACGACTCCTTCGACGGACCGCAGGAGGGAGGTGTCACCGACGAGGGTCAAAGGTAGGGGTCGTGTCACGTCCTCCCGAGGGACACGAGATGTGGGCGAGGTCCTAAATGACAAAGATCTCAAAGACGAGGTCTCTTCCGTTACGGAGGGGTGAGGTCATGAGAACGGACCTTTTAGGGTACCTGCCTCCTCGGACCACCCGACGTCAGGTACCCCAGCGATCCTCAGCCTGTGCTGACTCACTGAAGTGAAAGTGAAAGTACGTAACCTCTTCCTTTATCGTTGGGTGAGGTCACAAGAACGGACCTCTTAGGGTCCCTGTCCCCTCGGACCACCCGACGACAGATACCCCAGCGTGTCTCAGTCTGTGCTGACTTCGTTGAATCGTCGTCGTCGTCATCGTCGTCTCAAAGACGAATACCGGTAACACTGACTACACTCCACTATGGAACAACTCCAAAACTAAACGTGAAGAGAGTATAAATCACTACAATCGTAGAAACATGCACTAAAAAATTTTGTCATATTCAATTTGAATGAGTCTGACCGAAGAACTTACTAAAGGAACGAAATCATAAAAAGGTTACTGGACGGGATCCTGCAAAGAACTCCCGTCCATATAAAAATGAATGTCGGGGAGCCCGGAACACTTACAATTCAGGGGCACTCGTTACCAAAGTTTCAACAACAATACTCTTTACCGGTGTTCCGCCGTCGTACAGAAATACAGGTTAAGACCAATGACCCTCTTGGTGGTCTCGGAACCCTTTTAGGACAAGGACCTGACAGTCTCACCTTACACGGTCTTTTTTGTGAATTTCGAACACCGGGTAAGGAAGAAGGAAGGAATCGGGACAGTGGACCTGTTTAGGGTTAAGAACGTTGTGGTGAGACCCCTCCCACTAAAGTAGGTATCCACCCCGTTGGGATTCCTTCCTCCGACCTCCCCCTTTGAGGTTGTGGTCCTCTGTACCCCGGGTGTCCCGAAAAGTCTCGAGAAGGTCGGGTCTCCAACGTGTAGGAAACCTTCGTCACCGTATCAAAGTGACGTTCTCCTGCACGGACGTAGAACTCCGACACTCCCCTTCTCCGAGTGGTCCAGGTACCCCGTCCCGAGTAGCCGACCGTGCGGGAGGGGTCGAGGCAGTCGGGGCACTGTCAGATAGGAACCCTTGGTTCGGACGGGTCCGAAGTTCCTACACTGTCGTCGGGTCCGGTGGTTCCGGACTCCCCTTGTCTCAACTGTAAGTGAGAACCATTAAACATAAAACATAACCACATATCCACTGAAACCTCTTCCTTTACCGTTGGGTGAGGTCACAAGAACGGACCTCTTAGGGTCTCTGCCCTTTCGGACCACCCGACGGCAGATATCCCAGCGTGTCTTAGCCTGCACTGACTTCGCTGAATCGTCGTCGTCGCCGCCGCCGTGTTGAGAAGTAGTACATTAATGTCTTGTACCAGTGTTCCACCGTCGTGAAAGAAAAAAAAGAAAAAAGAAAAAAACAAAAAAAAACGACATTAAAGGAACGATAAAATATAACCTTATCTCAAATAAAGACTACATAAACAAAGGTCACATGTCCTTTGTTAAATCAATATATATCTTCAAAGAGATAGGAGAAAGTCCAAGAAAAAACGTATATCCACGAAAGTCACACAAGTTATTTGAAGGGAGACGAAAGGTCATCAAGGAAAACTCTAGTTGAGAAACTATATATAATGACACATATACAATTAAGATTTGAGGATCAAAGAGTGTGGACATAGACCCCCTCGACGCCTTCCGTTTCCGTGAGGTCCCGGTAACACCTCCGTGTGACGGACGGTGCACGAGCCTCGAGGGAGTCGGGACCCTGCCAGGTCGGAACCCTGGGTTCGGTCAGTCCGAGGCCCCTACACTGGTGTCGGATCCAGTGATACTGGACTCCCCTTGTCTCAGTCGCAAAGAAAAATAAAAAGAAAACTACAAAAATTGGATATTAAACTTGACCTCATGTATCTACTTAATGTTAGTACACCCAGCAATAAAAAAAAGAAGGAAAAGTTAGGTCCTATTGAACTAAGTGTAGATGTGTCTCATATATGTAATAAAAAGCCCCAAAAAATACACATCTATTAGTGTGTCGCAACGTATACAAATGGACTCAATGTGTCATCCAGGACCGCTGAAAAATTTATCATCACGCGTATATGCTCACACTTCGTCGAGCCAAGAGGGAGTAGACATCGGAAGATACAACCCCTCGTCAACAAAGAAAAGATTCAGACACTCCGACACAGAGAAATTCTTTCTTCAAGTAAAAGTAGGCCAAATCTAATGTAGGTCTTCACTATAGTATACTACGACAGACAGGGACAGAGGGAATGAAGTGAAGTTTATTAGTAGAGTTGAAAGAAAAGACACTGACCTGAACCGTAACAAAGGATGAAGCAATACCAACTCTTTATAAGGTAACACATATACATGGGGTAGCACATAGGTAAGTAGACTTTAAAGACGTTAATTGAACGAAGGGTCTGAGCCGAGAACGTAGAAACCGGTACTAACGTCCTCACATAAAATGTAAAAAAATAAAAGAGACCTAAATACGGGTACGTACCCTAAGGACCCAGGATTTTATGAAGACACAATAAAAAGTTTACTTGGAGGTATAATAAGAGGGATGACCTACTTGGATACATGTAATGCTAGTTATCACGTCCTCCCAAAGGAACAGAGATGTGGGAGAGGTCGTAAATAATAAAAGATTCCTCTAAGTTGGTCAGGTAAGACTTCCTCTAGTCGGGACCCTAAAGAAACCTTCCTTAATACGATTTCGACTTTGAGGTCATGAAACCGGTGGAGTACGTTTCTCAACTGAGTAACCTTTTCTAAGACTACGACCCTCCCTAACCCCCGTCCTCCTCTTCGCCTGCTGGCTCCTACTCTACCGACCTACCGTAGTGTCTGAGCTACCTGCACTCAGACTCACTTGAGACCCTCTACCACTACCTGTCCCTCCGGACCTCACGACGCTAAGTACCCCAGCGTCTCAGTCTGTGCTGACTCGCTGACTTGACTTGACTTCATTAAAATGAATAAATAAACAGAAACCAACGTGACCCGGAGCCAACGTCTTTAGGTCGAGAGAGATAGACGTCACTCGCCCCGAGGCGAGATCAAAGTGACATCTTACTCCGAGGAGTAACACTTCCGAAGACCGACGTCTTGCGTCCGAGATCTCGGGGTCCGAAGTCCTCAGTGCCGGTCTCCGGAGTCATCAACATCAAGTCCCCAGATCCCGTGTCCGAGGCCTCTTCCGTTACCGTTGGGTGAGGCCACAAGAACGGACCTCTTAGGGTCCCTGTCCCTCGGAGCACCCGACGGCAGATACCCCAGAGTGTCTTAGCCTGTGCTGACTTCGCTGAATCGTCGACGTCGTCGTCGTCGTCTCGTGTCCGAGGCGTCGACACCGTGTACCCCCGAATCACCGGGGTGACTACACCTTAGAGGACTCTGGTACCAAGGTTTGACACAGAGGACGTAACCGTCCGTGTAAGAATTGTGACGTGGTGGTCCCTGCAGGATCGTAAATAAGAAATTCTACAAAATTCTACTGGCAACACTGGTTACACTCACGAATCGAGTAACCTAAAACTAAACACAAAAGGATTATTACTCACTAAGACTCGTATACAAGTACACGGATTCACGTTAGATATCTGGAAGGACTCTCTTAATTGGTAAATTTAGAAACCGGCTAAAACAAGAACCAATATGCATAACAACTATACTTCAACATGTTCGACAAACATACAAAACCTCTACTTAGGGAACACCCATAGAGGAAACGGTTTATAAAAAAGGATAAGACTCCTAACAGGAACAGAAAGGAACTCCCTAAGGAAATCCTTACGTTTACGAAAATTCCAATTAAGTCAGGGTGAGAGACTAAACCCTCCACCTGGGTATTTCTTGAACGACGTAAAATACAGTCTACCACAGGACAAATATAAAAAGAGTTCTTAAAGTATCATAGGCAGTAATGCAAATCTATAAATACGAGAGACGGCAAATAAAACACAAACCACAACCCTACAAAAGATTAAAGTAAGAGTAAAAGTGCCAACTCCCTTAGGAGTGCCACAGGAGGCCTCACCGACAATGGGTACATGTAGGGTTCGTAGTCGCCTCCTCCCGAGGGAACAGACGTGTAGAAGAGGTCGTGACGGACAAACGTCTCACACACCGTTGCCGGTAAGGAGGACCACACCACACTATGGAGTAACATCAAATCTTAGCGTAAAGGGATTACAAATCACTACAGCTGTAGAAAAGTACACTAAGAAAATCTCACACTGAATTTGAATGTAGAACTTTAACCGAAGAAATTGTGGACGGAACAAAACCTAAGAAAAAGCTACTGTTAGGGTTCCTGTCAGGACCTCATGCCCACAAAAAATGAATTTCGGGGACCTAGGAACACTTACAATTTAAGGGCCCCGTGTCGAGAATCACCACAATAATGTGTCTTACCGGTGTTCCGCCGTCGTGATGGAGTACGGTGTAAAAAAAGAGGAGATTTAAGGAGCAATAAAAGATACCCGAATCTCACCTAAAGACTACACAAACAAAATCCACACGTCCTTGAGCTAAGTCAATATGTATTTGCAAATAGATAAGAGAAATCCCAAGAAAAAACGTATATCTACTAATGGCAAAGTTATTAACGGATTCGATAAGTCATCCATGAAAATTAGTAGATAAACTATATATAATTATACATATACAATTAAGGTTAGAGAATTAAAGAGGACGGATAGAGACCTCCAACCCCAGAGAGGTTTCCCGTTGTCCGTGAGGTCCAGGTAAAACCTCTGTGTGACGGACGATGTACGAGGGTCGAGGGAGTCGGGGTCCTGTGAGGTCGGAACCCTGGGTTTGGTCGGTCCGAGGTTCCTACACTGTGGTCGGGTCGAGACATACAGGATTCCTCTTATCTTAGTCTTAAAGAAAAAACTAAAAAGACAAAAGTAAAGTAGTAAACTTGACCTCATATGTCACTTAATATTAGAGCACCCACATAACAAAAAGTAAAAGAAAGATGGGGTTTAACGAAGTGAAAATGTATCCACACATATACTAAACAACCCAAAAAAGAAATGTCCAATTATGTCTCACACCTCATTCAAAGGAACACAGTGTGCCACCCAGGGCCAGTGAATGAAATAGTTATCATCACACGTATAGAATCACACTTCGTCGAGTAAAGAGGTCCGGGGTGTGGAAATATAGACCACTGGCCTTCAAAGAAAAGATCCAAACATTCGGACACAGAGGTCCGTTATTCAAGTAGACATAGGTAGAAATCAAATATCGATCTTCACTATAGTGTTCTATGAACAGAAAGGAACAGAGGGAGTGAAGCGAACCTTACTAGTAGAGGTGACAGAAAGGACTCCGACCTGAACCGTAATAAAGGATGGAGAAATACCAACTCTTTATAAGGCGACACATGTACCTGGGGTAACAGACTTAGGTAAGCAGACACGAAGATGTTAATCTAACGAAAGGACAGAACCGACAACATGGATCACCCCGGCTTTAGAGTCCAATGCACAGATAATTTTAAAACCAACAGAGTTGGACCGACAGAGCTGAGGTCGGGTCAGGTCTGTACTCTGAGTTCGGACGAGTCCGAGGTCCTTACCCTCTCGTCGGATTGAGTCCCTCCAGCACCCCTTATTTGATCCGTGACGAAAAGACAAGGAAAAGAAATCAGAGTACGGACACGACAGAACCTCATCTCAGTTAAACGTCAAAACACGAACAGAAGTCGACTAAGCGAATACTGTATATGTATGTCGAATAGACTGGAAAATACCTAAGATAACGGTATCTCCAATAACGTCTTCCAACTCGTGTCATGGGACACGACTGGCACTCCAGGAAGGACTCATAGATAATGTCTATGTCTAAAGACACATATAAACCGTTTTTCCTTTCTTCCTTTCTCTATTAGGAAGACCTAATATATAATGTCTATGTCTAATGGCACATATACAATCGGGACTGCAGGACTGCAGTGAAAAAGAACCTTTGAAGACTAACACAGCTTAAGAGTCTCAGTGAAAAACACAACATTTAAACAAGGAAACATAGAGAAAAACATAAAACGGATGTTCCCTGTAGTATACGATAACAGAAAGAGGTAGACTGACTAAAACGAATCAGATACTAGGAGGTTCCAGCTAGGAACACTGTTAATCATCGTATTAAAGTCACCGGTAAAAAGTACTGACTCATTATCAGGTAACACACATACATGTGTAGAAGAAATTGGAAACTAGGTAACCCACTGTAGACCGACCAAGACAGAACCGAGACATCGCTTACTACCCCACGGACACAGAAAAAGTGACCGCCAAAAGAGTCCTATGACCGGGTCCACACCCATACAGTCCGGTGCCCGACTGGGGAAAACTTCAAATCAAAGACGGGACTCCTCTGACAGGAAAGATCCCCGGCAAAGGTCACAGGTAAGTGTGACTGACGCATCTCCCCAAAGTACAGGTGGACTGAGAGAGGGGACAAATAACAAACATCTGAACACTCCTACTGGTAAGACTGTCCACCCTTAACTAAAGAACCACAGAAAATCCAACCGTAAGGAGGACCTTATTAATCCTTACAACTCGTAGAACAGGACACCGGCAAACCCCTAAAAAGAAAAGACATTTCCCACACTCCTTTGAAATGGACAACGTTAACTGAAGAACTTTCAACCAACACAAACCTTAAATAAAGACGTCATTGGTAGAGTCCTGGAAAGGACTCCCGTCGACAGTAATTGTCGGGCGTCTATAACACTTGACCTCCCGATCATGCGCGGTCACAAATTCAACATGAATGTCCTTTACAGGTGTTCCCTCGTCGTGAAAAAGTACAGGTTGAGCCCAAGGTGGACGTTGGTCTCGGAATCCCTTTCGACCGAAGGACTCAACACTTAATTTCACCTTATACGGACTCGTTTGTGGGTTGTCGAGCATAGAGTGATAAAGAAAAGAGACTTCGAAGTGGGGAGGGGAGATCGGAGTACGGTTGGACCCCGTGACGAGAGACAACTCCGACGAGAGAGTCCTTCCTCAGAATTCGACCTCTGGGGTCGTGGTCCTCTGGACCCCAGACCCACTAAAAGGTACAAGGAGGTCCAGTCTCGTAGTCAGGTAATCTTAAACCCAAGTGATCCCTAACACCGGGGTCGGTCCCGTTTGGTCTGTCATGTCCAAATTCCCCCAATAGATTCTACCCGTGGGACGAGTCGACAGAGCTGGGGTCGGGTCAGGTCGGGACCTTGGGTTCGGATGAGTCCACGGTCCTAAATCTATCGTAGGATTCAGTTCGTCCAGAGTCCCTTATTTGATCCGTAACGAAAAGAAAGGAAATTAAAGTTCGGCTACGATACAACTTCAGATCAACCAAAAGTCAAAACAGGAACAGACGTCACATGTTACCTGACTAGGTCGATACTGTATGCTTAATGTCCGAAATCATAAAAATAAATAAGAAAACGGTATCTCCAATGACTTATTCCAACTCATTTCAAGAGACACGACTTGTAGTCTAGGGACACCCTGTAAATAATCTCCATGTCAAAAAAAAAACATGTACACGTTCTTTGCTTCTTCCTCTATCAAGAACACCTAATAGATAATGTCGATATCTATAGAAACATATACAATTTCTATTTATAAAGAGACCTATGTACTAACCTTCCTTCTTTACTTCCTTCCTGTCTTCCACCTTCTATTAGGAACACCTAATCGATTATGTCTATGTACAAAGACACCAATACAATCTCTAGGACCTCTTCCTTTAACGTTGGGTGAGGTCATATGAACGGACCCTCTACAGTACCCGTCTCCTCGGACCCCTCGATGTCAGGTACCCCAAACGTTTCACAATATGTGTTGGATCGCTTGTATATTGTTGTTGCAATCTGTATGTGTAAAGTCATGTATGCACCTTCCCTCCTCTATTAGGTACACCTAATAGACAATGTCTATATCTAAAGACACAAATTCCATCATCGTTGGAGGATTAAGTAAGGACCGTGAAAGGAAAAAAAAAAAAAAACCACCCCCTCTAAGAAACATAAACTTAGAGTTTCAGAGAAAAATACAACATTTAATGAGGGAGACATAGAGAGAAGTTGAAGTGAGAGTTCCCTATGGTAGATAAAAGAAGGAGACGAAAACTGAAATGAATCACATAAAAGGAGGTTCTAGGCGGGAAACCCCTGGCAACCGGATTAAAGTAAAGTCACCACCAAAAAGTACAGACTCATTTGAGGTAACATATATACATGGTGTAAAGAACTTCTAAATTAGACAGCTCCCTGTAAAGAACCCAGACACAGAACCGATGACCTTAATCGTGACGTCACTTACAACCCACGTACACAGTAAAACTTACTACCCAAAGACCTTATATCCGGGTCCACAGTCATAATTTTAGGATTCGAATCGAGAGAACTTTAAGAGAAAGACCGAAAACCTCCGACAGAAAAGATCTCGACAACGGTTACAGATAAGGATCTCTTAAACATCCCCCCCAAGGCAGTAGAGGGACGAGAGAGGTGGTAAATGACAAACGTCTGTCAGTCCTATTGGTAAGACAATCTACCCTAAATTAAAGAACAAAAGTAAAACTAACTGTAAGAGGAACATTATTAATCCCTACAACTCATAGAACAGAACACCGGTAAAAAACGAAAAAAAGGGAACTTCCTATACTTCATTTTAAACGGACAAAGTTAACTAAAGAACATTTAACCACCACAAATCTTAAATAAAGACGTTATGGACACCGTCCTGGAAAGGACTCCCGTCGACGGCAATTCTTGTGGTGTCCGGAACACTTAACCTCCACGGCCATTCGTGACCACCCGTTAAACATCAATGTTTACAGGTGTTCCACCGTCGTGAAGAAGTACGGGTTGAGACCAAGATGGACGTTGGTTCGCAGTCCCTGTCAACCGAAGGACCCGACACTTAACCTCACCTTACACAGACTCGTTTGAGGGTTCCCGAACACAGAGTGATGAAGAAAGGAGACTTCGAAGTGGGGAGGTGTGATCCGATAAGTCATGGACCCCGTTGTGAGGGACGACTCCCGGATACTCCGACGCGAGAGTCCTTCCTCAGAACTCGACCTGGGGTCGTGGTCCCTGGGACCTATGAACCACTGAAGTGGAGAACAGGAGCTCCGGTCTCCCAACCCGGTAGTGGCAAACCCACGTGATTCTCAAGACCAGGGTCAGTCTCGTTTAGTCTGTCATGTCCTAACTCTTTCTAGAGTCACTTCCCATGGGACAGCACGACACAACTGGGGTGGGTTCAGGTCGGGACACTGAGTTTGGATTAGTGCAAGGGTCCTAGTTTATCGTAGGACTCAGGTCGTCCACCCTCCCTTATTTGATCCGTAATCAAAAGAAAGGAAAAGAAATTAGAGTGCCGTTGCGATACAACTTCAGACCAACTGAACGACAAAACACGAACAGGAGTCTCACGACGACCGGTTTTCGAACCGGCGAGACGGGTGGTTTCGACTTACTTTTTATACCTCTGTCTCAAACCCCCTTTATCTTTCCACCGAAATTAAGAGTCGACCGTCTCTCGCCTTGTGTCACCAGAGTACGGAGTTCTTAACGTGGGGGTGAGGTACCCCTCAGGTCCCGAATGTACTCTACTCCCCGTTTCCCCTGTCCTAGAGCTAAAGAAGGAGCACGTAACAAAACAGTTGATTTTTTATATCAGTGTTGGACTTTCCTCTCTCAATAAAATAAACCACCCTTACAAATCCTGAGGTTTGGGTCCTCTGTCGTAGAGTCATCGAGACTCTTTTGACGAGGTTCCTCCGTCTCCCATTCAGTCCGATATATGTCCAAACGTTGCGTCCCTCGTCCGTCAGACGAGTAGTTTCCAGTCCATCGTCCAATTCCTTAGGTCGTAAGACACACACCCCACCACGTCGGAGCCCCAGTGACGGAGGTGAGGAAAGGGCACTGGAGTCGGTAGTCCCGGTCAGGACAGAGGAACGAGTGGAACGAAGGACGTAGGGGTCGGGGAATCATCAGTGGCCCACCTCCCCCCCACCGTCGTCGTAGGGGACCTAGTGTTAAACCCCTCGGAAGTAACTGTAAACCCCCGGTCTTTAGTGACTACCACCATTTTAAAGAACAAGTAATTATACCGTCTTACGAAAACTTGACACCACAACCTCTTTTGAGAAACTCTCAGGGAACCTGACGTTCCTCTAGGTTGGTCAGGTAGGATTTCCTCTAGTCGGGACTTATAAGTAACCTTCCTGACTACGACTTCGACTTTGAGGTTATAAAACCGGTGGACTACGCTTCTTGGCTGAGTGACCTTTTCTGGGACTACGACCCTTTCTAACTTCCACCCTCCTCTTCCCCTACTGTCTCCTACTCTACCAACCTACCGTAGTGGTTGTACTATCTGTACTCAAACTCATTCGAGACCCTCAACCACTACCTGTCCCTCCGGACCGCACGACGTCAAGTACCCTGTCGTTTCTCAGACTGTACTGACTCGTTGACCTGACTGATTGACTAAAAGTAATTTGTTAAAGTTTCTGTCAGTGTCCGACCGTAGTTATGGAGTCATTAACTCAGACCGGTAAGTCACCGAGACACCGGAAGAAAGACTACACATTGATGTTCCCCTTCCCACAAAATTCGTCTATTCCCTACATAAATCGTATCTCAGATTTCTTTTTACACTTAACATCGAGGACGTCTCACTTCCCCGTCTTTTCGTTTGAATCAATGTCTGTACGTCTCAATACTCGTCGGTTTCATTTTGTCTACGAAAACTTGATACCACAATCTCTTCTGAGAACTCTCAGGGAACCTGACGTTCCTCTAGGTTGGTCAGGTAAGATTTCCTCTAGTCGGGACGCTAATTAAACCTTCCTTACTACGATTTCGACTTTGAGGTCATGTAACCGGTGGAGTACGTTTCTCAACTGAGTAACCTTCTCTGAGTACGACCCTCCCTAACCCCCGTCCTCCTCTTCCCCTACCGTCTCCTACTCTACCGACCTACCGTAGTGGCCGAACTACCTACACTCAAACTCACTTGAGGCCCTCTACCACTACCTGTCCCTCCGGACCGCACGACGCTAAGTACCCCAGCGTTTCTTAGTCTGTGCTGACTCGCTGACTTCACTTGACTTGACATCTTACTGATATATAGTTTACAATTATACAAAGTAAACGTAGAGGGAGGGGGAAAGACAGCCTCTTCTGTTACCGTGGGGTGAGGTCGTGAGAACGAACCTTTTACGGTACCTGACTCCTCGGACCACCCGGTGTCAGGTACCCCAGCGGCTCAGCCTGTACTGATTCGCTGACTTGACTTGACTTCATTTTTTGATCCTTACAAGTCCGGACAAGTGACAAGAAAGAGAAATAGCAGAAACAAAAGTCCTTTTCCTTTCTCTTTTCGAGTAAGGAGAAAAAAAGGAAAGTGATGTCATTCACGTGGTGTCTGACTGAGTCAATGCTGTACTAGTATGTCGTACAAACGTGAAGAGTAACTCAGAAAATGCTATCTCCAATGTCTCGTTTCACCTCATTTAAAGAGACACCACTTGTAGCCCAGGGACACCCCATTGATAGTCTCTATGTTAAAAAAGTATACACGTCCCTTACTTCCTTCCTTTATAAGAAATACCTAAGAGATAATGTCACTGTCCATAAATGAATATACAATCTCTACTCATAAAGATACATATGTATTTACTTTCTTTCCGTTTTTCCTCCCTTCCGCCCGTCCTCTATTAGGAACACCTAATCGATTATGTCTATGTCTAAAGACACCCACACAATCCCTATGTCTAGAGTCACGTGTCCGTCCTCCCTTCCTCTGTCAGGATCACCTAATAGACAGTGTCTATGTCTAACGACACGTATGTAATCATGGTTGGAGGATTAGTAGGAAAGGGGAAAGAAAAAAAAGACCTAGGAAAAAAGCACAAAATTAGAGACTCAGAGGAAACCACAACATTTAATGAAGGTCACATAGAGAAACAAATTGAAGTGGATCTTCCTTATAGTAGACGATAAAAGAAGGAGATAACGACTGAGGTGAATCACAAACTAGGAGGTCCCAAATTGGAATACCAATGATCACCGTATTAAAGTATTAAAATCACCGACAAAAGTACAGACTCATTACCGGGTAACATATGTGTATGGTACAAAGAAATTCTAAATTAGATAAATTCATCACCACGTTATTTTCACCCCACGTACTCGTAAGAACTTACTACCAAAAGAGTCCTGTGACTGGGCCCACACCCCTACAGTCTAGGATCCCAATCGACAGAGTTCCCCGACGGAGATGGGGTGGGATCAAGAAGGAAGGAAGGAATAAATGACACAAATAGAAAAAAGGGGTCCAAACACAAAGTCAGGAACGGTTTAAAATTACCTCGACAAAGTATATTAAACTCATGTCTAAGAAATAGACTATACACAAAACCTTTATCAGACAAAGTCAAACAGTAAGTGATAAACTAAAAGACTTATTCCATAAAGTATCTCATTTTCGAAAGTTAAAATATTTATTAAAATATTAAAAATAAAAAGACTCCTTCCAAAATCAGTATACTTTCACTTATTTTAACATACCTTCACTCATTATACTTATAATAACTGATACACTTTCAATAATTAAAATATCTTCAATAAGTTAAATACGGTCAATAAGTCAAATACTTTCAATAAAAATACCTTCAAAATTAAAATACCTTATAGATAAATGTAGATGACTCTCTATCTTTATAGATAGATGGATCTCTACAATTGTAGATGTGTCTCTATATTTTTTAGTATAGGACTATTTTTTTATGTATTCCGAAGGGACCACCGAGTCTACCATTTCGCAGACGGACGTTACGCCCTCTGGACCCAAGTTAGGGACCCAACCCTTCTAGGGGACCTTTTCCTTTACCGTCGGGTGAGGTCATGAGAACGGACCTTTTAGGGTACCTACCTTCTCGGACCATCCAATGTCAGGTACACCAACGTTTCTCAGTCTGTACTGACTCACTGAGGAGAAAGAAAGTGAAGTTTTTCATAGACACATGTATAGAGGAATAAAAGAACCACTCCACACAAAAAGTCAGAAATGGTTTACATTTACCCCGACAAACCAGATTAAACTCATGTCTAGGAAATAAGCTATACACAAAACCTTTACTGAAGAAGGTCAGACACTAAGCAGAAAACCAAAAGACTTATTCCACAAAGTACCTCATCTTTAAAAATTAAAATACTTATTAAAATATTAAAATTATAATACTCCTTCAAAAATTAAAGTACTTCGAAATTTAAAAGTCTTTGAAGAAGTAAAATACTTTAAAAAAGTAAAATACTTACAAAAATTAAGAAACGACAACAAGTCTAAGATTCAACAAAGGTCGGGAAACACTGGGTACCTGACGTCGTGTGTTCAGAAGGGACAGGAAGTGAGAAAGGTCCTCAAACGAGTTTGAGTACAGGTAACTTAGTCGCTACGGTAGGTTGGTAGAGTAGGAGACAACGGGTGAAGAGGAGGACGGGAGTTAGAAAGGATCGTACTCCCAGAAAAGTTTATTCAACCGAGAAACGTACTCCACCCGTTTCGTAACCTCGAAGTTCAAGTCGTAGTCAGGAAGGTTACTTATAAGTCCCAACTAAAGGAAATCCTAACTGACCAAATTAGAGGAACGACAGGTTCCTTGAGAGTTCTCAAAAGAGATCGTGGCGTTAAGCTTTCGTAGTCAAGAAGCCACGAGTGGGAAGAAATACCTGGTTGAGAGTGTAGGTATGTACTGATGACGTTTTTAAAACTGATGTGTCTGGAAACAGTCGTTTCACTACAGAGACGAGAAATTATACGACAGGTCCAAACAGTATCGAAAAGAAGTTTCCTTGTTTACAGAAAATAAAGTACGAAGTCAGTGGTACTTTATTAAACTTCGGGTCACTAAAACCTCGGGTTCTCTTCTTTTAGACGGTGACAAAGGTAAAAAAGGAGTAGATAAACGGTATTACACTATCCTGACCTACAGTATTAAAATTCAACAAAATTCGGTCAAATTTGGGAGAGGGTTGGAAGTGGTTCTCCAAGAGGTCAAGAAGAAGTGAAACAATTATAAAGAGGGTCGTTAGAACTAAGGTCGAACACTAAGTAAATCGGTCCGTAAATCGCACTACATGAGACGTATACCGGAAATATGTCAAGTACTCCAAGAGTACCGTTCACATGACCCCACCAGACGGTGAGGGAGGAGATCACCTAGTGCAAAACAGTCTTGAGAGACGATACCGGGCAGGTAGAACCCACCGGGACGTACCGTACCGAGTATCGAAGTAACTCAATACGTTCGGGGAAGTGGTACTGTTCCGTCACTAGGCACTTCCCCTAGGAAGTACAACAACTGGGAAAAAGTTGTTGTGTTCTCTACTGAAATGTGTACCTGGAGTGGTTTACCAATAATGACTTTAGTTTAACTAATGTAAGAAACATCGACTTCTACCTCTTCGACATAAGTCAGTCGTTTTTGTTTTCTGGACCCCTACTGACACCGAGTCCAGTAGTCTCAGAGTATCGTTTTAAGTTCGAATTTGATTCTTTTGGACCCTTTTTGTGATCCGGTCGGTCCATACTGACTTTAGTTTAAGGCATGCCTAAGTGTCATCTCCATTACTTATCTAAGTCCCATGATCTAGATCAATACTCACAAGGACTTTTTGATACCTGTTTCAGGCGTTATAACATGTGCTCCACCGTTTGTTTTGGTAGGGCTTCTTTTTCTTTTCGTTCTTCCGTTTCACCAATAGGCTCCTCCGAAATGTTTATCTTCTTGTTTTCTCTTCACTTTTCGTTCCCTCTCTCCCTTTCCATGTAGATTAATTTACGTCTCAAGGTTTCTTGTCGATCCTCTCTGTTCTTCCGGAAGAAGTTACTTGTCACGAATTATCTTCCTTTTTTTTGTTTGTCCTTTTCTGATCTCTAGAGAAGTCCTTTTAACCTTTGTAGTTCCCTCGTAAGGCGGGTTTCTACCCGTGTTATTTCCTATTGTTTACCATCATGATCTGGATCGTCTGTGACTTCTCTAGTTCCTCTCTACCTTTCTTATGTGTCTTCTTGACATATTTTTTCTAGAACTACTTGACCTAATGATGCTACCACACCAATCAGTGGGTCTCGGTCTGTGAGACCTCACACTTCAGTTCACCCGCAATTCTTCGTGACGACAACTATTTCGATCACCTACGTTACTTTAAGGTCGTTTTAATAAGTTTAAGGATTTCCTACTGCGGTAGTTTCGAAACGTAAGTAGTACAGCCGTTCAGACCTTCTAGATCGTCGCCGGCGTCCTGACTCTTTCCAGGTAGGAGTAGGGTAAAGGGTTCCCATCATGGTTTCTTACACGATTGGTAGCCTGTCAACGTGAGTAGAGGGTACGATCATTCCAGTACGAATTTTAGAACGAACGAACCGAAGTCGTAACAAGCTAGGTTCTTGAAGCTCTACATGTTCAACCCAAATCTTTACTTCTCTGTGATTTCTAGTTTAACGGTTGTAAACGACCTAACATCTCTTTCGTTCCCTTAAAGTCCTTTTGTAGATAGAGACAAAGTAACTGATGTAATTTCGGAAACACACCTAGTACTGTTTGACACCTTTTGAGCATTTCTTTATCCTTATGGTTTGGTAGAAGGGACAGAGGACTCTTTGGACACACGTCCAGTTCTCCGTTGTCAATCTTGGGGTATACCTTACTGACTAACCAAGTTCTAGCTCTTTCCTCATGTTACGACAGACGACAGTGGGACAAACGAATTGGATATGAGACTCGTGTAGTACTCTTTCCGGCCCGACCTACTCAATGTTCGACCGTAACTCTATCCGCTCTCTTTGTAGTCGTTGGTGTCTATACACCTACTATGGTGAGATTGCCGTCTTACATTTTTCCTTGATTTCTCGAAGAACTACTCTCACTTCCTCCTTTCACTTTCTCGGCCGAATTCTGATTGATAATTTTTTTTGATTCTAGCACCGAGGGTCGGGGCAGTGACGTACCGTTTATCTTCCCTTTTACACCTTCATCACTGTCTAAAGGTGAAGAACCCGAGGTTTTAGTGGCACCTGCCACTGACGTCGGTACTTTAGTCTTCTGTTAACGAAACCGTCCTTTTACTACTGATTGGATATGTCACACAACTTTTCATCTCTGTAATTGAGACGGCTGTTTCCAGGCAGATCAGTTCCAATACTAGAAGGGTCACCAGTGTATACCAACACTCTCGACCTGACATTTCTTCCGTCTTACGGTTTCTTAACTACGAAAACTTGACACCACAATCTCTTCTGAGAACTTTCGGGGAATCTGTCGTTCCTCTAGTTTGATCAGTTAGAATTTCCTCTAGTTGGGACTTATAAGTGACCTTCTCGACTACGACTTCGAGGTCCTAAAACCAATAAACTACGTTTGTCTGCTGAGTAACCTTTGGTTCAGGGATTACGACCCTTTCTAACTCCCATCTTCCTCTTCTCCCGTAGTCTCCCATTCTACCGACCTACCGTAGTGACTACGTTACTTGTACTTGAACCCGTTTGAGACCCTCTACCACTCCCTGTCCCTCCGGACCGCACGACGTCAGGTACCCCGACGTTTCTCTGTTCTGACCCGCTGATTTGTTTTTGTCGTTGTGACGTATATTCAACTTATTCTCCCACTGTTATATGTCGGAACTGCATGAGGAAAGGGTCAACCTTGGTCAGGTAACAAGTCAAGATTGACAACGAAGAACAGAACGTAGGTCCCAAGAGTCCTCCGTTCAATTCCACCAGATCATAAGGGTAGAGAAATTCTTAAAAGGTGTCAAACAAAACTCGGTACGTTACTTTCGGAAATTAACAAACTTTTACAAACTCAAAATTTAAAATACCATGTTTTTATACATGGAGATAAAAGTATATACTCTATACATGGATATAACAGTATATTCTCTATATATGGAGATAAAAGTATATACTTTATATATATCTTATATTGAGTCGTTTTATTTCCAACCTCTGAATTTTATCTTCTAAGGTAATCCTTTGATTAAAACTACTCTTAAAATTTTTTAGTGTATTTCATCAAAAGGAGAATTAAAAAAATATTTCTTAATAAGTCGGTTTACTTAGATTGATGTCCTATTAAAAAAAATTGAATTCAAGGAGAGAGTTACAAGAAACTGTTATGTAAAATAAAAGTAATAAAAACTACGGATGTATAACTAAAGTCAAACATCACGGGATATTTACCTTTAGTAAATCGTTAGAAGATCAAAGTTTATTTCTGAAAACATACATAATTCTACATTCTGTCATATGAACTTAATCTTCCCAATAGAAGTCACAGATTTTCGTAATGAGTTTTCTGTGTCACTAAAAGTAATACCAGGGACCTGACCATAAACGTTTAGACGATTTAGTCTTCGATACTTTGACGTTAGACTGTTAAACCTAAGTATTTCGGAGGTCCACTAAGACTTCGTGTGGTTTCAAACTCTTGATAACGGTATCTTCAGGGTCACTTTGTGTAAAATGGTTCGGGTTCAACATTCTTAATCATAGCAATATTCAATAGCATTTTAAATTTAAGGAAACCAATTTCTTGTTATCGTTTCCTAAGGTGAGAAGTTTATATATATGAATATAAAAGTATATCCTTTATATATGGATCGAAAGGATCCAAAAGTATATGCTTTATATATGGATCCAAAAGTATGCACTCTATGTATGACTTATGACGACGACGACGATTCAGCGAAGTCAGCACAGGTTGAGACACACTGGGGTATCTGCCGTCGGGTGATCCGAGGGGGTAGGGACCCCAAGAGGTCCGTTCTTGTGACCTCACCCAACGGTAAAGGAAGAGGTTACGTACTTTCACTTTTCACTTTCACTTCAGCGAGTCAGCTCAGGTTGAGAAGCGCTGGGGTATGATGAGTCGATATTTTTTTCTAACTTTATTACCCAAAAGTCGTTATATTGGGATCTGTAATAGTATCATTCACTACATTCAGTCTTTCTGTTTTTCTTTATGGCACACAATAGTGAAGATACACTTTAGATTTTGTACTGTGGTTACTTGAATAGGCACTTTGTCTTTGTCTGAGTGTCTATCTCTCGATCTCCGACGGTCAGCCCCATCCCCCCTCACCCCCCTTCCCCGTTCTGCCCACAGTCCCGGTCATACTTCAGTCATCGATATCCGTATATAAGATGTCGTGTTCCTTTATGTCTGAGATAAACATTATTGAAATTTACCTCATATTAGGTATTTTTATCACTAGATGAGACAACATGTGGGTTTTGATTATGTCACAACCTTTATTTGACATGAAGTCGAATTTTAACAACTACCGATAGACGTGTTTTATTAGTTTTTTTCATCGTTTTATTTTTACCCTTTAAAAATTTTTATCTCTAAGGTAGTTCTTTGATTAAAACTACGCTTTGAGGAATCCGAGTACCACATTGGGGTACAGGACCACATTGAAATTTTGTATATAAAACGATAATCTCCCGACAATTAGGATGTCTTAGGATTTTACAGTAATTGTCGAGTGGATCAGTATGTCTTTCTCCAGTTCGACATAGTGGTCCCGTTTGACAGTTTACCTTACCAGTTAGACTCCGGACTTTACACCCTTTACATTCGACTGTACCACCAGAGTGGTACACGGGGGACCAGTCACTGACTTAAACGAGTTCCTTGTCGAAAATAACCCTTCGTCTGGAACCAGGGTTGTGTTCTGAAAAAAAAAATCCTTCGTACGTTCAGAGATTTTGACGAGTTTCTACGTACACACACACAATCAGTGAGTCAACACAGGTTGAGAAACACTGGAGTACGGTCCGAAGGGACAAGTAGTGGTTGAGGACCTTGAACGAGTTTGAGTACAGGTAACTCAACCACTACGGTAGGTTGCTAGAGTAGGAGACAACAGGGGAAGAGGAGGACGGGAGTTAGAAAGGTCCCAGTCCTGGAAAAGGTTACTCAGTCAAGAAGTACAGTCCACCGGTTTCATAACCTCAAAGTCGAAGTCGTAGTCAGGAAGGTTATATATAAGTCCTGACTAGAAGAAATCCTAACTGTCCAACCTAGAGGAACGTCAGGTTCCCTGAGAGTTCCCAGAAGAGGTTGTGATGTCAAGTTTTCGTAGTTAAGAAGTCCCGAGTCGAAAGAAGTACCAGGTTGAGAGTGTAGATATGTCCTGATGACCTTTTTGGTATCGAAACTGATCTACCTGCCTGGCAACGGTCGTTTCATTACAGAGACGAAAAATTATACGACAGATCCAAATAGTATCGAAAAGAAGGTTCTTCGTTCTCAGAAAATTAAAGTACCGACGTCAGTGGTATACTAGGTCGTTAGGATGAGATTTCGTACGTAGGTCTGTTTCGAAATTAAACTTTTCTATGTACGTTATAAGAATTTCTTAAACAGGTATGGTCAACGTATAGACTGTCCTTTGGAAATGGGAGTGTACTCTATAGTTTAAACAGAAGTGTATAACGGATGATATACATCTGGGAACCAAGTGTGAGATACATTGGTGTATGACAGTATTAAGTCAGGTTCAACTTAAAATCGAAATAAAAATCCTACAAAAAAGGGAGGTCGTCGAATCCTCATAAGGGAAAAGAGGTCCAGGACAAAGGGACCATACTGTAAAGTTTGGAGTTTTTACAATGGACAACTATACTTATAGTTAAAGTTAGATCGAGTCAAACTTGTCTCTTCGTTTTTTAGTTCCCCGTATACAAAAGACATGATTATTTCTTACATAAAAAGGTCTAAAGGTGACACCAGTGGAGGACGACCTTCGGACCCTACGACCCTAGTCCGGTGAAGGACAGACAGAAATGTCCTGTGACCCGACGTGAGTCCTCAAGGACCTAGAGGGGACCTAAGACTGGTAGTACACTGGTCTCTTTAACCATTGTAACAACAAAACGGACAATTTTACAAATTACTGTGTCTAGGAAAGTCAAAGGACTACACCCACTTCACACCTCGGGTCCCTACTAAAGAAGTTCTTTACATGTAGGATTGAGGGTGTGCTCCCACTCTGGGACAAGTTGTCACTCTGAGGGACGTACACACACTGGACACGGAGGACCCTTTGGTCGGAATTTGATCAGACTTGGACTGGTTCAAGACAGATGTACCATCTAAATCTGGAGAGGTTCAGAACAGATATGACTACGACAAATCTGTTCTGGCACACGAAAGACATCACTCCTGTAAATCCGAACTGGAACATGAGAGACGTGATCCTGTACCTCTGGACCCATCTCTGGACCGGACCGGAGACAGGACCTTTTGAGGCACGGACGCAGACTTGCAGTCGTGAGTCTACAGATCCCAGACCCCGACTCCACCCGAAGAGACCCCTTGGCACGAGAAGAGACTCATCCTAAGGTACCGAGAGGGCCCTCTCCCCCTCCAGTCACGACGCCATCCCAAACATCAGACAGAGACACTGTCCAAGTAGAAGGGACCCCAGGAACTCTGAGGAGTCCACCCGACGATTCAGTGAAATCAGCACAGGTTGAGACACGCTGGGGTATCTGCCGTCGGATTGTCCGAGGGGGCAGGGACCCTAAGAGGTCCGTTCTTGTGACCTCACCCAACGGTAAAGGAAGAGGTTACGTACTTTCACTTTTCACTTTCACTATAACGAGTCAGCACTGGGGTATCTGACGTCGGGTGGTCCGAGGAGATGGGTACCCTAAAAGGTCCGTTCTCATGATCTCACCCCACGGTAACGGAAGAGGCGGAGTCCACCCGATTGATCATAAATAAGGTTAAAAAGTCGTGTAAGTCCAAATTATCTTTCCGTCCAAGTGGACCACTTAACCAAGGTCCCACGTCCCTAGTCCGTTTTTCAGTTGCCCGTCGTCCACTCCAACGACGACCCGAGAGGAAGGTCAGCTGAGAGAGGAGGTTTCTCCTACCTCAACGGGGACCAAAGAGTCGGGTCGAGAGGACAAAAGAGTCGTGGAGTCGCCCTGTTTTTTCTGTCTCGGACGGTCTTGGTTCCATCACACAAGTAGAGATCGTACTCGAAAGTTTGGTCCTTTTTTAGTGTGTCTTGGTTTCACTTTTGTTCTCCCGGGACTGAAGAGTCCCTGTTAACACCCCTCTCCTCTACCTGGGATGTGAAAAAAGATCCCAGGATCTCCAGGGTCCCTGGTCCGAACAAATGTGTAACCCCCGGGTGGCTGGTGTCGGTACCACAGGGCTGGTTCCCCTACACACTGGGGTCCACCCCCCCAGTCCCCTGCCACGTTCAGAGTGGGGTGGAGGTACCCAGTCCCAGTGCACACACCCCTCTGGTATGTGTGTTTCGATTCCTTTTCCCTTCTTGTGTGCACGCGAAGGGCACACAAATCCTTAATTACGAAATAACATAAGTGAAATATGTCCGGACACGGACAAAAGAAGAATGGGAGAACTCCAAGTGGGAGGGACCCCGAGGACCTCTGAGGAGTCCACAGAGATGGACCATTAATAGGATTAAAAGGTCGAGTTCGTACCTCCCTTCCCTCCGTCCAAGTGGACCACTTGACTAACGTCCCGTGTGCCTAGTCCGTTTTTCGGTTACCCGTCGTCCACTCCAGCGACGACACTAGAGGAAGGTCACCTGACAGGGATGAGTCGTCTCTGGTCTGGACGGGCAGCAGAGGGTCGGGACGCAGACCAAACAAAAGAGTTGTGGAGTCACCTTGTTCTTTCCTGGTTCGGACGGTCTTGGTTCCATCACACAAGTTGTAATAGTACTGTCGACATTTTTGACAATTATAGTAAGTCTTGGTTTCCCTCCTCTGCTCCTGAAGAGTCCTGTTCACAACCCTCTCCTCTGGTTGGGATGTAAAGAAAGATAGTACGGTTCTCAAATGTTCTTGGGTGAACAAAGGTAGAATCCCTGGGTTGGTCGTCTCTGTACCATAGGATTGGTTCCCAGCACCCTGGGGTCCACGTCCGAGACCCCTGACACACCGAGAGTGGGGTAGGTGCACCCAGTCCTAGGACACGTGTGCCTCTGGTGTACAGACGAGGAGTGGACGTCACACAGGACAGAGGAGTCTCTAAGGGTTGTAGACTTCACTCCCACAACGGGACTAATTGGACACCAGGCAAAAGAAGAAAAGTAGAACAGCGTAAGTGTACTCCAGTCCGTGGAAACCCAGCCAACGACGAGGCACAAGACGACTCACTTTCAGAAACCTCCACAGTATAATTATAGTATTGTATAGTGTACAGGTCAAGTATCCCAGTACTGACACACCAAAGGGGATCTACCTCGAGTCCAGGTCAAATATTAACTTAACAATAAAATATAACCCCATCTCAACTAAAGGCTACAAATCAAAATCCACATGTACTTGAACTAAGTTAATATGTACCTACATATATATAACAAAAAGACAAAAAAAAGAGTATATCCAATAATGTCAAACAGGTCCTCTGAAGGTACAAAATAAGTCGTCCAGGAAAAAGTAATAGTTGAACTATAAATAAGTACACATATAAAAGCAGGGTTTGGGCATTAAATAGGGAAGATTGAAACAAAACTATTAGCCTTGAATCAAAAGAGTCCGAGAAAGACAATACATGTAATCAAGTAAGCATACTTAAATCTCTAGGGTGGACATACACTATAGAATCCCACAAACAGAAAAATAGAGACTGAATGGAGTGTATCTTAATATCAAAGAACCAAGTAGGTACGACGACGGTTATCCTAATAAAGTAAAACAAAACACCGACTCATCATAAAATCACATATCTACATGTTACATCAGAAGTATAAACACAGTTACCTGTAAAACCACTTAAAAATACAGAACTGTTAACATTTATCACGACGGGACTTTTAGCTCCACGTGCACAGTAAAACTTACTACCAAAAGAAACCTAGCTTCGGGTCCTTACCCTGACGTCCCAGTACTATGGAGACACAAATTACAAAGTTCCTTGCAGGTACGACGAAAGGTAGCACCGAAGTGGTCAATGTAAGGGTGGTTCTAACATCCTTCTAAGGTAAAAAAACCATACAAGAGATGTCATAAATAAGAAACATCTAGAAAAATTACTACCGGTAACACTGATCGTATTCCACTATCGAATGACTTCAAAACTAACCGTAACTAAATTATTAATAACTACACCTCAAAGAAGGGGACACGAAAATAATAAAATATGGAACGTTTATGTTAAATGTAGAAGTTTGACCGAAGAACTTTGAACCGGGACAAACCTTAAGAAAATGTTACTAAAAAAAGGGTCCTGTAAAGAACTCCCGTCAACAGTAAATTTCGGGACAATCTGAACTCTGATAATTCTCGGGAAGTAGTGGACAAAATACTGAAGGGACGACCAAGTCACCATTTCTTAGGTGGACGTCACGTCCTCTCAACGTCCTCTGTACCCAAGTTAGGGACCCAGTCCTTCTAGGGGACCACCTCCTTTACCTTTGGGTGAGATCATGAGAACGGACCCTTTAGGGTACCTGTCTCCTCGATGTCAGGAGACCATCCGATGTCAGGTACCCCGGTGTGTCAGTCTGTACTAACTCACCAATTTGTTGTTATCGTGGACAAATTATACATATATAATTAGTCTTGGTCGATTAATAAGGGACTGGGGGGGGGTGTAGAAAAAACCATCGGTATCCAAAGAAAAGATTCAGACACTTAGACAAAGAGAAAACATTTCTTCAAGTAAACGTAGGTAAAAATCTAATGTGGATCTCACTATAGTATACTATGAACAGGTAGGGACAGAGCGAAGGAAGTGAACCTTACTAGTGGAACTGAGAAAAGACACCGACCTGAACCTTAATAAAGGATAAAGAAACACCAACTCTTTATAACGTAACACATATACATGGGTTAGCACATAAGTAAAGACACATTAAGGTAGTTAATCGAACGAAGGGTCTGAACCGATAACAGGAAACACCTCGACGCTAAGGACCCCAAGAAAATAGAAATTTAAAAAAATAAAAGAGGTCTAAATACGGGTCTGTACCCTAACCGACTCACGACTTTATGAAGACAATAAAAAATTTACTTGGAGGTACACAAGAGGGATGACCTACTTGGATGTATGTAACACTAGTTGTCAAGTCCCCCCAAGGGAACAGAGGTGTGAGAGAGATCGTAAATAAGAAAATTTTTATTAAAATAAATAAGTAAATAGAAACCAACGTGACTCAGCCGACGACCCGCATCCGAAAGAGATAGACGTCGTTCGCCCCCGATGAGAGATCAAAGTGACACGTCGAAGAGCACGCCCTCGAAGACCAACGTCTTACACCCGAGGTCTCACGGTCCGAAGTCCTCGACGTAGTGCTCCCGAGTCATCGACATCAAGTCTTCGTGTGCGAGTTGTCAAAATCGGGTATCCGAATCAACAAAGTGCACACACCTTAGAAGAGTCTGGTCCCTAGCTTGGGAACAGAGGACGTAAACATCCGACTAAGAATTGGTGATGTGGTGGTCCCTTTAGGATCGTAAATAAGAAATTCTACAAAACTTTACCGGTAGGACTGGTTACACTCACGAATCGAGTGACCTGAAAACTAAACGCATAAAGACTATTAATCACTACGACTCGTAGAAAAGTACACGGATTGACGTTAGACATCCGGAAGGAACCTCTTTATAGGTAAAGTCAGAACCAGGTAAAACAAGAACCCAACATAAATAAAACTATAACACAACATACTCGACGAACATGTAAAACCTCTACTTAAGGGACACCCATAGGAGTAACGTTTAGAAAGAGGGATAAGACTCCCGACTCTAACAGAGTGTCAATCCCAAAGGAAACCATCCGTTTACCAAAATTCAAATTACTCCAGGGTAAAAGACTAAACACCAAATAAAAAGTAATAAGACTCTCCATCCACGTGTTTTTGAACGACGCAAAATACAGTTTAGTACAGGACAAATATAAAAAGAGTTTTTAAAGCATCATAGGTAGTGGAAATCTATAAATATGATAAACCTCAAATAAAACATATACCACAATCCTTCAAAAGATTAAAGTAAGAGTAAAAGTACAGACTTCCTTGGGAGTGACACAGGAGGTATCACCGACACTGGTTAAAGGTAGGGTTCGTAGTCTCCTCTTCCCAAGGGAACAGACGTGTAGGAGAGGTCGTGAATGACAAACATCTTACGAACCATTACCGGTAAGACTGGTCACACTACACTACGGAACGACATCAAATCTAAACGTGAAGAGATTACAAATCACTACAACTGTAGTAAAGTACACTAAAAAAAAATTTCCCACTCAATTCGAATGCAAAACTTTTACCGAAGAAATTATAGACGGAACAAAACTTAAGAAACAGGTACTGATGGGGATCCTGTAAAGAGCTCTCGTACACAAAAAAAAATGTCGGGGATCTAGGAGTACTTATAATTTACAGGTCGTCGTTTCAAGACGGACTACAATAATATCTTTTACCGGTGTTCCTTCGTCGTGACAAGGTACAGGTTGAGACCAAGAAGTCCGTTTGACTCGGAAACCCTTTCAACCGAAGGTCCCGACACTTAATCTCATGTCATACGGGGTCCTGGAACACAGAGTGATGAAGAAGGGGAATTCAGAAGTGGGGAGGAAAAGTCGTGTCCCTCGAATGAGTTGGAACAAGTTATTAGAAATACCGTTTTTTGACTTTTTTCCTGTCTATACGACACACATATACGGTATTAACTTAGTCCTCGGACATGTGACTGTTGTTCGTGTTTTGACGTTTTGTTTATATCCAGTTGTAACACAGTCGTACTCTAATTTCTCTTCTGATAACGGATACAATAGGAGAGGTCAGAGGAACTGAATCCGACTGGTCCGAACCTAGGGTACTGACCTGACCTCTCCCCCACTCTGTCAGTCCCACCCACGGGAATTAGGGTCGGACCCTGTCGCAAGAGACGACTCTGTGGTTCCTCCGACGTGAAAGTCTTTCTCCAAAGTCGACCCCTGGTTTGTTGTTTTCTGGACCTCCAATCCACTCAAGGTTCCAGGAGCACCGGTCTCCCAGTCCGGTGGTAGGAAACCCAGGTGATCCTAGACACTACGGTCGGTCCCGTTAGGTGGTTCATCAGTCCAAATTCTCCTCGAGTTAATTCCCGTGGACGGGGTTGACAGAGTCGGAGAGAGGTCAGGTCAGTACCCTGGTTCGGACCAGTCCAAGGTCCCTAACCTTTCGTCGGATTTAGTCCCTCTAGCCTCCCCTATTGTATCCGTTATCAGAAGAGAAAAGAAATTAGAGCACGACTGTGTTACAACTGGATATAAACAAAACGTCAAAACACGAACAACAGTCACATGTCTGAGGACTAAGTGAATACTGTATATGTATGTCGTATAGACAAGGAAGAAGTTAAAAAAACGACGTTTCTAATAACTTGTTCCAACTCATTCAAGTGACGCAACTTGTAATATAGGATGACTTTATAGATAAGACTGACATACACTGTGGTTCCTGACATTGGGAAATCCAAAGAGAAGGGTATCTAAGAGGTCCGTGCTTATGACCTCACCTATCGGTAAGGGAAGAGGACCCCTAGAAAACCTGGGTCCCCAACCAACGTCCGAGGGTGTAATAATTGGGAAACCGGTGGTCCCTTCGAGATTCATAGATAATCTCTGTGTCTAAAGAATATAAACACCTCCCTTTTTCTTTCCTCTATTAGGAAACATAATAGAAAATACCTATGTCTAAAGATACATATACAATCTGTATGCCTAAACACACATATACAATCTGTATGTCAAAAGACACATGTACACCTTCGTTCCTTCCTTCCTTCTATTAGGAACACCTAATAGATAATGGTTATGTCTAAAGTCACGTATACAAACTCTGTGTCCAAAAACACATATATATCTGGGTTTAAGGATCAATTAGGAACCGGGAAATAACAAAGAAAAGAAACCTTAAGGAACACAAACTTAAAAGTCTGAGAGAAAGACATAACACTTAATCAAAGAAACATAGAGAAAAAAATAAACTGACCTTCCTTGTACGATAAAAGAAGAAGACAGAGGACTTATGTGAATCACACACTGGGGGGTTGCAGGTAGGAACACCGGTGGTCACCGTATTAAAGTATTAAAGTCACGACGAAAAAGTACCCACTGAATTATCAGGTTACACAAATAGTGTAACAGAAATTCGAAATTAGACAGTCTCCTATAACACAACGAGACATTGAACTGATAATATTCATCATGTTGTCACTTATAACCCCCCGTACACAGAAAAACTTACTACCTAAAGACCCCTATATCCGGGTCCACACCTACAGTCTGTGATGTTAATCGAGAGAACTTTACAAATATCAGACCATATACCTCCGAGAAAAGATCTCCAACAACCGTTACAGGTAAGGGTGGTTAGAACATAACCCCAAGTCAGTCGAGGACCGAGAGAGGGTGTAAACGACAAACATCTGAAACCACCTACAGGTAAGACTGGCCACCCTAAACCAAAGTACAATAGCAAAACTAACAGAAAGGAAGACATTATTAATCCCTACGACTCGTAGAAGAGGTCATGGTAAAAAAAATTAAAAAGTATTTCCTAAACTCCTTTAAGTGGACAGCGTTAACCGAGGAACTCAACCAACACAAACCTTAGGTAAAGACGTTATGGGAGGGGTCCTGGAAAGGACTCCCGTCGACAGTAATCGTCGGGGTATCCGGAACACTTACCTCCATGGTCATTCGTGTCCACATGTTCAACATCAATGTCCTTTACGGGTGTTCTCCGTCGTGAAGAAGTAGGGGTTGAGACTAGGAGGACGTTGGTCTTGGAATTCCTCGCGACCGGAGAACCCGACACTTAATCTCACCTTGTACGGACTCGTTTGTGAGTTCCCTAACACAGAGTGATGAACATTCGAAGAAGGGACGTCTGAGTAGGGTTGAAACCGGTGTTAGGGTCCACACACCGGACGGATCCTCCGACGTGAGAGTTCCTCCCGGGAACTTAACCTCTGGGGTCGTGGTCCTCTGGACCTCCGATACACTGAAAAGGGTCCGGAAGTTCGAGTCTCCCAGCACGGTGGTAAGAGACCCACGAGATCCCGCACACCAGGTTCGGCCTCCTATGGTCTGTCATGTCCACAGTATCCCCAGATTTAATTCCCGTGTGAAGGACTACAGTACTGGGGTGGGGTCAGGTCGGTATCCTTGGTTCGGTGGAGTTCGAGGTCCTTACCCTAACCTCGGGTACAGTCCCTCCGTTCTCCGTTACTTTATCTATGAAGAAAATAAAGGGAAAGAAAAGACATTAGAGTACGAAAACGGTACAACCTTATATCAACTAAACGCCAAAACACGAACAGTCACATGTCGACGTAAAAAGTCAATACTACATATGTGTGTCGTATAGACGCGAAAGAACCTAAGAAAGAGGTATTACCAATGACGTCTTCCATCTCCTTTCAAGGTAAACGACTTGTAGTCTAGGAACACGTCACAATGTCTATGTCTAAAACCAAATATACAACCTGATTGTCTAAAGACACATATACAATCAGGGTAGGAGGAGTCTTAAGTAGGACCGGTGAATTTAAAAATTAAGAAAAAAACACAAAAATACAAAAGTACAACGGATCTTCCAGAAGTAGACGATAAAAGAAGGAAACCAGACGTTTAAAGTGAATCATATACTAGGAGGCTCCTGGTGGGAACACCACTGGTGACCGGATTATAGTGGTAAAGTCACCACGAAAAAATACCGACTCATTATCAGGTACCATTTATACAAGGTGTAGAACAAATTCGAAATTCGACACCCACCTTTAAAACACAAAGACACAGAACAGATAACATTCATTACGACGTCACTTGTAACCCGACGTACACAGAAAAACTCACTACCGAAAGAACCCTATCGAGTCCACACCCTTACAGTCTGAAATTAAATTGAGAGAACCTTGAAATTGAAGACTGTACGTCTCTGGCAGAAAAGATCACTGACACCGGTTTACACGCAAGGGTGGTTGACACATACCCCCGAGGGAGTGGATGACCGAGAGCGGATGTAAACAACGAACATCTGAACACACCTACCGGTAAGACTGACCACACCACACTATAAACAACGGTAAAACAGTAAGAAGGACATTATTAATCCTTACGACACGTAGAACAGGAAACCCATAAACACCAAAAAAAAGGAAATTCCCACACTCCTTTTAAACGGACAACGTCAACCGAAGAACTTTCAGCCGACACAAACCTTAAATATAGTCGTTATGAGTGGGGTCCTGGAAAAGACTTCCGTCGACAGTAATTGTCTGGGGGTCTGGACACTTAATGTGGACGTTAATTCGTGACAACCAGTTTCACATCAATATCTTTTATAGCGTCACCGTGGGGTGAGGTCATGAGAACGGACCTTTTAGGGTACTTACCTCCTCGGACCATCCGACGTCAGGACCCCCAGCGTCTCAGTCTGTGCTGACTTGCTGAAGGGAAAGTGAAAAGGGAAAGTACGTAACCTCTTCCTTTACCGTTGGGTGAGGTCATAAGAACGGACCTCTTAGGGTCCCTACCCCCTCGGACCACCCGACGGCAGATACCCCAGCGTGTCTCAGCCTGTGCTGACTTCGTTGAATCGTCGTCGTCGTGTACCGTTGTCGTCAAGAAGTACGGGTTGAGACGAAGTAACCCGTTACTCGAGGAATCCCTTTTGGTCGAAGGACCCGACACTTAATCCGACCTTTCACGGACTCGTTTGTGGGTTCCTGAACAGAGAATGATGAGAAGGGGGATTTCGAAGTGGGGAGGGGAGATATGAGGAGGGTTGGACCCGGTGTCGTGGAACGACTCCACGGATCTTCCGACGTGAGAGTCCTTCCTTCGAACTTAACTCCTGGGGTCGTTGGTCCCTGGATCTCCGATCCAATGAAAAGGTTCCAGGACCACCAGTCTACCAACCTGGTGGTAGAAAACCCACGTGACCCCTGAAACAAGTGTTCGTTTGGTCGGTTCTTTTGGTCTGGTGTGTCCAAATTCACCCCGGAGTTAATTCCCGTGGGACAGGTCGACAGACAAAGATGGGGGTAGGTCAGGTCGTCACCCTGGGTTCGGACGAGTCCAAGGTCCCCACCCTATCGTCGGGTTCAGTCCCTCCAACCTCCACTGCTTCACCTGTAGGGAAAAGAAGAAAACGAAAAGAAATGAGAGGTCAAAACACGAAGAACAGTCACCCGTCGGCGAACTAAGTTAATACTGTATGTGCAATGTCGTATAGAGAACGAACTCCCTAAGTAAATGGTGTCTCGAATAAAGTCTTCCGGCTCCTTTCATAGTAGACGACTTTTAGTACAGGTAGCCCTAATAGAAATCTCTACGTCTACAAAACATAGACACTTTCCTTCCTTCTTTCCTCTATTAGGAACACTTAATAGATAATGTCTATAGTAAAATACACATATACAACTATACGTCTAAAGACACATTAAACCTTCCTACTTTCCTTTTTATATTAGGAACACCTAATGGATAATGTCTATGTCTAAGGGCACATATACAATCAACACTGGGAAACTTAGATAGGGACGGGGAAATGACAACGAAAAACCCCTAACAATGAAACACAAACTTAAGAGTCCCTAAAAAAACTCAAAATTTACTAAAAGGGAGTACATAAATTTTTAAAAACGGACATCCCTATAGTATAAGAAAACGGAAAGAACAAGAGTGATTGAAGTGAATCAAATACTAGGAGGTTCCAAGTAGGAACGTCACTGGCTACAGTATTAAAGTCACCACCGAAAAGTCCCGACTCATTATCAGGTGACATATGTGCATGGTGAAAAAGAAATTAGACAGTCACCTGTAAACGAACCTAGACAAAGAACCGAGGACATTCATCACGACTTCACTCACACCCCCACGTACACAGAAAAACTTTATATACCCGTCTACACCCATACAGTCTAGGGTCCTAATCGAGGAAACTTTCAAAAAAAAAAAAAAGGGGACCGTACGTCTATGAGAGGAAAGTCACCGACAACGGTTACAGGTAGAGTGACTGACAGCCCATCCCCTCCGTCGACAATGTAGAGAAAGGTCGACAGATGACGTAAATAACAGCCACCTGAAGAATCTTACCGGTAAGACTGATCGCACTAACCTAAAGAACGATAAAACTAACTGAAAGGAGGACATTATTAATCTCTACGACTCGTAGAACAGGACGCCGACAAACCCTTAACAAAAAGAAGGAAATTAACACACTTCTTTTACAGAAACAACGTTGACCGAAGAATTTTCAGTCAATGCAAACCTTAAAAAAGATGTTATGAGCGGGGTCCTGGAAGGGACTCCCGTCGACAGTATTCGTTGGAGTGTCTTGAACAGTCAACCTCAACAGTCATTCGTTCTACAAAATTCAACATCAATGTGCGTTTCCTCCGTCGTGACAAAGCACAGGTTGAGACCAAGAAGTCCGTTTGACTCGGAAGTCCTTTCAACCGAAGAACCCGACTCTTAATCTCACCTTGAGTGGACTCGTTTGTGAGTTACGGAACACAGAGTGATGATGAAGAAGGGGAATTGCGAAGTGGGGAGGGAAAGTCTGAGTAGGGTTGGACCCCGTGACGAGGGACGACTTTGTGGATCCTCCGACGTGAGAGTCTTTTCTCCGAAGTCGATCTCTGGGGTCGTGGTCGTCTGGACCTCCGGTCCACTGAAAAGTTTTCAAGAGCACCAGTCTCCGAGTCCGATGGTAAAAGCTACGTGATCCCAGATATCAGGTTCGATCCCTTTTGGTCTATCATGTCCAAATTCTTCCCCGAGTTTTAATTCCTATGGACCGGGATGACACAGTCGGGGAGAGGTCAGGTCAGTACCCTGGGTTCAGACGAGTCCCAGGTCCATACCGTTTGTCGTGTACAGCCCCTCTAGTCTCCCTTATTTTCTTCGTAGTGAGAAAAGACAAGAAATTGGAGTACGACTATGTTACATCGGGATATAAACTAAACGTCAAAACAGGAATAACAGTCATACGTCCGAGGAATAAGACAATACGGTATATGTGTGGCGTATAGACAAGAAAAAAGTTTATAAACGGTCTCTCCAATAATTCGTTCCAGGTTATTCGAGGGACACGACTTGTAATACAGGAAGACTTCTTAGATAAGACTGAGATACCCTGGGGTTTCCGATTTCGGGTGACCTTAGGAGAAAGGTACTTCAGAGGTCCGTTCTTGTCCGGAGATGCATCTGGGAGTCGAGCACACACTGATACTCCGTAACTCCGTCTGAAAGTCGAGGAACACAGATACTGTGGAGGTCCGTCTGTGAGTTCAAACACAGAGAGATCTCCGGAGATTCGTCTACGAGTCGAGCACAAACTGATATCGCGAACATACTTCTGAGAGTCAATCCCACATAGATCTCCCGAGTTCCGACTGCGAGGAGAACACACACAGATACTCCACCTACGAGTCAAGGACAGAGAGATCTCCGGAGTTCCGACTGCGAGTCGAGCACACTCTGGTACCCGTAGATCTTTCTGAGAGTCAAGAATAGATGTAGAACAGGATACCGAGAAACCTAAGAAAAATAGAGAAAAGAAAAATAATTTCCAACGCTCCTTTTAACTGGAGAATTTAACCGAAAAACTTTCAGTCAACACAAACCTTAAAGAAAGACGTTATGGACACTGTCCTGGAAAAAGACTATCGTCGACAGTAATTGACGGGGTGTCCGGAAAACTTAACCTCCACGGTCATTCGCGACTATGTGTTCAACATCAAAGTCTTTTACCGGTGCTCCACCGTCGTGGAGAAGTACGGGTTGAGACCAAGGTGGACGTTGGTCTCGGAATCCCTTTCATCCGAAGGACCCAACACTTAATCCCACCTTACACGGACTCGTTTGTGGGTTCCCGAACATAGAGTCCTGAGGAAGGGGCCACTTCGAAATGGGGAGGGGAGATCGGACTACGGATGGACTCCGTGGTGAGGGACGACTCCACGGATCCTCCGACGTGAGAATCCTTCTTCAGAACTTAACCCCTGGGGTCGTGGCCCCGCGACCCCAGACCCACTAAAAGGTACAAGGAGGTTCGGTCTCCCAGTCCGGTAATCCTAAACCCAAGTGATCCTAAGACCGGGGTCGGTCCCGTTTGGTCTGTCATGTCCAAATTCTCCCCAATAGATTCTACCCGTGGGACGAGTCGACAGAGCTGGGGTGGGGTTAGGTCGGGACCTTGACTTCGGTTGAGTCCAAGGTGCTAAGTCCATCGTAGGATTCAGTTCGTCCAAAGTGCCTTGTTTGATCCGTAACGAAAGGAAAGGAAATTAAAGTCCGGCTACGATACAACTTCAGATCAACCAGACGTCAAAACAGGAACAGATGAGCACAGAGACTCCCGAGAGTCGTCCACGAATCGAGCACACACAGACACTCGGGGGATCCGGCTACGAGTCGAACACAGACACTCCGGGGTCCGGCACGTGTGTCGAGTACACTCAGATACACCGGAGATCTGTCTACGAGTCGAGTACACAGGTTTTAGCTCGGACAGTCGAGAATTGTGTGTCTTTCCTGTGTGTTTTGTAGTAATGACCGACTTGATCGATAGCTTAATGTATATGAATGGGATGTTTGTTTTAACTCAGGAAACTGAGATCTTCTAACAGCAAAGGAACAAGGTTGACGGTTCACGACCCCCATCGGTCGCGGTGAAGTCCCTTCGTCTCCACCTAAGATCTTGACCTAGGTTTGCTTGAAGAAATGTTTGTCTTTGTCGAAATGTTGTATCGTTTCGGGCAATATCAATGGTTTTCCCTTTCCACCACGTGTCACTCTTTGCTCGACCACCTCTACTTGTATGTGTGTGATGAGAAACTTTATTAGTTACTCCTGGGGATCAGTGTAGCGTATTATTTGAGATACCCTTCTCTTGGGTCTTTCCTGCACATGTGTGGATACGTGTTCACTTAGTATAACGACAGGTGGATTTTGATTTTTTGTTTTTGTGGTGGGAGAATATCGGTACCCAAGGCCCTTTGTTTGAGTGAGTCCCGTCACGTCTATCACCTCACGTCAAATAATGTGACCCCCGGGTTCCGTCTCAGAGGAGAGTCGGTTCCTGGGGCTGGGCAAAAACACTTTTGGAATATGGGATTCGTATACAGGGGTTTGGGAGGAGGGGTTTAAGGGACTTTGATCAGACGTGTTTCCTTTTTCTTTCTATGTTAGTTTCAATTGGGCATTAAGTATACGGAATTCGGATCCATCAATGTCACCTGTTAATAGTTATCCGAACACCAGTATGGTTATTTCGTATTACCTTACATACTAAGATAAGCCAATGTGTTTATCTCATAAGAAAATCCACTACCTCTCGGAACCCCGAGAAGGTAGGTCCCCCGGACCAAAAAGTCAACCATACAGCAAAGGTATCTATCACCCGTATGTCGAGTCTCAGGTGTCAGGCTGGGTTCTACCTCAGGACGAAAGTTCTATCTCGGACAAGACAAAGAAGGAAGTAAGGGGGGAGAACTACGAGAATTGAGTATCATACTCGTAGTAAGTATTCCTATATAACGTGGGACCAAGAGGCTAGCGGTTAAACCCTCTTGCTGTGGTTGGAAACCCAACGTTTCAAGTATTATGTAACATTTTAAGTCGCAGGTGTCTCATCTTGATAGTTCCGTTGATATTGTCACCATTTATATCAAAAAGCGGTTAGTGGGAAGTGGGTTCTATCATGGCTTCAGGTCCTTCCTTACAAAAGTAAACTGTAACAAAAATGGACCAAAAAGTACTACAGCTTCGTCGACTATGTAGCGGTCTACTTAGTCCTTACATATGTGTCGTAAGTTGGAATTGACATCGTGTCCAGGGAGGAAGTCGTCGACACTCGTACACGTTTTGGTAAAATAAACTTAATGGTGAAGACAATGAAAATACTTGACCACAAATGTATTATACACTCACTGGGGTACTGGACTCAAATAACTGACAATCCAGACCGATTTTGGTTCTCTCGTCCCTCTCTAATACTAACTGTTCCCTCTCGTTTCAGAGAAAAACAACAGGGTCTTTTACGTCTCACCAAATTTTAAAGGAACCGTCTCACCACTGTGGGTGGTCCCTTGAGGTAGGTAGTGTCCTTCTTCGTATCGGGGCGCATGGGTTGTCGCCCTCCATAACACCTTCAGGCGCATCCTTACACGTGCAACCACTCTGGTTCGTCGTCCTCAACTAGCACACCGAAGTAGGAGTTCCCCGAGCAGGTCCTAGAAGAAAGGAAGAAGAAAGATTCCTACTAGAACCAGAGAGCTGCCAGTCGCCCCAGGGAGACATGTCAGGTGAGTCGCAAAAGACCCAGACGCACCATACAAGTGAAGTGGGAGTATACTACCTAGGTTCCCCGTTATGGACGTTGAAAGTGACGTCATCCCCATTAATCTTATTGCCATATTCCCGGGAACGTGACTCCCCGATCACTTAGAGCAAAGGTTAGAAACTGGGTATGAACCAGTGGTTCTCATTTGAGTACTTAGAGAAGGGGTTCCCCCTTACCGTGGGAAAGAATATGTCTGAGTCAATGGACTAAATAATGGAATGGGTCAAGATAGACGACGCTTTAGGATAGGGGGGGGAATGGACTCCGTTTAAACAACTGTGGGCATAATAATACCCTCCCCCGGAGTGTATGCGTTAAAGCACACCTCTTGTCGGAACCCTGACGCCCCAGTAGGACTCAGACTCGTCTCGGCAGCCTTCGTTCAGGTGGGTCCTCGTCGGTCAGAGATACTGGGTGAACCTCTCACGGAGAGATTCACAGGCCAACCAGGCACGGTGGTAGGGTCTTGAGACCCCGGACATGCGTCACACGTCAAAGGCAAACTACGAATTTCAAAACGAATGAAGAACATGATATAGTCGATGCTTTAGGCCTGATAACAGACTAGGTCACGACCTTCCTTTAGGTTTAGACCCTTGATAAAGGGATTCGTCCGTGGCCCGATGAAGACTACGAGAAAGTCAGGCTCATCCTTTTCGAAGATGGGTAGGGCTCTTGCATGTATGTGCTGGTCGTCCATTCCCATCACAGCCACTCCAAAGTAAAGTCACTTCAGGTGAGGGTCCACAAGTTTCCCGTCGCACGGAAAGTCGACTTAGGGGTCTCCAAAAACAGACACGACTCTCCGTCGTAACTGGACACTTGTTCGTCACGTCAAGACTCTAAGACAGGATGTATCCCTTCTCCACCCCTTAGTTCTTTATAAAAGTTTAATCAAGAAAGTCAAATTGTACCGGATCCACCCAGCGAACCACATAAACCGAATGGTCTCACCCATGGTCGAGGAGGCCATGGTTATTAAACGGTGAACCGTTAAGGGTGTTAGGGAAAAGTCAAAACTACCGGGGAAGGCGAAACCGATCAACCAAAATCCGAAGCGACATAAAACCTCTGAGGTCGCAATCGAGTCCGTCGAGGTGGTTGTACTCTTGAAATTATCCCCTGAGTGAACAGTGGGGGTTCGGGAACCGACGAACAAATCGTCAGGTAGACGGTCATACAAGGGGACTCGGACCCCCCATAGGAGAAAAACTACAGGAGTCGTCATATACTGACTACAGCTGTCGGTAAATACCCCCAGGGGAACGTCCTCTCACAACTAGCTTATGTCCTGAAAATAGTAGTTTAGAACCGGGTTTAAATCGAACCAACGGAGGGTCTGATCATTCCGTTGGTGGCGTTAACGGACATTCGTAGGACCGGTGGGTCACCGTTGTGACAGGCCGGTAAAGTCCTCTATTCGGTGCCCAGACAGGGTACAGTGGTGTTGTGAGGGTATCGGTGGAACAGGAAAAGTCAGTGCATTTCTCATTTGCCGAATCGTTCCAGACCGTCCGGGTTCCGTTCACGACTGCATTAACGTGGTCCAAACTCAAGATAATGGTGACCCTGAACAAAACGTTCGGACCCCACCCTCCCGCCCACCTTACAGAAGACGGGTCTGGAGTCCCTTATACAACTGAATTAAGAAAGAGATGTGACAAATCGGGCCGGCTAAAGGGAAGACCCTCTAGTACGTCGGAGGTAAGTAGAACTCCGCAATGGCTCTCTTTCTCATTTATCCACCAACTCGGGTGAACTTCTCATCCAGAAAGCACCCCCCTGTCCAGTGAAGACGGGAGTTAAATGTGTTGTTCAGAGAAGGGTTGTTTCCATGACCCGTAAGTCCCTACATATTTTTAAGTACTTAGTGAACCATGGGGTGGGTAGACTGTAAAAACCCCATCCGAACTCTGCGTTTCCGACGTACATTAGCGGTAGACTCTGGGTCGTCGGAGGCAGACTAAGGTCCCAGAGGAAAGGGGAAGGTCAGTCAGGAGTTTCCTCTCCGCCCATATCGAACCCACCAAGCCGACTCGGCCTAGGACCTTCACAACCGGTCTCCGAAGACGGTGGCCCTAACCTCGGACGCCTCCCCCACCGAACTGCTGGAGGCCGTCTCGACCGTCTCCTCGTCACCGACGACGTCCTGAAGTGGACCGGGACCTGACCCGTAATTCCGCCGGAGGCCAGGACCACCTCGTGACCCGGTCACCCGCGCAGTAGTAGGTCATACCCCCACCCCCCGTCCAGTAGAAGTAGGTTTAGGACGGTCTAGGGCCTCTCTCTTCCCCCTAACCGTACGGAAGTGGACGGTCAGTCGTGTCGACTTGGTCTTTGGTGTACCAGGTTCTGACAAAGAGGGAATTTCAGGTAAGACGGAACCACCCGAACTAGTCCACGCCTACTTTTGTGTCTACCCAATTTATGGGGTACAGGGTTCGGCAGAGGTCTTCTCGGAGAAGTATGAGTGAGTACATAGAGGGAGGAAGATCGGACTGTTAAGGCTCCCCCCAGTTCTTAAAGTGTCGTCTACCCTATGGAGGACCCCCTCCCCTCTTATACTCGTATGTTCCTGGTCAAAGAAAAGGATTTTTAGGGGACCCCTAGTGAACCATTATTAAGGGGGGGTCTACCGTGTGGAGGATTTACTGGAAGTATTTAAGGGAAGGATTCGGGATCGTGCGAGCAGCTGGATACATGGTTCTTTACCGACGGACGGATAAGGTCCGGGGACACCCAGGCACGGGGAAGATCAGAGAGGACCCCCCACTAGTCCGGGGGAGAAGGTGGGACGGCCCACCCAAGGAGGAGTAGACTCGTGAGTCAAGGGGACGACGACAGGTGATGGACGATTCCACTTTCAAGGGTCGCAACTCTGCGTCTTAGGAAGGTCTTCCCGTTCCGTGGAAGGCGGGAGATCTTCTAAGTTCGGCGTTTCGGAGCCTCAGTAGGGTTTACCTTGAACAGAGTTTCACTCCTCAAAGGGCCGGTTACGTGGTTTACATCGGTGCGGAAGGCCCTTTGTTTGAGTGAGTCTTCCTGCTACGTCTATCACCTTACGTCAAATAATGCGGCCGTCCGGGTGAAAAACACCTTTGGAATACATGGGATTCGCATGCACGGGGGAGGGGGTTTAAGGGACTTTGATCAGACTTGTTTCCTCTTTCTATGTTAGTTTCGATTGGGCACTAAGTATACGGAATTCAGATCCGTCCATTGTCACCTGTCAATGGTTGTCCGAACACCAGTGTGGGGTTATTCTTGTCTTACAAGCTAAGATAAGTCAATGTGTCTATTAATCTCCTAAGAAAATCCACTACCTTTCGGGACCCCGAGAAGGAAGGTCCCCGGACCCAAAGGTGAACCATCCAACAGAGGTATCTATGACCGCATATCGAGTTTCAGGTGTCAAGCCGAGTTCTACCTCAGGACGAAAGTTCTGTTTCGGACAAGACAAAGAAGGAAGTTGGGATGTGGAAACATTCAGTGGATATGTGGTTATGTTTTATGTTTAATATTTTTCTCTTAAGACTGAGACAAAGGGAGTCCGGAACCACTGGACCCGACGACAGTGTCGGGACTTCGGACCCGTCCGACCAAAGGGTTCCTACCTGACAGTGCCCCGACTGTCTCGAGCCCTCCTACACGGTCGGTTACTCGGGACGGGGCACCTGGACCGGTCGGAGAAGGGGAGACGTAGTCGGGTGTTGGAGGTCTAGGTCCTCCTGGTAGGACGTCACTTTGATGCGGATGACGTGGGTTTCCTGTACCTCGGAGACCCGACCTTCTCGAGACTATTCTGGGCACCCGAGGTACAGAGGACCACCACCCCAAGGGTGGAGGTCGGAGGAAGGAATCCTAGTGGGGTGGATACCTACTTTCGTGGAAGGGGTCTCCCCACCGCGTTCTTGACCCTACACAGGTCCCCTACCCCATTCTTTCCTTCCCTACCCTATGTTCGGAACCCACAAAGAAGACCGTGTAAGGACTGTCAGGTCCTTGTCCTGAAAGGGGTTCCGAGACTAACGGGGTCCTTGGTCTCAACCAATATTTCTATACGAGGGTAGGACACCGATAAAACGTATCGTTGTTGAAATTTTGGTTTCGAGTTCTCGTGAATTATAAGTATTCCGGACTCCCCGACATTCATTTTTTTAGTGGACGGGATTTCTTTATAAGATCCGTTCAGTAGCCTTTTACCTTTTGATAATTTATATCCAGTCCCAAGTTCTTCAGTTGAAGTTATTCATTCAAATTGAGTGTAACAAATTTTTTTAGTGTACCTTTCTACAGTCGTAGTAATTATACTCTTTTTACGTTTAGTTTTGAAGTTACTACATAGTGGAGTGTGTCCACTCTCACCGGTATCCGTCTTTGAGATGTTTGTTATTTACGACCTCTCCCACATCTCGGTTCCCTTGGGAGAGTGTGACTAAGACCCTTGCCTTTAACCCTCGCCGGTGACACCTCCTGTGCCCGGTCCAAGGAATCGTACTTCCACTCTTACTTTAATTTACTGAGGGATTGTGGTATGTGTTTTTACTTGCCGTTTATCTAAATTTTCCAGATTTATTTTCCTGTCTATGTTACCTTGAGGAGTCCTTTTTTTCGTCTTACGTCAAAACTGTACTTCACGTCGTTCAAGACAAAACTAAGTGGTGAATCTTAGTCCTGTTTATTTTTATTTGTTTACCCTGGATTGTCCGGAATTTTTGTAAACGTATCGATTCCTTTGGTCCCTTAAATAGAGGTGTGTTTGAGTATTTCGAGTTATATTTTTTAGTTAGGTTATTTTGTAAAGATTTTTAGATTTATGTGTAAAGAGGTCTTTTCCGTCTCTCTACCGGTATTTGATGCTCTTTTCTAACAGTCGTATTAATTCAAGAAGTCAAGTCAGTGAGTCAGTGCAGGTTGAGAAACACTGGGGTGCCTGACGTCGTGTGGTCCGAAGAGACAGGTAATGGTTGAGGGTCTCGAATGAGTTTGAGTACAGGTAACTCAGCCACTACGGTAGGTCGGTAAAGTAGGACAATCCATCTTGTCCCTTTTCCTCAGGTTTTCCCGCCACCGATGTTGTGTCTTTCCCTTTTCGGGAGCTTTTACTTTGTTTTCCAGGCTTCTGGCTTCACTCCGGGAGTCCATTTTGTTGTGAGGTCCGACCGGGTCAAATGTACCCTGTCCGGGTCCCTCTCTACTTGTATATTTATCTCCTCGGTCTCGGTCGAGCGAGCGAGAGAGAGCGAGAGAGCGAGAGCGAGAGAGAGAGAGAGACAGAGAGAGAGAGACAGAGAGAGAGACAGAGAGAGAGAGAGAGGGGGTGCGGGACCCCGCGAGAAGAGGACCAGAGAAATCTAGCTGCACGGGAGTGTGGAGTTTCTACCTAAAAGGACGATAGAAGATTTATTTTATCTCGACATTGTGACTCGACATTGCGACTAAACAGATTCTCGATATTGTGCCAGATAGGTTCTGGACTCTCGACGCTGTGCGGCTCCCCCGAAATTACAGGCAGTGACGTTTAGAAACAACACTGCTCTGTTTCTTGGCTCCGTGTATGTGAGCGCACTGTATATGTCACCCGATAATGAGCCTGAACTTTTTTGGGGTACTTTAATAGGGTCACCAAGGGTGTTCCTCCTCGAAACCTCCTAGTATTTGATTCCTTCAGTCGTTGTCTCCTTCTTTTATTGTCTATGACAGGGAATATCCGTTTTTTTTTTTTTTTAGGTGTCCTTCATAAAATACTATATTTTTCTCTGAGACTCTAAGTTTGTGTTTCTTAATTTTTTTTTTCTTGTCCGGTCTCTACTTAGTCCTCCAGTCATGATTGTATGTCTGTCTTTAGACTTCAACATTATCTATTAGACCTTTCTAATAGAGGAAGGAAGAAAGGGAGATGTATCCGTGATTTAAGACATAGAGATTGTATGGGTGTCTTTATACATGGACATGATCCATTAGATGTTCCGAATATAGGACGGAAGAAAGGAAGGATGGTATGTGTATATCCGTCTTTGTAAATAGAGATTGTATATGTACCTTTAGACATCGACAGTATCTATTAGGTGTTCCTGAGAAAGGAAAAAAGGAATGTGTACATGTGTTGTAGATATGGAGATTATTTACAGGGTGTCCCTAGACTACAAGTCGTGACTCTTGAAATGAGCTGGAACAAGTTATTGGGGATGCCGTTTTCTTAGGCTTTTTCATGTTTATACGACATACATATGCAGTATTGACTTAGTCAGGTAACATGTGACTCCTGTTTGTGTTTTCCGTTTAGTTGATGTGAAATTTTGTCGTAACCGTACTCTCATTTCTTGTCTTGTCCTTACTTTTCATTTCGGATCAAATGCGGGTGACTGGAGGTATTAAACCCTATCATACCTAGGGACCTTGGACCCACCACAACTCAGGGTACCGACCTAACCCCGGTCGTCTCACGGGAAGTACTCCGTGGAGAATTTGGACAAAACGGTCCAAAAGGGACCGACACTGGTCTTAGGTCTCACGTGGGTTTTCTACCACCGGACTGGGAGTCCGGATCCCCTGGTTCACTTCAGTGGTTCATAAGTCCAGGGGTCGACTCCGGAGGAAGGACTCTCACGTCGGAGGATCCGGGGAGTCGTCCTTCGTCACGGGGTCCCACCCTACTCAGACCCGCCTCCCCCGACCCGCCTCCCCCCGCCCATCTCGAAAACCCCTTCTTTATAACTCTGAATTCGGGAACCCTCAAACGAGTCCGTGGCAGGTGAGATTAAGTCTCGGGTCCTTCGGCAGAAAGGGGTTCCGAGACCAACGTACACCTTAGTGACGACGACGACGATTCAGTGAAGTCAGCACAGACTGAGACACACTGGGGTATCTGCCGTCGGGTGGTCCGAGGGGGCAGGGACCCTAAGAGGTCCGTTCTTGTGACCTCACCCAACGGTAAAGGAAGAGGTTACGTACTTTCACTTTTCACTTTCCCTTCAGCGAGTCAGCACAGGCTGAGAAGCGCTGGAGTACCTGGCGTCGGATGGTCCGAGGAGACAGGTACCCTAAAAGGTCCGTTCTCAGGACCTCACCCCACGGTAGCGGAAGAGGCACACCTTAGTGTCAACTCGTGTTTATTCACGACGGAGGAACACCTGTCAAGTATATTGATGTACAACCGGTACTAACGAAGGGTCGTTGAGGTTAAGTGTTCTGGACACCCCGAGAGTCACTGTCTACGGGAGTCCTTTTCGGGACGCCGACCATAAGATCTTTATTTAAGGTTTGTGTTGACTGACAGCTCTTGTCTATTTTACACGGAGTGTGGGAAATTCCTTTTTTTATATTTTATTTTCCGGGTTTAGCGGGTCCTGTCCTACGAGTTGGATACTAATGGTATCCTTAGGGTTAGTATTTACTGTTGTTTACTAGTTAATGGTAGACTGCCTTACCGGTGGGACTGACATACGTTTGTCATTTACCCCCTCTCGCGGCCCTCTACTACCTTGTCCAAGGTAACCTTGGGACCTTGACAACGGTTACCTTGACCGTTGTCGGGGATCTTTTCTGTAGGAGGTGTCCGCTGTCACTTTTTAAAGTTTTCGTGATTCAGATCCCAAAGTTATGGGTGTGAACTCGGATATAATGTTTTTTTTGGGTAGTAGGTTTACTGTGTGCGTGGGGTCGCAAATGACGTCCCGATGAAGGTTATCGGTTCTGTCTGGTTTCTTTGCAAGGTAACTTTCTAATTTAGAATTTCTTTACACCATGTATATATGGAATCCGAGAATGAGTCTGTACTTTTTGGCAGTACTTTAATACGGTGACTAGGTTTATTTCAACCTACAATCTCCTAGTATACAAATCACATCAGTCGTTGTATCTTTTTTGTATCGTCTACTACAGGGAAGAGGTGTTTTTATTCTGTGTGTCCCCTTTGTTAATTGGTGTGTTGTCTTCTGGGATTCTAAGTTTGTGTTTCGAAAACCCCTTTTTTTCTCCCTTCCCGGTCCATACTTAATCTTCATGATTACACACGTGTCTTTAGTCATAGACATTAGGTGTTCTCAAGAGAAAGGAAGGAAGGAAGGTGTACACATGACTTTAGACAGAGATTGTATGGGTGTCTTTAGAAATGATCCATTAAGTGTTCCTAATAGACAGAAGGAGGAAAAAGAAAGAAAAGGAGGTTCGTGTATCTGTTTTTTTATGAATAGAGATTGTATTTGTATCTTTAGACATCGACATTATCTATTAGGTTTTCCTGATAGAGGAAGGAAACAAAGAACGTATATATGTTTTATTTAGACATAGAGATTATTTATGAGGTGTTTCTAAACTAGTGACTCTTTAAATGAAGTGGAACAAGTTATTGGAGATACCGTTTTTTTTTTCATGTTTATACGATGTACACATACAGTATTCATCAGGTAACATGTGTCGTCCGTTCGTGTTTTGACGTTTAGTTGATATGAAGTTATATTGTAACCGAACTCTAATTTCCTTTCTTTTCATTACGGATCAATCAGGGAGGTCGGAGGGACCGAACCCTACGACAGACTGGGGCCTTGGACTCATCCGAACTCAGGGTCTCGACCCGCTCCCACCCCGACTGTGTCGGACCGTCCCACGGGACGGAACTCTGGAGAGAATTTGGACATGACAGACGAAAAGAGACAGACCCTGGTCTTAGGGATCACGTGGGGTCGCTACCACCGGACTGAGAGACCGGAGCTCCCGGTCCCATTTCAGTGGTTCATAGGTCCCTAGACCACGACCCTGAGGTCGACTTCGGAGCAAGGACTCTCTCGTCGGAGGATCCGTGGAGCCGTCCCTCGCCACGGGGTCCATCTGTACTCAGACCTCCCCTCTTCATTTCGAAATCCCCCTTCTTCATCACTATAAATTCGGGAACCCACAAACGAGTCCGTGACGACGACGATGACGACGATTCAGCGAAGTCAGCACAGACTGAGACACGTTGGGGTATCCGCCGTCGGGTGGTCCGAGGGGGCAGGGACCCTAAGAGGTCCGTTCTTGTGACCTCACCCAACGGTAAAGGAAGAGGTCACGCACTTTCACTTTTCACTTTCCCTTCAGCGAGTCAGCACAGGCTGAGAAGCGCTGGGGTACCTGACGTCGGATGGTCCGAGGAGACAGGTACCCTAAAAAGGTCCGTTCACATGACCTCACCCCACGGTAACGGAAGAGTAAGGTGAGATGAAGTGTCGGGTCCTTCGGTTGATAAGGATTTTGAGAGCAAAGATGGGCTCAACACATACTTCTTCACGACGGTGGAACACCAGTAAAGGACATTGACGTTGAACTGGTGACCACGACTCACCGTAGAGGTGAGCTGAAGTGTTCTGGACCTCCCGACAATTGTTGACGGGAGTCCTTTCCAGGACGTCGGTCAAAACGTCTTTATTTAAGGTCTTTATCGGTTTAAAGTTCTTCGGTCGCCGTTGTCCATTTAAAAGGAGTGTGGGAAATTCCCCCTTTTTTTATACGTTTGCCGGTGTCCTGTTCAACGAGTCGTAGGGATTTATAATGCCCTCTTTACGGTTAGTTTTACTGTTCTTCTTTAGTATGGGGTAGATTGTCTTAGTGATAGGCCAGACGTTTGTCAATTACCCCCTCTCTCGGCCCTCTACTACCTAATGGGGATGTCCGAAGGCACCCTTATCTGTAACCTTTGTCGGGGAACTTCCCTGTGGGAGGTGTCCGGTCTTGTTTTTTAAAGTTCTCTTAATTTGGATTCTAAAATTGTAGTTGTGGACCGGATATAATGCTTTTTTGTAGTAAGTTTTACTGTGTGTATACATGGGGTTGTAAGTGACGTCACGATGGAGGTTATGAGTTCTATGTCTGGGTTCTTCAGGTACATGTCCAATTTAGAATTTCTTTACACCATGTATAGATGTTACCCGATAATGAGTCTGTATTTTTTTTGGTGACTTTAATATTTTAATACGGTTAAAAGGGGTGTTCCTACCTGGAAGTTCCTAGTATACGATTCATTCAGTCGTCGTCGCCTTCTTTTGTCGTCCACTACAGGAAAGATCCGTTTTATTTTCTCTATGTCCCCTTCATTAAATGTCGTGTTTCTCTCTGAGACTCTAAGTTTACGTTTACACATAGACTAAATCTATTAGGTGTTCCCAATAGAGGACTGAAGGAATTTACGTGTCTCAGTGTCTTTATAAAAAGAGATTATGTATATTTTTAGACAGTGACATTATCTATAAGGTGTTCCTGGACTACAAGTCGTGTCTCTTCAAATGAGTTGGAACAAGTTATATGATACAGTTTTCTCATTTTTTCTCATGTTTACACGGAATTTATATAAAGTATTGAATGAGTCAACCGACCTGTGCCTCTTCGTGTTTTGACGTTCAACCGATATGAAGTTTTCTCGTAACCGTACTCTAATTTCTTTTCTTTCCCTTTCTTTTCATTACCGATAAAATAAGGGAGGCTGGAGGGACTGAACCCGACGAGAGGGTAAGGACCTCGGCCTCATCCGAACACAAACTACAGACTGAACCCAACCCCAGGTCCGTGGGTCCAATACTGTCACTTTTAAAATTGTCTCTACCCACTGGGATACTAAAAACGGGGTGATCCATGTTACCGGTTGTGTCCCTTCGTTCAATTAATACTTACCTTTGTCTCCTACCCCGTGTACATGTGTTACGTTATAAAGGTTGGTACTTATTCATTCTTTGTTACGGTTCAGGTCGAAGTCGTTTCTTTCATCTCTACTAATAGGGTTCGCTTCATTCCCTCGGTTCCTGTCCGTTCATAGGATACTATAGTGGAGGTCCACATTCGATTTCTACCTATGTTTACTCGAGTAACGGACTCTGTGTCGGAGCGTCTGAATCTTTCCTTTGAAGATCAGTCGTCCTTTATTTCTACACCCCGTACCTCTTTACTCGACGAAGTCTGATTCGATACGTGTGATGATAACTATTCCCTTCACTGGCCCTGGGTGACACATGGTGTTCCTTTGAGTGAGGTACGAGACGCTATTGGATATTTCTTTTGTAGGATTGTTTAGTATAGATGTGGATACACCTTCACTTTGTTCGACATCACCTTCCTTTGCCTTTTTGTTTGGTGGGCGTTCTAACATTAAGTGACATGTGATTCAAGTTTACTACCCTACTTTTGTCTTTCTTGTTTTTCCTGTAAGACTGAGACAAGGGGAGTCGTGTATGACTCGACCCGACGACAGTGTAGGGACCTCGGACTGACCAAACCAAGGGTTCCGACCTCGCAGGACCCCGACTCTCGCGACCCTCGTACATCGTCCGTCACACGGAGGTTTTTCCTGGAAGATTTTCGTGGACCAACACCTGTAGACCTCTCGGGGGTTGGAGGTCCATGTAAACCCTATTTAATTCTCTGAACTTAATTGTATATGTGTAATTATATGTAGTTTCTCAACTATTTTTCATGGATGACTTATCGTATCTTTTCAAATAACTTGTGTGACATTAGTGGATATACGTCTTTTCTTCCGATCTGACTTATTTACAGATACATATTGATTTAACTCAAAGATATGTGGACTTTGTATGTGTTATAGTCTTTAGGTAAGATAAGGTTATCCGTTATTGTTCCTTTAATGTACCCCAACCCCCCTTCTCACACCGTACTTCTTCACGTCCGAGGGGGTAGGGACCCTAGAGGTCCGTTCTTGTGACCTCACCCAACGGTAAAGGAAGAGGTTATGTACTTTCACTTTTCACTTTCACTTCAGTGAGTCAGCACAGGCTGAGAAGCGTTGGGGTACCTGACGTCGGGTGGTCCGAGGAGGTAGGTCCCCTAAAAGGTCCGTTCTCATGACCTCGGCCAACGGTAAAGGAAGAGGTCTTCTCAACACGACGACCCGTCAATTATAAGTGTTCCTAGGTCCACCCATCATTTTTTTGTCAACGGGAGTCCTTTACAGGATCCCCAATAGTGACTTTTTCTTAGGTTTTGTTCCGTCCGCAATTTTTTCGGATAAAATTCTCCATTGAAATTGAGTGTGAGAATTCTTTTTTTAGAATACTTTGTTACAGTTGTAGCCATTTGTAATTTCTTTTCGTTTATATTTGGTGTGGGTCTATAGTGTAGTGTGACCAGTCTTATTGATAGCGGTTTTAGACGTGTTTACTATTCACGACCTCTCTCACACCTCTGTTTCCCTTGTGAGAAGGTGGGTCCGAACTCTACGTCTAAGCATTGTCGGTAATACTTCCGAGACACTCCCGAGGAAGTTGGTACTCTTCCCCTTACTTTAGTCTTTTGAGGAATTGTGAGATGTGTTTTAATTGGGGGTTGTCATATTTATGGATTTACGTTTCTGTCTATGATACTTTAATAATTCCTTTTTTATATTTGTCTTATACTAAACTGTATGTATGTCGTTTGAGAAACACCGAGGTGGAGAATTTTATCACCTTTTATTTAGTGTTTAGTCTTTTACCCTGGTTTAATTGGTATTTTCGTAAACACATGGTTTTTTTGTGATTTCCTCTCTCTTCCTGTTGGGAGTTTTATCCTTCTTTATAAACGTTTCTTTCTATGGGTGTTCCCTAAGGAGAGATTTTGTGTCTTTGTCGAGCTCGTTGAGTTATAGTTTTTAGTCATGTTAGGTTCTTTCTTTACCTGGTTTCTAGTTTTTCCTATAAATAGGTTCCTTCCGGATGTCTAACGTGAACCCGTGTACTTTTACACGAGTCGTAGTGATTGATAATCCTTTTACGTTTAGTTTCAGGTTACTCGATTCGTGAGTGTAACCAGTCTTACCGGTAGAGTTTGGTAGAATTCCTTATTTACGACCCTGAAGTGACCACTCGGTCACTTACTCGGACGACTACGACCCCTGTGTTTAGGTTAGGGACCAGACCCTTCTAAGGTGTATTTACCCCGTTGATTCGGGTACACGGTGTTGGCAACTCGGACACGGGATCTCGGGAACTTGGTGTTGATGACTGGGGAACGCTACGTTGATGACTTCGGACCTCGAGATCTCGGGTGAAAGACGTTACTCTTCGGAGGGGTCACTTTGATATCTCTCATCGGGGACGAACGACGTCTGTCTCTTTCGGACGCGAGTCGTTGGTTCTGGGTCACGTTGGTTTCTCTTTACTCATTTTAATAAAAAATATTTGTTATTTACGATCTTTTCTACACCTTTGTTCTCTTGGGAGGACGTGACAACTAGTGTTACATGGATCCATGTATGTCTTCCCTATTGCATACTTCCAAGTAAAGTTTTTATTGTATCTTCATGAAATCCTGGGTCGTTAAGGTACGGACCCGTATGTAGACCTCATTAAGGTTTTACGTTTAGTTTTAATATTACTCCATAAAGAAGTGTACCAAGTGTTAGTAGTAACAGGTTTTCAGCTGTTTGTCATTTACGATCTCTTTCACATCCCCTTTCCCTTAGTAGGATGTGAGAAGTGCTTTTCCATTTAATCATTTTCGCTGACACCTCTTACCGCACGTCCAAAATATTCTTCACTATTACTCTTACGGTGATGTTATGAGGGACTACGTATGTGTTTTCGTTTGAGGTTTATCTAATTTCTAGATTTCTTTTCCTACCTATGTCACTTTGAGGACTCCTTTTCTCTTGTGTAAAACTGTTTTTTACGTCGTTCAGGAAAAAACTGGGTAGAGAATCTTAGTACTTTTCATTTTGGTTTTATTTACCCTGGATTAAGAGGAATTTTCATAATCGTGTTGTGTCCTTTGGTCTTTGTGTTGTTTGTCTGTTTGGAGTATTACCTTTATTATAAACGTTTGTTTCTGTGAGTGTTCCTTAAATGGATGCTCTACATGTTGGTCAAATACGTGGAGTTGTAGTCACTTTTTGGGTCACTTTATCCCCGTGTTCCAAATTCACCTGTAAAAGGGTTTCTTCTGTATCTCTACAGGTCCCTCGTGTACTTCGAGTCGTAGGTATTCATAATATCTTGACACCTAGTCTCCATGTTACACCATAGTGGAGTGTTCCCAGTCTTACTAGTCGTAGTTTTTTAGATGTTGTTATTTACGACCTCTCCCTTACCTTCTTTTTCTTGGGAGGAGGGACAACCACCCTTACTTTCAGTCATTTAGGTGATTCCTCTTTTCTTCTTTCCAAGTAATTTTTGATTCCTCTCTTCATGGTGTCCTGGACCGTTAGGGTAAGGAACCCAATATCTAAGTCTCTTTTGGCAATGAAATTTTCTGTCACTTGAGTTTACTTGACCTTACCCACTTAAATTGAGTCTACTGGTAATATAGATGATGACACCCGTCCTTAGGGAGTCTTCTTTACCTCCTCGGTAGTACCAGTTGTTCTCTCAGGCTTTACGTCATGAACCTACGTTAGAGTTTTTGCTGTCTTACTAGAGACAAGCAAAGGTTCCGTTTAGTAAGTTATAGTGTCAGTAGGTTCGGATACGGGGTTGATCATTGTGACTTCTTCGACTTCAACTTGCCAAGATACTTCTGGATGTTCTGGAAAATCTTGATTGTGGGGGTTTTCTACAGGAAAAGTAATATCCCCTGACCTTACGTTTTCATCCTTCAGTTCTTTGTGGACCTCATTGTCCGTTTAAACCGGAACCTTATGTCTTACTTCGTCCCGTTTCCGATTATCTCAAAACGGTTCTCTTACGTGACCAGTATCGTTTGTGGGAGAAGGTTGTTGTGTCCTCTTCGGAGATGTGTACCTGTAGTGGTCTACCAGTTGTGACTTTAGTCTAACTAATATAAACGTCGGTTTCTACCTCTTCGAGATATGTCAGTTGTTTTTGTTCTGGTCCTCGACTGACACCGAGTCTAGTACTTGAGGAATAACGGTTTAAGTCTGAATTTAACTTCTTTCACCCCTTTTGGTGATCTGGTAAGTCCATACTGGATCTAGTTTAGCGAATACTAATATGTCGTCTTCACTCTTTATCTAAATTCCTTGATCTAGACTACCTCACGGACTACTTGATACCTACCTCCAAGCACTGTAACATACCCTCTGTCCCTAGTTCTGGTAGGGGAACCTTTTCTTGACGTTTTTTTCGTTTTACCGACAGACTCCTCCGGAATGTTTATCGACACTTTTCACTGTACTCCGTTCTGTTCATAGTACACCATAGTGAATCACGACTTAAGATTGTTGTCTATGTTTACTTGAAGAAATTGTTTGTCTTTGCGGAGTGTTGTATCGTTTCGTGGAATATCAATGGTTTTCCCTTTCCACTACCCGTCTCTCTTTACTCGACTACCTCTACTTGTGCGCACGTGCGCGCGCGCGTGTGTGTGTGTGTGTGTGTGTGTGTGGGGAGAAATATTTATTAGTCGCTCCTGGGGATGAGTTGTGACGTATTATTTGGTATACCCTTTTCCTGGGTTTTTTACTGTGCATGTGTAGATACGTATTCACTTAGTACGACAGGTGGATTTTGTTTTAGTCTGTCTGGGGTGTTGTGACATTCAGTGGATGTGTGGTTATGTTTTATGTTTAATGTTTCTCACTTAGAGTTGAGATAAGGGGAGTCCGGAACCGTTGGGTCCGACGACAGTGTAGGGACTTCGGACACGTCCGACCAAAGGGTTCCTACCTGACAGTGTCCCGACTGCCTCGACCCCTCCCGCACGGTCGGTTACTAGGGACGGGGTACCGGGACCACTCGGACAAGGGAAGACGACGTTGGGTGTCGGAGGTCTAGGTCCACCCAGGGGGACGTGATTTTGATGCGGATGACGTGGGTTTCCTACACCTCGGAGACCCGACCTTCTCGAAACTTTTCGGGGTACCCGAGGTACAGAGGACCACAACCCCAAGGGTGGAGGTCGGAGGAAGGAATCCCAGTGGGGTGGATACCTGCTTTCGTGGGAGGATCTCACCACAACGTCGTTGACCCTACACAGGTCCCCTGTCCCCATTCCGTCCTTCTTCCTTACCCTGTGTTCGGAACCCACAAAGAAAACCGTGAAAGGTGGAACTGTTAGATCCTTATCCTGAAAGGGGTTCCGAGACCAAGGGGATCCCTTGTCTCAACTCGTATTTCTGTACGACGGTGGAACACCGGTAAAGAGTATTGTTGTTGAAACTTTGGTAACGAGTACCCGTGAATTATGAGTTTTCCAGACGCCCTGACATCCATATTCTGTGGGGGCAGTTCTTTACAGGATCCGTTCCAGTATCCTTTTATAGGTTTTATGCCGTGCGTAAGTTCTTCGGTCAAAGTTATGTAAATTGACTGTGACAAATTTTTTCTGTGTACTTTTCTACAGTTGTAGTGGTTTAACTCTCTTTACGTTTAGTTTTGAAGTTACTCCATAGTGGAGTGTGTCCAGTCTTACCGGTATCCGTCTTTGAGGTCTTTGTTTACGACCTCTCCCACATCTCGTTTCCCTTGGGAGGTTGTGGCTAACTCCCTTACCTTTAACCTTTGTCGGTGACACCTCCTGTGACCCGTCTAAGGAAACGTTACTTTTACTCTTACGTTAATCTACTGAAGGATTGTATGTGTTTTTATTTGAAGTTTATCTAATTTCCAGATTTATTTTCCTGTCTATGATACTTTAAGAATTCCTTTTTTCGCCTTGTGTGAAACTGTATTTTACGTCGTTCAAGAAAAAAGTAGATGGAGAATCTTAGTCCTTTTTATTTGTTTTTATTTGTTTACCCTGTATTATTTACAATTTTTTGTAAACGTGTCGTTTACTATGGTGGTCACTATCTTTTTCTGTTAGGAGTCTTACCTTTGTTAAGATCGTTTGCTTCTAGTCAATCAAGTCAGTGAGTCAGCACAGGTTGAGAAACACTGGGGTACCTGACGTCGTACGGTCCGAAGGAACAGGAAGTGGTCGAGGACCTTGAACGAGTTTGAGTACAGGTAACTCAGCCACTACGATAGGTTAGTAGAGTAGGAGACAGTAGGGGAAGAGGACGGAAGTTAGAAATGGTCATAGTCCCAGAAAAGGTTACTCAGTCAAGAAACGTAGTCCACCGGTTTCATAATCTCAAAGTCGAAGTCGTAGTCAGGAAGGTTACTTATAAGTCCTGACTAAAAGAAATCCTAACAGACCAACCTAGAGGAACGTCAGGTTCTCAGAAGAGGTTGTGGTGTGAAGTTTTCGTAGTCAAGAAACCACGAGTCGAAAGAAATATCAGGTTGAGAGTGTAGGTATGTACTGATGACCTTTTTAGTATCGAAACTGATCTGTCTGGAAGTGATCGTTTAATTACAGACGAAAAATTATNAAATCCTAACAGACCAACCTAGAGGAACGTCAGGTTCTCAGAAGAGGTTGTGGTGTGAAGTTTTCGTAGTCAAGAAACCACGAGTCGAAAGAAATATCAGGTTGAGAGTGTAGGTATGTACTGATGACCTTTTTGGTATCGAAACTGATCTGTCTGGAAGCGATCGTTTAATTACAGACGAAAAATTATGAGACAGATCCAACCAGTATCGAAAAGAAGGTTCCTCGTTCGTAGAAAATTAAAGTACCGACGTCAGTGGTAGACGTCACTAAAACCTCGGGGGGGTTTTATTTCAGACAGTGACAAAGGTAACAAAGGGGTAGATAAACGGTGCTTCACTATCTTGACCTACGGTACTAGAAGCAAAAGACTTACAACTCGAAATTCGGTTGAAAAGGTGAGAGGTGAAAGGGAAAGTAGTTCTCCGAGAAATCAAGAAGAAGTGAAAGACGGTATTCCTACCACAGTCGACGTATAGACTCCATAACTATAAAGAGGGTCGTTAGAACTAAGGTCGAACACGAAGTAGGTCGGGTCGTAAAGAGTACTACATGAGACGTATCTTCAATTTATTCGTCCAACTGTTATGTGTCGGAACTGCATGAGGAAAAGACTAGACCTTGGTCACACACAATACGGGTGCCAGGCCAAGGGATTCTGACTCTCTTATTCTGCGAGTGTCGTTACGTTTTCGTGTTTCCCCAAAATGACGATCGAACTCGATCCCGGGTCCAGAGTAGGTCGCGTCACCTCAAGACTGTTCTTGGGTCTCGAGACTTAGTGTAGATGAAAATATGTCTGCTAAGAAACAAGGACATTGTCGTATCGACTAACCGATTTGGTATGCGTGCGCCCTGAAAATTTGGAGCGTAGGGATAGGTCTAGCCGAGTCCAGACCGTGCCCGCCCCCCGATGGCCCTAAAAAAGACTAACCAGCTCGATGTGACGGACGCCCTCAAGGGTCACGCCGTCGAAAGGATCTCTGATTTGGAGTACGGATCGGACGGGGAATCTCGGACAGGACCGAGGTCAAACCAGGATTGTAGACATCAAGGTGCAGGTCAAGATTGACAACGAAGAACTGGACGTACGTCTAAAGAGTCCCCCGTCCGTCTCACCAGACCATAAGGGTAGAGAAAGTCTCAAAAGGTGTCAAACAACACTAGGTGTGTCAGTTTCCGAAACCGTATCAGTCACTTCGTCTTCATTTACGAAAAGACCTTGATCAGAGTCTTTTGACCTTACGTCAGTTATTTCGTCTTCATGTACAAAAAGACGTTTGCTTCTATGGGTATCCCTTAAATAGAGGTTGTGTATGTTTCTTAAACACGTAGTGTCATAGTTTTTTGTTTGTTAGGTTATTTTCTAACGGTTTCTAGATTTACGTATCTAGATCTAAAGAGGTTTCTTCCGTATCTCTACCGATATTTCGCGTTCTTTTTTTACGAGTCGGAGTGATCAAGAGTCTCTTTCCGTTAAGTTAACAGGTCACTCCATAGTGGAGTGTAGTTAGTCTTATTGGTAGAGTTTTTAGATGTTATTTTAAACGTCTATCACACCTCTCTTCTTTTGGGAGGGTTACACCGTCCCTTTACATTTACCCATGTAGGTGATCCCTTTTGGAATACCTCCAAGAAATTTTTTGTTTTGTATCTTCATACTTCACTGGGTCGTTAGGGTGCGGATCTACATCTAGACCTCTTTTGGTTTTTAAAATTTTTATTGACGTTGGTTTACTAGTGCGTCGTGATCCATGTAATTGGTTCTATCCCTTCGTTGAATTCACACCTTCCTGTCTACCTACCTACGTCTTCTCCCCACGTATATATGTTATGGTATAATGAGTCTTTAATTGTCCTACTTTATTGCGGTCAAAATCCCTCCTTGTGAGTTCCACTAGTGTGGTTCACTCCCTTCACTTTGTCCTTTCTGTCAATAGTATCCTATAGTAAAACCACCCTATTTTTACTTGAAAAATGTTTTCTCTTTGTCGGAGTGTCTGAATCTTTTCTTAGAGTCCCCATGGTTTTTTCTTTCACCTCTCGTCTGTCCCTCGTTAATCGACCAAGTCTAATTATCTGTGTGGTACTTTGTCCACGTCTTCCAGAGAATTATCAGTCTTCAGGTGGTCCCGACATTTACTGTGGACGGAGTTCTTTACAGGACGCCATTTAGCGACCTCTCCTCAAGGTCTGTCTCGGTGGAAAGTTCTGCGTTTGACATGGGTGTTCCGGATTTTATTATGTTCGTGCACCTTTCTGTGAGGCGTAGTTATCAGTAGTCTAGTTACGGTTCGTTTTGACGTCACTCGATAGTCGTGTGTGACCAGTGTTACCGGCAGTGACTTTTCGAGATGTTTCCTGTTTATGACCCCTCCTACATGTCTTTTCCCTTAGGAGGATGGCAGAACCACCCTCACATTACCACTCTGGTGACACCTCTTGTGGTACCTCAAAGGAACTTTGGGGGACGTTAGGGTGCGGGTCCGAATCTAGATGTCTTTAAGTAGTAAGCTTTACTGTGCACGGGGAGCTAAAAGTCTCATCATGACAAATGTTATCGACTCTGTGTCTTAGGTGGTTTTACAGGTGACTTCTTTTTACTGCTAAGGCACTATGTTTGTATGTTCACTTATGATGAGACGGTATTTTCTCTTTTTTACTACTGTAAACACCGTCGTACCTACCAGACTTCTTAAAAGTATGATTCACTCCATTCGGTCTGTGTTTTTCTGTTTATCACACAGTATATGTTCACCTTAGACATTTAAGTATGTCTACTTGATTACAGGTTTTGTCTTTGTCTGGGTGTCTGACTCTTTTGGTTTAATACTAGTAGTTTTCTTTCGATTTTCCCTCCCATTTAACTCTCAAAGTCTAATTACATATGAGTGATTATAAATAGTTTAACTATTAGTTTATCCTGAATGACTTATGTTAGCCCTCGAGATGACTTTTTTTGATTATTGGATATGCTCTTTTTTTACCCTTTTCTCGTCGATATGGAGAGGACAGACGACTAGGACGAGTGTCACGGTTGTCAAAGCGACATAGAGACAAGTAACTTGCGGTAAGCAACTTGGGTGCCATCCGTTCCGTGCTCTCCCCTCGACGTTCTTCCGTGCTTCTCGACGTCTTTGACGTCTGCGTGAATGAGAGAGGACCGACTGCGTCGTCGGTATTGTATTGGATCATGTTGCGTTCCCGCGTTCCCGAAAGCTACCTCCGTATGTACGAATGTCTCGTTTTGATCGGGTTCCGGTTCGCTCGCGGAGGTCTGCGGGTGCGGGTTGCGCAATATTCACTAGAGTCGACAATGCATTAGTAATAAATGTTTTGCACCTCGGGCCTCGATCTCCGACGCCCCTCTCTCTCGGACTCGTGTGGTAGAACCGATTAAACGAGAGAGGGAAAGGGATCTTTCTTTCTTTCAGCGAGTCAACACAGGCTGAGAAAACACTGGGGTACCTGACATTGGGTGGTCCGAGGAGACAAGTACCTTAAAAGGTCCGTCCTTATGATCTCACCCAACGGTAAAGGAAGAGGTATGCATATGCATTTTAGCTTAGTTCAAGGACATGTATATTTTAGTTGTTTTGTTACCTTTAGTTGAGATGAGGTTATATTTTATTTTTAATTTAGTTAATTTGGTGGACTCGAACCATTTCCCCTTTGGTCTGTCACCATAGAGATACTTAATCTATACTCTATACGATACTATAATTATACTGTGGTGGTTTCCAAATGTGAGTCTTGTGTCTCGTCGCTTTTCCACGGACTGGAGTACACTTACACTGTTCCACTTCTCTTCCTTTTCCTGGTGTCCGATTAGTCCCGTTGTGGGAGTCAAGTCTGCAACCCTTAGGGACTACCTGTGTGACGTCCATTTCTCGTCTATACATTGGGTACACCTACCCCACTCTGGGTGTCTTAGGGGTCTGAGACGTGGACCCCGTGTGAATGAGAGGTTCCACTGTGGTGGAGGGATCTGGGTCCTGGACCCCAGGGTGCTGGGAACCAATCCTGGGGTCAAGAGACGACCAACCCTAAGATTCCACCTTTACTCACCCAAGGACATTGGAGGACCCTACCATCTTTCTTCACATCCCAGCCAGAGGAGAGGGGTGTGAACAGGGTCTCTTCAGGAGCAGAGGAGGGAAACCAAGACACACTATAATTGACAAAAATGTCGACAGTACTATTACAACTTGTGTGATGGAGCCAAGACCGTCCGAGTCAGGAAAGAACAAGGTGACTCCACAACTCTTTTGTGTGGTCCACGGCCCGACCCTCTGCTCCCCGTCCAGACCAGAGACGATTCATCCCTACCAGTTGACCTTCCTCTAGGGTCGTCGTTGCAGTGGACGACGGGTAACCGAAAAACGGACTAGGCACACGGGACGTTAGTTGAGTGGTCCACTTGGACGGAGGGAGGGCGGTGCGAGCACGACATTTTACCTTATTAGTGCTTCATCGGTGGACTCCTCAGAGGTCCTCGGGGTCCCTCCCACTTGGAGTACCCCCATTTCTCCGTCTGTCCGTGTCCGGACATATTTCGCTTATGACACCTTATAATTAAGGACTTGTGTTCGTTTCGAGAGTAATAAGCAGGGAAAACGAATCGAAACAAACACCAGAGGAGCGTGTGTACTGGGACCGGGTACGTCTACCCCACTCTGAGTGTGTCAGGGGTCTGGGGGTTGGACCCCAGTGTACAGGGGAGCCAGTCCTGTGGTACCGACACCGGTCACCCGGGAGTTACATACTTGTTTAGTCCAGGGACCCTGGAGACCCCTGGAATCTTTCTTCAGATCCCAACCAGAACAGAGGGGAGCCAACAGGGACTCTTCAGTCCGGGGAGGACAAAAGTGAAACCAAGACACACTAAAAACGACCAAACTTTCGAGCACGATCTCCACTTGTGATGGAACCAAGACCGTCCGAGACAGGAAAAACAGGGCGACTCCACGACTCTTTTGCCCTCTCGACCCGACTCTCTGCTCCCCGTCGAGACAAGAGCAAGCTCCTCTCTCATCTGACCCTCCTCCAGTGTCGTCGTTGGAGTGGACGACGGGTAACTGAAAAACGCGCTAGGGACACGGGACCTTAGTTAAGTGGTCCACTTGGACGGAGGGATGAGTTGGACTTACACGACCTTTTAACCTCATTAATGGTCCATCGGGTTGACTCCCCAAAGGTCCTCGGGGTCCCTCTACTTGGACCGTCCCCTGTCTGATCCTCGGGCTGGCGTCGTGACTGGGGGCCCTCCCGGTCCCTTCGGGTGAGTCTCCTCTTGTAGCGAGGGTCTCTTCGGGTGGGGTCGGGGTCTCGGGTCTGTAGACTCGTGACTGTGAGTCTACGTCCGTGCCTCAAAGGGTCTGTCTCCGGTCCGGTCCGGAGGTGGGCCCAGGGGTACAGGGTCACGTTTCTCATGTTCCAGTTCCGATTTACAAGGGTGACGTCTTTCACGTGTCAGAGTAATTAGTAGTAGTCACGTCTGTCCTGAACCTCTCCAGAGGACACATCTGTCTTGAACCAGTCCAAGTTTGATCAAATCCCGACCAGAGGGTCCTCCGTGTCCAGTGTGTGTACGTCCCCCAGAGTGACAACTTGTCCCCCGAGTGGGAGCACACCTTTGATCTTACATGTAAAGAACTTCTTTCGTAGTGATCCAAGGTGTGAAGTGTGTGTAGTCCTTTGACTTTCCTAGACACAATAATTTGTAAAGTTGTCTGTTTTGTTATTGTAATGGTTAAAGAGACCAGTGTACTACCAGTCCTAGGTCCCCTCTAAGTCCCCTTAAAGTATTTCACGTCGAGTCACAGGACATTTCTGTCTGTTCACCAGACTAACGTCGTAGGGTCCGAAGGTCGTACTTCGTTGGTGTGACCTTCGGAAGACCTTTCCTATAAAAAATAGTCTTATTTTTATATAACAACTTTAACGTTCGTATGATCAGTAATAAACGTTTGGATTTTATAAGAATTTTCGCACCGTGAAACTAGAAACGCTAAAGGTAACAAAGGAAACTAAGAGATCCATCCTCGTTCCTAGTGAAGTTTGATGAAAGAAGATTAAGACAATAAACAATAATGTACTTATTTTCCAGTGTGAATTTTTATTTTCTTTTAAGGACGTTTGTCACTGAGTTACTCGTGTGTTCGACGTCCATGAAAACGAAGATTGTCAAAAAGAGGTACTTCTTTTGTCTTTTGTATCCGGGGGACTAAGAAACGAAGAGATAAGTTTGACTCGATCTAACTTTAACTACAAGTATAGTCGTTCATTGTCAAAAACTTTACAGTGTGGTCCCTTTGTCCTGGACCTTTTTTCCCTTACAAGGGTCCAACGACCTCCCTTTCGTGTAGACTTTTTATTTCGATTGTAAGTTAAACCTAAATTAATACTGTTATACAGGAATGTGCCTGATACTTGGTTCTCAAATTTATATCGTCTGTTGTACATTTTCGTTTAAACTATAGAGCCGACACTCTCATTTCCAAAGGACAGTCTAGGCGTCGACCATGCGTGTTTAAGAAAGTCTTATGTCGTACATAGAAAAGCTTAATCTCAGAACAGACCTACAAACCGATCTTCACCCTAACGACCTAGTATACCATTAAGATAAAAATCAAAAAGACTCCTTAACGGTATGAGAAGAGATGTCACTGACGTGGTTCAATGTCAGGGTCGTCGTCACATCGTCCCAAGGGAAAAGAGGTGTGGGAGACGTTGTGAACAATAAAGCTCTCAAAATTTACTACCGGTAAGACTGGTCAAACTCCACCATGGAGTAACTTCAAAACTAAACGTAAAGAATTTATTAATTGTCACTCCTCGTAAGTCCTACCTAGAAATTAAAAGTCTACACATTTTATTTAATCCAAACTGTAGAGTGGTTAAAAAAGTGTCTATTCCTAAATAATGTATAAATCAATATTGATATCCCTGTACAGAAGTACAGATTGATATCCCTGTAGGTAATAGTACAATGAGTTCCGCTACTCGAGTCAATACGTAGAAATTCGTCAATATTTCTGCAAGTAAACACATTGCTATAAAATTTAACTGAATTTGAAATTTATAAACATAGTTACTATGCACCTGAGAGAAAAAGATAGTTTTTGACCACGTAAAATTACTTCTATCAGTAAAGTACAACAACATAATCAAGGTCCACATATGGGTTCCCTAAGTCAATCTATTTAATGTACACATAACATGTATTATTTGTAATATAAATAATATATATTTGTATATATTATGTATGTATATTTTGTGTGGATGTATGTACGAGAGTCTAATAATCCGATAATGTTTATAACTTATATCGAGGGAGACGATATGTCCTCCCGGAACAAATAGATAAAATATATATCGTCACACATGGACAATTATGGTTTAAGGATTAATTAGGGGGTAGGGAAAGGGGAAACCATTGGAATACAAACAAAAGAGACCTGACAAAGACAAAACAGTTCTTCAAGTACACGTAGTGTCAAATCTCAGGTATGTATTCACTATAGTACTGAAAACACACACAGAAGTGAATTACTCGATTAGAGATGTAGGTAGGTACAACGACTTTACCGTAATAAAGTAAAAAATACTGACTCATTATAAGGTAAATAAGATACTATACACCTGAGAACTAAGTCCGGAATGTCTACAATGTCTGTCTGGACAATGGTACTTGTAGGGGAGTACCACTCCCGATTTGGTGCTAAGGGGTCTTCTTTGACTGGACTACCAGACCCGGAGGACCTTCTTAAGTAGACTGTACCTCGAGAGGGACCAGTGGAATCGTCTTGTAGTGTGACGGGGAAGGTGGACGGGTCTACCTGGCGAGGTTTACCCCGTGAAGGGTCGAGGAAGTCGTGTCATTAGAGAAGTGAAACGTCAAGGGTTTAAGGATTATTACGTTCTGTCGACGTGAAATTCCCCTCTTATCTTCCGAAACCCCGATTGTCGAAGTATTCGTTGAAAAAGAGGAACTCTTAAATTGTGACTGTTCTACTTCATGTCGTGTTGAGTAAAAATTCAACGAGTAAGTTTTTCTTTGGGGAACAAAACTTCCCGTCTCCCTCCAAAACTATTTCGAAAAAGTACTTTTGATTTTCTTTTTTTCTTTTGGGAGCCATTATACCAGAATCCTAGACAACCTGGTGCACTATAACGATGGTCTTGTTACAACAAGGAGTTTATCGATGTTAATCACTGTTCTCACCCAAGGGAACACCAAGTCGGCCATTTCTTAGGTGGACGTTACACCCTCTGGACCCAAGTTAGGGACTCAACCCTCCTAGGAGACCTCTTCCCTTTCAGATGGGTGAGGTCATAAGACCGGACCTCTCAAAGCACCTGACATATATTAGGTACCCCAGCGTTTCTCAGTCTGTGTTAACTCGTTGAAAGTGAAAGTCACTGTTCTCTTCAATTTCTTTGGAAACGGTTGGTCTCAGTAGAACCTTTTGGAACCACTGTTTTGCACGAATCACGGGAATCGACCCGTTCCAAATCACAATCCATCTAATTAACCGAACAGAACTGATTCTTCAAGAACCTTTCGTTTTTCATATTCTCAATTCGATCAAATACACTAAGAGTTTTAAGAGTAGATTTAGGTAGTAAACTGTCTTAGAAGATAAAAATTTTTAAAGGGTAAAAATAAAGTGAATACAAAATAAGGAATAACAAAAACATCTATCGGTAGTTGTTAAAAATTCAACTTCATGTCAAATAAATGTCATGATAAAACCCTATATGTTTTATCACTAAGTTGTAAAAATATCTAATATGAGGTAAATTTTCATAATGTTTATTTCCGAAATAAAGAAACACGATGTATTATATAGGAATACCGAATAACTAAAATATGTGTCAGTAGAGATAGAGAATCAGGGGATGTGGATAGAACGGGGAGGATAGTGGGAGAGGGGTGACTGTTTGTGATCAAGAGACATAGACACCCAGACAAAGGTAAATTATCCACTCAAGTGACCACCGTATGAAATGAAAGTGTATATTCACTATAATAGACCATAAGGAAAAACGGAAAGACTGAATATAGTGACTGATACTATTAGAGATCCTAATATAACGACTTTTACGGTAATACAATTAACGGAAATCTCGATTAATCCATATATAAAGTGTATACTTTTGGATCCATACATAAAATTTATACTTTAGGATCCATATATAAAGTAAATACTTTTGTGTTCATATATAAAGTATATAGTTTTATACGTACATACAAACGTCTCATGTGAGTAGACGTTAACAAGACATTGGTTTTCTTACTTTTAAAATGATATTGAGTATTACTATACTTTTAAATTGATATTGAGTATTAAGCATGTTGAACCCGAACCATTTTATACTCAAAACGGTTGGGAAGGTCCCGTTATCAAGAGTTTGAAGTCAAACGAAGTCACGGAGTCTAAGTGGACCTCCCGAATAATTGATTTTAAGATTCAACCGTCAAGGTCTTGAAGACTAAATCTTCAAAACGTTTATGGTCTGGTCCCTGGTATTATTTTTAGTAATGACACGGAAAACTCATTACGAAAATCTCTGAATTCTATTGGGAAGATTGAGTTCATGTGAGAGAATGTAGAATTATGAATGGTTTCTGAATTAAACTTTGATCTACTAACGGCGACGACGACGATTCAGCGAAGTCAGCACAGGCTGGGACACACTGGGGTATCTCCCGTCAGGTGGTCCTAGGAGACAGGGAGCCTAAGAGGTCCGTTCTTGTGACCTCACCCAACGGTAAAGGAAGAGGTTCTTCTAACGACTTAATAAAGTTAAATATCTCGTGACACTTGACTTTAGTGATACATCCGTGGTTTTGATTACTTTTATTTCGCAAAACAGTCTCTTGTAACTGTCTTCGTAGAATTTATTTTTTAATATAAATCTAATTAACGGAACTGAAGTGACTATTTAAGAAACATTTCGTATTGAATTTTCTCACTTTGATGAATTACACTAAAAATTTTTAGAGTAATTTTAATCATAGAACTACCTTAGAAGATAGAAGTTTTTAAAGGGTAAAAGTAAAATGATAAAACGACTCATCATAAGTTATATATAAAGTATATACTTCTATCTATATATAAAGTATATACCGTTATATCCATGTACACATAATACACTTTTATAATCATATATAGGGAATTACTGTTATATCCATACATAGAGTATATATTTTTATTTCCATATATACAGTGTGTATTTTATTCCATATAGAAAAGTGTAGTATTTTAATTTTTGAAAGTTTCTTAATTTCGGAAATTAACACACCTAGTGTTGTTTGACACCTTTTAAGAATTTCTCTCTCCTTATGGTCTGGTGGAATGGACGGAGGTCTCTTCGAACATACATCCAGTTCTTTGTTGTCAATCTTGGTCTGTCCGTGTTGTCTGATCGAGTTTTAACCCTTTCCTCATACAGTTCTCATATATAACACTAAGGTGAATGAATTGAATGTACGTCTCATGTAGTTCACTTTACGGTACACTTACTTTATTTTCGACCTTAGTTCTACGACACTCTTTATAGATGTCGGAGTCTATACGTCTACTGTGGGAGGATTACCGTCTTTCGTTTATCGGAGACGACGTTCCGTCAGAACCGTTTTACAATCTCTTTCCCCTTCCTTTCGTGACAGATGACATAACACAGGTTGGAGGGACTGCACCCTACGATAGGGTAGGGACCTCCGACTCGTCCGAACCCAGGGTGACGACTTGAGTCCACCCCAACTGTGTCGGACCGTCCCATGGGAAGTAACTTGTGAAAACTTTCCAGATGACACACGAGACAGACCGATCCTGTTCTCAGGACGGACCGTAGTCCGGGGTTCCTTGAAGTTCCGTTTTAAGTCGATCGGAGTTGAAGGGGACCACGACGCCCAGGGTCAGGTTCGGAGGAAGGACTCACGTCGGAGGATCGTGGATTCGTGGGAGTCGTCACATGACACCTGGGACTTCCCTAATCAGATCTGTGTCACAAACACACTCCGAAATCCCCCTTTTTCATCACTCTGAGTTCGGGAAAGGACAAACGAGTCCGTGTAAGGTTGGTAGAGTGTCGGGTCTTTCGTTTGAACGGGATTCCGAGACCGACGGAAGTCCGTGATTCGACTCGGACTTTTCACGACGGCGGAATACCTGTAAAGGACTTTGATGTTGAACTAGTAAGAACGAGTGTCCGTGGAGTCAAGTGTTCCGGACCCCAAGACACTTACTGTCGGCGACAGTCCTTTGCAGGACACCGTCCGCGGCCTCTTTATTTAAAGTTTGTGTCGGTTGAAAGTCCTTCGGTTAAGAGTTTCGATTTAACAGGAATGTGAGAAATTCCTTTTTTTTCTTTTGTGTTTGGGTTTCGAGGGGGTGGTTTGTTCTACGAGTCGTAAGGATAACGACGTCTTTACGGTTAGCTTTTCTACTACCTTTTAGTTTAGGGTGGTGAGTGTTACCGGTTGTAGTGTTTAAACGTTGTTATTTATACCCTACCTCAGACCCCCTGTTTCTTAACGGGATTCGAGATCTACCCTGATATGTAGCCGTCATCGGTCATAGTACCGGTTAGAGGCTTACGGACTTTTTTAGATAGTTCAGGACGATTCACCTCCTAACCTGTAAGGGGGTGAAATCGGACATAGGACTCTTTCGGTAGCTAGTTTCTGTGTTCGTGGGGTTGTTTAGAGGTCGTGCTGAAGGTCATCGACTCTGTGTGTCGGTGGTTTTAAAGGTTGGTCTTCAATTTCGAATTTGTTCTTCATAGGTATATATGTCGTCTGATAAAGAGTGAATAATTTTTAGTGGTGACTTTAATCCCTTAATCCTGGGACCCTCGGTGTCCCTACCAGGAACTTCCTAGTATGTGATTCCCCTCAGTCAGTCCGTCTCCTTCTGGTACCATATACTCCACGACGATTCAGTGAAGTCAGTACAGACTGAGACACGTTGGGGTGTCTGCCGTCGGGTGGTCCGAGGAGGCAGGGACCCTAAGAGGTCCGTTCTTGTGACCTCACCCAACGGTAAAGGAAGAGGTTACGTACTTTCACTTTTCACTTTTACTTCAGCGAGTCAGCACAGGCTGAGAATCACTGGGGTACCTGACGTCGGAGGGTCCGAGGAGACAGGTACCCCAAAAGGTCCGTTCTCATGACCTCGCCCCACGGCGACGGAAGAGGTATGCTCCATGTTAGATCCGTTTTATTTTTGTCTGTACGTTCAGTTGTTTAAATGTTGGGTTTTTCTCTGACGGGTCCTTTGGTTGAAAGGGATTCCGAGACCAACGGGGTCCTTGGTTTATACTCATACGTTTTCATGATGGCGGATCACTGGAAAAAGACATTGATGTTGAACTAGTGGTCGCCAGGAGTCCTTTACAGCACCACACTATCACCTCTTTATTTAAGGTTTGGCAGCTGAAAGTCCTTCGGTTGACGGTTGACAGGTGGCGTCCTGTTTTACGAGTCATAGGTATTAACGACGTCCTTACGGTTAGTTTTACTGTTACCTTTAGTTTAAGGTGGTCAGTGTCACCGGTAGGAGTGTTCAGATGTTTGTTATTTACACCCTTCCTCGGACCTTCAAGTCGAGTCAAGTCAGCGAGTCAGCCCATGCTGAGAAGCTCTAACGTCGTGCGGTCCGGCGGGACAGGTAGTGGTAGAGGGCCTCAAGTGAGTCTGAGTGCGGGTATCTCAGCCACTACGGTAGGTCGGTAGAGTAGGAGCCAGCAGGGGAAGAGGAGGACGGGGGTTAGGGAGGGTCGCAGTCTCAGAAAGGTTACTCAGTTGAGAAGCGTACTCCACCGGTTTCAAGACCTTAAAGTCGAAATCGTAGTCAGGAAGGTTTCTTTAGGGTCAGAACTAGAGGAAATCTTACCTGACCAACCTAGAGGAACGTCAGGTTCCCTGAGAGTTCTCAGAAGAGGTTGTGGTGTCAAGTTTTCGTAGTTAAGAAGCCGCGAGTCGGAAGAAGTGTCAGGTTGAGAGTGTAGGTATGTACTGGTGTCCTTTCTGTTATCGGAACTGATCTGCCTGGAGTCAGCCGTTTCATTACAGAGACGAAAACTCATATGATAGATCGAACCAGTATTGAAAAGAAGGTTCCTCATTCGCAGAAAATTAAAGTACCGACGTTAGTGGTAGACGTCACTAAAACCTCGGGGTTTTTTATTTCAGACTGTGACAAAGGTGACAAAGGGGTTGATAAACGGTACTTCACTACCCTGGTCTACGGTACTAGAATTAAAAGACTTACAACTCGATATTTTCGGTNCACCTGACCAACCTAGAGGAACGTCAGGTTCCCTGAGAGTTCTCAGAAGAGGTTGTGGTGTCAAGTTTTCGTAGTTAAGAAGCCGCGAGTCGGAAGAAGTGTCAGGTTGAGAGTGTAGGTATGTACTGGTGTCCTTTCTGTTATCGGAACTGATCTGCCTGGAATCAGCCGTTTCATTACAGAAACGAAAACTCATATGATAGATCTAACCAGTATTGAAAAGAAGGTTCCTCATTCGCAGAAAATTAAAGTACCGACGTTAGTGGTAGACGTCACTAAAACCTCGGGGGGTTTTATTTCAGACTGTGACAAAGGTGACAAAGGGGTTGATAAACGGTACTTCACTACCCTGGCCTACGGTACTAGAATTAAAAGACTTACAACTCGATATTTTCGGTTGAAAAAGTGAGAGGAGAAAGTGAAAGTAGTTCTCCGAAAAATCAAGGAGAAGTGAAAGACGGTATTCCCACCACAGTAGACGTATAGACTCCAAGAACTATAAAGAGGGTCGTTAGAACTAAGGTCGAACACAAAGAAGGTCAGGTCGCAAAGAGTAATACGTGAGACGTATCTTCAATTTATTCGTCCCACTGTTATCTGTCGGAACTGCATGAGGAAAAGGATAAACCTTGGTCAGACAACAAGGTACAGGTCAAGATTGACAACGAAGGACTGGACGTATGTCTAAAGAGTTCTCCGTCCAGTCCACCAGACCATAAGGGTAGAGAAAGTCTTAAAAGGTGTCAAATAACACTAGGTGTGTCAGTTTCCGAAACCGTATCAGTTATTTCGTCTTTATTTACAAAAAGACCTTGAGAAAACGAAAAAGGTACTAGGTCACCTACAACCGTTAAACTAGAGACCTTCAATTTCTTCGGGGAATTCAACAGCCATCTTTTGTCGATCATACACTTACCGAAGGTTTTGGGAGTTTTTTTTGTTTTTTGTTTTTTGATAGTTCTGCCCGATTTGGACCCTAGAGTGTAAAGGTGTGAACCCGGATATACGACTCGTTTGGTAGTTAGTTTTCCATGTACTTGGGGTTCTTTATGACGTCCTGATGAAGGTTATCGGTTCTGTATGTTGGTCGTTTTAGAGGTGACTCTAATTTCGAATTCGTTCCACAACATGTATATATACCATCTGACAAAGAGTGAGGATTTTTTGGTGGTGACTTTGATCCCTTAAACTACGACCCTCGGTATCCCTGCCTGGAACTTCCTAGTACGGGATTCTCTTCAGTCAGTCCGTCTCCTTTAGATACCATACACTATATGAACGGTCCTTTTTATTTTTATCTGTATGTTCCGTTGTTTAAATGTTCGGTTTCTCCCTGAGACTCGTAAAGTCCAGTTTGTTTCCCAAGGTCTTTGTTTTTTTGACTTCCCGGACCTTACTTAATCCTCCATCCTTGGATGTATCTGTTCTTTAGACATAAACATTATCTATTAGGTGTTCCTAATAGGAGAAGGAAGGATGAAAGGAAGGAAGGTGTATATGTGTCTTTATGCATAGAGATTGGATATGTTTCTTCAGCAACAGAGATTCTCTCTTAAGTGTTTTTACTGGATGATGGAAGGAAGAACCATAATGTCTTCACATAGACTCTATCTATAAGGTGTTCCTGGACTACGAGTCGTGAAGGGAACTTGAAGATACCATTTCCAGGGGGCGGTAGGGGTGGGGGGGCGGTTTTTTTTTATCTCGATGGAGTATCTACATTATGACTTAGTCCGTCGACATGTGACTGTTGTTAGTGTCGTGACTTTTAGTTGATAAGACTTTTCTTCGTAGTCGTTCTTCACTTTCCTTTCCTCACGGACGAGAGAGTAGACGGAGGGACTGGACCCTGTGTTTAGGGCAGGGACCTCCGACTCGTCCGACCCCAGGGTGACGATCTGACCCCTCCCGAACTGTGTCGGACCGTGTCGCGGAAACTTAGGAAAAATTTCCCGATGATGAACGATGCAAGACCTCTTTCTTTACCGTCGGGTGAGGTCATAAGAACGGACCTCTTAGGGTGCCTGTCTTCGGACCGTCCGATGTCAGGTACTCCAACGTTTCTCAGCCTGTGCTGACTTCACTGGATCGTGTAGACGATACAAGGCCCCCCCTAATCTCAGGGTGTACCGGACTTCCGGAGGTCCTTAAACTTCCGTTTTAAGTCGATCGGCGGTGGAGAGAACCGTGACTCCAAGGGTCGTGTTCGGAGAAAGGACTCTCCCGTCGGAGGATCCGTGGATTCGTGGGAGTCGTCACACGAGGCCTGGGCCTTCCGTAATCAGACCTGTCCTGCGAACACACTCTGAAATCCTCTTTTATCATCACTCAGAGTTCGGGAAAGGACGAACGAGTCCGTGTAAGGTGAGATAAAGTGTGGGGTCCCTCGGTTCACCGAGATTCCTAGACCGACGGGGTCCTTGGTTGCAACCCGTGCTTTTCACGACGGTGGAACACCTGTAAAAGACATTGATGTTGAACTAGTGGTCACGTGTGTCTGTGGAGTTAAGGGTTCCCGACACCAAGTCATTTAACAGTCGACGGGAGTCCTTTACGGCACCCCGTCCATAACCTCTTTATATAAAGTTTTGGTCGGTTGAGAGTCCTTCGGTTGACGGTTTCCATTTAACAGGAGTATGAGAAATTTCTTTTTTTTGATTTTTTTGTTTTAGTTTACAGGTGGTGTTCTGTTCTACGAGTCATAGGGATTACCGACGTCCTTACGGATAGTTTTACTGTTACCCTTTAGTCTAGGGTGGTTAGTGTTACCGACAACAGTTTTAAGCTGTTTGACATTTATGCCCTCTGTCTTACCTTCCTTTTCTTAGGGAATGCGACAACCGCCTTTCTATGTAACCGATGTCAGTCATATACCTATCTGAGGCGTACAAGTTTTTTTCGAAAGTTCTTCCTGATTCCACCTTTTTCAATACGACAGTTCTTCCCACACACACACTACGAAATTCTCCTTTTTCGTCACTCTGTGTTCGGGAAATCACCAACGAGTCCGTGTAAGGTTCCGTTACCGTTAGGTGAGGTCATGAGAACGGACCTTTTTAGGGTACCTGCCTCCTCGGACCCTCCGACGTCAGGTACCGCAGTGCTTCTCAGTCTGTGCTGACTCGCTGAAGTGAAAATGAAAAGTGAAAGTACGTGACCTCTTCCTTTACCGTTGGGTGAGGTGACAAGAACGGACCTCTTAGGGTCCCTGCCCCCTCGGACTATCCGACGGCAGATGCCCTAGCGTCTCAGTCTTGTGCTGACTTCGCGTCGTCGTCGGCGTCGGCGTCAGCGTCAGCGTCGGCGTCGGCGTCGGCGTCGGCGTCGGCGTCGGCGTCGGTGTAAGGTGAGACAAAGTGTCGGTCCTTCGGTTGAAAGGCCTTAGAAGACGAACGGGGTTCTTGGTCTCCACCCGTAGTTTTTCACGACGGTGGAACACCTGTAAAAGACATCGATGTTGACTGGAGGTCACGAATGACCGTAGAGATTAAGTGTTCCCGACCCACCGACGAGTACTGGAGACGGGAGTCCTTAAAACAGGGCAGCGCCCGTGACGTTCTATTTAAGGTTTCTGTTTGTTGAAAGTCCTTCGGTTGACGGTGTCCAGATAAAAGGAGTGTGGGAATTTCCCATTTTTGGGGTTGTTTGGGGTATGGAGGTGGATCCTGTCCTACGAGTCGTAGGGATTAGTAATGTCCTCCTTACGGTTAGTTTTACTGTTACTCTTTAGTTTAGGGTGGTCAGTCTTTCCGGTATGAGTGCAGATGTTTGTTATTTACGTCCTCACTCTAGCCTCATTCTCCTTCGGATGTGACAGTCACCCTTGCATGTAATAGTTGTTGGTGTTGTTTCCTGTTACAGACGACTTATTTTCGATAGTTCTGTGATTCGGATCCTAGACTGTAATAGTATCGACCCGAATATAATAGGATATACTTCACATCTTTTAAGATAAAAGTATATACTTTATAAGTTGACGTAAAAGTTGATCTATATACCTTTTAAGATAAAAGTATATATTTTAAACGTGGATTGAAAAGTAAATACTTTATATCTTTTAAGAGAAAGTGTATACTTTATACGTGGATATAAAAGTGGATACTCTATATCTTTTAAGAAAGTATATACTTTACACATGTACATAAAAGTAGACACTTTATGTCTTTTAAGAGAAAAGTATATACTTTATGTATGTATGTCAAAAGAGACTTTACACTTTTTTACAAAAGTAAATACTTCATACGTAGATATAAAAGTAAATACTTTATATCTTTTAAGATAAAGATACATACTGTACATGGGTATAAAAGTATACTCTTTATACCTTTTAAAATACAAGTATATACTTATACGTGATACAGTATACTTTATAGTTTTTAAGATAAAAGTTTATACTTTATACGTGGGTACAAAAGTATATACATTGTATCTTTTAAGATATAAGTGGGCATTTTATATGTAGGTACAAAAACATATACTTTATAATTTTTAAGGTAAAAGTGGGTACTTTATATGTGAGTACGAAAGTGTATACTGTATATCTTTCGAGATAAAAGTAGGGACTTTACACGTGGGTACTAAATATACTTTATATCTTTTAAGATAAAAGTATGTACTTTATATGTGGGTACAAAAGTATAATTTAAACTTTTAAAGTAAACTAGGTACTTTATACGTGGGTACCAAAGTATATATTTAATATCTTTTAATATAAAAGTAAGTATTTTATACGTGGGTAAAGAAGTATATGTTTTATAACTTTTAAGATAAAAAGTAGGTACTTTATACATGGGAAGAAAAATATATACGTTTAAGTACGTATGAAAGTATATTTCTTTTAAGATAAAAATCTGTACTTTATACGTGTACAAAAGTATGTACTTTATATCTTTTAACATAAAAGTAAGTAATTTTATCCCTAGTGTCCCTATCTGGAACCTCCTAGTTTGTGATTCCCTTCAGTCGGTCCGTCTCCTTCTGATCGTACCCTACAGGTAAGATCCATTTTCTTTTTTTTTTCTCTATGTTTCCTTAAGTTAATGTTGTATTTTTCTCTGAGTCTCTTAAGTTTGTGTTTCTTAAGGTTATTTATTTATTTATTTTGGTTTCCAGGTCCCTACTTAATCCTTCAGTCCTGATTGTATATGTGTTTTTGCACATATAATCATCTATTAGGTGTTCCTAATAGGGGAAGGAAAGAAACAAGGAAGGTGTCTTTAGAATGCACGTTGTCTATGAGACGTTCCTACGCTACAAGTCGGGTCCCTTGAAACGGGGTGAAAGACGTTATTGAAGATGTCGTCTACCTAGACTTTTTCTTTGAATACGAAATGTATGTACAGTATCGAGTCAGTCACCGACCTATGACTGCTGTCCGCGTTGTGACGTGTGGCTGATGGTGTCCGTACTGTAGTTTCTTATTTTTTCTTTTCGGAACGGATCAAATAAGGACGACTGAAAGGACTGGGTCCGACGATAGGGTAGTGACGTCGGACCTGTCCCAAACCAGGCTTCCGACCTGCCCCCACCCCAAATTTGGTGTACTGTCCCACGGGAATTAACTCGGGGGAAAATTTGAATGTGGAAGACCAAACGAGACTGTCCCTGGCATCAGGGATCACGTGGTTTCCTACAACACTGTTGGCAGACCGGAGTTCTTGGAACCTTTACGGTGGATCGAAAGTCAAGAGGACCCCGACCCCAAAGTGTCGAATTCGGAGGAAGAGCTCTCACGTCGGAGGATCGTGGAGTCGTCCCACGACACCGGGGCCAACCCTATTCCTTTCAGACTCCTTGTCCCACTTCGAAATCCCCCTTGTTCATCACTCTGTGTCCGGGAACCCTCAAATGAGTCCGTGTAAGGTGAGGTCAAGTGTCGGATCCTTCGGTTGTGAAGGAATCCAAAACCAACGGGGTTCTTAGTCTCAACCCTTACTTTTGACGACGGTGGTACACCTGTAAAAGACATTGATGTTGAACTGGTGGACACGAATGGACGGTCCGAGGAGACTTGTACCCTAAGGGGTCCGTTCTTGTAACCTCACCCAACGGTAAAGGAAGAGGTCCCCTAGAAGGACTGGGTGCCTAGTGTGGACCCAGAAGACTTGAAGTCCGTCTAAGAAATGGTAGACTCGGTGGTCTCTTCGGACTGGACACGAATGACCGTGGAGGTTAAGTGTTCTGGAACCCCGGTAATTACTGTCAATGGGAGTCCTTCTCAGGATCCCTCTTATGACGTCTTTGTTTAATGTTTATGTCGGGTGATAGTTTTTCAATTGACGTTGTCCATATAAAAGAAACGTTGGTACTTTCTCCCTTTTTTTCTTTTTCTTTTTTAGTATGGAAGTGTCCGGTGTTACGAGTTGTAGGACTTAATAATGTCCTCCTTACGGTTAGTTTTGTTGATGTTCTTTAGTTTAATGTGGTCAATCTTACTGGTAAGAGTGTTCAGATGTTGTCATTTACCGCCTCTCCCGTTCCTGCTCTCCCTTGAGGGGATGTACCAACCACCCTTCCCTGTGGTCGTTATCGGTGATCTTTTCTGTCAGAACTGTACGGTTTTTTTCTTTTTGAAAGTTCCCTTGATGCGGATCCTAGACTGTAATAGTGTGGACCCGGACCACAGGACTATTTTGACAGTAAGTTTTACTGTGTGTGTGGGGTTACAAGCGACTTCGTGACGAATGTTTTCGGCTCTGTTTGTGGACCGGTTTTGCAGGTGCCTGTCTACTTTCGAACTTCCTCGGCACACGTGTATGCCCGTACACCCCGAGACGAGTGGGCAGACGTCACTTAAGATACCCTCTTCTTAGATTTCTCCTTGTCTGTAGGACACACATAGACAGTTATGACTGTCATTCGTGTTTCGATGTCTACTGAGATGAGGTCGTCTCCTGACCGTGCTCCTTTTCTTTTCCTTTTTGTTAGTCGCGGATCAGATAAGGAACGTTGGAGGGAGAGAAGCCGACGATAGGGTGGGGACCTCGGAGTCATCCGACACAGAGTATAGACTTGACCCTACCCCAGTTCTTTCGATCCACTTCTGTGGGTTTTAAAATTCTCTCTAACCAGTAGGACGCTAAAACGGGGTGATATACGGTGTCGGTTCTGTCCCTTATTTTAATAAACGTCTTCTTGTCTACTTACCTATGTCTGTGACCCCATGTATGTATTGTGTTATAAAGAGTTATTATTTCTTCATCCTTTATTTCGGCACAAGTCGGTGCCCTTTCTTTTATCTCTACTAGCAAGGTTCACTTAATTCCGTCTGTCCCTCTCTGTTCATAGTATACAATGAGGATCCACCTTAGATTTCTACGCCTTTTTACTCAAAGAATGGACCTCTGTGACGGAGTGTCTGAATCTTTAAAGGTCAGTGGTCCTATATTTCCACACCCCGTACCTCTTTACTCGTTGAAGTCTGATTATATACGGGTTATGACAAATATTTTATTTACTGGTCCTGGGTGACATATTGTGTTCCTTGGAATGAGGTGTGAGACATTATTGGATATACCTCTTTTTGGTTTTATATATGTGTAAATACACAATCTATATATGCGTAAACTTTGTTCAACACCATCTTCTTGTTCCTTGTTTTTTGTGGGTGTTCTATCATTAAGTGGATGTCTGACGTCAAGTTTACTACCTTTTTTTGTCTTTTCTTTGCGACTGAGGCTAGTTTCTGTGGCTACATTTCTTGTCTGAACCTGAGTCAACCCTCTTTCCACTCCTACCCTACTAAACTCTCTCTCTTATCGTTACTTTGCACATATAATGGCATACATTTTATCTACTGATCGCGTTGAAGTTACTTCGTCCCGTGGGTCTCGACCGCGAGACCCTGTTGAGTCTCCCTATCCTACCCCTCCCTCCACTCCTCACAAGTCCTACACCCCCGGTGTACCTATGGACACGACTAAGTACAACTACATACCGTTTTTGGTAGTGTTATAACATTTCATGAATAAGAGGTTGATTTTATTTTAATTAATTTTTTATCTTTAAAAATTTTTCTTTTTTTTTCTGATTCATGCTTTCCCAGTTTTTTTATTTTATTTCCGACCACAGTGTGGGGACCTCGGACTAACCGAACCCAGGGTTCCGACCTCACAGGACCCCGACTCTCTCGACCCTCGTACACCGTGCGACACACGGAGGTGTTACCTGGACCTCACGGACACCAGGAGGTCTACGTCCGCCCTATTAAATTCCCTAACATTAATTGTATCTGTGTAATTACATGTAGTTTATCTACTAGTTGTTCATGGATAACTTATCGTATCCCTTCAAATAACTTCTGTGAGATTAGTGGGTATACTTTTTTCTTGGGTCTACTCTTATCTAATTACAATTCATAATTATAATTGACACCTTTTAAGACTTTCTCTTCCTTTATGGTCTGATAGACTGGACGCAGAACTCTTTAGACATACGTCCAGTCCTTCGTTGTCAATCTTGACCTGTACCTTGTTGTCTGACCAAGGTTTATCCTTTTCCTCATGCAGTTCCGACAGATAACAGTGGGACGAATAAATTGAAGATACGTCTCATGTAGTACTCTTTGCGACCTGACCTACTTCGTGTTCGGACCTTAGTTCTAACGACCCTCTTTATAGTTATTGGAGTCTATACGTCTACTGTGGTGGGAATACCGTCTTTCACTTCTTGATTTCTCGGAGAACTACTTTCACTTTCTCCTCTCACTTTTTAAACCGAATTTCGAGTTGTAAGTCTTTTGATTCTAGTACCCTAGATCAAGGTAGTGAAGTACCGTTTATCTACCCCTTTGGTACCTCCCCGAGGTTTTAGTGACGTCCACCACTGACGTCGGTACTTTAATTTTCTGCGAATAAGGAACCTTCCTTTCAATACTGGTTGGATCTGTCGTATAATTTTTCGTCTCTGTAATAAAACGGTTGTTTCAAGACAGATCAGTTCCGATACCAAAAAGGTCACCAGTATATACCTATACTCTCAACCTGATATTTCTTTCGACTCGTGACTTCTTAACTACGAAAACTTGACACCACAACCTCTTTTGAGAACTCTAAGGGAACCTGACGTTCCTCTAGGTTGGTCAGGTAGGATTTCCTCTAGTCAGGACCCAAAAGTGACCTTCCTGACTACAACTTCGACTTTGAGGTTATGAAACCGGTAGACTACACTTCTCGACTGAGTAAACTTTTCCGGGACTACAACCCTCTCTAACTCCCGTCCTCTTCTCCTACTGTCTCCTACTCTACCAACCTGCCGTAGTGACTGTGTTACCTGTACTCAAACCCGTCCTAGGCCCTCAACCACTACCTGCCACCCGGACCTCACGATGTAACGCACCCCAGTGTTTCTTATCTTGTGTTGACTCGCTGACTTGATTTCACAATTATATTGAGTTGGTTCAAGGACATGTGAACTTTGTTTGTTTATGTTTAGTGATCATGTCGATTTATATTTGTTGTTGTTGTTTTTTGAGTTATTTTTTAGCGGGTTTCTAGATTTACGTATAAAGAGGTCTCTCCAGTATTTCTACCGGTATTTCGTGTATTTTCTAAGAGTCGTAGTGCTCAAGAATCTCTTTTTGTTAGTTTATAAATTACTCCACAGTGGAGTGTGATTAGTCTGACCGGGGTAGTTTTTTGGATGTCGTTACTTAGGACGTTTCCTGCACTTCTCTTCCGTTGGGAGGATGTAACAACCATCCTTATATTTTACCATGTGGGTGATCCCTTATGTAATACCTCCCAGAATTTTTTGATTTGTGTCTTCATGTTTCACTACGTCGTTAAAGTATGGATCGGAATCTAGATCTCTTTTGGTTTTAAATTTTTATGTGGACGTGGGGTTTCTAGTACCGTCGTGTTCCATGTTATCGGGTCTGTTCCTTCGTTGAGGTCATATGATCCTGTCTACCTACCTATGTCCTTTACCCCATGTATATGGGTCACGCCATAATGAGTCTGTATGTATTCCTACTTTACTACGGTAAAGGTCAATATCCCTTCTTTGGTCTCCACTAGTATGATGTACTTTACTCACTCTGTCCCTTTCTGTCTATTAGTATTTTATAGGGAAGACCACTTTAGATTTTTACCTATGTTTGCTTGAAGTAATGTCTTCTCTTTGTCTAAGTATCCGAATCTTTTCTTTCAATAACAACGGTTTTACCTTTCCTCCCTCGTCCCTTATTGCCCGACCAAGTCTAGTTATATATTTGGAATTTTGTCCACACCAACAACAAATCAGCGATTCAACACAGGCTGAGAGACACTGGGGTACAAGACGTCGGGTGGTCCAAGGAGACAGGTACCTTAAGAGGTCCGTTCTTATGACCCCACTCAACGGTAAAGGAAGAGGTCCCCTAGAAGGGTTGGGTCCCTAGCTTGGGTACAGAGGACGTTCAGATATATGGATTTTGTTTGTTTTGTGGTCTTTAGTTGAGACGAGGTTGTATTTTATTGTTTAATTTAATGGGCTCAAGTCAGATCCCCTGTGGTTTGTCACCAATTGGAGAGACTATTCTATACCCTATCCGATACTATGATTATACTGTGGTAGTTTCTAAAAGTGAGTCGTATTGTGTCTCGTCGTTGGGTGGGTTTCCACGGACTGCGGTATACTTACGTTGTTCCACTTTCCTTCTTTTTCCTTCTGTCCAATTAGTCCCGTTGTGGGGATTAAGTCTGCAACCCTTAGAGGTTCCCCTGTTCTGTGTGACGTCCATTTCTCGTCTATACCCCAGAGACCCAAGTCCTAGGACTGGGTACACCTACCTCACTCTGGGTGTGTTAGGGGTCTGGACCCTAGTGTGCTGGGAAGCAATCCTGTGGTCCAGAGACGACGAGCCCGTCGATTTCACCTTCACTCACCCAAGGACATTGGGGGACCCTACCATCTTTCTTCACATCCCAGCCAGAGGAGAGGGGTGTGAACAGGGTCTCTTCAGAAGGAGAAAAGGGAAACCAAGACACACTATAATTGATAAAAATGTCGACAGTACTATTACAACTTGTGTGATGGAACCAAGACCGTCCGAGTCAGGAAAGAACAAGGTGACTCCACAACTCTTTTGTGTGGTCTATGTGCCGACCCTCTGCTCCCGGTCCAGACCAGAGACGACTTATCCCTGCCAGTGGACCTTCCTCTAGTCTCGTCGTTACAGTGGGCGACGGGTAGCCGGAAAACGGACTAGGTACACGGGACGTTAGTTGATTGGTCCACTTGGACGGAGGGAAGAGCGGTACGAACAGGACCATTTGACCTTATTAGTGGTCCATCGGTGGACTCCACCTCTTCCGTTACCGTGGGGTGAGGTCATGAGAACGGACCTTTTGGGGTACCTGCCTCCTCGGACCATCCGACGTCAGGTACCCCAGCGATTCAGCCTGTGCTGACTCGTTGAAGTGAAAGTGAAAAGTAAAAGTACGTAACCTCTTCCTTTACCGTTAGGTGAGGTCACAAGAACGGACCTCTTAGGGCCCCTGCCCCCTCGGACCACCCGACGGCAGATACCCCAACGTGTCTCAGCCTGTGCTGACTTCACTGAATCGTCGTCGTCGTCGTCGTCGGTGGACTCCTCAGAGGTCCTCGGGGTCCCTCCCACTTGGAGGGTCCCCATTTCTCTGTTTGTCCGTGTCCGGACATATTTCACTTGTGGTATTTCATAATTAAGGATTTGTGTTCACTTCGAGAGTACATAAGAAGGAAAAAAGAATAAAAACACACACACCAGAGGGGGGTGTGTGTGTGTATTAGGACTGCGTACATCTACCCCACTCTGAGTGTTTCAGGGGTCTCGGGGGTGGACCCCAGTGTGCAGGGGATCCAGTCCTGTGGTACCGACACCAGTCTCCCGAGGGTTACACATTTGTTCGGTCCAGAGACCCTGGGGGACCCTAGGATTTTTCTTCACATCCCAGATAGAGGAGAGGGGAGTTAACAGGGACTCTTCAGTCCGCGGAGGACAAAAGTGAAACCAAGACACACTAAAAAACGACCAAACTTTCGAGTACGATCTCCACTTGTGTGATGGAACCAAGACCGTCCGAGACAGAAAGAACAGGACGACTCCACGACTCTTTTGTCCTCTCGACCCGACCTTCTACTCCCCGTTGAGACAAGAGAAGTCTCCTCTCTCACCTGCCCTTCCTCTCGTGTCGCCGTCGGAGTGGACGACGGGTAACTGAAATACGGGCTAGGGACACGGGACCTTGGTTAAGTGGTCCACTTGGACGGAGGGATGAGTTGGACTTACACGACCTTGTAACCTTACTAATGGTCCATCGGTGGATTCCTCAGAAGTCCTCGGGTCCTTCCACTTGGACAGTCCCTCTTTTCCGATTCTCAGGACGGCATCGTAACTGGGGGCCTTCCCGGTCCCTTCGGGTGAGTCTCCTCTCGTGCCAAGGGTCTCTTCGGGTGGGTCGGGGTCTCGGGTCTGTAGACTCGCGACTGCGAGTCTACGTCTGTACCTCAAAGGGTCTGTCTCCCGGTCCGGTCCGGACGTGGGCCCAGTGGTACAAAATCACGTGTGTCTTGTCAGTCCAGATTTACAAAGAAAGATTACTTCTTTCGTGTACCAGAGCAATTTGTATTAGTCACATCTCTCTTGAACTTTTCACTTTACTTCACAATAGTTCAGACTGTGAACACTGGGGTACCTGACATCGGACGGTCCGAGGAGATACGTACCTTAAGGGGTCCGTTGTTATAACCATCACCCATCGGTAAGGGAAGAGGTCCCCTAGGAGGGTTGGGTCCCTAGTTTGGGCCAAGAGGACGTAACGTCAGTCTAAGAAATGGTAGACTCGGTGGTCCCTTAGGGATCTGTCCTGAGCCTCTCCACATTTAGATGGTACATCTGTCTTGAACCAGTCCAAATTTGGTCGACTTTTTCCGTGTCCGGTGTGTGTACGTCCCAGACAGTAACGACCTGTCTCCTTAGTGGGAGTCTACCCTTGATCCTACATGTAGAGAATTTCTTTAGTAGTGACCCGAGGTGTGAAGTCGGTGTAGTTCTTAACTTTCTTGGAAACAGTAATTTGTAAAGTTGTTCGTTTTGTTTTGACAATAGTTAAAGACACCGGGACACTACCAGGTCTAGGACCCCTCTCGGTTCTATAAGAACCTCACGTCGGGTCACAGAACATTTCTGTCTGTCCTTCACCGGACTAAGGTCGTAGGGTCCGAAGGTCGTCCTCCGTCGGTGTGACTATCGGAAGACCTTTTCAAATAATAAATAGTCTCATTTTTATATGAGAACTTTTTTGTTCGTATGATCAATAATAAACGTTTGGATTATATGAGAATTTTCGAACCGTGGGACTAGAAACACCAAGTGTAACCAAGGAAACACAAGTCTAAAAGACCCATCTTCGTTCGGTAGTAAAGTTTAAACAAAGAAGATTAAGACAATAAACAATAATATTCTTACTTTCTAGTGTGAACTTTTTTTCTGTTCTTTTAAGGACGTTTTTTACTTATTGAGTTTCTCGGGTGTTCGACGTACATGAAACAGAAGATTGTCTAAGGAAAGAGAGGGATTTCTTTGGCCTTTTTTGACCGGGGGAGTAAAAAAACGAAGAGACAAGTTTGACTCGATTTTACTTTAACCATTAGTATTGTTGTTCATTCTCAAAGACTTAAAACTCTACAGTATGGTCCCATTGTCCTCGATCTCTTTTACCTTGTAAGGATACGACGACCATCCGTTTGGTGTAGGAATTTTATTTTGAAACAAAGATTAACATAAATAGTGTGATGTACCATTGTACCTCATACTTGGTTCTCAGATTTTTATCGTCTGTTACACACTTCTGTTTAAACTATGGGGTATACACTCTCAGTTTCGATGAACAAAAAGGTCGTCAGTATATACCTACACTCTCAACCTGATTTTTCTTCCAACACGTCCCTTCTTAACTACGAAAGCTTAACACCACGATTTTTTCTGAGAACTCTCAGGAAATCTGACGTTTCTCTAGTTTGGTCAGTTATAATTTCCTTTGGTTGGGACATATAAATAACCTTCCAGACTACGACTTTTATTTCGAGGTTATAATACCGGTGGACTACGTTTTCGGTTTAGTTACCTTTTCTGAGACTACGACGTTTTCTGACTCCCGTTCTCCTCTTCCCCTACTATTTCCTGCTCTACCAACCTACGGTAGTGACTGAGTTACCTGTACTCAAACTCGTTTGACCCTCTACCACTTCCTTTCCTTTCGGACCACACGACGTCAGATACTCAAGCGTTTCTCAGTCTGTACTGACTTACCGACTTCTTTGTAAACAGTATCGAACAAAAAGTTCCTCGTTCACATAAAATTAAAATACCGACGTCAGTAGTAGACGTCACTAAAACCTCGGGTTCTTTTATTTCAGACAGTGACAAAGGTAAAAAAGGGGTAAATAAACGGTACTTCAATACCCTGGTCTACGGTACTAAAATCAAAAAACTTACAACTCAAAATTCGGTTCAAAAAGTGAGAGGAGTAAATGGGAGTAGTCCTTCGAGAAATCAAGGAGAAGTGAAAGACGGTAATCTCACCATAGTAGACGTATAGACTCCAACAACTATAAAGAGGACCGTTAGAACTAAGGTCGAACACTAAGTAGGTCGGGTCGGAAAGCGTACTATATGAGACGTGTATTCAATTTATTTCGTCTCACTGTTATATGTCGGAACTGCATGAGTAAAGGGTTAAACCTTGGTCAGGTAACAACGTACAGGTCAAGATTGACAACGAAAACTGGACGTATGTCCGAAGAGTCCTCCGCATTCATTCCAGCAGACCATAAGAGTAAATAAATTCTTAAAAAGTGTTAAACAAAACTAGGTGTGTCAGTTTCCGAAATCACGACAGTCGCTTCGTCATCATCTACAAGAAGACCTTAAGGGAACAAAAGAGATACTAGGTTACTTACACCCGTTAGAGACCAAGGAGACGGAAAAGATTTAGGTCGAACATGTAGACCTTCAAGAACCAAGTGTATGACAACTCCGGATCGAACTTCCTAAAACTCGTAATATGACGATCACACACTCTATTCACGTTAACACGTCCTCAAACTTGAAAGAAACCGTTACGGAAAGAAACCTTAACCTTACTTTTATCTGTACAAGGTAAGGACGCCGGTGACGACTCTAAAGGTTTAAATGACCATATAACTCACGTCGTAAAATCGTCGTAATAGAAAATCTTAAGCTTTACCGAATCGACCTTAAGGTAGTGGAGGTGATCAAAACAAGTATTATTAGGAAGGATTCCAGACTAAAGTGTGAGGTCCCACAGACCGTGATCCACTCACTGTTATGGTAGTATCAATAGGTGCAGCAATTCTGGAAAAAACATGTCAAGACACATAGGAACGGTGGAGAAGAATTATAGAAGACGAGGACAATCCAGGAACTGTAAAGAGAGGAAATAACACGGACAGAAACGTACTTTACAAGGGAACCGTAGAAGTCAAAAGACTTTCTCTAGAAATCAGAAAGGGTAAGAAAACAAAAGGAGATAAAGGAACGTAACAAGTGATTACTTCTGGAAGAATAGAGAGGAACGATAAGGGACTTTGAAACGTAAGTCAATTCACACAGAACGGGAAAGAGGAAACGGAAAGCGAAGAGAAGAGTCGATAAACATTCCGGAGGAGTCTGTTGGTACAACTAAACAACGTAGAGAAGAAGGAACCCCTACCAAAACTAGTATCGGAGAACATGTTACAATGTTTGGAGGTACGTATCAAGAAGTCCATGAGATAACCGAGATTAGGGAACGTAGATAAACAGTAAAGGTGACATATTGGTATTCCCTAAAATAAATCCAGTATGGACTTAACAGATCACCAAAAGGAATGAAAGAGATTAAATTCAGACTTAAACCGTTATTCCTCGAGTACCAGAACGAAAACAACTGATATATTTCGAAGAGGTAGAAGTCGACGTTTCTTATATTAATTAGACTAAGTTATAACTGGTAGACCACTACAGGTACACATCTCAACAGAGAACACAACAACCTTCTCCTACAAACGATGTTAATCACACAAGAAAATTGTTTTGAAACAATTGGAAACGGGACGGAGTAAAACATGAAGTTCTAGTTGGAATGGACAATGAGGTCCATAAAGAATTGAAGACTGAAAAAGTAAGGTTAGGGGAGACTACTTTTCCTGGAGAAAAAAGACGACAATCAAGATCTTTCAGAACATCCAGAAGTGTCTTGGCAAGTTGAATCGAAGAAACCGTAGTCACCAACCCTGTATCTGAACCTAATGACACTACAACTTACCAAACGGAACTTTTAATTTACTCTAGTAAGACATTAAAAAGTGTCTTATAGTTTGAAAACTGGGAAATTTTTCTTAGAGTACTTTTCTACAGTTGTAACAATTTATGATCTTTACGTTTAGCTTTGGTGTCGTTCATTAGTGGAGTGTGGTCAATCTCACCGGTAAGAGTCTTTGAGATGTTTGTTATTGGCGGCCACTTCCATACCTCTTTTGCCTTATAGGAGGGGATTAGGACCCTTATATTTAACCATTGTCTGTGACACTTTCTACCACACTACCAATAACTCCGTTTCTTTTGTTCCAATCTTATGAGGGATTGTGGTATGTGTTTTGCTTGAGGTTTCTTATATTTTTAGTTTACACTCCTACCTATGACACTTTCGAATTCCTTTTGTATCCGTCCTATGTGTATCTGTATTTAGTGTCGTTCCAGAAATACCTGTGTGGAGAATCTACTTACTTTTTATTTGATTTTCATTCTTTTACCCTGGATTAATTGGCATTTTGAAAACATGTCGTTTCCTTTGGGATTTACTTTCTGTTAGTGTTGGGTCTTACCCTTCTTTGTAAACGTTTGCTTCTATGGGTGTTCCTTAAGTAGAGACTTTGTATGTCTGTCGAGTATGTTGAGTTATAGTTTTTGTGTTTGTTGGGTTCTGTGTTTACCCGGTCTGTATCTTTACCCATAAAGAATCTCCTTCTGTATATCTGACACTAATCCGTGTACTCTTGTACGAGTCGTGGTGATTAAGAATGTGTTTGTGTTTCGTTTCAGGTTGGAGTGTGCCCAGTCTTACCGGTTGAGTTTCACATAGGTTTTTATTTACGATCTCTGTCACACCTCTCTTCACTTAAGAGGACGTGGCACCAACCTTTACACATTACCTTTAGGTGATCCCTCTTGTCATACCTCTAAGAATTTTTTGTTTTGTCTCTTCATGGAAGTCTGGATCGTTAGGATACGGACCCGTTTCTGTGCCTCGTTGGATCCACGTCTTCCTGTCTACTTGTCTATTCCGTCTACCCCATGTATCTGTGCTTCGTTGCAGTGAGTCGGTATTTCTTCGTCTCACATTACGATACAGGTCGGAATCTCTTCTTTCATCTCTACTGGTATAATTGACTTCACTCCCTGTGTCCCTCTGTATAATCGTATATAATGAAGATCGACTTTAGATTTTTACCTATGTGTACTTAAAGAAATGGTTTGTCTTAATCAGAGTGTCTGAATCTTTTCTTTGATACCAGGGGTCTTTTATTTCCACACCTAGTCCCTCTTTTCTCGACAAAATCAGATTGTATCCCTCCGATTATATTTTTCTTCGGTGGTCCTTGGTGACACATTGTGTCCTTAGGATAAGTTGTGAGACATTATAGGACGTGGTCTGTTCTTGTGCCTTTTCTTGTACACATGTAGAGACATTCACTTAGATCAACGACATCTGGGTTTTACCTTCTTTTTTTTTTTTTTTGGGTGTTGGATCAGTAAGTCGATATATAAGGTAAAGTTTAATCCCTTATTTTTGTGTTTTTTCTTTTCGTTATTTCTTACGACTGAGAACGGGAGTGTGGTACACTGGACCGGACCACAGTGTAAGGACCTCGGACTCGTCCGAAGCCAAAGTTTTGACCTTCCAGAGCCCCGTCTGTCTCGACCCTCGTACACCGTCCTTTGCACGAAGGATACTACCTGGACCTCCCGGAGAACGATAGACGTACTCATGGGTTAGAGGTCTAGGTCCACCCGGGTGGACGTCTCTTTGGTCTGGATGAAGTGGGGGTTTTACCACCTCGGAGACCCGACCTTTTCGAAACGTGCGAGGGGACCCGTGGCACACAGGGGATAAAGGGTTGAGGTCGGAGACAGAAATCCCGACGGGGTGACTGTCTACTATCGTGGGAGACGTCTCACCACAAGGTTTTTAACCACACAGGACCCCTATTTCCCAATCCCCCTCCTCTTCCCTCTGGGTTCGGAACCCATGAAGACCGTGTAAGGGGAATCAACTACTAAGTCCTCGTCTCAAAAGGTATTCTGAGTAACGGACTCCTGGTCTCAACACGTCCTTCATTACGACAAAGGAAATCCTGGCGAAAGGTCTTGTTGAAATTTTGTCCACGACAGCCCGAGACTTATAAGTGTTCCGGGCCTCCAGACAATTACTGTGGACAGGAAGTCAATACAGAACCCTATTTAGTAGCATTTCCTTAAGTTTGTCCCGGTTGAAAGTTCTTCTCTTAAAGTTCTCCGTTTGACATGAGTACGACGCGTTCTAGTTTTTCACGGCCCTTTCCCAGAGACGAGTGATTAATGACTCGGGTCCGTTTAGCTTTGATGGTACTCTTCAGGGGAGTGTGCCCAGTCTTACCGGTGACACCCATCCGTCTTGTCCGGTTTCCTCAGGTTTTACCACCACCGGTGTCTGTTCCTTCCCTTTACGGGCGCCTTTACTTTGTTTTCTTCCAGGCTCCTGGCCTCACTCCTGGAGTCCATTTTGGTTGTTGTGAGGACCGACCGGGTTAAATGTATCCTGACCGGGTCCCTCTCTCTTTGAATATTTATCTCCTCGGTCTCGGTCGAGAGAGAGAGAGGGGGCGCAACCCCGCGAGAAGAGGAGCACAGAAATCTAACTACACGGGAGTTCGGAGTTTCTACCTAAAAGGACGATAGAAGATTTATTTTATCTCGACATTGTGACTAAACAAATTCTCGATATTGTGCCAGGTAAGCTCTGGACTCTCGATATTTACCAGATAGGTTCTGGACTCTCGACACTGTGCGGCTCCCCCGAAATTACAGGCAGTGAGGTTGAGAAACAACACTACTCTGTTTCTTAGCTCCGTGTATGTGAGCGCACTGTGGTGGCAGATTGCGTGGATGTCTCTTAGGCTGACCGTCCCGTGCCTCCGTTTTCCCTCGTGAGGACGTGAGAACCACACCTACATTTGTCCACATCTTTGATAGTTTTGGTCGTTGCTCCAAGGAATATTTGATTTGTAGGTCTTTGATATACCAGGTTGTCAGGGTTCAGACCCGAATCTGGGTCTCTTCCAGTCTCAAGTGTTACTGGGCGCGTGGGAACAGAAGTCCCGTCGTGCCAACTGTTACCGGTTCTTGATCTTAACGACGACCGGTTTTGGAACCGAAAGAGACGGCCCACTTCGGTCTATTTTTTATACCTCTGTCTCAGACCCCCTTTATCTTTCACCGAGATTAAGAGTCAACCGTTTCTCCCCTTGTGTCATCCGAGTTCGAAGTTCTTGACACGGGGGGTACTCCTCAAATCCCCGAGCATATTCGCCTCCCGAACGTCAGTCCTCAGTCACTACTCCTTGTTTCCCCTGTCCTAGAGTTAAAGAAGGAGAACGTATCAAAGTCGCTGTCAGTATTTGACCACAGTCATTGAGTGACTAACTCAGACCGTCAAACCACCAGAAGAAAGACTACATTGATGTTCCCCTTCCCACAATATTCTTATTTGTGGTCTATCCCCTACATAAACCGTATCTCAGTCTACGACACGTCTGTTTACCCAGCCCCCTTGTTTCGTTCTACTAACCGGACTCCCTTCCGTTTCTGGCACTCTTGATACGGGAATATTTCCTAAATTTGAAGGTTTCCGTACGGAAAGAGACTCGAGTGGGCACATGGAAAGACAACTATCAAAAGAAGAGTTATTTGAAAAATGAAATGAAAAATGGAAGACCGTATCTCGACGAATCCTACGTCTAATTTTAGTCGACTCCCGTCTCCAGTTCTCGTTCCAGTCCCCAGGGAGGTCACACCTGTACGTCTTCAGGTTCGAACGAAACGAAGGATGTACTGTACTCCACACCTCCGTTCCTCATCCTGACGTAAGACTCCCGACCGACGGTTTCTTCTACCGGTTAATTACAGAGGTTTATTGGCAAAACAGTCCCAGACCTACGGTCCAAGAAAGTACTTAATTTCTACCTCCGCTACTCCTTTGTTTGATTTTTCCGGGTAATTAGTATAGAATATCTTGTTGTCGTTCGGAGTCCGTCCCCTACACAATTAAAGAGGACTTGTTTCCGTGAAATAAAATTGTCAGTTCGTCTCCCCGTTCTAAGAGACTCCGCCCGGTAATACACACTGATATCATTGTTTTAATTGTATCTCGTTCAGTTTCTTTGTCAAGGTTGTACCTCAGTCTTGACCGAATAAGGACTTGTAGGATTTTACGTCCCAAATAACTCCGGGAGGGTAACGGGAAGAGGAGGGGGTCACGGATCGTGGTGAGTGTGTGAAGAGACCCAAACGGACATGACATACAAAGAACATTTACCTGAGTATATCAAACACCAATAAGACCCGACTTACAACCATAGGGAGGTTTTAAGTGTACCACTTTGGATTGGAGGTTCCACTACCACCCTCCTTCCCCCCCGGAACTCCTCCACTACGCCAGTATTCTCATCTCTGGGGTCCTTACACTAATTACAAGAATATTTTCTCTGAGGGTTCCTCGGGGGAGTTGGGAAGGAGGTACACTCCTGTGTCACTTCTGGGGTCGGGGGTTCTTGTCTTGAAGTGGTCTTGGACTGGTAGGTATGTGAGAGTAGAGTCTGCAGACCGGAGGTCTCGACATCCTTTGAGTAAAGACAACGACTTCGGGGTCGGAAGATAAAGTGGTACCGACGGGTTAGTCTGATTCTGTACGCAGGAAGACACAGACGAAGAGAGAGATTCGTAACACACAAGTTTCTCGTAGGTACGACATCGGACACAGTCTCGAAGTGAGGAAAAGTACCGACACAGTATAAGGTGACACTCGTGTCTGGTGAGTAAGACGAATAGGTAAAAGGTAGGGTAGAATCGGAGTCGGAGGGGAGAGAGTGAGAATAGAGCAGAAAGGGGAGGTGGAGTATAAAACATCTTCTTTGTCTCTGGTCGTGGTACCTCCACTGAATGTTATCTCCGATTTCAAGGTTTGCTTGAAGGAGGTTTCTGATGTGTATCTTAACGGTACACTAGGTCGTTAAGGCAAAGACCTGTCTGAGGGTTTCCTTAACGTTCGTCCCTAGCTGGCCTATAGACATGTGGTGTAAGTCTCGTCGTCCTAAGTGTCCTCAGTTTCCACCTTCGTCCGTTGAAGGGACCACCAGGTCATCGATTCTGATGTATGACGGTTGCGTCCCTCGGTCCCAAACTGGGGACCAGTCTTTGTACGGCCTTTGTTTCTACCTTCTAGGACGCAAGGAACTGATTGTGGACCTTGTCGGTCTATCCACCACCACCAAAATGAACGAGTCAGCACGGGCTGAGTAACCCTAGGGTACCTTACATCGGGTGGTCTGAAGAGACAGGTACCCTAAGAGGTCCGTTCTTAGGACCTCACCCAACGGTAAAGGAAGAGGTCGTCTAGAAGGACTAGGTCCCTAGTTTAGTCCAAAGGGTGTAACGTCCGCCTAAGAAATGGCGACTCGGTGGTCCCTTCGGGGACCACGTCGGTTTATTTATTTATAAATTTTTCATCTTACCACCACCGGTCCCCGTCTCCCCCTTATTCCTCGACAAATTACCCACTACCACCACCACCAAAATCAGCGAGTCAGGACAGGTTGAGAAAAACTGGGGTACCTGACATCGGAGGACCTGAGGAGACAGGTACCCTAAGAGGTCCGTTCTTAGGACCTCACTCAACGGTAAAGGAAGAGGTCCCCTAGAAGGACTAGGTCCCTACCTTGGACTCAGAGGAGTAACGTCCGCCTAAGAAATGATGACTCGGTGGTCCCCTCGGGACAAATTACCCATGTCTCAAGGTCAAACCCTTCTACTTTGTCACGACCTCGACTCGACCTTCCACCACTACCGACGTGTTGTCCCACTTATATGATTACGGGACTTGATACGTGAATTTTTACCAATTTTACCATTTAAAACAAAATAAATAAAATGGTATTAAATTTGTTTCCTTTGTGTATCTGTTATGTCTTGCCATAGACTAGGTTCTAGTGGATAACGTAGACTAATGATACCGGTGAGAGAGAGAAAGTTGAATCTTCTATCGAAATCTTTTATGTCATGAATGAACAACTTCTGTGGACCAACCAACAGGATGCCTTAAAGGGTGAAAGACTAAAAACACGACAACGAAGGAACACGACAACAAGTAAACCAAAGAGTAGAGAGAAATAAAGGACATTTGACCTTAATTATAGATTACCAACTACCTAGGTGTATTTTGTAAAAAACCGATCGTATTTATTAATGGTAACTCGAACACATGAAACAACATAGTGGTGATTTCTGTGTGTTAGAGCAACTTCTAATCGTTTGGTAACCGTTTTGAGATTAAGGAGTCATACCACCACTGTCGAACTAGAGAGGCAACATGTCAATCTCACTGGGGAACGTAGATCCTATCACTAGGGGTTGGAAAAACCGTGGTCCCTGGCCAAAACACCTTCTATTAAAAAGGTACCAGTCCCCAGTCCTCCTACCAAAACCCTACTAAGTTCACGTAATTGCAAATGATACGTGAAATAAAGATAGGAGTAGTGTAGTCGAGTCGAGTCTAGTAGACCGTATTCTAGGGCCTCCGACCCCTGGGACCAGATCCTTCACTGGACACATCACAACGAAACTGGGACGCACTAGGAATAGCTGATCAATGGTTTCCCAAATTGGAGTTACCTATTAGGACCCTAAACGGTCAAATACGAAAAAGATTAGGATGTAAGGGAGGTTGGGATATTTCATCTCGTGAGGGAGTAGTTGACCCAGACAAACTAATGACCTTTGATGTCAAGGATGACTTTTTCGTCTTATTTACAGATTAAAAAAAAGTAAAATCACCTCTCTCCAAACCTTATTGCCAGGGAAGGGCGTGTCTCCACAAGCGTATGATATCCTATTTACCGAAATGGAAAATAATTATCGAGATACACACTCGTTGGTAGTATTAATTAAGTCAAATAAAGACTCTAACGTAACCGAAAAAAAAAAATTACAAACCATGAAGACAAACAAAAGGGGATTTATTATCTAAAATCGTTACGGAAAAATTTTTTAATTAAAAATAACCTCATATCAACGATATGTTACAACACAATCAAAGACGACATGTCGTCTCACTTAGTCGATATGTATATATGCTCCACCAAAATCAGTGATTCAGGACAGGTTGAGAAACGCTGGGGAACCTGACATCGACAGTCCGAGGAGACAGGTACCCTAAAGGGTCCGTTCTTATGACCTTACCCAACGGTAAAGGAGAAGGTCCTCTAGAAGGTTGGGTCCTTGGGTGTAAAGGACTTAACCGTCCGTCCAAGGAGTGGTGACTCGGTGGTTCGTTCGGGGGTATACGTATGTACATAGAAGAGAGAAAATCTCAAGAGGAGAGAGGGTAAATTCATTGGTGTCTCGTAACTTATCTCGACAGACACGACACGTTATCAACACATAAAATATGTATCGTCACATATGTACAGTTAGTGTCGGGGGTCAAATAGTAAAAATTATTAGAAGAACATACCATTGTTACTCCGTACCGAAGTACTTTGGTGGGAGGACGGTGTCTTTTTACCGTCTTTGGTGTTTCGGTGAGTCCCGGATCTCTCCGGTCGGGCGAGATGTCGACACAAAACATAAGACTAGAAAAGATCTTTCATCTTTTTTAGCCAAGAGGACCGTCATCAAGTCTTGACGGACGTAGTCGGCCGAAGTGACGACTGGCGATCTCCTGACGAATATATGAAATAATTTTTTATTTTCAAATACGCGTGTCTTAGTCTTTACTTTGTGTTAAGACTCTCATCATTTTTGAAATGGTTTTTTTTAATACTCTTTTTTCAATTTACCTTTTATATTCAGAACCTTGTTCAATTTGACTAGAATAATGAGTCTCTTCTGTTTCTTTTTCCTGGTGAAAATTGAGGAACCGATCGAGTCAGTCTCACAACTTGAGAATTAGGGTCCCAACACCGAAACTCAGGGTGAAACCCACCAACAAGAGGGTTTGAAAAGTTTAAGTGATAGTTAAGAGTAGGAAGTATTATTAACTAGTGTTAGGTCTCCTAGAATAAAAGTTTGTCAAGTCAAGTCAAGTCAGCGAGTCAGCACAGGCTGAGAAACGCTGGGGTACTTAGCGTCGTGCGGTCCGGAGGGACAGGTAGTGGTAGAGGGCCTCAAGTGAGTCTGAGTGCAGGTAGCTCAGGCACTACGGTAGGTCGGTAGAGTAGGAGACAGCAGGGGAAGAGGAGGACGGGGGTTAGGAAGGGTCGTAGTCTCAGAAAAGGTTACTCAGTTGAGAAGCGTACTCTACCGGTTTCGTGACCTCGAAGTCGAAATCGTAGTAAGGGAGGTTTCTTTAGGGTCCCAACTAGAGGAAGTCTTACCTGACCAACCTAGAGGAACGTCAGGTTCCGTGAGAGTTCTCAGAAGAGGTTGTGGTGTCAAGTTTTCGTAGTTAAGAAGCCGCGAGTCGGAAGAAGTGTCAGGTTGAGAGTGTAGGTATGTACTGGTGTCCTTTTTGGTATCGGAACTGATCTACCTGGAATCAGCCGTTTCATTACAGAGACGAAAACTTATATGATAGATCGAACCAGTATTGAAAAGAAGGTTCCTCATTCGCAGAAAATTAAAGTACCGACGTTAGTGGTAGACATCACTAAAACCTCGGGTTTTTTAATTTCAGACTGTGACAAAGGTGACAAAGGGGTAGATAAAGGGCACTTCACTGCCCTGGCCTACGGTANGAAAAGAAGGTTCCTCATTCGCAGAAAATTAAAGTACCGACGTTAGTGGTAGACATCACTAAAACCTCGGGTTTTTTAATTTCAGACTGTGACAAAGGTGACAAAGGGGTAGATAAAGGGCGCTTCACTGCCCTGGCCTACGGTACTAGAAGCAAAAGACTTACAACTCGAAATTCGGTTGAAAAAGCGAGAGGAGAAAGTGAAAGTAGTTCTCCGAAAAATCGAGGAGAAGTGAAAGACGGTATTCCCACCACAGTAGACGTATAGACTCCAATAACTATAAAGAGGGTCGTTAGAACTAAGGTCGAACACAAAGAAGGTCAGGTCGTAAAGAGTACTACATGAGACGTACATTCAATTTATTCGTCCCACTGTTATATGTTATAAAAGTTTTTTGAGTTGTATATTGACTGAAGTCAGGTCTCAAAAAATAAAAGTGTGTTAAGTCACGTAATTTTTGATGATGTTGACTTGTTCAATTTTTTCCCTTGTTTCTTCGATCATTTGTTAAAGTATACTATTTATGTGTCAATTTCTACTAGACACGTCCTTTTATAAACAATGCCTCACCAGATAAGGTTCCTCTCGTCTTACGGTTTCTGATCCTCTGTCTTCTGTGCTTTCTACTCACTTTAACTTTCCCAAGTATTTATAAAGACTTCACTAAAAACAGTTTTACAAACTTTACGTATTAAAATTGAAATACGAGAGTTATGATCTTTAATCAAGTCTCTAGTTGAGATTAAGTGTCCCAAATATGATACGTATACATAAAGTATGGGAACTTAAAGAGATTCATTTACTTAAATGAAATACGGAAACCCTTCCCTATCACTGATAATATCCGACAAATTTAGTGACACTCTAATAAAGTAACAAAGTCACTAATTAGTCCCTGGATAATTCTCGTCTGTGTCCCGAAAGAATTAAGAAAAAAAAAGGGGATTCAAAAATTGGGTTTGACTTGTATAAAGGTCGTCGTTATGATCTCAGAGTTTCGTATAGAGTAAGTTATAGGACACTACTTGGTATTACCTTTTTTGTATTCTTTCTTATATATATATATACATATTGACCTAACGACATCTCGTCTTTGGTCATGTAATATTTAGTTGATCCGTATATCTACCTCTTTGTCACCTTTGTCACTCTTTGAAATAAAACCCCCCGAGGTTTTAATGACGTCTACCACTGACGTCGGTACTTTAATTTTCTGCGAATGAGAAACCTTCCTTTCAATACTGGTTGGATCTGTAGTATAGTTTTTCGTCTCTGTAATGAAACGGCTGATTCCAGGCAGACCAGTTCCGATACCAAAAAGGTCATCAGTACATACCTACACTCTCAACCTGATATTCCTTTCGACTCGCGGCTTCTTAACTACGAAAACTTGACACCACAACCTCTTCTGAGAACTCTCAGGGAACCTGACTTTCCTCTAGGTTAGTCAGGTAGGATTTCCTCTAGTCAGGACCCACAAGTAACCTTCCTGACTACAATTTCGACTTTGAGGTTATGAAACCGGTGGACTACACTTCTCGACTGAGTAAGCTTTTCTGGGACTACGACCCTTTCTAACTCCCGTCTTCCTCTTCCCCTACTGTCTCCCACTCTACCAACCTACCGTAGTGGCTGAGTTACCTGTACTCAAACCCATCCTAGGTCCTCAACCACAACTTGTCCCTCCGGAAGACGACGACGATTCAGCGAAGTCAGCACAAGCTGAGACACTCTGGGGTGTCTACCGTCGGGTGGTCCGAGGGGACTGGTACCCTAAGAGGTCCGTTCTTGTAACCTCACCCAAAGGTAAAGGAAGAGGTTACGTACTTTCACTTTTCACTTTCATTTCAACGAGTCAGTACAGGTTGAGAATCGGTGGGGTGCCTGACGTCGGTTGGTCCGAGGAGACAGGTACCCTAAAAGGTCCGTTCTCAGGACCTCATCCCACGGTAGCGGAAGAGGTCGGACCACACGACACTAAGTACCCCAGCGTTTCTGTATTGACTCGTTGACTTGACTTGACTTAACTCTGAAGTTAATTTTTTTTTTTGTTTGTATAGAGTTTCGTACGAAGGGTCCACAGAGTCACCATTTCTTAGACAGACGGTTACGTTCTCGGGGTTCTATGAACCCATAATAAGGACCAAAATACAAGTCTTGATATTTAGGAAAAGAATAGACTTTATAAAAGACAGTAAGGGTCATTAATAGTTTGTAAGAGGTGTTAATAGTACAATAATAGTCGTCAAGTTCTATGTTAAAATCTGAAACTTTCTTTGTGTACCTTTTTAAACGTCAACTTTTACTCCTAGGGATTTATGAAGATAATAATGTTTTCTTAGGAAGTAGAGATCCACTACCCTTCATTCATGTTTAAAAGTTTTCCGTTTGACACAGTCTCTTTTTCGTTTGACCATTTGACTACTCTTCAGTTACTGATATTATATAATGAAAATTTATATGTATATAAAATTTAACTTCTAATCACTATACCCAACTTAAACACAAGAGGACTATAAGTAAGTAACTTCAGAATTGGGGACTATAAAGTCTTACACTGGAGTAAACCGTTATCTCAACAACGTCTACATTATTCTACTTCCGTATAGTCTCATCTTACATGTGAATTAGGTTATACTGATCACAGAAATATTTTCTCCCCCTACTGTGTCCGTACGGGGATCTTTACGTGCGAACCTGTGTGTCCTCTCGCGGTATACTTTACTTCCGTCTCTAGTCCCACTACTCAAATGTCTGGTTCTGTACTATTTCTAACAATCGTTTTTTGGTGTTTTCGACCTTGAAGGGACCACCGGGTCATCGATTCTGAAGATCAAGGGTTGAGTCCCCCGGGCCCCAAGGTAAGGACCGACCCCTTGATTTACGGTTTACGACGTTGATTCCTAAGAAGTTCGGTGTTGATTCTAGGTCGTGTTGTTTTTATTGTTTATTTATTTATAAAAAATATAAAATATATTTTATATTTTATAAAATACAATATTTATAAAATACAATATTTTATTGTTTTTATTTATTTATAAAAAAAATTTAATTTTTCGACTCCCTTTTACGACCTTGTCTCAGAAGGAGTCCCGGAGGACTTTCTTCGTTGGGATGGTTGTGGACCGAGAACTTGAAGATAGGAGGTCTTTACACTCTGTTATGTACACAACAAATTCGGTAGGTCGCATACCATAAAACAATACCATCGGGGTCCTTCGTTTACGTCAGTCACAAGATGACCCCTCCACTAAAAATAAAATTTAAGAAAATCCGATGGAATGTAATTCATCAACAGTAGTTGAAGTCGAAGGGTCCGTCGAGTCACTATTTCTTAAACGGACGGTTCGTCCTCTGAGACCAAGGTAGGGACCCAGTCCTTCTAGGGGACCTTCTCCTTTTCCGTTGGGTGAGGTCATAAGAACGGACACTTTAACGTACCTATCTCCTCGGATCTCCCGATATCCCCAACTTTTCTCAACTTGTCCTGAGTCATACGTGTCCGTTCTAGATTATTGAAATCATTAAAGTTTTGTTACCACTACCATACTCTGTATACGTTCTTGATTTCACTATTACTCTTTTGGAATAAAAATAACACTATTTTGGTGTCCACGACGACTAAAATAGTACCAAACAATGGAAATAAATATTACTTTCCTTTACGATTTAAAGTGGAACTTAAACTACTGTTATTTTACATTAAAAAAAAGGGTAGGTTCAAGTACCTGGAAAACTACCATAGGTACCTGAGGATGTACTTCTTGAAAGACAGATCTAATTTTCCAAATTCTTTAAATTGTCGGTTTAAGTTATGTAACAGAAAATTATCTAGGACAAAACTTTTTTTTTTTTTTGTTCGTTTCTTTGTATTTTGGAAAATCCTTGTCCACTCCTTTACACTTTGTCCTTAATGGATTAAAGTCCCTTAATACCAATTAAGCCAACCCACACTGTTACCATAACACCATACGTCCTCTTACGGAAAGATAAAGTCTCCATGTGTGACGTCTTTAGTCCGTATTATCCAGGACTACAGAAATATGTGTGTGTGTTGTGTGTGTGTGTATATATTTCGTTTATACCCTTTATACGTGTCAACAACTTAATTTTACTATACATTATAGAACAAGATAAAAAGACATACAAACTGTAAAAGTATTATTTTAGTTTTTATTCCACTAAGAAATTCCATAAAAATACCATATTCTATCTACACCAAAAAGAGATAAAGAAACGTAACTAACGACTCTTTCCGAAAGAATAGAGAGGAACGATAAGAAACCTTGAGACGTAAGTCTACGAATGTAAAAAGGAAAAGAAGAAACGAAAAGCGAACAGAAAAAAAGTGTCGATAAACATTCCGGAGGGGTCTGTCGGTAAAACGAAAAAACGTAAAGAAAAAGAACCCCTATCAGAACTAAGGACAGAGGACATGTTACAGTCCTTGGAGGCAGGTATCAAGTAGTCCACGAGACAGATAGTCTAGATCAGGGAATTTAGATAAAGAGTGAAGGTGACATGTCAGTATTCGTTAAACTGAATCCAGTATGGACTTACCAGATCACCAAAAGGGGTAAAAGAAGTTAAATTCAGACTTAAACCGTTATTCCTCAAGTACTAGACTCGGTGTCAGTCGAGGACCAGAACAAAAACTACTGACATATCTCGAAGAGGTAGAAACCGACGTTTCTTATATTAGTTAGACTAAAACCACAACTGGTAGACCACTACAGGTACACATCTCAGAAGAGAACACAACAACCTTCTCCCACAAACGATACTGGTCACACAAGAGAACCGTCTTGAGATAATCGGAAACGGGACGAAGTAAGACATGAGGTTCCGGTTTAAACGGATAATGACGTCCACAAAGAACTTAAGGATGAAAACGTAAGGTCAGGGAATATTACTTTTCCTGTAGAAAAACCCCACAATCAAGATCTTCCAGAACATCCAGAAGTATCTTGACAAGTTGAAGTCGAAGAAGTCGTAATGACCAACCCCGTATCTAAACCTAATGACACTATAACTTATCAAACGGAACCTTTGTTTGTCTCTAGTAAGACAACAAAAACTCTAACGTAGGTTCATGACGTAAAGCCTGAGAAAACAACTGATACTACCGAGGAGGTAAAGAAGACTCCCTAAGGACGGGTGTCATCATCTATTTTACCAGTAGACTCAATTTAAGTGGGTAAGGTCAGGTAAAATCAAGTGACTACGGATCTTACAGCTGCAAGTGAGAACGGTAGAGGACAAACTGGTGAAGGTTAAACGGAACTAAGTACCTGGATTGTAAGGTCCAAGGATACGTTATAACGAGAAATGTTGTGACTTGGAACGAAGATAGTGGTCAGGGTAGGTGTTGACCGAAACCGAGGTAGGGAAGTAAGAAAGACCTCAATAAAGAGGTAACTAGAGGTCGTCGTATAACCCGTGGATGGCTGGACCCCTCAAGTAGAAAGTCACAGGATAGAAAAACGGAAAAGTATACCAAGTACCCCAAGAGTTCCGTTCTTATGACTTCACCAAACGGTAAGGGAAGAGGTCACCTGTTGTAATACAGTGTATGGTTCCTTTGTAAAGTACGTTTCTACCCGAGCTATTTCCTGTCTTTACAATGCCTAGATTGTCTTCCAGGTATTCTATAATTCTTCTCCACCGTTCTTATGTGTCTTCTTGACATGTTTTTTCTAGAAGTACTGGGTCTAGTAGTGTTACCACACTAGTGAGTATGACGGGATCTCGGTCTGTAGGACCTTACACTTCAGTTCTCCCGGAATCTTCGTAGTGATGTTTGTTTCGATCACCTCCACTATCTTAAGGTCAACTCGATAAAGTTTAGGACTTTCTACTACGACACTTTCACGACGTGAGTTATACGGTCGTGTAAACCTTTTGAGTCGTCATCGGTGTCCTGACCTTTTCCAGTCAAAAGTAAGGTTAGGGTTTCTTTCCGTTACGGTTTCTTACGAGTTTGATAACGTGTTAACGTGAGTAAAGTGTGCGATCATTTCATTACGAGTTTTAAGAGGTTCAGTCCGAAGTCGTTATACACTTGGTACTTGAAGGTCTACAAGTTCGACCAAAATCTTTTCCGTCTCCTTGGTCTCTAGTTTGACGGTTGTAGGTGACCTAGTACCTTTTTCGTTCTCTCAAGGTCTTTTTGTAGATAAAGACGAAATAACTGATACGGTTTCGGAAACTGACACACCTAGTGTTGTTTGACCTTTTAAGACTCTCTCTACCCTTATGGTCTGGTGGACTGGACGGAGAACTCTTTGGATATACGTCCAGTCCTTCGTTGTCAATCTTGACCTGTACCTTGTTGTCTGACCAAGGTTTATCCTTTTCCTCATGCAGTTCCGACAAATAACAGTGGGACGAATAAATTGAAGATACGTCTCATGTAGTACTCTTTGCGAACCGACCTCCTTCGTGTTCGACCTTAGTTCTAACGACCCTGTTATAGTTATTGGAGTCTATACGTCTACTGTGGTAGGAATACCGTCTTTCACTTCTGCTTGACTTCTCGGAGAATTACTTTCACTTTCTCCTTTATTTCTTTTTTTCTTTCACTTTCTCCTCTCATTTTATCAACCGAATTTCTAGTTGTAAGTCTTTTGATTCTAGTACCGTAGGTCAGGATAGTGAAGTACCGTTTATCTACTCCTTTGTCACCTTTGTCACCGACCGAAATAAAAACCCCCGAGGTTTTAGTGACGTCTACCACTAACGTCGGTACTTTAATTTTCTACAAATGAGGAACCTTCCTTTCAATACTGGTTGGATCTTTCGTATAATTTTTCGTCTCTGTAATGAAACAGTTGTTTCCAGGCAGAACAGTTCCGACACCAAAAAGGACACCAGTACGTACCTACACTCTCAACCTGGTATTTCTTTCGACTCGCGGCTACTTAACTATGAAAACTTGACACCACAACCTCTTCTGAGAACTCTCAGGGAACCTGACGTTCCTCTAGGTTAGTCAGGTAGGATTTCCTCTAGTCAGGACCCATATGTAACCTTCCTGACTACAACTTCGACTTTGAGGTTATGAAACCGGTGGACTACACTTCTCGACTGAGTAAACTTTTCTGGGACTACGACCCTTTCTAACTCCCGTCTTCCTCTTCCCCTACTGTCTCCTACTCTACCAACCTACCGTAGTGGCTGAGTTACCTGTACCCAAACCCACTTGAGACCCTCAACCACTAGCTGTACCTCCGGACCGCATGACGCCAAGTACCCCAACGTTTCTCTGTCCTGACTCCCTGACTTCACTTGACTATCCACAGCATAATGAGTCATCGCGTATGATCACTCACATGTTGAACTTTTTAAAATGTACACATTTGTGGGTACCTTGGTGTGGTCTAATTCCAGTATCTTGTAAAGATCGTGGGACTTCAAGGGATTATGAGGAAAGATCAGTCAAGGGGGAAGGTTGGGTCGATTGGTGATAGGTCTGAAGATTGTGGTAGTAACTTCATATAACAGAAACTACAGACCGAGGGACACGTGTACTGAAGGAGAATATAATTTTGTTCAAAACTCTCTGTCTATTATGGTACAAACCGTTCCTACACCCCTTAGTCCAGGAGAGAATTTAACAACAAACTTTACATTCAACTACTTCTGAAACTGGTTCAAATTTAATAAAAAATAATAAATAAGTAATTTAAATTCAAATCCTGGGATGTAGATCCCAGGACTTTCACATTATTACCCGTGTTTCTAAATCCAACTTTCCGTATGTAAAGATTGTCACTTTTTTGATTTTCGTTGTCTTGGTTCCAACCTATTTATACCAGATGAATATGATGTAGTGTTAATTTTTACACTCTACCTGTGTACGTTAAAGTCATTGAAGGATCGGTATAATACTTCAATTTTTTCTTCTGTCTCTTGATATATATGTCAGGTAAATACCATTTCTCTTTTTTTTTTTTTTGTTTCTCTTTTTACAGGAACGTTTTACTACCCCTCCTTTTACTCCTTTTTATTTTCCAAGGAGTTTAAAACGGGACATAAAATACAGAGACTTAACAACGTAACACTCTCTGAGTTTACCATTTATAATAAACATATTAATTTTGTATTTGTATTTCCGTTTTTTTAATTGAAATTTTTTATACCTCTTTCTTCCGTTACTCCCACGATCCTATAATTTCTTGAAAATTATCGACATGGAAACAACCTCCGTCCTTGTCTACTCCCTGACTCCACCCTTTCGCAGAAAAAAGACAGAAGTGAAATAAAAGAAATTTCGAAGTTCGTATCATGGACTAAAAATTCGATTGGTCCATATAAAACGTCTTTTCATTTCTTGTATCCCGAAGGGACTACCGAGTCTACCATTTCTTAGATGGACATTATGTCCTTTGAAGTCAAGTTAGGGACGTTCTCCATCTAGGGAACCTCGTGTCTTCCCGTGGGGTGAGGTCATAAGGGTGGACCTCTTAAGGTACTTGTCTTCTCGGACCTCGGATCTCGTTATCGACTGGTCAGGTTTGGGAACAAAACAAAAAGACGAAAAACAAACAAACAAAAAATCAATGGATACCACCGAACGTCCTAGAATAAAGGAACTGATCTCTACGTCGGACCCAGGGAACATGACCTTCGTCTTTGGGTCCTGTTCAGAGTGACAGGCGTAAAAATATAATTTGCACAAAATTTACAAACTTATTAATTTTTTATAAAACATAAGTTTTGCAATTTTGTTCTGCACATGAAGTCTCAAAACCACACCACCACCCCAGCGGTCCTCCGGGTACGGGGAAAGAAGTTATAAAAGTCCTCATCACTTCTCGTCTACGATATGTTTGTTTACCTCACTCCCAAGAAGCACCCAAAGACGCCAATCTCTTCTCCGACATAATTCCCTTCCAACTTCCTCTTTGACCTCAGTCTATTTACCTCTCCCCAGACCTTAAGTACCCCACGTGCAGACAAGTGCCCCGCCCCGTCTTAAATCTTTCAGTACCCCTGTTCATATTTCGGACCTCCCTGCCAACCCCCGACAAACACGTTCCTGAAGTTTGCGGTTCCATTCCTGAAACCCTACATAGGAGGAATTGACATACAACTCGTGGTCAAGTGGTAAGTCGGACAGACACGTTAAGAGTGTCCTTTGGGTACCCTTCCACCAGAATAAGAGGGGTAAAACGTCGATTCGTGTGCTGTCTGAAAAACTTGTCCACTTGGTGCCCTCTTTTAAGGAAATTTAGGACACATATAAGTTATCAATCACGAGTCAGAGACAGAAACCCTGGGGTACCAGACCTCGGGTAGTCCGAGGAGACAGGCACCTTAAGAGGTCCGTTCTTATGACCCCACCCAACGATAAAGGAAGAGGTCCCCTAGAAGGGCTGAGTCCCTAGCTTGGACGCGGAAGGCGCAGAGGACGTGACGTCCGCCTGAGCACATATAAGTCATTGTCGTTGATTGACACGGGATTGTTGTTGATCCACTGTTTTTTAACGTGTTCATCCCGTCCACGTCTCGGGGCTGCCGCCATCCCACATCCACATCACAATAAGTGCCAGCGGCGAAAGCCGCCGTTCGGCTCGAGGTCGTAGAGATTTTCGGTCTCCAGCTGGGGAGTCGGACGGGGCACAGCGGGCGAAGCACGGTAAAGGCGTCCAGAGCCCGCCCCTTCCCCTCCGGGTCCTGGGTCGAACGACTTGCTCCTTTGTAGGTCTGCGTCTGAGCTACTTGATGGGGCAAAGACCGGTTCTAACGACCGGGACTTCGAAGGGACACGTCTTTGACGAGTTGTACGATGACTTTTCCCCGAAGTCTCCGGCGGTAAAGAGAGACCGGTAAGGGTTCGGGCATAGCAACGCCGGGATATAACGGGTACCTGGAGGCGTTGACTCAGAAAGGGGAAGAAAACACACCCAATCCGTTTCAGAACGACAGGGAGTGAGGCTGTTGTTGAATTGTAGTTTAGATCCTTCATTTTTGCGGCGGCGGGGGCCCCTACCCCCACCCCGTCCCCCAATCCCCACCCCCTCCCCTCCTCCGGTGGCGGGGCGGGGGCGGGGAGCCGAGGAGGTTGCGGAGCCTTGATGGTTAGGGTCGCACGGGGCCCGGCCGCGCCCGCGTCCCCGCGCACGCGCCGCCCGTCGGCAACCGACCTCGTCGTCAACCCGGCCAGCGCCACGACCCGCCAGACGCCCGCGACCGTTTAGCCTGGGTCCTACATCTCAACCGCCACGGACTGCCGCGCAGACTGCGCCTCGACCCACCCCATCTCTCATCCCCCGCCATCAGTCCCCACCACCCTCTTCCTCCTCCGCCGGCGCCACTTAGAAAATATTTACCGCGGCTTCGTCCTGGGCTTCGGATTTAAGGTCCTCCCACTCAAACTAGGGAACCCCTGTTTCGTAGATTGCCGGGCCTCTCCCTCCACGAGAGCCCTGCCAACTCTAAACCCCTGACCCCTACCGCTCCCGGCACAGGGGTCCGCCGCCGCCCGTCCCGAAACACGCCTCTTTCGCGTAACGCCGCTCCAAAAAGACACGAAGCACTCCTATTTTTGTGAAACCCTCCGCTTTCGCAATCCGTCCGCAATCTTCCGCTCTCCCTCGGCAACGGAGCACCGCGTCGGAACCACGACACAAACAACAGCAACTCTCCTTCTCCCGCGCCTCTTTCATCGGATAACATCCCTCCGCCGCCCGCGCGGTACCGCCGGCAATCCCCTTCACTACACCGCACCCCCTCCCCTCCGCCGCCGCCGGCAAAGCCCGAGGGCAGGCGCACCCGCAGGCTCCCAACCGCGAGGCGCCGCTGGAGGTCGGCGCTCGCCTATCGAGCACCACCTCGGCGCCTCGGCGCCGACCTCCCCAACCGAAGCGCAGAACCCCGCCCTCTTGACGCAACATTCTACCGGCGACGTTCTACCGCCCAGGTAGTACCGGCGGCCGCGGACCTAGGTGCCGAGCGCCGTCGTCTGCGGCGAAATCCCGTCTCCTCGCGGGGGAAGAAGGGGGCGGCGGCTAGACCTTGGCCAAAAAGCCGCGATCGGGGCCCCTCCACCCACCCCTGTCCTCCCTTTTCGCGCTCGCAAGTGAGCCGAAACACAGCGGGCTTCCGTAGGGAAACGAGAGCCTTTTCGCCTCACAGCCACAGGATACCCTTGCACTTGCGCGAGACCGACGCGCCACCGAACATTTCGTCATTACTTTTTGACGAAATTACGCCACAATGCTGGAGTAAATACACTTCAGGGCAACAGAACTACAGTCGGAAAATTCATGCCGTCACCAAACCAATTAACGTTATTAACTAATTGTCACTAAACTTTCAACTCAAAAATAACAGAGACTAGTTGCACTTCCGACTGACATCTGTCGGACTAAAGGTCTCCTTCTGTCGAGACATTAAAACTGATAATGACGTAGACAATTAAATATATCACCTCCAAATTGTCATTTGATTTCACCTATATTTTAATACATTCCGTTCGTTCTTGTAAAATTTTAGGAGTAAGTGTAATAACACCAACATGCACAACTATGGTGCCTACAGCTCTGCAGACGTTTTTTAACATCCCTACAAGTTTGAAACTACACGCAATCTTAATGAAACTCAGTATGTGTGTTTTGGGTTCGCATAACATTGTCTTACCTTATAAATTTTCTAACGGCGCCCACAAAAGGGACATTGACCGAGAATGGACGAAAGAGAGTGACACTCTTCGATGCACTGCTGATGACACCTAACGAACGTAACGAAAAATTTTTAGTCTACAAAATCTCGTTCCTAAGAACTAGATCCCACAAATATTAAGTCTTGTGGGGAACATGAACCTGTCCTTTTTCAAAAAAAGCTAAAAGATTGATTTTAATTTAGATGTCAATACTGACATCTAAAGGAAGGGGTGTCTTTTCGTTTTGTTCTGGGAGGGTGTCATCATAATCGACATTACAAAAGTGTAGGATCGTAATTTCAACATCTTCTATGTAAGTCTACATACGAAAAGCAACAAAGTCTTAACACCATCAAAGGACCTAGTCGTCGATTTACAAATAACATAGTTAATTCCTCGAGTGTATTATGGTTTTGTGTACTACAAAATTCACAAAAATATTGACAGAGTTATATCAAGCAAAGAAAACATCATGCCAAAATGTACAAACATCTTTGTAAGACTCTTTTCCGGGTTTCTGAATTGGTCTGACTTCCCAGGTGACGTGTTTTTTTAATTAGGAGTGACATCCTGTAGTTTCCTTTTGCTGTGTCTGAACCTTGTCAATTCCTACCGAAAGACCTCTTTCACGAAATCAAGATTTGACCTTTCCTAGCATCTCACTCCCTCCTAGGTATACGACGACATCGTCACTTAACCTCTTCTCCCGCCGTCTCCTACTCAACCAATCTATCGTAGTGTCTGCATTCACCTGTACTTAAACGCGTTTGAGCCCCTCTATCTATCACTTCTTGTCCCTTCGGACTGCCACGACGTCAGGTACCCCAGCGTTTCTCAGTCTGTGCTGGCTCGCTGACTTGTCGTTTTCCTCGGTTACATCGCGATACCAAAACTTTCGATGGACTCAGAAACGTGAAACGTCTGCACAAAAGATGAGGACACAGTTTCAACCCAACATATTGGTAAAAAATTCTTTAATGATAAACCCACTAAGGGTCCACTGGGATCACTGTCTCTTAGGTAGACGGTCACCTCCTCTTCCCCTCTCGACTCCCAAGAGACGCACCCATCTCTACGAGGGGACCTCTTCCTTTCCGAGGTGAGGTCACACAAACAGACACCTTTTAGAGGTACCTGTCCCCTCGGACCACCCAATGTCAGGTACCCTAACGTTTCTCAACCTGTCCTGACTCAATAAATCTTCTCTTATAGAACATTCCTCTTTCCTTATAAGACATCCTTGATCGTCTTAATATAATTTTGTGACGTCTTCTTAACTCGATTACACTGCCATTTTTATGCTTACTACCCTTTCAAAAAAAGGCTAAGAGAAACTTTGAACTTTTAAAGACAACAATTTATTACCACGTCGTATACAATGTTCGGAAAAAAGTCGTGTCACTGACAAGACGTGACGTGAACCAAGAAGGTGAACTTCACAATCTCTCTTTTCATTTCTTTTAATAACCCGTAGATTGGGCACACCACTCCCCCATCCCACCCCTCCCCTTCTGGAAAACCGAACAGTCCTCCCACCGACTACGACCTTAAACTCATCACAAGGATCAATCTTTTGGTTACTCTCCTACTCCTTAACCTTAGAGTAGTGACAACTTAAACTGTCGTAACCCGTTTTAATCGAAATGTAAAACTTATGATGATTCCTAATTCCTACCTTTTCAAGTCTTTTTCACTCTATCACCAAACGAGGAAGGGGTTAATTGTCAGAAAGGTGAAGGTCCTCTTTAATCCGTGAACAAAACGACCCAGTATAAGGAGTTGAATTACATATAAAAAAAGTCGCTCTATAATCCCTATCCATCGATCTTACCTCCAGTTTCCCGGAATCGGAGTCACACCAACAGAAACCACCGTCGTTGGTTTTCCTCCCTCTGTGACTATTCCGACAACAGTCCCACGGAAATTTCTTTCTGATTTTAATCCGCGTGGCCAGAGGGTAGAAACCACGAAGCCTCATCCGAGATATGGAAGAAGGAGACAGGGACACCAGAATAAGAACAGGTGTCATAAGTCGTCACCGAAAGAGAACTCGAGGTCTATACACATGAGTTGACGAATGATCTACCGAGGTCAAACCCACAAGACATCGATGACATTGAATAAGGTCTTAACTAGACTTTGGGGGACAGGTAAAGGAAAAGACCTATTATGAAGGTGGTACGACCTTCAGTTCAAATTTGACAAATATGAAACCGAATCAACAAGAGTGCCAGAAACTAAGTATGGATAAAGACATGAATAAGGACTCAAACTCTCTTCAGAGACCAAAGGGGCAAACATCAGAGGCGAATTCAAGCCGTATCTGAATCGTAGTCCGTCACCAAACAGTGTCACCTGGTGACGTGTTCCTAAACATAAAGGAGACACGAAAACATAATTAACAAAAGGAGTCAACCCGGGAAAGAAAGAAACGACCCAACCTTCGTATCTTATCCATCTCGTCTTCCAAGATTTGAATTTTAAAGAAATTTAGAGTCTACATGTAACTTTTTATTTAGTTGGGACGGTCATGTATCGATATTATCTAAAATGAACGAATCGTCCACTATCTAATAAACTACTAAATTTATCTATATAATTAACAACAAAGGTAGTTTACGACTCCACAAAAAACAAAACTTTAAACTAGACTTCGCAACTACATATGTAAGGGAATAGGTGAACGAATAATCAAAAAACTCCTTGTGGTATCATGTTCCCACTGCCGAGAGGATTTACACTTATCAGAATATATACTTCTCTTTAGTGTTGATTGCGTCACGAAAAGGGAACAAAAAAGGAAAATGTCCACTCTCTCACGACACGAAAGTACCCGGAGAAGAAATACTTCGTTTCCATGTTTTGGACAAAATAAATTCTTCAATCAACTTTGATGACCAAACTATCAACTTTGATGACAACACTATTAATCTAAAGTCACTATCCATCGAAATCACTCTCGATGGAAAAAGTATCTAAAAGTCCAAGTATCAAAGAGTAGAAAAAATAGCAACAGAGTGACGAACGAGTCACTAAGTGTATTTCGTAGGACGGTAAGCACAATGGGTAGACGATTTCCGTTCATCAACCTTTTACTTGCCTTTACATCTCCAAACTGATACCTTCGTTTTATCGTAACAATCCATTACAGAATACTCTTTTATGACGGTTTCAGTTAAAATAACCGTTTATATTATACGACTCATTCGTGACTCATTTTAATGCAACTCCCATTTCGATTGTAAAGTTTACTCATGTAAATTGAAAATAAACAATCTAACCGTTTCAAACTTAGGACCCCGTAAAAGACACATAGTCACAACGCGCCTCCAATATTTTTGACAAAAATGTAAATTGGTTTCTATTTAACCTATTACGCAATTACAAAAATCACAAACAAAGACAATTGAAAATCGTGTTTATAAATTCGGTACAGTTGATAAAACTGTTAACAAAAATTCTTTTGTTTGCCATTTCCGTAAAATACATACAAGAACCACTTATCAAAGCCAGACACTTTTTCAGAATTGTCAACACTTCACAGTCACAACGATTGGTAAAATGAATAAAACTTATGTATTATCCACATACAAAAATTTCAAGACTTTACTGATTTTAACCTAAATACCCTACCAGTTCTTGAAGTACATACACATGTATATAGAATTACCATATTATGGTTATGTCAAATACTTACGTAAAATACAGGGTCACTAGTAAAGACAGCAACTTACAACAAAGACAACAATGGATCGAAGATCGTCCGAGAAGATGTGACCGTTGAAAAAGACGAGACCGTCGTCTTTGTGTGATCACATGCTAAAGTTTACCGTTAACCTCATTGAATTTGATAACACCAAGAGAACCAAACGGAGACTATTTTTAAAAATTTTAGATTTTGGTCTATCAGTAGTGAAAAGTGCCAATCACTGAAGTGATTAGTCAAAATTACACAAACCGACGAAAATTCTTCTTGTGCCCCGAAGGGTCCATGCTGATCATCATTTCTTCGACGGACGGTTACGTCCTCTGTATTCTCTATGTCCAAACTAGGGACCCAACTCTTCTGGGGGACCTCTTCCCGCACTGTTGGGTGAGGTCATAAGGAGGTACCTCTTAGGGTATCTTCTCCTCGGACCACCCGATACTAGGGGTCCCAAACAAAAAATAGACAGTGAAACAATCAACGACTATTAGTTGTCTTGTCGAATAACGGAATACATTTGATCACTCGAAAATTTTATTACACCACATTTATAAAAAGAACTCGAATTAAACAAAGAGGTTTACATCGAAAACTGATCGACCTGAACCTCTTTCGTGTTGATGTTGCAAGTAATCGACAAGAACCTATCGATAGATCGGGTGACTAAATTCCAAATCCCATTGGAGGTCACGAATACCAACAAATCTAAACAACCTGATTGAGGGTTGTTTACTGAAATACTGACAAACCGTCATATTGAAACTTATGATCAGATTTCCGAATTTATCACAAGAAAAGTTCTCAAAGTAATCCAAATAAAACCGGTGGTTTCTCGAAGTCACAACCTATCAAGTTTTAATGGGTCCATCAGAAAAAGCAAAGGAAGTAATAAAGACTTATTTAAAAAAAAAAATAAAGTCACACATTTTCAACGGTATTTCCTATTTGTTCAGTTTATGAAGTAGGTAATGTCACCAACCTTATTTTTCACTCATAATCTAAAAAAATTTCGTTAATAATAAATATTAATTGTTCAACCGAAACACAGTATTTGACTATCTTCGGACACGAAAAATTAAGAACATATCAAAATGACATTCATGTATGACCCCGTCTCCACCTGAAACATCATACAACTTTATATCTTCAATCCCAAATGACGGTAAAACAAAATGTAAGACACCGGATAAAGAACACAAGACTATATTGCAGATTATCAGTAATCGGACTAATAAAAGATCAAAACCATGTAAAATCATGTCGAACTCCAAAAAAAGAATAATTGTCTGAATCGCTGATGTTTACTATAAAGTTCGTCAATGTGAGACTTGATTAACCCCAAAAAGATGATTCCTTCCCCCTTTTCTAAATTTTTAACGAAATAAACCAACCTACATAACTGGTTTAGTGTAAAACTTGAAACTTTCGTATTAATTTATGATTGTCACTTAAGTACACCAAGTGAAAATCGTATACCAAATTGTGTCCATGTCTTTACATTAATGTCTTAGATCAAAAGGTGAGACTTCTCGAAAAAAAAAAAAAAAAAATTTATGTTTTTTCACTATATAACTACAACGACCCTTACCTGTCACCAACATCTGACTTTGTGTAAGATCCTATAAGTCGAACACCTCGAGACATTCACTACCCAGAAAGAAGAACCTAGAGTGTTTATCGCGTAGACTGTTAACTGAGTAAAAACCACGAACATTAACTTAGTCAAGCCAAGTCAGCGAGTCAGCACAGACTGAGAAACACTGGGGTACTTAGTGTCGTACGGTCCGGAGGGACAGGTGGTGGTTGAGGGCCTCAAGTGAGTCTGAGTACAAATAGCTCAGTCACTATGCTAGGTCGGTAGAGTAGGAGACAGCAGGGGAAGAGGAGGACGGGGGTTAGGGAGGGTCGTAGTCTCAGAAAAGGTTACTCAGTTGAGAAGGATACTCCACCGGTTTCATGACCTCGAAGTCGAAATCGTAGTAAGGAAGGTTTCTTTAGGGTCCCAACTAGAGGAAGTCTTACCTGACCAACCTAGAAGAACGTCAGGTTCCCTGAGAGTTCTCAGAAGAGGTTGTGGTGTCAAGTTTTCGTAGTTAATAAGCCGCAAGTCGGGAGAAGTGTCAGGTTGAGAAGCGTAGGTCTGTCCTGGTGACCTTTTTGGAACTGATCTGTCTGAAAACAACCGTTTCATTACAGAGACGAAAACTTATACGATAGATCCAACCAGTATTGAAAAGAAGGTTTCTCATTCGCAGAAAATTAAAGCACCGACGTCAGTCGTAGACGTCACTAAAACCTCGGGGGGTTTTATTTCACACTGTGACAAAGGTGACAAAAGGGTAGATAAAGGGTACTTCACAACCCTGGTCTACGGTACTAGAATTAAAAGACTTACAACTCGAAATTCGGTTGTAAGGAGAAAGTGAAAGTAGTTCTCCGAGAAATCAAGGAGAAGTGTAAGACGGTATTCCCACCACAATAGACGTATAGACTGACTCCAATAACTATAAAGAGGACCGTTAGAACTAAGGTCCGAACACGAAGTAGGTCGGACCGTAAAGTGTACTACATGAGACGTATATTCAATTTATTCGTCCCACTGTTATCTGTCGGAACTGCATGAGGAAAAGGATAAACCTTGGTCAGACAACAAGGTACAGGTCAAGATTGACAACGAAGGACTGGACGTATGTCTAAAGAGTTCTCCGTCCAGTCCACCAGACCATAAGGGTAGAGAAAGTCTTAAAAGGTGTCAAATAACACTAGGTGTGTCAGTTTCCGAAACCGTATCAGTTATTTCGTCTTTATCTACAGAAAGACCTTGAGAGAACGGAAAAGGTACTAGGTCACCTACAACCGTCAAACTAGAGACCAAGGAGACGGAAAAGATTTTGGTCGAACTTGTAGTCCTTCAAGTACCAAGTCCATAACGACTTCGGACCGAACCTCTTAAAACTCGTAATGAAATGATCGTACACTCTACTCACGTTAACACACCATCAAACTCGTAAAAACCGTAACGGAAAGAAACCCTAACCTTACTTTTGACTGGAAAAGGTCAGGACACCGGTGACGACTTAAAAGGTTTACACGACCGTATAACTCACGTCGTGAATGTGTCATAGTAGAAAACCTAAACTTTATCGAGGTGACCTTAAGGTAGTGGAGGTGATCGAAACAAACATCACTACGAAAGATTCCGGGTGAACTGAAGTGTAAGGTCCTACAGACCGAGATCCACTCACTAGTGTGGTAGCACTAATAGACCCAGCACTTCTAGAGAAAACATGTCAAGAAGACATATAAGAACGGTGGCGAAGAATAGAAGACGAAGACAATCCAGACATGGTAAAGACAGGAAATAGCTCGGGTAGAAAGATACTTTACAAGGGAACCGTAGAGATTAAAAGAACTTCTCTAGAGATCAGAAAGGGTAAGACAAGAAAAGGAGATAAAAAAAACGTAACTAGTGACTCCTTCCGAAAGAATACAGAAGAACGACAAGAAGCCTTGAGACGTAAGTCTACGAAAATAGAAAAGAGGAAACGAAAAGTGGAGAGAAGAGAAGTCAATAAACATTCCGGAGGGGTCTGTCGGTAAAACGAAAAAACGTAAAGAAAAGGTACCCCCACCAAAACTAGGGACAGAGGACATGTTACAGTGCTTGGAGTAAGGTATCAAGTAGTCCGTGAGATTGTCTAGATCAGGGAATTTAGATAAAGAGTGAAGGTGACGTATTAGTATTCCCTAAACGAAATCCAGTATGGACTTACCAGATCACCACAAGGGATGAAAGAAGTTAAAGTCAGACTTAAACCGTTATTCCTCAAGTACTAGACTCGGNTCAGACTTAAACCGTTATTCCTCAAGTACTAGACTCGGTGTCAGTCGAAGACCAGAACAAAAACAACTGACATATCTCGAAGAGGTAGAAACCGACGTTTCTTACATTAGTCAGACTAAAGCCACAACTGGTAGACCACTACAGGTACACATCTCAGAAGAGAACACAACAACCTTCTCCCACAAACGATACTGGTCACGTAAAAGAACCGTTTCGAGATAATCGGAAACGGGACGAAGTAAGGCGTAAGGTTCCGGTTTAAACGGACAATGAGGTCCACAAAGAACTGAAGGATGAAAACGTAAGGTCAGGGGATATTACTTTTCCTGTAGAAAAAACCCACAATCAAGATTTTCCAGAATATCCAGAAGTATCTTGGTAAGTTGAAGTCGAAGAAGTCGTAATGACCAACCCCGTATCTGCACCTAATGACACCATAACTTACCCAAACGGAACCTTTACNATTACTTTTCCTGTAGAAAAAACCCACAATCAAGATTTTCCAGAACATCCAGAAGTATTTTGGCAAGTTGAAGTCGAAGAAGTCGTAATGACCAACCCCGTATCTGCACCTAATGACACCATAACTTACCCAAACGGAACCTTTACTTGTCTCTAGTAAGACAACAAAAACTCTAACGTAGGTTCGTGACGTAAAACCTGAGAAAGCAACTGGTTTTCTACCGATGAGGTAAAGAAGACTCCCTAAGGACGGACGTCATCATCTTTATTACCAGTAGACTTTAACTTATCGAACATTATAAATGAGACTCTCGGAAAATTAAAACGATTACCAGGAAGTTCCTATCGTGACGGTTTCTCTCATCAAGAACTCAAAAAAAAAAATTTGAAATGCAGTCAAGTCGGTACGGTAGACTAAACTACATATGAGAAACAAAACCTTCCAAAAAAAAGTGTAAATGACTGAGACAAAGACACTAAAAAGTGTGTCAGGGAATCGATCACTGGTTGAGTCAATTAAAATAATCAATCTTCTAAAAAAGTGTTCTATCAAGATCGATTCTTTATCATAGTCTAAAAACACAGAAAAGAAGGTAATCATATTAACATCTTTTCACTTTTAGATTTTACATATCTTCGTGTAAGTTATTCAACCAAAAAGAAGGTCAATTATTAATTTTCTAAGGAGTATTACTGTCATTATATCATTGAATTTCACTGAGACACTCGAAAATTGGGGAAACCAGAATGTCTTCATTTGAACAGAGACTAAAATTTACCTTAAAATCCTAATTATGATTTAACTAAGTTTATAGGTCCTTGTAAATAGAAGACCTCGAGGTAATAAAATGTCAAGCGAGAAGGGAAAATTTTTTTTACAACTTTGACACGGAAAGTAATGTGAATACAAAATATATTTTTATGAGACCATTTTAACTCTCACATAATCTATAGTACTTTTAGAATTAAGACATATCCTTTCGTTTATAAATACGTGTAGTACTTACCCTTGAAATTTCCTTTATTTTCTTTTTATCGTCTAAGTACCTGATCCAGACACGGGGTAGGGGTCCATAAAAATTAGGATTTTCATTAAATCCTAATGTAGAATTATTGACTTGTGTTGAAATCACGAATTGAGAAAGTGCATATCATAAAAGACAATTTAAGGTACATCTACACATGTTGAAGTTCTGACCCAAAATTCACTGTAAAGGTTGAATATAACACCTTCATGTATTTTTCGAACATAAAAAACTATCATAACGGACTTTTACAAAAAAGGACAATATCATAGATCATTGTGTTTATTTACTATCCGACATATCAAAAAACATAGAAACATCTCCTACACAAAAAACATCAACAGAACCATACATCTATTTATATACCCTAAACAATATAACTAGGAATTATTGGTAAATCTCCAACGGAAATTTAGACATGTCTTACAAAAAATAAATCACGACACATTCAATTACGGTACCTAGTAACACTGAAACCCTTAATTACTGTTCGATGGAAATCTTTCAAGACTTTAAGAAAACAAACTCGACATACCTTTTTAAAGACCTACAAACCGGAAGTCAATGATGGGGTCATCACTACAAGGAGTCTCGTTTTCTGTAGTAAAGTAAAAGGACACCCAGTCGTTGACAAAAGTCGCGGACCGTAAATTTTCTTTGAGACTTTACCTGAAACCAAAAATCTAGTTACAGGAATAAATCTACGTAAAAAATACTCTTCTTTCCTTAAAAGTTCCAAGAAGACACCTTGAAGGATCATTTATTTTCAAACGATTGAGGGAAATCTCTCTTAACCTTGTCTATATTCATCATCATCCTTATTCTAGGAGTAAAACTTTTACCAAATATTCTATGGTATGAAAATCTTTTCTGATGTTACCTTCGGGTCAGAAGTTTAACCTTAAAAGAATTTGAAGTCATTTATATAGGAAGAAGTTTTCGTGTCATCTATGGGCTAAACAACTGTGTCTGTAAATTTATAAGGTAAACATTTATTTAGAATTATTTCGTATTCGTCTTAAGATGTGGATCAATGACTCTAATGAAACATGATACGACAGACATAGTCTTCACGACACTCCGGGTCCGCGAGACTTTTTTGAAACTTCTGTGCACTCCTATAACATCGGGAAAAAGGACAAGGACTTCCTCGAGGGAGTCATGTGGTGGTGGGGAAGGACTGGAGATCCATTTACGTACAAAATTTCAAAAGAGATCCTTTAGTACAACTCCCAACGAAAAATAATAAATAATAAGAAAACCGATGGAATGTATTCTCCAGTTTCCACCCTTTAGTAATTTATTTCTGAAACTCCTAGGTCGGATTAACACAGTGATTTCCTCGAGGTAGTCGTCCTCCTTTTTTTAATGAAACGTGTTTTTCAAGTCGTGAGGATCCTTTATGGGACAGAAAAAGAGAAACCCCTTTTTTCGGTGTAGTCTTCATAACAAAACTTGTTCTAGGAAGACATATCGTGTCCCTTGATATAAGTCATAGAGTACTATTTGGTATTACCTTTTCTAATACTTTCCTCACACACACATATTAGATAATATCTTAGTCAAACGACATATCATTAATTGTGTTATATTCAGTCAAATTATAGTTTTATTCAAAAAAAAAAACTTAGAACAAAACTTCGAAAAGACTGACGGTCTTACGAAATCGTTGATCTACAAAAAATTCTCTTACCAACCATGATGGAAAACTACAAATCTTTCGGTTCTTCCAAAACGGAACCTTTAACCATTTAATAAACACTCACTCACTATTGGTAACATTGTGAAATCAGAATTCACTCAACTACATCCACCATAACTCAAAACATCTGGAGGATCATACAAAGAGTACCTCGAACTCACAAATAGAAGATACGTAGTTTTGAGAGTTCACAAAATATAAATAATAAATTAAGAGAATTGTCAGGACACTCTATCTATTACAAATAGGGGTAATATGTCCACTTTGATTCCGTGTCACTCAACACTTTAAAACATAGCCTCTCTTGGTCGACCAAAATCAAGAAATTCTTCAGTAGAATACCTAGGGACACGAAAAAATTTTTTTCAACAAGTCCACGGAAATAAGACGTTCCTATTAATGAGGTTCCCCGAGAATCCAATACACGATAAAATTATACGACATGAGTACGGTAAAATTTGTTTGCTAAACCTATTAGGAAACCTGAGACCGTGAAACCTAAACCCCATAACGAAGACGCTTACAAATATAATGGTAAAATACTTTGTAAAAGAGATCTGAAAGTCAGATCAACTCTTACCTAAACATTACGGTCAAGTAGTGGAATCAAGTCTCTTCAGGTTTGAGAACGGAGAACCTAAATTTTCTTTTTTAACATCTTGTCTCAGACTTATGATTACTTTATAAAAACTTGCTATAAAATTGAAAACAGAAAAAGTCAACCCTACTTACCCAAGGTCTTTCGTCTCATGAGTTCATACACCTATGGTTAAACGTCTTTGTTTCTCTTGAAGTCTTTCGGTTAGTCATTCAAACAAACGTTGTACTTATCCTCTGTACGGACATTCAATCAAATACCTTTACCTTAGGTGTTATCTTTAGTACAACCGACGGACGAAAATTTTACTAAGTATTATAGATAGTCGACGACAATGCTAAAACTAGAGTTTACTAGTCTCTCCGGAAAACATCGGAAAAATGAGAAGGAAAGAATTTAACTAAAAACATTTACACAAGAGAGAAACAGGTTGAACAATTATTTTTAAAACATGGTCTTATACATATCGGAACCTTGAAGTTAAACTTATATTTAAAGTTTTGCCTTAGTTCCATAGTTAAATAAGATATATTTATAAAATACTACTATATAAAAACTTTAATAAAAACTTCCCTCGTCATACGTCTCCCCTTCTACTCTCCCCGACGGGGACCTTTCTTCTGACGACCCGATGTTGTCTTTTTACAACTTCACATTCTTCGAGAAACAAAATTAAAATGTGTGACACTTTAAGTTCGAACTATGTGAATCTTAAATAACTTTCACCTTTGACCTTGTAACAACACTAAACTTTTTACGGTTACTCTTGGAGTAACCGCAACCCAATAACTTTGATATATAACTAATGTATAACTAAGGAATTAAAAGGAATCTTTAATAAAAAAAACGGTGAATTGAGTAAAAATTCACATGTCAACCCACCGTAATTCATGTATGTGTTGGGGAGGAAACAAGTCAGAAATGAAAAAACCAGTATGACCCACCATTTTGAGGACGGAACACGTCAACTTCACGTCTCAGAATTGTTCACTTGGTGGTCCCTTAAGGGAATGTCAGTAAGATCAATCTTGTCTGCACACGGATACTACACAAAAAAAATGTTCGTAATCGTAACCTAAGAGTTCTGTGTTCAAAACTCTAAACTCCCAATCTAAACGAAAAAGTCATAGAAAAAGGAACTCTAATCTAAGATAACGAAAATCTGGAATTGATCACACTGAAATGATGGATTTTTAATTTCTGTCATAACTTCTATTGATACGTAAAACTTTACAAACGTCAAAATAAAACCCCCATTCTTCTATTAATCCGTTCTTAATTACCTAAACCATTCTATTAACTAAACCAATTCTATTAACTAACTAAACCGTTCCTAATGATAAACTCTAACTAAGTATCGAAATAAACAATTATTCATCATTGTATAAAGGTACTACAACTAGAAACCTTTTGAATTTGTGTCCATCAATTGTAAATATTTATAATTTTGACATCTTTTCGTTTGTGTAAGTCCACATTACACTACCAGGGAGGTCCGTATTAGATATTAGTACCGAAATATTTGAAAAAAGGAACACAAGGTCTTTATTAATCTATAATACAGTCCTAATCATTAAGTGACAGCCACGTATGTATTTATCGGTACTCTATTTAATGACAATCTGGATTATCAGATCTGTGTCCGAAACAAGACACCTACTCGTCTCACAAATCACAACATTTCTTTCCTTACATCAAAGCTCTTCTTTATTTCACTTTGTCAAACTGGTCACTCTCACCTTATTACGTAACCACACTTTGTATTATTCAGATTGCAGTTTAATACGACCAAGATTTCATTAACCCCTTTTATAAAATTAGAAACCTCAAAAAAACACAAACAACTTGATTATCAGAATACTTCGTCCAAGAAAAATTATATTAAATGTACGATATTTGAATGATTATCTGTATTTATTATTTTGAGACCCTCTTCTAGAATACTATACCAAAACTAAAAAGACGACAGATCTCCCTCTACACCTAACTCGGTTGATAGTCATTTTTTCAGGAACTCAGAACTCATCATTTATTCTTATACGTTCTTTATTCTAGTCCGTTTCTAGCGACGGACTAGAATGGTAATTCCGTCATAAAGAGATACCTGAGTTAGACCATCTTCCCTTAAATTTGGTCTCTGTTATCACTATTAATCGAAAAAAGAAAAAAGGGAAGTCCTTCTGTTTTTTCTTGTTTGTCTTCTCATTCATATAATTGACAGACTTAATTAATTAGACGGAAACATTGTAAACGTAAAACTTAAGTAACAATTTAAAATTCAGTACTTCAAAATCTCATTCGTATACAACTACCAGAGTACTCAGTGTCGTCACAATGTCTCAATCCATGTATCGGTGTCTCTTGACTGTAAGAAAGATGACACCTTTTTGTATTCGTAAATAAGATAAACACAAAAAATTACTGACTGGGACTCTATTGACATAAAATTTTTATCTACCATTATAATTTATAACGAAACATGATCTACTCGACAAGTATTCTCCATATAAAAACCATCCTTAGACTAAGAAGTTACATCTAAATTCATTGCAGATACATTACCTTCCCAGTTCCTCATTTCTTAATGAGTAATTCGGTTGTTAAAGGGAAGGCATAGGGGTTTTAAAATGTCGTGGACCTTTACCTCTACCACCGTCGTGATCACTCTGTGGAGTCGGAGGAGCGTTCTTTTCCCGAGCTCATCTGGGATGACAACTTTTACACTCAGAAAGGAATGTAAATACAATTATTAACGTACAATCTTAAAAATCAGACAGGACAATGTTATGCCTATTTTGTCAGTATCTTGAAACTGAGTCTTCGTAACGATAGTCAAGTCAAGTCAGCGAGTCAGTACAGGCTGAGAAACGTTGGGGTATTTAGCGTCGTGCGGTCCGGAGGCACAGGTAGCGGTTGAGGACCTCAAGTGAGTCTGAGTGCAGGTAGCTCAGACACTACGGTAGGTCGGTAGAGTAGGAGACAACAGGGGAAGAGGAGGACGGGGGTTAGGGAGGGTCGTAGTCTCAGAAAAGGTTACTNGAAGCGTACTCCGCCGGTTTCATGACCTCAAAGTCGAAATCGTAGTAAGGAAGGTTTCTTTAGGGTCCCGACTAGAGGGAGTCTTACCTGACCAACCTAGAGGAACGTTAGGTTCCCTGACAGTTCTCAGAAGAGGTTGTGGTGTCAAGTTTTCGTAGTTAAGAAGCCGCGTGTCGGAAGAAGTGTCAGGTTGAGAGTGTAGGTATGTACTGGTGTCCTTTTTGGTATCGGAACTGATCTACCTGGAATCAGCCGTTTCATTACAGAGACGAAAACTTATATGACAGATCCAACCAATATTGAAAGGAAGGTTCCTCATTCACAGAAAATTAAAGTACCGACGTTAGTGGTAGACGTCACTAAAACCTCGGGGGGTTTTATTTCAGACTGTAACAAAGGTGACAAACGGGTAGATAAAGGGTACTTCACTACCCTGGTCTACGGCACTAGAAGTAAAAGAGTTACAACTCGAAATTCGGTTGAAAAAGTGACAGGAGAAAGTGAAAGTAGTCTCCGAAAAATCAAGGAGAAGTGTAAGACGGTATACCCACCACAGTAGACGTATAGACTCCAATAACTATAAAGAGGGCCGTTAGAACTAAGGTCGAACACGAAGAAACTCAGGTAGTAAAGAGTATTACATGAGACGTATATTCAATTTATTCGTCCCACTGTTATATGTCGGAACTACATGAGGAAAAGGATAAACCTTGGTCAGACAACAAGTTACAGGTCAAGATTCACAACGAAGGACTGGACGTATGTCTAAAGAAAATTAATGACTTCACTTTTATAATAAAAAATCTATTTCCTATATAAACATATGTAGAAATAAAGTACACAACGTGATCTACATAAGAAAGGTCCAAAATAGGGATTGAGTAGTGCAAACAAAATTCGGGACACAAGAACATATTCTGATTTATCAAGAAACCATAATTCTAACTTAACTGAATGATCCAGTGTAATTTAACTAAATGACTAAATTATTTGGGTGACTTTTTACGGCTCTTTCGTATAGTCAATGTGCACATACACACACCCATATTATCAAATCCTAAAAATGTATTCACTTAATTTACAGATTAAATGATATAAATATTAGAGCTCAATACTTAAACTTTTCTCTTCAAAATTTTCATATTGACTGGCAAATGTAAAGTCTTCGACTCCAATTTTGTGACCATACAAGATTTTTAATCTGTAAAAATCCGTCAATGACTGTTTAATCTTCTATGTAAATTAGAATATTTCTACATTGAAATTCTCTCAGCACAAACCCGAAGTAACTTCTACACCGATAAGCTTTACTTATTCAAAACTTTAATGATTCAATTTTATGTAGTTCAACCTTCTCCAGTAAATATCTTCTTCCCTTTAAAACGAAATTTTTTTTTTGAAGTGTACTTTTTCGTAGTTCATCTGATAGTTCTAAGAAAAGAGGGTCCTCAATCGACATACTAGAATTAAGTAAAATGACAAAGGTTCACTGTCAAGGTCGACAGGCAAACTCATTTCTTAAATAGGGTTCACGGAGATTTCCAAGTCTTTTCGAAAATTTTTTGAGAATCTCGCCGAGAAGTCGATCTTTCTTGCCACAATTCATAATAAGGAAGAACAAATCCTTCTTTGTAAATACTCGTCTCAACTTCAATTTCAGTTCTAAGGACTTCTTGACTTCGGTACCGAACAACTACTGACCCTGAATTAATGGGCCGTTTTTGTCCATTGAACCACAATCTATCTAACATTAGATATACTATTACCAGAACGATCACATTTTAAAAAAAAGATTTCCTTTTCCGACATCTGAACCTGTAGCTTCCATACTGACTACCCTTAAAATTAAGTCCCTGATCCGACTCGTGAAACTAATAGTCTTTCCTGACCCTCTCCTTATTCGTTCCATGCACATGTTTTCTGATACGCAAATGTCAATGAAAATGTCTCCAAATCTATTGACAACCGTCACCGATCCTGTACTTATGTAGTAAGACTTTTACCTAATTTTTTTCTTGGTATCATAAAGAACAAATTATAGTAACTTTCACCCTGTAGCAGTGTATATCACGACGCACCTTTATCCTTCGTGTGTTGACGAAGACGTCCATAAACACTAAAGGTTTTCTTGGACTTAGACTAGTTCGAGGATCCAAAATTAATGTTCACATGTCCTTTCTCCTTGCAACACTCCATACATACATTGTAGTGTTGCCATGTCGGTGGTTTCAGGTCTCACTCCGTGAGACATCCTGTCTTCTTAGTCAAAGAATTTTATCGTGTTGGTCCCCATCCCCTCTTTACTCCTGACACACCCTATCCGCAGTCAGTATCCGACACGTTATACACCTGAAACTCAGAACTAGACTGAGACTTCGATTTCCAAATCGAGACAAGAGGGTGAACCGTCGAAAAACACAAAATCAAAACTGCAAATTACATTGTGACCCTGGGTTGGAACTACACTTCTATTTCTCATACAATTCGAGTCACAATGTCCGTCTTACTATGTACCACTAAACTATTGTACAGTTCCCACTTAAATACACGTCCACATGAGGTGTATATCACTCTCATAGACAGGTCACACCGTCGGTGATCGATGTAAACCGACAATTTAATTCAAAAATCAAGGAGTCGGTGTACTAGGTACAAGATTCACGACTTGTCACAGGAAAAGAAAAACCATTATGATAATCCACTAGAAAGTAACGTAATTTGGAAACGGTCACATGAAAAAGAAACTTTTTCTTACAATCATAAGTTCACATAAAAACAAAAGTTTCGAGAAGATAGACGGACGGTTCTTCTTACACCTAAGGTAAGATCTCCTAATACGTTTAATATTCTTTAGAGCTCCTTTGTGTCTATTATTCATTCTTTTATGTGTGTAGAAACTTCATATGGTTTCTGTAAATTTTGTAATAAAGACTTATTTAATAGACTTTGTACATGAAATTTTGTTATGGTAGTCTTTGATCGTTTTGTCTTAAAGTAACGAATCTGTATTCCAAATCGACCATCTGTAAATAATTTCCCGGTTCAGTCATTTACAAGGTCCACTGTAACTTCTTCGATTAGATACATTGACACACATATTGGTAAATTTTATGTTGGCAAACTTTTACACTTTTGATTTTAGGTAGGGATTGGACACACAACATCACACGAGTGGTCACCAAACAAAAAAGTTTAACTAAAGAATGGAGAATAATTTAGAGAGAGACAAATCGTCTCCAAGTAACAGTAACCAAACCGTAAATTAAAGAATGGGAGTACAAACAACTGACTTAGAAGTAGAGAGTTAAGTAAGTCACTGGACGAGACTTCCATATATGAAAACAAGGGAACAGTCCCTCATACGTCAGTTACTCCAACACCGGCCCTATTTCCTCATGAAGTTACACTACGACCCGTGAGTTGACGAGATGTTTAAACTCTCCGGCGTCATGCGACTCTAGGAACGCCTGGTGGGACTACGTGGGTACAGGGTCCACATGCCCCGTGGTGTAGAGGACTCTGAGAAACCATTACTAGGGAAAATCTTTTTTCAACATGAAAAAGCGGACCTCGGAAACTATAAAAACAGAAAGGACTAAATATAATTCCCCATTGTATTTTATTTTAAGATTTTCTGACAAATTAAGGTTAAACTTGAAGACAAAGTATATATAATTTTAGATTTCAGTCAAACATTTTAGTATACAGAATTCCTTTAATCACTACCAACGTAAACGAGTGTATTAATTTCATATACGAGTATTGCGATGGAACCTACATTGAAACTGAAGTAAGAAAAATTTATCATGCTTAACCTCGTTACAACCGCATATGTGGAGACCTACTCTTCTCAGAACGAAATAATGACTTAATAGAAGTGCTAAAGGATTTCATTCAGATTTTTAATTACGAACTTCAATTTTTGTACTTAAATAAAATCACATGACGTTTAATGAGAGCTATCTAACCGTGACATCTATGATATTATCTTTATTTCATTTTGTTATATACAAATCGTATCAATTTTACAAAGAACAATAAAACCCCTACTTGATCCCTACCGAATATAAAAACCCTTTTACCTTTCACGTCAGGACTAAAAATGTCAAAAGACCTCCCGTGAAACCATTATATATATTTGTAAAATTTACTCGTCGTCAATCCGAAGACCCTTGAACAGGATATCTTTATGAAATATACGTGTTTCTAGAGGTTCTTACAAATAATTTAACGATAAGTACCTATTTCCATCCAAATGTATATGACTAGTTCTTTCTACAGGTTCCATACAGTTAAATTTTTTTAATCTAACGTTATCTCAAACCATACTAGGAGAAAAAACATCTCTTTGTAAAAGTCAGAAACCTTTTCTAAACCTTTTTATTCATAATACGAATTGTCACTCAATAAAGAACCTGTATCATAACCCTCTTCATTTCAAAAAATTAAAAGGATTTTACCGCGGTACATAACATATTATTAAAATTTTAGTCACACTTGAACCTTTAATGGATCGAAAATATCAGAAACGAGATGGTCACTACTTATAAGAGAGGGGGGTTAAAGAAATACTTTATTTTCACGAGATGATGAACTGTAAAATCCCGGGAAACTAAAAATACCACAATGAAAGTTCAACTCTAAATGAACAGTTGAAGACTTAGATTATAATACCTAAAGTTTCTCGATTTCTTCTGTGGGATCGACAATTGAGAAAATCCCATTACTGTGGACAATTCCCACCAGGGTTCGTGAGTCCAACCATAAGATCACTGAGGACAAAAAACGAAGAAACTTTATTCCCCTCATTAAGATCTGAAGGTAGAAAAAATACGTAACAGCAGACCATACATTGGGACAAATAGACTCAACATTAATTTACCAACACTACATAAAATTTCAAGAAACACACCGAAGACATACATTAACTATTCTAGTTTTATCCTAGTTTTATGTTAACAAAAAGTATGAACATTACTTATTGTAAAGTAAAAATCTATGGACCGTTTCTTGAGACGTTGAAACAAATCACGGTCACTAATACTTCACCGAGGGGGACTCATGGTAGCCTTTCGACACACTCCGCGCACGTGGGTGGGTACAAACTAGAGACATTTGTGGAAAAACAAAGAATCAGGAAGAGAACATGTTACATGAAACCTTTACAAGCACATATTGTTTTAACTACAAACAAAAGACAAACTAAAATTTGTCTCTTTTATTTTCCTCAATGTCGAGGAAAAAAGAAAGGAAAAAAAGTAAAGTTTCAACGATGGTCACATAAGTCACTACCTGTTGTCTCTCTGTATGACATCTCGCAAAATAACGAATCAACTGTTTCGACGAAAACTTGCGACCACCAAAGATAAGGAAACTGTGATGCGTGAAAATATTATACACAATTACGATATACTGTCTTACGAGACTAATGATCACGGTTTCCAAGTTAAGTCACATATATTGACTTGTGAGTATGTAAACACGAGGGGAGAAAAAAAAATACCACGAATTTCATTTCTAGGGTAGGAAACGCTCAGTAGGTAGGTACAACAAGGAATCCGTAAAATAGAAACGAGTCTAACAACTTCTTGCCACCGAACAAAGTACCAAAAACATAAACACAGATTACGTGCAAAATTGTACTATCTGCGTTACGTAACACATCGATGTCAAAAGACCTTTTCAATTAGAAAATCTTTAACAAAAAGTCTAGAAGTTATTTAAAAAAGAAATTTAAAGTTCCTCGTCACATGAACACACCTACGTAATGTCTTGGAAACACATAACACACACAGAAGAGTACAAGTCTGTCACTAAAAAGAAACTCCACTCACTAACAGAACAAAAGACACCCTACTCTTCAAACCGAAGGACTAGACAGAAGTCATAGATGGAAGTAGACGGTCTCGTCGAAACCAACAGACGAGAGAACTCAAGACCGACTTTTCAATCTTCAAACATACTGATAAAAAGATGAAAAGTACCTTACATTTAAAACTCGTAACTCCCTCAAAATCGACAAACTGTCGACGACGACGACGACGACGACAACGATTCAGCGAAGTCAGTACAGACTGAGACGCTGGGGTCTCTGCCGTCGGGTGGTCCGAGGGGATAGGGACCCTAAGAGGTCCGTTCTTGTGACCTCACCCAACGGTAAAAGAAGAGGTTACGTACTTTCACTTTTCACTTTCACTTCAGCGAGTCAACACAGGCTGAGAATCGCTGGAGTACCTGACGTCGGATGTCCGAGGAGGTAGGTACCCTAAAAGGTCCGTTCTCATGACCTCACCCCACGGTAACGGAAGAGACACACTGACGATCGGAAAACGATTAACAAACTCCACAAGTGATTGTAATAAGTCACGGATTTTAAACTCGAGGAAGGGGGTTGAATTTATGTCTGGAGGAACTCTCCCAAACTGAACACAAAGGAACTGGAGGGAGTGGAAACAAGACACCTTCAAGAACTTTAATGTCATCAGAGTAGAGACGAAGATCCTCGTAGGGTACTAAAGGAAAGACAAAGGGACATGTCAGGAAGGACGGAGTCACGGGTCCATAAGGACCCAATGTTTGGTATCTTAGATGACTGGTCTTCGACCCGAATACGTCTCTCGATCCGCGTCTCGACAAAAATAAGAAGGGGTCGACACACTTGCAGTGAGTGACAAACTCCGAGTCAGACAAAAACAGACTCTCTACTCCAATTTTGTGGTATGGTCTGCCACCAATACATGACAACTGTCCACTCAACAATAACACTACTTCCTCTTACGACGTGAATCTAGTGAGTACACACTGAGAGACTGGAGTACCTGACATCGGACGGTTTGAAGAGACAGGTACCTAAGAGGTCTGTTCTTGTGACGTTTCCCGACGGTACGAGAGGAGCCACTTCTTCTTATCGAGAGTAAAATGGGACCAACAGGACCCTGTCTTAGTCAGTCGAGACCCTAGAAAAAGGGAGAAACACCGAACCGTTTCTCTACCGAGTCGTCTACACTGAAACGAGTTTCCTTCTTGTCCGACTCTGACCTCCGACTTAACGTCTCCAAGGGGGTGACGACTGTTCCGGTGGAGCAGTCGGACCCTCGTGGTGACAGTTGTGTCTGCGGAGCTCCAAGGGTCGCGGTGGGGTAAATGTACCTGGGAGAGCCACGAGTGGGAGTCACAGGGGATCACTCAGTCCTTTGGAATCTTCCAACCGTGGAAACGACCAAGCTCCAAAAGGACAGTGGATTCGTCTAATCTCCACACACACCCACAGGTCTTACGGAGACGAACACTCGAAAGTTGTCAGTGAACGTGTCATTGGAGTACAAAAGAAAATGAGTAGCCTCTGAAGTAACAGGTCCCCTCGCCACTCTAAGAGACGGTCGTCCGAATCGTACCCCAAGTGTCTAGACAGAAGTCTCAAAAGTGTTGAAGAAGTTTAAGTTAGGGTGTTCTTTCAACGGTATCATCATCTACTCATGAAGGAACACACGAGAGGTGGAGAGTCTAAATGGAGAACAGAAACAGTGTAAAAACACGTGTGTACGTGAGAGGTGTCTTTTAGTGAAATAAAGAGACTTACTAAACTTTCATTTTTATTAACGTAAAAATTCAGAGTCACGTTCTAGGACACACTCTTTTCGACCTGATCTCTAAAGTAATATGTGATTAAATAACCTCCCCCTCCTCTACCTCTCCCAATTGTTATAAGAGACAGGTCTTTATCCCGTGACAATTGAAAACTTTTTCCATCCGGTCCAGTTCAAGTGTGACTAGATCCTCGGTGTATGATTTGATTAACCAACTTGAGCTCTCCCAAAAAAAATAAAAAGTCAAAATAAATAAAAGTTCTCCCAAAATTTACCGAGTACACGTCATTTCTCATAACCCCTCGGAGGGAAGAGATAAAGAGACCGTTTGGGAGTCTTATTCCTCTCCCCTCGTCCTGGAGAAGTCCACCGAATGTCCTTCCCTGTCTATGTATCCAGTACATCTGAAGGATTTGTCGAAACCCCTTTTTTGTGTTTTAAGATTCCCCTTCGAAATAGGTATCTTATCATTCTCCACAACGGTTGACCATACTAGGTGAACCCGTCAAAACCCTTCCTCTTGACACGGAGGGAGTGGGGAGTGAGGGGACACTGTGTACTAGTACAGAAAGTATAAACAGAACTAAACAGGTTTCACCGTTCTTCCAGTAATAAGGTCAACCGAGACCGGGAGAGGATTTGGGGAGGTAGTACGAGTCCATCGAGACTTCAGGTGGTACACGGGACTGGAGGACGTGGGGACGCAAACATCACGTCGGACCCCCCTTCCGTCCACCCATTTCACGGGGGAAGTGACACTCTAGATCGTTATTTCGTCTATGACATAGAATCAGGGATGTTACGGAAACGCATAAAGAATCGAGTTGTGACCTTAACCTCTCCCTACATTAATTGTCGGGGTCCTAAAATCAATGTTTCTACATACACGGAACAACTTCCTTTCAACTGGGTCTAATTACCAAAACTAAGAAGAAGTGTTGGTAAGGTTCAATTTACGACAATCGGTACACCACGTCCAGGAGGACATAGAAAAGGACACATATCTGTCTGTGCAGAACTCAAAGTGACCCCGGTCCCGGTTCCCCTGTCTACTCGGGGCTCCCCGGGACGACAGGACACCAGAGCTATTCGGTCAACAGTCTACCGGTACGTCTCCCCGAACGGTCCGACCCGACCAGGGTCGTGAGAGTCCTCTTAGACCAAACCCTTTCCACGTTTTTTTGGTTTGACTTTATCAGAATTCATAACGAAATAAGTACAACGTTGTGAATTTACAACTCTTATTTATCTTTTCATCCTTAACTTTTACTCCTTCTTCTTTCTACCCACCTACCAGAGTCTTGTCTACCTACACGAAACAGTGCGTCGGAACCCCCTCTGACCTCCCGTCGGCTCGGACCCCCGTACAGAGGACGGGGGCCCTCCCCAACCCCACCTCCACCCGGAGTCCCACGACCCAGACCCTCACTAGCTCCAATCTGTTTGGACTCTCGAACCACACAGGAAGTAGACTACAAGAGATCGTACTTCAATAGGTACTCGTCTCGACATCGAGACTAGACGTGAACAGATCACCCAGACCGTCACCACCGTAACTATAGGGGTGGGGCAGGGTGGGGAAACCACTCGTATGTGTCCTTTCTGGTGTACGAACGGTGGTACACGTACCCATCCTCTGATGAGACAAGAAAATAAGTCCCTGGTCTAGTAGGATGGAAAGGACCACGGTCTCGACCTCTGTGTTTCTACGGGGATCCCCGTCCAACCAGACCAGGTTAGTCTCCAAGGACCAACCTGGACACAGTGGTCGAACCCTGTACGAGAAAGTAAAAATGAAAAGGTCACTACGAGTCCGGAAATACAGGTATTCACTACTTAGAATGTAGTCACGGAAGGAGTAACTAGTGGGTAGGGGATTTACAGTTCTCTTAAGGTTTCCAGTCAAAAAGGGTTCGACCTGACCCTGTGGTGTGATTAACACCACTAGTGTCACAGCGACTGCTTTCAGGTAACCGGACGGACGTGAGACCCCTGTGTACGTATCCCGACGCCCCGTGGGGCGAGACCCGGGACCTTGACGAGGGGAACCGACAGTGACAAGTCGGAAGGAAGGGACCTCGTCCTGTAGACGGTCCTAGGAACGTCCGAAGACAGTCGAGAAGGGAACTTGGAAAACCAAGATTAGACCCGGTCGGTGGTCCCAGAGACGGGAAGACGCCCCCCGTCTCGTCACAGGGGAAGTCCCAGAAAGCACGGTACACGGACGAAGTCCCGGTAGGGTCTGATGGGGGTACCGACAGGGGTTAAAGTAGGAGACCAAAGGACACGTCTGACCAGGTGGGACGGGGAACCTTAGGTCTCTCACCGTCAGAACCGACTTGGAGTGTCACAGACGCCTTGGAGTGTGTCATTTGGGGAAAGGGGTGGACCTTATCGAACGACGAGAATTGGAGTGTATCAGTGTCGGTTCCCTAAGAGGACATTATCACTTGTAGGCAAGAGACAGAGATCGAATCTGAGTTTAAGAGATTCTTAGTATCTTTCATTTACCACGATGGGAAGTCTATGGGGGAACATAATTATGGTCGGTCGTAGGGACGTGCTCTTTTCCCGGTGAGCTCCCCATCAACCTCCTCTCAAATACTTTCCGAACAGACGGTTCCTCCCTCCTTGACTCACCTCAACCCACTGACTTCGGGGTCGTGCCTCGGACCACACGTCGTCCACGAATTATTAATGCTCCGTGACTACACGTGTCCACCTTGGAAGTGTCATCAACCTACACTCTGGACCGCCCCACCAAGGACCGATAGAAGTCTCCGCTTTTCCACTGAACCAAGACTTACATCGAGGGTCTGGACTGAACCGTGCGAACTCGTCTCTATTGGGAGAAGACTCGTGATTCCCGGTCTACACTGTGACCGAGGATGTTTACGGTGGACTCAGTCGAGTGCGTGGTTGTCTGGACAAGAATCTCCCTCTCCGGAACCAATGAATTACAACTACCACCGTTCGCACCCGGGACCACAAGGTGTCAAATGAACAGAACTGCAAAGATCCAGAACTCATGTGTGTCTGTATAAACAGACTTGCATCGGATGACGTAAGTAGTCCCACCAAAATCAACCTTTACTATCAACATTGAGTCTTGATCGAGTCTCAAATAACCGAATACATCGACTCTTGAGACACCTTTCCGAAGTCCGTAACTAAGTCTACGAATTTCACACAAGAGACCTTACGAAGTAGAGAACTGGGACGAAAGGAGATAAAACCGAAGTAAAAGTTAAAACCGTAAAAGTGTAAAGTCGTCTCACCGGTTTGTCCTTCGACATTCAATATAGAACCATTGAACCAGTGGGTCCCTTCTCCGGGGTGAGACGGGACGGGAGGAAAAAACCGAATTTCGTGGTGTGTGTGTTTTAGTGAGAGTGACTTTGATTTTAGTCAAAAGTCGTCCGACGTAAGTAAAACCGTCGAGATCCCTTCTTAGGTAAAGATTTGGGAGAGCAAAAAATTGAACTTCACATTAGCTGGACATAATCTGGTTGTGACACAATTAAGGTCTACATGTCGTCCGACGACATTATAAAAATATACAATGTTTCACTAGTGGTCTTCTCGGAAAAACTACGAAGGGTGTTTTAGGGTGCAAGTGACGAAGACTGAGTGGGTAGAACTCGGGACACGCCGAGGGACCTGGTCAGTGGTACCGACCCTCCCACTTCGGACAGTAAGTATCCGGATCCAGTGTACCAGGACCCCTCCCCGGCACCCACTTCCATTCATAGGAAGGTCATTTTGGAGTCCCTGAGCTCATGTCCTCCCGCATGTCCTCGGACAGTGACAGGCCCAAAAGGTCTAAGTGACCACACAAAGGGAGGAGAATGGAGGGTCTGAGCTGAGGGACGGTGTATGTCCGGAGGTGTGTCGACACGGCGGCACGAGAGACGGGGATGACTCGGGAACTGTAGAAGACGGGAAATGCACCTTACGGAAGTGACAAGGAGTAATTTTTTCGGGTAAGTCGAGTCGCGTCTTGAGAATAGAGACTTCCCGGACCAAAGAACCCACGTCTCGGTCACGGATCGATGTACCCATCGGCGGACACCTTTAGGGTGTGTTGTGTGTTGGGATCTGTCCGAAAAGAATTCCTTGTTAAGTCCCTGAAGGAACCACACCAGGTCACCAGTCTTGAGACGTGAAGGTGACGTCCCCCGTGACCAAATTAGGGACCAACCCCTTGATTCTAGGGTGTAAGGTGAACCACGTCGTTTTTTTTATTTATTAAGTGTATGGCATTTTAAGTGGGACATTTTCATATTTTGAGTCACGTAAATTCATATAAGTGACCCAACACGTTCGGTGGTGGCAGCTATTGACGTCTTATAAAAGTTCCGGGGGTTTTCGTTCGGGTCTGGGTATTCGTCACAGAGGCAGGAGGAGGGGTCGACAGCCGTCAGTGGTCAGACGGAAGACTAAGACACCTAAATGGTCGAAACCTGTAGCACCCACCTACCTTAGTGTGTCGGACCCCAGAAAGTGACTGTGTGATATCACAAAGACTTCAAATAGGGACACCATCGGAAGGAAGGGAAAATACCGACTTGTTGTAAGACAGTATGTGTATCTGGTGTAAAAGAAGTAAAGACAGTCTACTACTTACACCAATAAAACTGTAAACCCATTAATACTTATGTCGACGACATTTACTGTACTTTCCAAAAAAACAAAAAAAAAAAAGGAGAGGTCCGTCGTACACCCTAGAAATAAGGGGGTGGTCCCAAACTTGGGTACTGGGACGTTACCCTCACGTCAGAATTGGTGACTTGACGGTCCCTTCAGACCTTTCGAAAAGAGCAATCCTTTCACACTGGACATCCTTTTTGTCGTGGTTGAGTACGACGTCTGGGACGAGGGGTCCCCGGTCTCCGAGGTGTCGATGTGTAACCCTACCACCTACACCGTTCCTCCCAGTCCCCTTCCCCGACCATTCCCTCTGTATCCCCGGTAGGGTTCCCCATCCCGTCCACTCGGCCCTCGTCCTTCGACTCGTACCCATTCGGTGCACCTCTCATTCCGAGGGATTGGCTACGACACCCAACTACAGTGAGAGACGGTCTCGGACCACATAAAGGAAGAGGGAGGGGTGTACGAGTTTTGTAGTTCGTTTTAGACGAGAAAGTAGGTCCCAGGAGGTGGACCCTCTATCGACGTGGTCGTGGGAACGTACGGTAGGAAGGTCGGTCTCTCGGTCGGTGGGGACCCACGGAGGGAGAATCCTCTGCCGGACCTCTGTCTGGATCTGGGGTCGGGTGTCGTGTCTGGACCGAGTCCTCCACGGGTGACGTCCAAATAATTTCTGGTGTCTTCTCTCATCTCGAAGAGGGGTTACACTTTACGTCGGGAAGACCCTTCTTTCTTATAAGGAACAGGTGTTCCCCAACTAGTCACTCTTTGGTACACACTCCGTGCGCCGACCACCACTGGAGACGTCGTCTTCTGTACCCGTCCGAACAACGAGGTACCCTAAGTGGAGGGTCAAAAAAGACCCAAAGGTCCGAACCGTACCCCCACTCCACGTTTCACGTCCCGGTGCCCAATCCCCACCAGAGGGTTGTACAGGAGGTCCCGTCCTAGAACCCGGGGGCTGACGGACCAGGAGCGAAAGAGGTGACTGGGCAGTAACGGCGGCCCCGAGTGTGGTCCCCCTATCCCTTCCTCCGTGTCCGGCGTTCCGGCGTGTACAAGAAGGGCGCGAGCTACTCCTTCATGGACCCGTCTCCCTCCCCGACTCGGGACCGGTTCTAGACTGAGGTCCCCATCCGGGAGGGTAAATAAGTGTTTTCTCATCGCGACCCAAATGACCAGAGGTCCTTTGGAGGCTGAACCGGTGGTGTACTTGAGAGAGGGTAATAAGACAGGGACGAAGTGAAGAGAGGTCTTAAAGGACTCCCGGGGGAAGAGTCAGAACGGATCAACCGGAGTACAACCCCTGGGGAGGAGTCTACTCCTGTAGTTCAGACTCTGAACCTCTCTGTGTTTCAGTGTAATTCTATGCAGGGGTCCGGTGGACTGACGTCGGGGAACATCTTCCTCCCCGACAGGTGGTGGGCATTTGAACAAGGAAACCTAAGAGAGGGAGTCCCGGAGGGTCTGTACCGACTCAGGGTCGACCCGGGACACAACGCCTGACAGAGGATCGCCACCAGTGTCCTGGGTGACTTGGTTTGCCTGAGGACACGGACCTATGTGTCAGTAATATTAGGCCCCAGACTCTACTCTCTCCCCGACGACCTCCCAAGAACTCCCCACACGTCCAATGTAGGAGTTTAAGGGGAGAAAGACCGGACCCGAGTCCGAGTCAACTCGTCGGGGAAGAGCCTTCGGTGTAACTCCGTCTCCTCTGTGTGTGGGAGGGAGGGTGGCTCCCGGGGGGTCTGGACCCGTTAGTGCGGAGGGAGTCGTAAGCCCTGGATCTTCGACGAATGGGGAAGTAAGGGGTCACCCCCGGGGTTCTCAAGAAGTGCTAGGTCATCCCATAGGGAAAGAGAAGAGGCATGGGTTGTCGGTCGTGGCGCACCAAATGAAATAGGCCTCAGAATACTGTCCTTCATGACCTTTTCCTTTTATTTATTTCCGAATTTTTATACCTTTCCCACCCTAAAGAGACCATCAGGTGACCAACTCTACGACACGAAGGTTGCGTTCCCCACACCCAAACTAACGACTAACCCTTGGATTCTAGGGTGTACGGTGCACCGGTTTTTTTCCTACTTTCCTATTGTACTAAGTCAGTGTGGGTCGTTCACTAAATCTCGTTACAAAAGGTCTCGCCCCTGACCCTCCGTGACTTCCACCACTCAATTGCAACCACATCAGTGTCCCGTCCTCTTCACAAGAGAAGTCGGGGAACCCAAGACAACTGGGTTTCCTCACTCTACATCGTACCTCGACCGACCCGGTACTGTGGACTACGAAAGGTTATGACGAGTGTAATGTTCCTTCCTCGTAGGGGACTGACGCGGAAGACTCCCGTCGTGACAGGCCGATCTCGAAGTGTACTGTGACGAAACCACGGTGACATAAATTAAAAGTACTAATGGGACATAAATCCCGTTAATATGTCCGAAGAGTAAATTCTGTCACTTGATCAAGAGTACTCCTTTAAGACTCTTAAAGTTCGCCTACTCGACGTCACCGGCACGCTAGTAAGTTGGTTACACATTGACTCGACAACCGTGCACAGTCCGGACCCCGTTCCACACCCTATGGTCGTCGTACGGGTTGACACGAGGACCTAAATCCTTCGAGGGAAACCGTCCCTCGTCCGTCCGTTTCTCCGACCAAGATATGTTACTGTTGATCCCCCGACTGTTCTCGGGTTCCCTTCGCCTGGGTTGGTTCACCCTTGTCTTACCCGTCCCACACCCCCGTTCCTTCCGAAGGGACCCTTCCACCCACGAGTCACCTCATCTTTTACCGTGGGACGAGACCATAAGAAGGGACCCTTTAAGGTACCCGTCTCCTCGTCCCACCTTGTTCCTCCTACACCCACCGAAACTACCCTAAACTTGAACCTCTTTCCTGTCTACTATCTCCGAGGGGTTCGGTTCGATTCTGTACCCTGTTACCCCCACACACACACACACACACACACACACACACGTCTTCACCACACCACTCTTCCCACAAGTCTTCGACTGACCGAGGTCCACCTCCTACCTGGTAATCAGCCCCGTGTCCTTGTTTCGTCATTCCTCCGCTACCACTCCTCTCCTGTACAAAGACTCGTCGTTAGTACCCCGTCGTAGACTATTCCCCCTCCTCTGTCCGTCCTAGACTCCAGGGACGCCGGTAGGTCGAAGTACACCACCCCTCCGGGAACGGAGAGTCCCAGATGACGAGTTCTGAGCGACCGTCTTCGCCCGGACCTCTGAGTCGTTTGTCAACCGACACCTCAAGTTCTGTATACACTCTTCTCCCGTCTCCTCTTTCAGGACTTGTGTGAGCGTAAATCCCGACCGGTCTGACGTTAGCTCCGGTAACTCCTCTACGACCCGTCGCTGGTCTTCACCGACGTGAGTGAGAGTAACATTTTGTCCGTTTTCCTTACCTACTCTCCTTCGGGTGCGGTCTCTTGAGCTACTGGGAAGTCGTGCCCTAAGACCGTAGACCCTCGTCGACAAAAGGGAAGGGACAAAGTATAGAAGTGTCGAAACTTGTGCCCACAAGTGGTGGTCTCCGTCGAGAAGACGACTCGCTCCCCCTCGAGACCCGAGTTTGTCCCCGGGGTCTGGACGACACACTGAGGACAGGAGGAGGGGTTGAGCCCCTGACCCCTAGGACTGGGAGTCCCGACGTCCCACTACATTGTCCGGTCGTTTGCACCGTACCCACCTCTTTACCAGTCTGGGTCTCACTCTGGGTCCGGGCCGGTACCCCTCGGGTGGACGGGGAGGAGGGGACTCCTACGACCCCAGGACGAGTGGACCTCATCTACGGGAAAGACATGTAGTATTTCAGTCGTCAGTGGAGCTTCCGCTTCGAGTGCCCCAACATATCCCGGTGCCGGAGATGGTAGCGGAGGAGCAGCAAGACACCTGTCTCCCCGCCTGTGCACCTGTGCGACCGGAGACGATGAAGGGGTGGGGTACGCTCTTTACACCGGGAAACAAGGTTTCATCCATTGTCTCCGTGTCTCCTCCCTTCTCTTTCCACAAAATCTGGTTTTTCGACGGTGGTTTCCCCTTGAAGGGAAGGAACATTCGTCTCGGACGGGACCTGTGACCCCCGACCACACCGTCCCCAGGGGACGGTCCACCACGTCACCATTTTTTGGACGGACGGTCACGTCCTCTACTTTCTCTGTACCCAAACTAGACTCAACCCTTCTAAGGGACCTCCTCCTTAACCGTTGGGTGTGGTCATGAGAACAGACCTTTTAGGGTACCTGTCTCCTCGGACCACCCGATATCAGGTATACCAACGTTTCTCAGTCTGTGCTGTCACTAATTCGTGTCGTGTCGGGAGAACACTCACTTACCGGTCCTAGGAAACACAAAAGATAAACGAATACCGGGGAAGGGGTTTTGGGACCGACGGGATACTGGAGGGACCTGGAACGACCCGGAGGGACGAAACGAGGTTCTCTTAGACGTGGGAAACCAAAACTCGGGTCCCACGTCACCTCTGAGTAAGTGTGAGAGTGAGTGTTGGTGTACGGTGCCGGGAGGGCACTCCGTCCCAGAGGGCCCCCACGTCTCCACTCACCCTGAGGGGACAAGGGTAGGGGTCCTGGGGACGTGGGTGTTTAGATCAGATTCCTCGAAAGTAACAAAAACCATCTTGTGGCCCCAATCTTCAGGCACTCGTCTGTTCCGAGTCTACCACCATCTTTGTTGTGGACCGTTTCCTGACACACGGACTCTTCCTGAGTCGGGGCAGTCGAACCCCAGCCCCACCCCGTCACCCTCTTCAGGTCCCGAAGGATCCCCGACGTCGAAACTTCGCCTCGACGTCTGTCGTCGCCGACCTTGGTCGACACGAACACGACAGAGTCAGCGCAGCCTGAGACACGTTGGGGTACCTGAATTGGGTACGACCACACCCATTGGTAAAGGAGGAGGAGGTCCCCTAGAAGGGTTGGGTTCCTAGTTTTGGCTCAGAGGGCGTGACCGTCCCTTTAAGAAGTGGTGACGTGATGGACCCTTCGGGGATCTTAATGGACCCCCCGAAAATTTTTTTAGGGTTACCGGTTCGACGTGGGGTCTGTTATTACAATCGTAAAGACCCCACCCAGGTTCCGTCCTCCTAAAGAATTTCGTAGACACGACCCTTGGTGACCCAATGGTACTCGACTCCTCCGGTAAGGGGACCGATCTCTGGAACCCCTCAACTTCGTTCCTTCTCGACTCCGGTCTCGAGACGACTTCCTCCCCGTCCGACTTCTCCAGTCCCGTGGTCGGAAGGAGTCAGGAGAGAGGGACCTCTTCCCCGTCTCTGGACCGACGTTTCCCGTTTACTGACGGACCTTTCGTTCGACGAAGGGAGGGACACGAGTCGTTTCCGGAACAGTCCCGGCCACTCTGGTCCTTCCGGACGGGTGGTTCTCCACCACCCACAGTACCCCTACCGGTAAGGGTACCGGTTCCTCCCGACCTACGGGTACGACCGGACGAGCAGTCCCGGACGTGCACAGTGTCTGTTCAAAGAGAACCCGTGGTCCGTTTTCCCTAACCTGACTGGGGGTCACGTGGAGAAGTCAAGTCAGCGAGTCAGTACAGGCTGAGACGCTGGGGTATTTAGCGTCGTGCGGTCCGGAGGGACAGGTAGTGGTTGAGGGCCTCAAGTGAGTCTGAGTGCAGGTAGTTCAGGCACTACGGTAGGTCGGTAGAGTAGGAGACAGCAGGGGAAGAGGAGGACGAGGGTTAGGGAGGGTCGTAGTCTCAGAAAAGATTACTCAGTTGAGAAGCGTACTCCACCGGTTTCATGACCTCAAAGTCGAAATCGTAGTAAGGAAGGTTTCTTTAGGGTCCCGACTAGAGGAACGTCAGGTTCCCTGAGAGTTCTCCGAAGAGGTTGTGGTGTCAAGTTTTCGTAGTTAAGAAGCCGTGAGTCGGAAGAAGTGTCAGGTTGAGAGTGTAGGTATGTACTGGTGTCCTTTTTGGCATCAGAACTGATCTACCTGGAATCAGCCGTTTCATTACAGAGACGAAAACTTATATGATAGATCCAACTAGTATTGAAAAGAAGGTTCCTCATTCACAGAAAATTAAAGTACCGACGTCAGTGGTAGACGTCACTAAAACCTCAGGGGGTTTTATTTCAGACTGTGACAAAGGGGTAGATAAAGGGTACTTCACTATCCTGGCCTAGGGTACTAGAAGCAAAAGACTTACAACTCGAAATTCGGTTGAAAAAGTGAGAAATCAAAGTGAAAGTAGTTCTCCGAAAAATCAAGGAGAAGTGAAAGACGGTATTCCCACCACAGTAGACGTATAGACTCCAATAACTATAAAGAGGGTCGTTTACCCGGTCTCACCCAGTCGGGGACCACTCACACAGATTCTCTTTGGTCGACAAAAGAGTTCTATTTACATAGTATCAGTCTTTGTAGGGTTAATTTCCAAGACCTTACGGTACTAGAGACAAAGTTAGGTCGAATGTGAAGATCAAGACGTTGGGACCAGTTCAATGAATTGGTGAGACTTGGAAAGAAGTAGGTATTTTACTTCCGTTATTACTTCCGTTTTAGAGGATTCTAACAGAACTCAGATTTCCTCTATTGTGTTCAATTCACCAATCATGTGAGGAATACCGTCTTTCGTTTCTCCTTGATTTCTCGTAGAACTACTTTCACTTTCTCCTCTGACTTTTTCGACCGAATTTTGAGTTGTAAGTCTTTCACTTCGAGTACCGTAGACCAGGGTAGTGAAGTACCGTTTATCTACCCCTTTGTCACCTTTGTTCACTGTCCAAAATAAAAGAACCTGAGGTTTCAGTGGCGTCTACCACTGATGTCGGTACTTTAATTTTCTGTGAACGAGAAACCTTTTTTTCGATACTGGTTAAACCTGTCGTATAAGTTTTGGTCTCTGTATTAAACAGTTGTTTCCAGGTAGATCAGTTTCGACACCAAAAAGATCATCAGTACATCCCTACACTCTCAACCTGATATTTCTTTTGACTAACGACTTCTTAACTACGAAAACTTGACACCACAACCTCTTCTGAGAACTCTCAGGGAACCTGACGTTCTAGTTTGGTCAGTTAGGATTTCCTTTAGTTGAGATTTATAGGTAACCTTCCTGACTACGACTCCGGCTTTGAGGTTATGAAACCGGTGGACTACACTTCTTAACTGAGTAACCGTTTCTGGGACTACGACCCTTTCTAACTCCCGTCCTCCTCTTCCCCTGTTGTCCTACTCTACCGACCTACCGTAGTAACTAAGCTTCCTGTACTCAAATTCGTTCGAGGTCCTCGACCACTACCTGTCCCTTCGGACCGCACGACATCAGGTACCCCAGCGTCTCAGCATGTACTGACTCGCTGACTTGACTTGACAACCCTGAAGGGATCACCGAGTCACCAATTAGATGGACGGTTACGTCCCCTGTACCCAAGTTAGAGACCAAGTCCTTCTATGGTGTACACTACCTCGTTAATTCGGGTTACGTGGTGTTGATCACTCAAACACACGACGTTGATGACTTCGAGTACGTGGATCTCGGACACGAGGTGTGGTTCTCTTCGGTGACGTTACTCTTCGGGTACGTGGTGTTGCTTCTCATCGGGGGGAGTGACTTTGACCTCTTTCGGGCGTGTGTCGTTACTTCTGCGTCGCGTCGGTTTGTTTGCTTAAACTTTTTTTTTTTCACTTGGTTTGAGTATCGGTGTCTAAGTACATATAGTAAAGTGACAATTCGTTTCATTAGAAACGTACTGACATTAAATTTCACAAATTATAACCCTGAAGGAACCAGTAGGTCATCAATTCTTAGGCGGAAGATTGTGTCCCCTATGTTCAAGTTAGGTACCAGGGTCACGGTACCTCGTTGATTTTGATTCGGGCTCGTGGTGTTGACGACTCAGGTGTACAACGTTGACAACTTCGGGTACGAGACGTTATTCTCTTCGGTGACGTTGCTCTTAGGGTGTGTGACGTTGATCTCTTTCGGTCACACGTCGTTACTTCTGGGTCACGTCGGTTTTTAATTTTTGTTCTTTCTTACTTGTGAACACGTCTGAACCCGGTCCTGGTCTCGTGGACTGGCGACTGGGGACGAGATAGGGAAGGTAGAATGTGGGACGACGGTAGTACCACTGACTGTAAGTACTTATTAGTTTTGGAAAAGTCAGTTTCCCTACACGACGGGTCTTTCCGACGGTACGGTATTGGGAACCGGTAGGCTACCGTCACCTCCGACGGAGGACTAGTTTTGCACAAGGGGTAACGTCTCTTCCCAACCATGAGTGGTCACACTACAACCGATGTAGGAACTGTTTTCGTTACCGGAATGACCCGACCATGAACGTCAGTGGTAGGACAAGTCCCCCGTTTCCAGTACCCTATGTCCAACCCCTACGAATGGGACGGGAGCGGTGGGGCACGTTAAAATATTGTAACTATTTCGTTTTCGATATCCATGGTCCTGAACCCACTCCCCCTAGTGAATCCTCTCTTAGTCTCCGTAGGAACAGGGACTCCTACAATGTCAAGTCACCCTCCTCTGGTACGACCGAAACCGTCTCCACCCGAGTTCATCGGGGACCACCCTCGTGCTCCTACCCCGGACTGGGTCAGGTTCCTCCGAACGACTCTTTTCCTTGGGTCATTCTCGGACGTACCGTCCCCTCCCTCCCGGTCAGAGTCAGGTCCCTTCTACTGGTTGTTCTCCGTCCTGTGCACGTCCCTTCTCGTTCGGGGAGACTCTACCTCTCTGTCAGTCCTACTGTTGTGTCCTGGACTTCAAATCCTTCGTCGTTCGCCAACCCGCCCTCGCCTTCCAAAGGTTCCCCTCTCAATTCAGTTTCTGTTCTGACCCGTCTGTCTAAGCCCGTCTCCCTGAACCTTCCGTCCGGCCTCTCAGACCTGAAATAGAACGTTCGGGACCCCTCGGAGACTTCTTAAGACTTGACTCACATGAGTCTCGAACCAGACTCTCCGGTGAGACCGTCGGGGACCCCCTCCCACCGGGTCCTGTCTGGTGGGAGTCTCTAGATCCTACTTCCCCCTGGTTCCCGACTCACCCCCTTCCCTGTGTCCTGTCTGGTTCCTCGTCTTCGTTCTTCCAGAGACATCCCCCTCCCAGACCCGTCCCCCTAACGGGACTCTTTCCCTGTGTTCATCGGTTCTCCAAAAACCCTTTCCACCACGGAGGGTACCGACCCTCCCCGTTGTGGCCTCCTCTCAGGACCCAAACCCCCTTTTAGTCCCACGGGTCGGCACGTGTCCGCCCCGACTCCACTCTCGTCCCCTCCGGGACCCGGGTCCTCGTAACAGACGTACCTGTGCCTCACATCTTCGGGTGTCTACCGTAAGACCACGTGGGAGCCGTCCTCCACACCCGGTCCGGTACTCGTCTCTGTCACGACGGTACCTGTCCCGCATCTCCGGGGTCCTGTCGACTCGTGACCCCGAGTCTGTTTGTCTCCTCCGGTTTCTCACTTGTACTTCTCTGTTGTGTCTTAAGTCCTCCCTCGTCCTCAGGAGGTCTCCCATGTCCCCTCCCCACACAGGACTCCGACCCTCTTCTTGTCTTTACCCCCGGGACGTCTGATTCTTTTACCTCGGGTCCTCCCCTCTTGTTTCTACCCCCCTCGGGTCCCCACGGGACGCTGGTTCTTCTACCTCGGGTCCACCCCTCTTTTTTCTATCCCCCGAGACCCCCCGGGATGTCTGGTTCTTCTGCCTCGGGTCCGACCCTCGTGTCTCTACCTCGTGGGACGTCTGGTTCTTCTGCCTCGGGTCCGACGGGCTCAATGGACCGGGGACATCCCCATCCACAGAAGTGGGTACTACGGGAACAACATGGCCTACATGAGCTTCCGGACCGACCCCTCTGGGGACGTTCTTCGTGTGTGTCGACACGGGTGGACCCTGGTCGGGGCTATCTCCATCCCGGACGCCTCCGACTCCGTACGGTCTGCAGACGGGACCGCCTCGACCCCCCGACACCATCACTGAAGTCGGGACTCAGGATCCTGTTCGGACTCGCACCAAGGGACGTCCTCTGAGGACACGACCGACGGCGACTTCGTCCTGAGCGGGCCCTCTCCCGACCCGGCGACCCTTCCCCGCCCTCCATTCCGACCCTCGGACGAGACCCCCTTGTGCTCCCCGGACCGAAATATGGACACATGTGTCCTTTCCAGAATCTCGTGACGTGCACTCCTCCTCTACTCCCGACCTCTGTGACCCTTGGTACTCAGTTAGGGATTGTTGGACAAACTTCTTCTCCGGTCCTCCATCCATCTGTCTGACCCTCAAACCCCAATCGTCTACGTTTGACCATACAGATCCTACCTATTTGTTGTTCCAGGATGACATATTGTGTCCCTTGATATAAGTTATGGGACACTATTTGGTGTTACCTTTTCTTATACTTTTTCTTACACACATACACATATATTGACAGCGACAAGTCAGCGATTCAGTATAAACTGAGACTGGGGTACCTAACGTCGTGCGATCCGATGGGACAGGAAGTGATAAAGAGCCTCAAACAAGTTTGAGTACAGGTAACTCAGTTACTACGATAGGTTGGTAGAGTAGGAGACGACGGGAGAAGAGGAGGACGGAAGGCAAAAAAGGTCGTAGTCACAAAAAAAGGTTACTTAGTCGAGAAGCGTAGTCCACCGATCTCATAACCTCAAAGTCGAAATCGTAGTCAGGAAGGTTACTCATAAAGCCCAACTAAAGGAAATCCTAACTGACGAAACTAGAGGAACGACAGGTTCCTTGAGAGTTCTCAGAAGGGGTCGTGGTGTCAAGTTTCCGTAGTTAAGAAACCACGATTCGGAAGAAATACCAGGGTGAGAGTGTGACCATGCACTGATGACCTTTTGATATCGAAACCGATATACCTGGAAACAGTCGTTTCACTACAGAGACGAAAATTTATACACATATTGATACCCCAACGTTTCTCAGCCTGTACTGAGTGGTTGACTTGTTGTTACTACACATATTGACTCAGTGAAACGACATGCCGTCATTAATTGTGTTGTGACATCAAGTTGATCTGGAGTTATTTGATTATTTACCCGGTCCTCTCGTCCGGGCCGTTTTATGTCACAAAGGCGGACTTGCACCGTGGAGTAGATATCTTTTCGAGGAAGTGTGTCGGACGGCTCGACCCCGTCGGTTTCGAAATCTCATCCCCTGGGGTCAGAGAGCCGGTGTCTGGTCATGGAGGACAGTAGTAGTTGTAATCTAATCTTTATTTTCGTGTTATTTACATGACATGAACTTAGTAGGAATTTGGTAGGGGTGTGGCGGAGGGGGGGCGGTGTAGGGGTTAGGTACCCTTTTAGCAGAAGGTACTTTGGTCGAGGACCACGGTTTTTCCGACCCCTGACGACGGGATCTCTTAAGTGTCTGTCGGCTGGTCTGTGGACACACACCTAGAACGAAGACGTCCTGTTACACGAAGAGTAAGACACTTAAGGAAACCGGTGAGTGGGTCTCCGGACCCACCACCTACTCCGGTTTACGCGACTCCCCACTGTCGGTCCACTGTTGGCCCTTTCTCCTGTCTAAGACCCTCGTCTGTCCGGACCCGGACCGAATATCCAGACGGGTGAGGTCGACTACCTGGAACCCATACACCCCACTGGTAGGAGGAGAAATTCGCCCCGGTTAAAACGAGGGTGGGTCCTGTCTCAGAGCCGGGTAGGATCTGGGTTGTCTTCATTGGGGCCCTTTACTCTTCCCCGAGGTCCGGAGGGATGGGGTCAGACCCTGCATGGGAACCGTCGGTACCAACAATTTCAAGACCCGCGTCAGGTGGTCGACGACGAGTCGGACCTCTTCCTTGTGTATGGACCACTCGATCCACAAGTGGTCCTCTCGGGGGTCGAGTCCCCGGGGACTCGGCTGGTGTGGACACCGGGGTGGTCGAGACCCAGTCCTCCTAGTCCAATATGAGGGGGTCCCGTTCCAGGTAGAGACGCAGGCTCCCCGGTCGGGTCTCGGTCGCGGAAAACCCCTTCTCGAGTCACTACTGGACCGTCGGTTCGGCCGTACACTCTCCCACTCCTCCCCGGCCTTCCCACGTGCATCCACCCGGGGGTACCACCGTACACCCTCCCTTCCCTGTCCGGAAGGGATGAAGACCCGGGACCACCGGGAACGGTCAAATCGGGAGAGAAGGGGACAAAGGGATACGTCCTACGGCACCAGACTGTCAGTGGGGAACGAGACCCCCGATACCCCCACTTATGTGTCCAGGGACGAGAGGGGACGTCCTTCTACTGGTCGGACCCTCCCCCACGTCGAGGATGTCCTGACGGAGGGTCCGTCCGAGACGAGGGACTTCCGGGACCCAAGGGTCTGGCTCCTTGTGGGTCTGGGTGAGTCCTTACTCGGAGTCAGGAAGGTTTAACAGTCCCTTCCAAACGTACGGTTTATAGGTACTCTGACCCTGTGTTTCAGGTCGACTGTACCGGTGACAGAAGATTACGGGACTTCTTCGGACTTCCGCACCGGACGGGATGGTTCAGTCCCGAACCCCGGTTCGACACCGGGGACGTCCTCCTCTGGGACTGGGGTGTGATGGGGTGTAGGGTGGGGCGGAGCACCGACCAGTGAGTGGTCCTTCCCGTTGAAGGGACAACGATATCGCTGTCGTCTGAGGTCCCGGGGTCACCACCTCTTCCAGGTCGTTGACGGCGTCGACGGGACCTCCGGTCTCACCTCTTCGCCTCAGTCTTGGACCCGGGGAGTCCGAGGACTCTTGGAGTCACCTGGTTCGGGGTTGAGTGTAGACAGGCACGACTAGAGTGTTCGGGGTTCACCGACCGTAGGAAGAGGGGTACAATGTCTACTCTTCTGACTCCGAACATTTTTTCCCCGCCGTCGTCGACACGTGAGGGGTAGGTCGGGGAGCGACTGGTTGGGGGTGACAGGACGTTCCCGACCTCAAGGAGGGCCGAGGTAAGACACGAGAAGATGTACAGGATGAAAAAAAGAAAGGAACGACGTGGTGCTCCGTGTCCGCTAGAATTAAGGAGTTCGTCCGTAGCTGGGTGCGGGAGACGTCACCTTCAACTCAGAATTGGTGACCTGACGGACCCTTCAGGGAGATGAAGACTTAGAGGACGACCGAAGAGAAGAAGGGTGACGAGAGTTGTCTTCCTGAGTGGTTTCAGGATAAAGGTCTTGGAAGAGAGAGTGGAAAGGGGGAGGTTATAGTGGGTGTCAGGACAGTTTGATTGTTGAAGGGTCTGGGGTGAAGTCGGGACTGGAGACGGGTCTGGGTCTGATGGACGGAGGGTCTCCTGGGGTAGACATATGTGGGGTCTGTGGTATCTGGGACCCACAGGACGGGGTCGGTAGGTAGAGGGGCAGGAGATGGTACTAGTGCCGGTGACTGGTCAGAGGACTGTGGAGTGACCCCGGTCCACAGCCCACGACCTCGGACGGACGGGTGAAGTCTAGTGTCAGGACGGAGGTGGGTGGTACACTCGACCCGTTCCCCACAGAGGAGTAGGGGGTCAAAGTAGTGAACATGTTGTCCTTGGTGGTACGAACGGGGTGTCTTGACAGTCTTCGTGTCTATTCTAGGACGGTCAGTACGTCAATGGGGTGCCCAAGTCATTGTGGTCGACGACAATCGTAGAAAGAGAGTAGGGGTAGAAACAGAGAAAAGGTGGGAAACAACCGAGTTGGTAGGTATCTGATGAAGACTTTGCAGAGGAGTCTAGGAAAGGAGTGACAAGAACAGATGAGTGAACAGAGGACCTTTCTCGGAAGTGAGAGGGGGGTAGGGGTCAGAGAAGAGTTTAGGAAGGGAACCGTCGCCCTCCCCTCCCGGACTAGTCTCATAGAGACCAGTTCCTCCACCCGAACCGGTGACTCCTTTCTCTGTCGTCCGGAACTCGTCTCTGGACGAACCAAACGTGGAAGTCGGGAACTCCGACGACTCGATTACAGTCTAGGACAGCAGTCTGGACATTGGTATACCACCGATATCACTCTCGGGTATATGTGGGTGTCCCCACTGGTGGAACAAGGTCGGGGAGACGAGTCCCCAGAGAGAGGACGGACTATCGATCGATTGTTCTCCTGGGTCTTGTAGGAACCGTCTGGAGACGAAGAAGGAACGGGTCTCCCACTCCCCCAAGTCCGAAGGTGTAACTTATGAACAACCCGAAACTTGACAGGACCCTAAGAGTCTACCAATTTTCGGTGGAACCCCAGAACCCCTCCCCTGACTGAAGTGGGATGGGGAGACGACCTCGCCTCCGAGCAAAACCGAAGACCCAAGACCGACTTGGCAGATCAAGTGATCCGTCCGAGACCCTTAGGTCACTCGGACCCCCGTAGTACCGGCGCAGTACACCTAAAGTCCTTTTCCTCTTTTACAAAGAGTACCGCTCAAAGTCACCTTTCGGTTCACGATGGTCCTCCCCTTGGAAGTGGGACACAAAGGACCCTCGTTCCCCACCCCTACGAAGACTTCTACCGGTGACGTGACAGCGAAGGCCCCTGTCGTCCCGGGTCCGAGGGTCGTCACACACCCCGGGAGGTCGATCGGCGAATAGGAGTCGGGAGTCACGTCCCTGGACGGTGGTGGAAGGAACGGACCGTGCGTCACAAGACGTCCTCCACGAGAAGTCTCGTGCAGACGTTTCGACGCAAGGAACTGGTGAACGTCGAGGGAACTCCCTCCGTCTCCCGGTCCCTCCCCGACCCGGACCACGGAACACCTCACCTACCTCCTGTCCTTCTTTTCTGCACATCCTTACCCCAGGATATAGGTCAATGTCTTCCCGTGTCTACAAATCCCACTGACATCCTCTCTGGATCCCGGTCGCCCCTCGAAATCTGTCCCGTCACCCCGTCCTCCCTTCCCCATGTGAAGTCGGGTCTCTCCTTGATGTAGGTATTTTTGTTACTGGAGGACTGGAAAACCTCCTTCCGTCGACCTTTCTATTACTTACCTCAACTCCCATAATGAGAAACACAAAACCCTAAGAGAACTCAAAAAGAAGGATCGTATGACAGACTCTTACAACAACAAAACCTCCTTTTTGACCCCTGGTAGTACGTATGGACTAAAAAGTGACCACACTGTTTTAAAGGAAAAAGAGCGGTCAGGTACCTCCCACCCATCCCTGGTCATGGAGCTTCCATCAATGAAAACCACCGACTCGTTAAGACTTTACTGTTTAATGTTCAAAAAGTCCCCTTTTTTGGGTGTAAAGACTACCTTTTCATACATTAATTTTATCAGTGGTTCCCTCTTACTCTTTCTAATACCAACAGACTTGGTAGGATAACATGAGATAATCAAGGTTTACGATTTACTGTCCAGGAAACCCCCCGAGTCCAACCCCGTCAATCCTGTCCCTCCCGTCTAAATCGTTTATTTTTATGTCAAGTGGGTCAATTTCAACTTAAAATCTAGTTACTGCTTTTCCAACATCACGTGTAGGGTACGTTATGAAACCTATAATGAATACGATTTTATAATAAACGACCCTGAAGAGACCACTAGGTCACCAGTTCTTAGACGGACGGTTACGTCCCTTGGGTCCAAACTAGGGACAAGGTCCTTCTAGGGTGTACGAGACCTCGTTGATTCGGGTTCACGGTGTTGATGACTTCGGGTGCATGGAATCTCGGACGTTGTTCTCTTCGGTGACGTTCCTCTTCCGACACTTGGTGTCGGTCTCTCATCGTGGGTGAGTTGGGTGAGTGACGTTGAATTCTGTCAGGACAGTCGTTTGTTTCTGGGTCGCGTCGCCTTTTTTTTTTTCGCGGTTTGTCTTTTCTGAGTCTAAACCAGGGTCACTTATTATGGGTGGACTCCGAGACTGGTTTCTATGAACGCAAAATTAAGCCGTTTCGAGTACAGACTTTTAACTAAGTCAGGGTGACTTTTTTCTCTTCCGTCTTCTCCTTTGTCAGTTTGTTTTTTGTTTTGTTTTGTCTCCACAAGTCATCTAGTGATTATTTTTTTGTCTTTTTTATTACTTTAGAGTGTAAGGGAGCACAGGATAGATGTCCGGGAGTTGAAACGAAGAAACTTAAAAATTTGCCTTACCTGTGTCAACTTGACAAAATTTTGTTTTAAAATTTAAATAAAAAATGACTCCATATCAACTGGAAACTTGTTGCACCAAACTTGACCCGTCTAGGTGAATATGCACCTAAAAAAAGGTTATCACTTATGATGTCACGTTGTACTAGGGCCCAACCACATTAGTGCCCTACGTCTTGGCACCTATGTCTCTTTCATGTGTATACCTCCTTTACGTATATACCTCCCGTCTGTTAGTCGATATGAGTCTAAGAGTTGACACGTCTATCAACCACGGAGACTGGGGTGTGACAAGTTCCCAGTTGATATTAAATGATGTGGTTCCAGTGGGACTGACATGAAGCTTTAAGGGACCCCTTAAGACGTTGTCATGGTCACAGACCCGACGTGGGGTCTCTACGCCTGCATCGCGCGGACCCGTGAGTAAAAAATCTACGGGGCAATCATCCAGACCACCTACAGGCCCATGTCTTGGTGGTGTAGACGCGGTTCACGGACGGTGGACAATGGAGGAAGTCAGAAGTATCAGACCGCCCCCCTCGGAATACTAGAGGTGAACTGTCAGTTCACTTTGAAGTCTCGACAGTTACGGGGGGTCCCAACTGTGTCGGTTATAACCCGTCTTTACTCCCAGTTTGACTCCAAAGGAAGGTGAAGTGCGAAGACGGGTACAATGAGTGAATCAGCTGTCACAGCAGTGAAGACTCAGGAGTCACATACATCGCTCACAAAGATCACTTTGCTTGGGTCTGACTTCCGTCTACAGGATTCCTCGACGAGCACTCAGGTCTTCGTGACGAGGGGAGCCGTCGGGTCCCCGAGTCGTAGACCCGACCTGGGAGTCTTCCGTCCTTGTGGTGTTGGGAAGCCTCCCTGTGGGATTTCAATGTTGGGGAACTTAGAGTCTCTTGTTATCGTCTCGACCTTACACTCCAACCGGGTCGGATCGAAGTCTCGGAACCACCGACGAGAGGGGGACGGGGCGAGGGTTCGGGTCACCTGGGACATTAGTAAGTAAAGAAAGGTCTAGACTCGACGAGGGAAGAGGGTCCCTACTCGCCGGACCTCCGTTCCACAGGGGTGCATGAAAATTTACACACCAAGGACCGCAACACCCGCAACTAGAGGGAGTTCAACGACCGTTTGTGGACGTCGGACACCACCATGAGGAGACTCGACATAAAGAAAACTACGACTTTGTGTAATCGTTATTCAGTGCCTTTGTCCTGCGACGAGTGGTCTCCCATTGCCAAAACAGAAGATTCTCCTCCTTACCTCCAAAAGAAGGACGGTACTAAGAGTCCGGTTTTGACATAATCTCCACCCTATGACGGGACCCAGAGACGTCTCGTACCCCTTCAAATATATCTTTGGGGAGACGGAGGTCCCCGGACACCGGTCTTGTTTCCGATACGTCGACGGCATCTCAGTCAGTTCTCTGTCTCTTCCGGACAGTGCAAATCCAGTCGGGACCTACGATGTTGACCGTGATCCAGTTCAAGTACCGTCTTTAGTTGTAAAAAGTTTTTATACGTGTGGTCACAAAAAGTTAACTAAAACATCGGTCAATGTGTTACACTAAACTTATGTTTTTTACATTTACTTAGACTTCCAAAGGTTCCGACGATCGGTTGAAGTGGTGACCCCTGGTCTGGTGACAAACCTTCCTTGAGTGAATTGCTTTAGAAAAACGTCACAAACTGAGTAGGGGAACACCCTTTTTGTGTCCCCTCCCCTCGACCTTTAAGGAGTAAGTAGCAGAGTTTAGATCCTGTCAAACAAGACTATTGTCCTTTGTCACTTCACTCTTTGAAGTCTTTCTTCTTCAACCTCTGACTGGACGTGGTAGGTACTGACTTTCACTTTGAAGAGACGTTTTTCCTTTTTTTTTTTTAATTCAGACCCACGGAACACCAGTACAGATATCGGTTCACCCCGTGTTCTCTTGCCTAAACGTAAAATTATTTGACCCAATTTGAATTTCGTGGTTTTTACCACCATATGTTGTGTCTTAAACTTTTCCTTGATTTAAGAATGACGGAAACACGAGGTTTAATTAAAACTTTTTCATGTACGGTAATTGGATGTCATAATTTTTAGTCCTATTACCATTATGAATCACTCCTCAGTTTCCCCCGAAGACCCCACGACCATTACAAGACACCGAAGTAGACGTACGGTCAAAGTCCTCATACGAATCTACTACTTTCAAGTGACTTTACGTATAAATTACTAAACACAAGAGAAGACACAGTATAAAATTCTTCAATTAAATTTTTGGATTTACGGTCCTGAAGGGATAACTAGGTCACCAATTGTGACATCAAGGTCACGTCCCCCAAACTAGGGACTAACCCCTTGATTGGGGTGTACGACGTACCTCTCCGGTTTTTATTTATGTATTTTAATTTTTTTTCATAACTTAAATTGTCTCTCGAACAATAAGTACTATTGTGTTTATTTATGAAATTTTTGGGAATATATGGGACACAGTCGTTAAAAATTTTTTCCCTGTCTACTATTTATAAGATCTGAAACGTTAGAGATGTCAGACAATGTTGATGAGTTGAGATGGGAGCGTACACTTTTACTTCCCCACACTGACAAAGTTATTTTGAAATAAACGTTTTTGCCCGACGAATCAACAAACATCTGAGAATGATATAGGTGGGAACATGTAAAAATTTACATTTTGACGTAAAGTTTAAATTTATCGACGTTTCCTACATGTGGTCAAATAACGTTAATTACTGTAAATTTTTATACTGACAAGGTAGTAGAAGTTTCCTACGATCGGTTTCTTAAGGTATATGGTAGTGCTACACTATGGGTGGTAGTTATTGTACTTGTTCGGGAAGATATTCTCGACTTATCAAGTATATCAAAGAAAAAGAGGAACTTGGGGGTAGAGGTAGGTGTAGAGTGTCTTAAAATAGGATTCCCTCATAGACAAATTAAATAAAACCCCCCGGTGTAACGTCCCGTACATCCTGGATCAAGGAACTGGTCCCTAGTTTGGGTACGGGGGACGTAACCTTCACGTCTCAGAATTGGTGATCTGGTGTTACCTTCAGGGTCCCTCATAGACAAATAAGAAGTAACGAGATCATAGGAAAATACGTTACTGTTCGTACCTTTCATATTTAAATTTAATGACAATGAGGACCACTGGGTATATGGAGACCTATAATATTTTCAAGTAAGACCTAATTCAGTAGTAGTAATAATTCTGAGGTTGACTAATTTTTGTACAGTTTATATAATATGGATTACTTTTCGTTAACAATTTGTATTTTTCATTTGAACGTAACCTCTCCGTAGAGAATTACTCCATTTAATTTGAATTAATTACGAGAGGAGTACCTAAATATATAAGTACTCACTAATAATGGACAAAAAGACTTACCCAATCGTAATTAAGACTAGAAACAGAGTCGGGAAACTTTCCCGACTCTTTAAGACGAGTCTATTCGTCCTAACGAATAACGAAGACCCTTGTCTTCCGTTCAAAATCTCGTTTCAGTGCGTTAAGGAGTATGAGGAAACATGTGGGGGTGTAGTGTACCGTGAGATAACGATTTGTAACAGAGATCCTGGGAACCTTCATTTCCCACACCTTTACCTAAATGACAGACATGACCATAGTGAACCATGAAAGGACACAAGGAGGTGACCAGGTGCCCGAAGGGTCCATCACGTCACCATTTCTTAGGCAGACGGTTACGTCCTCTGTGTCCGAACTAGGGACCCAGTCTTTCTAGGGAACCTCCTCCTTTACCGTCGGGTGAGGCCATAAGAACGGACCTCTTAGGGTACCTGTCTCCTCGGTCCGCCCGATAGTAGGTACCCCAGTGTTTCTTAACCTGTGTTGACTGGTGTGTGTACACGGTGGTTAGGTGTGGGACGTCGACCTTCTAGTGTCAACATACCTTAAATCGAGAGGGGAACACCCAGTATCTAGATAAGGTCTTTGGTTCACTGTCAGTAAAAAGGACTCTTTCTTTACGTGTAAAGAGGTCCTATAGGGGACGCACGCCAAACGACGACGACGACGATTCAGTGAAATCAGCACAGGCTGAGACACGTTGGGTTATCTACTGTCGGGTGGTCCGAGGGGGTAGGGACCCTAAGAGGTCCGTTCTTATGACCTCACCCAACGGTAAAGGAAGAGGTTACGTACTTTCACTTTTCACTTCAGTGAGTCAGCACAGGCTGAGAATCGCTGGGGTACCTGACGTCGGGTGGTCCGAGGAGGCAGGTACCCTAAAAGGTCCGTTCTCACGACCTCACCCAACGGTAACCTCCTGACGTTTAGAACCAATCGGTAATATCGACTACCGAAGTCTTCACTTTTTCACTTCACTTTCAACGAGTCAACACAGACTGAGAAACGCTGGGGTGCGTGACGTCGGACGGTCCGAGGACACAGGTACCTAAAGGGTCCGTTCTTATGACCTCATCCAACGGTAAGGGAAGAGGTCCCCTAGAAGGGTTGGATCCCTAGTTTAGGTCCAGAGAACATAATCGTTCGTCTGAGAAATGGTAGACTCGGTGCTCCCTTCGGACTACCGAAATCTCCTTCTGTCTAGAGTCGCATCCTGGTCCCGAACTCCGTCTACCTCAAATCCTGTTGACTGGTTACAAACGGACGTCTCCAAAGTTTTCGATGTTCGTCCGCACTTTTAGGTCGTGATGAAGAGTAAGCAACCTCCAGTCTCCCTCTTTCTCGGTCTCCACTAGAACCCCACCCCGGTCTTCCTGTAGACCACTGGGAACGTGTGATTAGAGTCTGGGTAAAATCAGGTAACACTGAAAACCTTCTTTCGTGTGTAGGAAAGAAATACACGACAAAGCCCCTCGTGTACCATGATAGATCTTGTCCCCAATTGTTTGAGACTGAACGGTAAACAAAAACATACCGGGTGCTCGATTCTTACAAGTACAAATTTTTACAAAAAAACTTTTGGTGTAACACATCGTGAAATTTTAGTAGACTTAAGTTTGAAGTCACACAGATTTATTTTCAAAGACCCTCGTGTTGACCGAGTAAGTAAATGTATGGTGGAAACCGACGAAAGTCGTGTCTTAATTCATCGACTATGCCTCTGACACACCAGGTGTTTGTCGGATTTCATAAATGATAGACCGGTAAGTGTCCTCTTCGTACGGTTTGGGATGAGACCTTCTTGCCGAAGATCGTGGTCGGGAGGAGGGGGTGCGTCCGGTGTACCGGGACCGACCGGCCGTCGACCCAAAGAAGTCCAACCCTGACTCGACTCGACCCACATCAGGGTCCAGACGTTCTGACCCCCCGAAGAAACATAATAACCCAGCCCTCCTTACTCCGTTCTAAGATCACCTTTTCTAAGGAGGAGTCCCTAGAAACAGGATAGGGGTCCGATGAGAAACCGATGTAAGAAACAGGAGTCCCACTCCTCCGTCCACCAGAACCCTCCAGTCTCGGACACCCGCCACCCGACTCCGACTCCCACTACCCGTCCCCCGTTCCGTCCTCCTGGAAGCCCTGTCGGAAATCGAACCCATCCACCGACCTAAACGTCGTTCTCTTGATCCCATTCTCGTCGTCCTTCGACCTGGTGAGTCGAAGGACTCACCTTCGGGACCCCGCATGTCCCCTCGGGACCCCGAACTGGAATGTGGGACCCAGGAACCTTGTTTGTCGGAGTCAAAAGTCCCCGATTTAGACGACACCGAGGCGTGTCAGTGAGGAACTTTCCCGTTCAGGTTGGGTAAGTGTCCGAGAGTTCCGTGGGGACCCCTACAGGGGACACGGGTCAAGGACCCTCGACGGTCTTTTCCGACCCTTCAGGGACGGTCGGAGACCGTCCCACTCTAGGCCCAGGAGACTCAGAGGTCCATGCCCCACCTCTCGTCTTCCCCGGCGACCCCGCAAAGGACAGTCGCGGGGACTCGTTCCCCCTGGGGGCCCGTGGATAGGTAGGCGAGGAGCCCAGGGCGTTCTGGGAGTGGGAGGTTTGGAGGGGGAAGAGATCGGGTGTGGGGTGTGGTAGTGTGTCCGATGGGAAGGACCTGAGGTCAGGGCTAGGCGTCTCGAGGTCCCGGAGCCCGGACACTGCACCCGACGGGCCGAGGAGGGTTCGCGCCTCAGGCCTGGTCGGGTTCAAGAGGTCTCAGAGGCTGGACGGCCGAGGAGAGGCCCTCGCGGGGCAGGGGCAGGGGCCTCAGGGGCATGGATTTCTCAAGTGCCGGTCAAGACGCCGCGGCGTTCGCCCCCGCGGGTCCTCGGTCCGAGGGCGCGTCTCGTCGCCGTCCTGCCGGGTGTAGCGCCGCCGACACTGCCGAGCCGGCCGCGTGACCGAACCTCCCGACGCCCCGTCCGCCGGTTTTACACGTGCCCTGTCGTCCTCCCCGCCCCGGCCCGCCGCCCGCCCCGCCCCCCCCCTCCCTCCCCCTAACCTCCTCCTCTCCTTCGCCCCCTCCTCCCCCCCTTCTCCACCTCCCTCGTTTTGTTGGGCCCCTCGGGAACGCTGACTCTCTGCCACCGGAAGCTGAAGGGAGCCAGAGTCAGCGGAGGAAGAATGGGAGAAGAGTAGAAAGTGGAGAGGAGGCCCCTGTAGTGAGGGGAAGAGACGTTCCTTTCCGCTCAACCTGGTGAGTCAGACGTCCCCAGGACGGGTAGACGAATAGACGGTCTGGACCGGCCTACCCGGTCCCACCACGGACAGGAGTCGGGTCTAAGGGGTATAGGGCTGGAGAGGACTGCGGTCCCGAGGATAGAGGGTGGGAGTAATAAGTGGAATGGGACTACCCGGGAAGTCTGAACCCTACTTGAGTTTGATCTCGTCAATCTAGCGACAAAAATACTGCAACAAGGTAGGAACGTTCGTGGAGGGGGTTCCTCAAAATCAGAAAGACAGCTCTCTCAGTATAATCGTCGACATCCCGGTAAAAGAGATAAAACGTTTAGACTTTTTTTTTTTTTTTCTTATCCTACACATTCTCAGGCCCACACTCTATTTATATTGTCCCTTGTAAAAGTTGATTCCGTCACACGAGTCCCTAACGAAGTTCCCTCTCCTCTCCCGTCAATCTGGACGGACGTTATTGGACAGTTCGTGACAAGTGAATGTAGTAGTGGAACGGTTCCCCGTCCAACAACGAGAAGGTAAAATGTCTACCCCTTTGACTCCGAGGTTCTTAATTACGATTACAAGGGTCATTCACACGAAGGGTCATGGTACTAACGAGTGAGACGAGAAGACCTCAGGATCCGTAAACCACACAGTCTCGGACAACCGTGACCAGGTAGTCTGGACTCGGGAGAGGGAGGGAGTCTGTCCTCCTTTGGAGGTAGAGACGGACTGAGACGGACACGCCTCGGGGGGATCCCCTCGTCTAAGGACCTAAACTGGACATACCCATGTCGAACGCTTAAACGTGAATGTCCCGGAGTGCCACCAGCGAGTCACGGCGACCCACCTGTAACTTAGACGTACTTCTAATCGTCACGGTATCCTGTGACAGAAAAGTCTATTTCGTCTAGAAATAGTTAAATATTTAGTCGGGAACAGACCTACGGGGAGCCCATGCGAAACTCCGTTGACAGACTCCTTACTAGGACGTACCAACGACGATGAACCTTTAAATTCGGGGACCGGAACCCTATTTGGACCGGTCGGAGACGTTACAAGATAGGAAGTCCACACGTCCTTGGCGAGGAGAAAGACGGGTAGGTTCGGTGGGTCTCTCACCGTCCTGACTCCCGGAACTGTAATCTGGAGTCTGGGGTTTGAGCAAGAGACACGACCCAGGGGTCACTGGGAGAAACCACCTAGTAAGTCCTTCCGGGCTTTGTGCTTGCCGTGACCGGACCAGTCAAAATCTCATTACAAACCAAGACCAGGACAGTGTGCAAGTGACATACTGGATTCGACCATCAAGAGAGTGTACCCCAAAGTCTAAGGAGTAGGCACTTTACCCCCATCCACGTGACGGAAGGTGTCACCAATTTATGTCCAAATGTAAAACACACACACAATTCAGTGATTCAGTACAGATTAAGAAACGTTGGGGTACCTGACGTCGTATGGTCCGAAGGGACAGGAAGTGAGGAGGACCTCGAACGACTTTGAGAACAGGTAACTCACCCACTACGGTAGATTGGTAGAATAGGAGACAGCGGGAGTAGAGGAAGACGGGAGTCAGAAAGAGTTGTAGTCTCAGAAAAGGTTACTCAAACGAGAAACGTAGTCCATCGGTTTCATAACCTCAAAGTCGAAGTCGTAGTCAGGAAGGTCACTTATAGTCCCAATTAAAGGAAATCCTAACTGACCAAACTAGAGGAACGACAGGTTCCCTGAGAGTTCTCAGAAGAGATCGTGGTGTCAAGTTTTCGTAGTTAAGAAGTCGCGAGTCGGAAAAATACCTGGTTGACAGTGTAGGCATGTGAAATCAATATCCTCTTTGTGACCGGGGTTCACACCGTGACATTATCGCTAAGTGGGTCTACACCCGAGTCAAAACCCAAGACAGAGACAGGAAGCGACTGACGTGGGCGAACGTACCGCTCAAGTAGCCGAAGAGACCGAGGTCGACCCGTGGTGAAGACACTCCCGAAGAGACGTCAGGACCAGGAGACACGAGGATGTCTCCCACCAACTCCTGACCACGACCGTTGTCTCGGGACTCGGTCCCCACCGTCCGTCTTAAGATCAAAGGTACGAAACCAATAAACTAGTTTGTACTAGATGTGTCTCGACCCTTTCCTGAAACGTCCACTTTACTTCCGAAGGTTATTCGACTGAAACTTTCTAATAGGACCTAATCGACTTGTCGGGACTACATTCGTGTGCCCAGGAAGGTTCGTCGTCTTTTTTCGTCTTTCCAGTCTCCTTCCTCCGTCCCCGTCCAATCTCTTGAAACTTGGTACTTTTTCTGAGATGACACTGTTCGATCTCCTCACCCTTCCTTCCCCACCCTCCATCCTCTCTCCAAGTTCTACCTCCCCTGTATGTGTATGGATACTGATTAAGTACACCTACATACCGTCTTCGGTTGTGTTATAACATTTCGTTAATAGGAGCGTAATTTTTATTTATTTAAATTTAATTTAATATTTTTTCTCTTTCTTTCTTTCTGACAGGGACGGTAACGACTCAAACTACCCCCGGTACTCGGTTACTTCCACTAACCGGAGATCCTCGACTCTTACTGGCGTTACATGTTGGTCATTCCTTTACCTCTGGAACCAGGTCGTTAGTGTACCTCGACTTAAGACGGTTACTGGACTTATTTGAACCTTCGTCTAAGTAGAGGTGGTGGAGGTGACCTTTTCTTCCGTCGACGTGACTGGACAACGAAAGTTGACACACTCTGGACCTCTCCTTGACCGGTTTCAGTACACCAACTGAATTTTTTTTTTCGTGTTATACTTTTAACACTCAATTCAAATTAACCCCAGACCTCAGTCGTGGAGTCTATCGAGGGTCTTTGACGAGGTTTCTCCGTCGCCCCCCTTCCAGTCATATCTGTACTAAAACCCCTTCCCCCTCATACACGTTAGTTCGTATACAAAAAAACGTCTTCTAAAGACGATCAGTACCCTTCGTCTATAGTGGTACTTCCTTAAATGACGAAAAGATCTATACTCCTCTGTGTACTTAACTCGAATAGTTTTACCGAGGACTTTTATAAATTGAAAGATTTCTGGACAGGACGGTCAAAGATGGGAGGTACGGGTTCATGTCACAAGGAGCAAAGACGAGAGGTGGGACTTACGGAAAGGCTCCCACACCTTCCAGTTGTCGACATCTTTGTGTACTAAATTAGGAACATCTCCACCTACCGTTCACGGTTAAACATCGACTGTTACACCTGAAGAGATGTACACTCCAGTATTTAAACGCAATTCACGGATGTAAACACCACTAGAGCACGTGTCGTTGGTCTTTGATCATGTCGTCCACTGTACGGGTCCGACGGACCACGGAGACCCCTGTCTCCCGACCCGCACACACCAGAGTCCGAGGCCACGGTTGAACGACGTAAAGACCTCAGACCCGTCCGACTCTCCCCTGTCGTCCAGAGTAGGAGGTGTGGGTCCTCAGTAATGGAACTCTTTCCTTTATAAAGGACGGAATAGTCATTTGTTTCCTATAGTGTCAGACCACATTCGACCACTCGGAACCCTTCGAGTCCTTCCTTTCTTGTACACGGTAGAGCTTCGGTTGTCTGACGTCGGGACCCTTTGAATCCTACAAGTTTGTGTCCTACGACCGGGATCTGTCGACCCCACGTGTCGGTTCTTGCTGAAGTCACTCGGGGCTGAGAACGTAGACGGGTATGTACCCTCGACGAGTTAGGGAATTGAACCCTATAGACCGAAAAGAAAGGAAGACTGAAGACTAATAGACGGGTAACACCTTTTTGAAGACCGAGGGAGAGACGGAGGAACCTCGTCAAAGAGCCTCGAGACTCCACGAGAGAGTCCGACGTCAGGAGTAAAATGGGTTTATTTCGAATTGAAGGTTGAGAGTACAGCCCATGTAAAAAAAGTTGTTGGAGGAGATCCCTACACAATCTGAGTCACTCACGTGAGATGTACTTATGTGAAAGAATTAAGAGAGACAAAGGGGAGGGTTCTAGCTCTACTCCACTGTCTCCGTGAATTCATCGATACCGGGGTGTCGGTTATGGATTGTCACGACGCCAAACTTGAGAACCGGTCGACTCAGGTCTCAAGAGGTGTTTCGCCCGTAGACCCCGAAGGGTCCACCGAGTCACCATTTCTTAGACGGACGACACCGTCCCCTGTACCCAAGTTAAGGATTAGTCCCCCGATTCTAGGGTGTACAGCGCACCACCCTGGTTTTTTTTTTTTTACAACGGAGGACAAATGACAAGATCCCTAGTGACGAGTCGGGTGGAAGTAAACAGGAAAAAGAAATTTGGTTTAGACGACCAGTGAGGAGAGTAGGGGAGTCTTAAAATAGGGAAGGTGTTAACAACGAATACCGAAATTGACCAAAAGGTCTAGTGAACAGTCTCACTTGCAGAACCGACCTTTTGACCGGGGGAGTGGTCTAAAGAAAGAGAGACAGAGATCGAAGAATGCTATTATTATTAACGGTATTATTATATTATTGATGGTACATGTACCTAGAACAAGAAAGTACGAGTATTGTTGTGATACTTCAAAGAAACTCTTCTGTGTGTGGGTGAAAGATCTACTTCTTTAATCTAAACTTCTCAATTCATCCACACGACCATTCACTACTCCGAGAAAAGTGTGGGTGTACGACTAAAACGCATCATCCATTCGTCTCCCAACTAATTCACCAAACCCATCTACTACCAGATATTCACAATCAGTGAGTCAGTACGGGCTGAGAAACGCTGGGGTACCTGACGTCCCGTGGTCCGAGGACACAGGTACTCTAAAAGGTCCGTTCCTATGACCTCACCCAACGGTAGAGGAAGATGTCCACCAGATATCCCTACGTATTTACCTACTTTCCTATCTACCTACCTATATATCCCTTTACCGAAATACAAACTTACTGATTTACCTACGAACCAATCGTTGTTCCTACTTACCTGCCTACCCACCTACTTACCTGCCTACCCACCTACTTACCTACCTACCCACCTACTTACCTACCTACCCACCCACCCATCTGCCTACCTCCCACCTTCCTACCTAGTCGTCTATATCTCCACTCACTGGTCTCTTAAACATCTCACTCTTTCCATTACTTACGTCCTTCACATATTAAGACGTAGTTTCTCGTTGAAGTTAACCTAACATTATACTTGAACGTGGAGAACGATCAAGGTAACCAAAAAAAATTTTTAAAAATAACTTACATCTATCACAATACGGGTTCAACTCTTTAGAGGGTTACTGGTGGTCCCTCGGTTATAGGCTACGTTTTCGTTCTCTCAAAAATAATGGTTCGAGCTCGACCCCGAGGGTGGCAATGACTGCGTCACCGATTCCTCTGCTCGGGGCTTGAGACACAATGTAACGAATATATCCCATAAGAACGCGCTTTTTAAGCTTTTTGCCCTCAAAGAACTAACCCTCTGCAGATTAACCAATGGAAAACACCTTCCCAATCCACAACCCAAGACTAACCAAAAGTAAAGGTGCCATTTAGTAATGAAAGTTCCATTTAGTGTTTACATTGAGAAATGAAGGTTCCATTTAGTGTTTACATTTAGTAATGAAGGTTCCATTTAGTGTTTAAGAACTTGAATTTCAGTTCTCCAAATTGGATTCCCGACTAACCGAGCGCGTGTCACCCCGTTCACATCCGTTATTGGTTTCAGATTCAGACAAACGGGCCATGGAAATGTTTTACCTCAAGAAAATGTTCTACCTTATCGAATCCGAGAAGTTATCAACTAAATGTTATACCACAATCAAAGACGTCATGTCGTTTCACTAAGTGAATTACTTTCACTTTCAGTAAGTCAACACAGACTGAGAAACGCTGGGGTACCTGATATGTCAGGTACCTTAAGAGGTCCAGTCTTATGATCTCACCCATCGGAAAGGGAAGAGATCCCCTAGAAGGCTTGGGTCCCTAGTTTGGGTCCAGAGGACGTAACGTCCGTCTAAGAAATGGTCGACTCGGTGTTCCCTTCGGGTTCTTATGACCTCACCCATCGGATAGGGAAGAAGTCACCTAGAAGGGCTGACCCCTCAGTTTGGTCCCAGAGGACGTGACGTCCGTCTGAGAAATGGTTGACTCGATAGTCCCTTCGGACTTACTAGGTGAATGTGTGTGAATATGTGTATATGTAAGAAAAAGTACAAAAAAAGGTAATACCGAATAGTGTCCCATAACTTATACTAAGGGACACGAGATCTCATCCTGGAACAACAAATAGGTAGGATGTATATTATCAAACGGAGATTTAAAAATAAATAAAAAATTTAATTAGAAATAACCTCATATCAACAAAATGTTACAATAATCAAAGATGACATGTCGTTTCTCTTAATCGATGTGTGTGTGTGTGTGTGTGTGTGTGTGTGTGTGTGTGTGTGTGTGTGTGTGTGTGTATAGGGACCCGAAGGGACCATCGAGTCTCCCTCTTCTTAGACGGACGTTACCGCCTCTGGACCCAAGTTAGAGACCTCTTCCCGTACCGTTGGGTAAGGTCATAAAAAAAACCTCTTCGGGTACCAGTCTCCTCGGACCGGTCGATGTCAGGTACCCCAGTGTTTCTCAGTCTGTACTGACTTGTTCTGACTCGTGAAAGTGAAAGTGTGTTTGCATATAGGGTTCAAGGTAACAACTGTTCCTGTGTAGGACAAATTGGGAGAACCAATAAAGGGAACGGGACTCAGTCTCTTCACCCGGACTTTTACAGGAGGTCGACGAACTCTTCCGTAACAAACAGGGGATTCTTCAGTCCCTTGTGTCCTTGGTGGTGACCGAACCACTTCAGGATTTCTACGACGTAAGTGTAGGTTCTTTCACGACCATCTCTTCAGGGTTTCGACATTCAGTATACCGGTCCTAAACCCTCTTATGTCATTCCGATACGACTTTCTCATGTCCCAAACTAGGACAGTAACAAAAGAAATAATTGTGCGCTACAATGAGTAGTTTCTAAAAACGTAATTAAAGACAATAAAATCTTATAACATAATTTTATAATACATAGAACTACTGACTCAAAAGACTGTAAGGGAATTTTAAACACCCGAAGGTACGAACAAGTCACCTTTTCTTAGACGGACGGTTACGTTCTCTACGTCCAAGTTAGGAACCCAGCCCTTCTAGGGGACCTCCTCCTTTACCGATGGATGAGGTCATAAGAACGGACCTCTTAGGGTACCTGTCTCCTCGGACCATCCGATGTCAGGTACCCTAAGATTCTTAGTCTGTTCTCAATTACTGACTCGTGCGTGTAGGATTCAAAACGTAGACCCCACATACAGAGTGAAGAAGGTGGGAACAGGACCGGGACACTCTCTCGTGCAAAGACCTGAAAAGACATTCGGTGAGGACACACCACCTGTGAATAGGAACAAGTCAACCGAAGTGAGGACGGGGACCTCACGTCACCTCGACCTGTGACGTTCACCTTATCCCTATATAGTTTCTTTCGTGAACCCCCGACCTCGGGTCTCGTACAGTTTAACAGTGCCAGATGTGAGGAAATAAAAGGCAATTCTGAAAGAAACTATATAGGGATAAGACGAACGTCACAGGTCGAGGTAACGTGAGGAGTGTGGTCAGGTATCGACTCGAAGAACGGGACGGAGTCAGGTTGGAGGTTGGGGAAGGAGAGCGGACACGTACTTGAAGGAGAAGGGGTTGAGGACTTAAGTAGTAGACATAGGTGTTACACTACGAAATCGGACATACTGAAACCTCCAACGGGACGTCTTGACCAACTAAAAGTCGGTCAAACGTGGGAGAACCGGCAATCAGAACCACCAGTCATGAGTACGGTATTGAGTACCGTCAATTTATAAAACTTTTAGTCCAAAGGACACAGAACAGGAGGAGACACTTTACCTCCAAATTTTGTGGGTCCTCAAGAACGAGTCTTTGTCTCGGTCTGCGTGACGTCCGACCTGTCTCCACCGTCGTTGTCATCAGTAACAATAAATAAGACTCAGTCTACTATTTTGCGACCACCGTAATTACCACCACAAACTCCCCGAAGTCCAGGACCGACTCTCTCCGAACCTCCAAGATACGAGGAGAGGACTACTCCAAAAGTCGCCGGCACTCTCTGCAACAACAAGTCAGAGTCAGCACAGACTGAGGGACACTGGGGTACCTGACACGTGCGGTCCGAGGGGTCAGGAAGTGATAGAGGGCCTCAGACGAGTTTGAGTATAGGTAACTCAGCCATTACGGTAGGTTGGCAAACTAGGAGACAACGGGGGAAGAGAAGGACGGAAATTAGAAAGAGTCATAACCCAGAAAAGGTTACTTAGCCGAGAAACGTAGTCTTCCGGTTTCATTAGCTCGAAGTCGAAGTCGTAGTCAGGAAGGTTACTGATAAGTCCTAACTAAAGGAAATCCTAACAACACAGTCCGGGGACCCCTTATTGTTCTTACCCACATCCCTCAAATACCCACCCGTACTTCGAACCTCCACGGTGACCCTCCGAGATCTACACCTTGTCCTCCTCGGCCAAACGGACCTGAGGCAGGACACGCTCGTCCTAAATGAAGGGGAGGGTCGTTTCTCTTCACCTGGGACTGACAAGGACCCGACCCTCAGTGAACTAGACTCTAACCCGTTATTAACGTGTCATTTGTATGCAACGCCGTATACACACTATTCACGACTATTACCCGACTACCTGACTTTTATCTTAGCCCGACCCGGTGAAGTGGTAGTCCGGGACGTACTGAGGGGCCGGTCGACGAGTCCCTGCGGCCGTCCGGGGGGTGGACGGGGGACGGGAGAGGGACCTGTAGAGTGGTCTGGACAAGTCGGTAGTGAGTCCGACAGGGAGTAGTCTCCGTGAGTCCTGGGAGAGAAGAGAGTCGGTCTTTTGAACCCCAAAGATCAAGAAGTTCCGAGTCAAACCCTGTGAACCCTCTTCACTCTTCGAGAGAGACTGGTCGGGGCAAGGGACAAAATAAAGAATGACAAAAAAAAAAAGTTCACTTCACTTTAGATACATCATAGATATTAAGTGGTAAAATTTCGTATGTTAAGTCTCAAGAGGGTAATTGACTATATTGAAGACTATGTTATTGACTATATTAAAGTGTAGTCCCCATGAAAAATCACTCGTGACTTGAACCCGTTTAAGACCCTCTACCACTTCCCGTCCCTCCGGACCACACGACGTCAGGTACCTCATCGTCTCAGCCTGTGCTGACTCTTTGATGTCAGTCACGAAGGAGACAGAGAAAAACTCCGTGTAAAGTGTATTGTACTTAACTAACAAAATAAAAATAAAAAACCAACGTGACGTGTCGTACACCCTAGAATCAAGATACTTGTCCCTAGCTTGGGTACGAGGTACGTCATCTTCGTACCTCAGAATTAGTGACCTATCGGTCCCTTCACGGTACTTAATTGGTAAAATTTCATATCTTAAGTTGCCGTAAGTCACGGAAGTGTTGTAACACGTTCGTGATGGAGAGAGATCAAATTCTTGAAATTTTTTGGGAGACAGTTTCCTGTCGGGTACAGGAAATTCATTGGTGTGAGGAAGGGAGGTAGGGGTTGGGGAACCGTTGGTAATTAGTGAAGGACAGAAATACTTAAACGGACAAGACTTGTAAAATATACTTTGTTTAGTACGTGAAACACTAGTAAACACAGACCTAAGATATTACATTGTATTACAAAAGTTCCAAGTAGGTTGAATACCTTACGTGGTCGTAAAACGAGGAAAATTTTCAACTTATTATAAGGTACCATACACATGGTACAAAACAAATAGGTAAATCAACAACTACCCATAAACCCAACAAAAATGGAACACCGATAAAACTTATTACGACGACATTTGTAAGTGAATGTTTAAAGACTCACTTATATGTAAAAATAAAGAGAACCCATATGTGATCCTCACTTTAATCACCTAATATAACATTAAGATACAAAATGAAAAATTCCTTTACGGTCTGATAAAAGGTGTCACTGACTCACCGACGTGGTAAAATGTAGGGTGGTTGTTACACTCTTCTAAGGATGAAGAGAAAGCCTCTTAACAATAAAAGACAAAACAGAAACAAAACAGAAAATAGTAGTGGTAGAAGCACCCACACTTTATCATAGAGTGACACCAAACCTAAACGTAGAGAACTTACTGGTTACACCCGAAGGGAACACCGAGTCGACCATTTCTTAGACGGACGTTACACCCTCTGGACCCAAACTAGGGACCCAACCCTTATAGGGGACCTCTTCCCTTTCCGATGGGTGAGGTCATAAGACCGGACCACTTAAGGTACCTGATATATCAGGTACCCCAGCGTTTCTCAGCCTGTGTTGACTCGCTGAAAGTGAGTGAGTGAGTGAGTTACTGGTTACATATAAAAAGGAGAAGAGGAAACGGAAAACGTAACGAAGAAAAGAGTCGATAAACATTCCGGAGGAGTCTGTTGGTAAAACGGAAAAACGTATAGAAAAAGAACCCCTGCGAGAACTATTGACGGAAGACATGTTACAGTACTTGAAGGTAGGTATCAAGAAGTTCATGAGACACATAGTCTAGATTAGGGCACTTAGGTAGACAGTGAAGGTGACATATTAGTATTCCCTAAACTAAATCCAGTATGGACTTACCAGATCACCAAAAGGATGAAAAAAGTTAAATTCAGACTTAAACCGTTATTCCTCAAGTATTAGACTCGGTGTCAGTCGAGGGCCAGAACAAAAACGACTGACATATCTCGAAGAGGTAGAAACCGACGTTTCTTATATTAGGTAGACTACAGCCATAACTGGTAGACCACTACAGGTACACATCTCAGAAGAGAACACAACAACCTTCTCCCACAAACGATACTGGTCACGTAAGANCTTACCAGATCACCAAAAGGATGAAAAAAGTTAAATTCAGACTTAAACCGTTATTCCTCAAGTATTAGACTCGGTGTCAGTCGAGGGCCAGAACAAAAATGACTGACATATCTCGAAGAGGTAGAAACCGACGTTTCTTATATTAGGTAGACTACAGCCATAACTGGTAGACCACTACAGGTACACATCTCAGAAGAGAACACAACAACCTTCTCCCACAAACGATACTGGTCACGTAAGAGAACCGTTTTGAGACAATCGGAAACGGGATGAAGTTAAACATGAGATTCCGGTTTAAACGAACTATGAAGTCCATAGAGAACTGAAGGATGAAAATGTAAAGTCAGGGGATATCACTTTTCCTGTATAAAAAACCAACAATCAAGATCTTCCAGAACATCCAGAAGTATTTTGACAAGTTGAAGTCGAAGAAGTCGTAATTACCAGTCCCGTATCTGAACCTAATGACACTATAACTTACCAAACGGAACCTTTGTTTGTCTCTGGTAAGACAACAAAAACTCTAACGTAAGTATATGAGTAAACTTACGTCTCAAAGCTTCTTATCGTTCCTCTCTATTCTTCCGGAAGGATTCACTAGTTACGTTTCCTTGTCTCCTTTTATTATCTTACCCTTTCTGATCTCTAGAGAAGTTCTTTTAATCTCTATGGTTCCCTTATAAAGTACGTTTCTACCCGTGTTATTTCCTGTCTTTACCATACCTGGATTGTCTTCGTCTTCTATAATTCTTCTCCACCGTTCTTATGTGTCTTCTTGACATGTTTCTTTCTAGAAGTACTGGGTCTATTGGTGCTACCACACTAGTGAGTGGATCTCGGTCTGTAGGACCTTACACTTCAGTTCACCCGGAATCTTTCGTAGTGATGTGTTTCGATCACCTCCACTACCTTAAGGTCAACTCAATAAAGTTTAGGATTTTCTACTATACAATTCCACGACGTGAGTTATACGGACATTTAAACCTTTTGAGTCGTCACCGGTGTCCTGACCTTTTCCAGTCAAAAGTAAGGTTAGGGTTTCTTCCCGTTACGGTTTCTTACGAGTTTGATGACGTGTTAACGTGAGTAAAATGTACGATCGTTTCATTACGAGTTTTAGGAGGTTCGGTCCAAAGTTGTCATGTACTTGCCACTTGAAGGTCTACAAATTCGACCTAAATCTTTTCCGTCTCCTTGGTCTCTAGTTTAACGGTTGTAGACGACCTAGTAGTTTTTTCGTTCTCTCAAGGTCTTTTTGTAGATGAAGACGAAATAACTGATGGGGAAGACGAGATAACCCCCGAAGGGATCACCAAGNAGGACCTTACACTTCAGTTCACCCGGAATCTTTCGTAGTGATGTGTTTCGATCACCTCCACTACCTTAAGGTCAACTCAATAAAGTTTAGGATTTTCTACTATACAATTTCACGACGTGAGTTATACGGGCATTTAAACCTTTTGAGTCGTCACCGGTGTCCTGACCTTTTCCAGGCAAAAGTAAGGTTAGGGTTTCTTCCCGTTACGGTTTCTTACGAGTTTGATGACGTGTTAACGTGAGTAAAATGTACGATCGTTTCATTACGAGTTTTAGGAGGTTCGGTCCAAAGTTGTCATGTACTTGGCACTTGAAGGTCTACAAATTCGACCTAAATCTTTTCCGTCTCCTTGGTCTCTAGTTTAACGGTTGTAGACGACCTAGTAGTTTTTTCGTTCTCTCAAGGTCTTTTTGTAGATGAAGACGAAATAACTGATGGGGAAGACGAGATAACCCCCGAAGGGATCACCAAGTTCCAGTTTCGTAGACGGACGTTACACCCTCTGGACCCAAGCTAGGGACCCAGCCCTTCTAGGGGACCTCTTCCTTTACCGTTCGGTGAGGTCATAAGAACGGACCTCTTAGGGTACCTGCCTCCTCGGACCACCCGATGTCAGGTGCCCCAGCGTTTCTCAGCCTGTGCTGACTCACTGAAGTGAAAGTGAAGTGAAAGACGAAATAACTGAGACTGACACACCTAGTGTCGTTTGACACCTTTTAAGAATTCTCTACCCTTATTGTCTGGTGGACTGGACGTAGGACTCTTTAGACATACGTCCAGTTCTTCGTTGTCAATCTTGACCTGTACCTTGTTGTCTAACCAAGATTTAGCCTTTTCCTCACGTAGTTCCGACATATAACAGTGGGACGAATAAATTGAAGATACGTCTCATGCAGTACTCTTTACGACTTCGTGTTCGACCTTAGTTCTAACGACCCTCTTTATAGTTATTTGTCTTTCACTTCTTGATTTCTCGGAGAACTACTTTCACTTTCTCCTCTCACTTTTTCAACCGAATTTTGAGTCGTAAGTCTTTTGGTTCTAGTAACGTAGGTCAGGGTAGTGAAGTACCGTTTATCTACCCCTTTGTTACCTTTGTCACTCTCTGAAATAAAAACCCCCCGAGGTTTTAGTGACGTCTACCACTAACGTCGGTACTTTAATTTTCTAAGAACGAGGAACCTTCTTTTCGATACTGGTTGGATCTGTCGTATAATTTTTCGTCTCTGTAATGAAACGGTTGTTTCCAGGTAGATCAGTTTCGATACCAAAAAGGTCACCAGTACATACCTACACTCTCAACCTGATATTTCTTTCAACTCACGGCTTCTTAACTACGAAAACTTGACACCACAACCTCCTCTGAGAACTCTCAGGGAACCTGACGTTCCTCTAGGTTGGTCAGGTAGGATTTCCTTTAGTCAGGACTCATCTCATAAGTAACCTTCCTGTCTACGACTTCGAGGTTATGAAACCGGTGGACTACCCTTGTCTGAGTTACCTTTTCTGAGATGAGACCCTTTCTAACTTCCGTCCTCTTCCCCTACTGTGTCCTACTCTACCAACCTACCGTAGTGGATGAACTACCTGTACTTAAACTCATTTGAGGTCCTCAACCACTACCTGTCCCTTCGGACCGCATGACGTCAGGTACCCCAGAGTATTTCAACCTGTGTTGACTCGTTGACTTGACTTGACTTAAATTTCTGGTTACAACAAATTGTAGAAAAGTACCCGGATATCCGGTAAACGTATAGAAGAAACCTCTTTACAGATACGTTCAAGAAACAGGTAAGTTTTGTTTTTTGTTTTGGGGGGTGGATAAATAAATAGATAAACCAACCGGGTCCAGAATCAATGTCGTACGCCCTAGATCACAGGACTGGTCCCTAGTTTGGACCCGGCGGACGTAATCCTCAGAATCGGTGACATGGGATCCCTTCAGGGTAGAAACTGGTAAAATTTTAAACCAAACAAAAAACGAAAACTCAACAATCTCAAGAAATATATAAGACCTATGATTTGAGAATAGGTTATATACTAAACGTCTTTCTAAGAGAAAGTAAGACATCCACTAGAAAAGTGAAAGAACTCTTACAAGAAGCTACACGTTGTCAAAAATTAAAACTACTCGAAATGAAATAAAAAGGAAAGTGAGGGAAAAGGACCGTCAGGGTGAGAGTTAGTCTGGACTGTTCTCGTAGAGAGTACCCGATCCACACCATGACTCTCGGTGTACTCTGTGTCCGACTCAGTCTGGTGGGTCTGGTACACCTTATAATGTCCTCCCTTCACTGTGTCTAGGAACTGTACTCCGTCTCTAGTTGGACTCTACCCATGTCTACTTCATGGCTAACCTCTTTTAGCCATTTCAGAAGGCTCTTCCTGTCAATTTCTTTTCACCTTCACTGACTGTATTTTTATTTTTTAACTCTCGTCAGTCATCAAACCAGATTGACCGTATCTCTCACCACGTTAACCTCTTCATCACATGATGAAGACCCCGACTTTACTACACAAGAACCAGTTTATCTCACGAAGATTTTACCAGTGCACGAGGGTATAGTGAACCTCTCGAACAAGTCTGAGTTCAAGTTCTTCAGACTCCACCCCGCTAGGACGAAAAGATAGTCTAAGGGTCCGTTACGATCACAACGAGCAAACCCCAAGTGTTAGACTTCTCACTTCTACACCAAGTAAGTAAGTTGTTTGTAAGACACGTCTTACAGTACTGTACGGTCCGAACCACGACTCGTCTTCACCCACTTACTCGGTGCAAAAACGGAAACACGTTAAATTGTAAACTATTTACTAAAAGATTTCGCTTGTACTTCTAAGACAATTAAATATTAAATAAATTCACAATAACGATATTAACTTTTACAATGTCTCTGAAAATTTAAGTCAGAACACATCTTTCTTTACATAATTCCTTTTAATACACTTATTTATAAGGGTGCTTTATGTAGACTTACCAATTTTTTATGACCTTCCCTCGATAGTCTATCATTTACAGAAAAAATTTTATAATTTTTAAAGTTGTTGTTGTTTTACGATCATCCGTGGTAAGACGAAAGACAGAGATACTTAGACTGACGAGATCCCTGGAGTATGTACACCTTAACATGTTACAAACGGAAAAACACTAACCACATAAAGTGAATCGTATTACAGAAGTTCGAAATAGGTTCACCATCTCAACCCCAGCGACCCTCCTCCCGTTCTCCCTAAGGTAGAACTTCTGAATTCCGTCCTACACTTGACTCAGACTTGGGACAACGACGATGACGACCATTCAACGAAGTCCGCACAGACTGAGACACGCTGGGGTCNCTGGAGTATGTACACCTTAACATGTTACAAACGGAAAAACACTAACCACATAAAGTGAATCGTATTACAGAAGTTCGAAATAGGTTCACCATCTCAACCCCAGCGACCCTCCTCCCGTTCTCCCTAAGGTAGAACTTCTGAATTCCGTCCTACACTTGACTCGGACTTGGGACAACGACGACGACGATCATTCAACGAAGTCCACACAGACTGAGACACGCTGGGGTCTCTACCGTCGGGTGGTCCGAGGGGGTAGGGACCCTAAGAGGTCCGTTCTTGTGACCTCACCCAACGGTAAAGGAAGAGGTTACGTACTGTCACTTTTTCACTTTCACTTCAGTGAGTCAACACAGGCTGAGGATCGCTGGGGTACCTGACGTCGAGTGGTCCGAGGAGGCAGGTACCTTAAAAGGTCCGTTCTCATGACCTCACCCAACGGTAACGGAAGAGGTACTTGGAACAATTGGTAGTAATTTCTTTTTGGTCCTTTGGGGGAAGAGTGTCCACCGTTTGTTGCTGACCTTCATTCCCAGTCCAACAGAGTCTAATTGCTATTGCAGACGTGGACGTACAACATTAACAATTAAGAGGGTGCGGACGTACAACATTTTGATTAATGATTGCACATTGGTCAGTACATCGTCTCCCATATTTTGGCTCAGGGGGCTTTAGTAGTATCCGGAACAACCCTTGACTAAGGGGAACCTGGGCGACCACATTATTTGACAAGAGGCAACAGAACTCACAGGAGACTCCACACAAAACACTGAAGTCTAAGATGTTGTCATCAAACACAGGAAAATAAGTAAAAATAAAAACCCTCCCGTGTACCACACCGTACACCCTAGAATCAAGGGGTTGGTCCCTAACTTTATTGACTCGGGGGACGTAACGTTCGAGTCTCAGAATTGGTGACCTGGTCGTTCCTTCAGGATCTTAAAGAAAGGAAAATTTCCAACTTAGGGTAAGACAACAAATGGTGACCAACATAGACAACTACTTGTGAACCTAACTAATATAGAAAGTCAATAACACTTATTCAATGATACTTTTACTCACATGTTAATACAGAAACTCTGGAACAAAAGTTAAGAAAACCCGTTTATGAATGTTCACCCTAACGACCACAATGACGATAAAAATTTACTTAATTATTTATTAATAAAATTTTGAAAGGACTTCAAAAAGTTTATTTTATTGGTCATTATGTTAATATGGATGACTACATTGGGTGCTCCCAGGAACTATCAAAAACGCTCATATCTCCCCAGGGAATCTATTTTTTTTAACCCCTGACGAGCAGGTTCCACCACCGTCTCCTCTGTTTCTCGACACCGGTCACACCTCTTCATCAATCCCCAATTGTCACGGACCTAGTCCACTGGGAAATTTCACTCTCAGTCCCACTGGAGAGCCAAAGATCGAGCATGGTGTCCCTCCTCACAATTCCTCTGGGTCCCCGTCACCCCCTCAACTACTCCAGTCCAACCAGGTCATCTCACTCCCCCGGCATCCCGTGGTCCACCGCCGTCAAAGATACGTCAAATAAATAAATAAACCGACGTGACAGAAACAACGACGCTCACCGCCGATAAGAGGTCGCCACTACGTGCCCGAAGAACAACGTCACCGAAGAGGACAACGTCTCGTGTCCGAGATCCCTCTCGTGCCCGAAGTCCTCAACGTCGATGGTCAAAGATGTCGTGTCCATCAACACCGCGTGCCCGAATCAACGGGGTACCGTACACCCCAAGAGGGTCTAGTCCCTAGCTTGGACGTAGAGGACGTAACCGTCCGTTTAAGAAGTGGTGACTCGGTGTCCCCTTCGGGAGATCCATAGAACAAAACTCCTCGGACCTCCTCTACACTCGACGTCAATCCTTGTACTCCCAATAAACGAAACACAAAGAAGAGAAATCGGTCCAGTGGTCGAGATCCTCCAGTCCTAGTCCCGTCCGAATATCAATGACTCCATACGTACGGGTCTCCGATCTATGTTTAAGAACCCCCCACCACCCACGTGGACCCACCATACCGGTATGAGGACTCTGTTGATGTTGGGTGGAGAGGTCTGTGAGAAAGGGGTCGTCGACTATGTCCCCCACGTCCAAGGTAGGGACCAGTCCCTTGATTCTAGGAGTGGAGTGTTTCCTGGGGTTCGTTCCTGGTGGTCGACCTGAGTCTGTTGGGTATCTTAACACGTTTTGACAAAAGTCGGTAATTCAAAACCTCGATAAACAAGGACTATGTTATCTTTTGACGTTGTCAGGGGGAGTAGTCTGACACAACAACAACAACAAGTCATCGAATCAACACAAACTGAGAAACGTTGGGGTACCTAACATCGTGTGGTCCGAGGAGAACAGAAGGTGAGAAGGGGTCCCAAACGAACTTAAGTACGAGAAACTGTAGTCTGATACTCAAGGGGGTCTTTCGTCCTCACCCACGGGACTGGTGAGGTCTGGAGACCAGACTCACGTCTCGGACTCTTCCTGGTTCACAAGTAGTTTTGTGAGGAACTTACTTATTTACTTTGGGTAGTTTTAAGATGGCAAGTGGGACTCTATCTTATCTAAATAATCGTTCTCCATTAGTCCTTTGTATATAAAAATGTTTTTACCTTTAACAAAAGGTTTGTTCGACATTCAACTTTATAATATCCTGAACTTTATCTTAAGAGTATGGTGATCCATAACGAATGTCGTTTTCAACAGACAAACAGCCTCACCTCGTACGGACGGTGAAGTCTCAACTGGACACAAAAGATATGACATGTTACATTTTTTATCTACCATCATAAGTGTCTTATTCGTGATGTCATGATATAAGGACGATCTTCCGTAAATCTGTCCTGATGTCATATACGTTATTTTTGTGAACCAATAACTCAAAGATTTAGATGTCACACCATGATAAAAAGTGTTCCGTATGTCTGACCCTCGTAGAGTTACATTCGAAACATCACTGGTAATCCGCCGAGTCTCCTTTTCACTGTAAAAAGTACACAAGAGCTGAACGTCACCTACGACCGGCGGAAACCGTTTCAGCTGTGCTGAACCACAACACTAAGACAAAAGGAGCCCTTCAAGACCCCGGAACAGGTCCCAATGCCTCTGGATACCAGTGCGGGGGACCACGATAAAGGTCTCGGCCCTCGCCGTACCGTGGCTCCGCCACCGGAGCTCCCGACAGCGCCCCGCACCAAGAGTCGCCTGTCCTGGGAGAAGGGAGGCCCAGTGACCCTCCACGCCTCAAACCTCTGGACGCTAAACCCGACCTTTTCGACGAGACCTTTAGCCGCAGTGGTAGTCGTCCTTCTAAACAGCTACTGGTCTGAGACCCCATACCAAGGGGGAGGGCGGAGGGGGGTGGGGGGTGGGGGATGGGTCAATAGTGTTGATGTACCTTGTACGGCCTCCTACAACGGACCGGTTGAGTCGGGTCCCCGGACCCGACCCCTGCCTGTCTTCGTCCTGTCCACGGATTCTCAGCACATACGCGCCCCAGACAAAAGGGAAGCCTCTTCTCATTCCCCGGCCCTTCCTGTCTGACTCTCCTACCTACTACTTTTCTTGGTCCGTGACGTCCTCTGCTCCCCACCCCACCCGTCTGGTTCATAATTTGCCACGTCTTTAAGTATAAGACCAAGATACCCTTAGATTCTTGTTTTTGCCTAAACATAAGAACCTCTTCGTGTATGATTTCTTCTTTTGGGTCTCTTTGGTTTGCTGATACATGTCATAGTATATCGTGCACAGGTACCCTCGCCGACCTAGACCCGACCCATGGCCTAAGTCCACCCCTCAAAACCAAGATAAGCCTCTCTTCTGAGCATCTCCGAAAGAAGTAGGTAATGTTTTCTAACCAGGTCATTTATGACCCAATGGACTCTTTTCCGTTTCTCTTCTTCCTTACGTTCCGCTACGTTAGAGGTGTTATATGATCCACCAGTGACTCACAGAGGGTCCTTAGTCCGTCGTAGTGCCCCTCTCCCCGTAGTCCGACCGTGTGCTCCGTCTCTACGTAATTTTTGTTACACAGAGAAAAAATTACAAATACTAAAACGAAGAAATAATAATAATACAAAACCGACGTGGCGTTCCGTACCCCCTAGAATTAAGCAGTTGGTCCTAACTTGGGCACAGGGGACGTAACCTTCCGCCTGAGAATTGGTGACCTGGTGGTAACTTCAGGGACAACACAGAATTATGATAAAAAATCATAACAGAATTAAAAAACAGAAGTGTCATTATCTTTTAGTGTATACCAGTTTTAATGAGAACTGGTGGTAGGGATACACAATCTTCTGTATAAAATCCGAGTATATTTTTCTAGCAGATATAGATACCCTGAACTGACCACCAGGTCACCGATTCTGAAGTGTGGGGGTCACGTTCCCCGGCCCCAAGGTAGGGACAACCCCTTGATCTAGGGATGTACGACGTTGATTCTCAGGTCCACGACGACGGTTTCTGGGCAGTACCACGTTACTTCTAGACCACGTCGGTTTATTTGTCTATAAAGTTTTGTATTAGTAGAGATAGATACCCGGAGGGACCACCGAGTCGACCATTTCTTAGGCGGACGTTACACCCTCTGGACCCTTCTAGGGGACCTCTTCCCTTACCGATAGGTGAGGTCATAAGACCGGACCTCTTAAGGTACCTGAATACGCGAGAGTTTCTCAACCTGTACTTCCTCGTTGAAAGTGTAAGTGTAGACATAGATATATAGATTTTACAGTTAACATCGTAGATCCGACACGTACATCCCCACAAGTGTCAAGGAAACACGCACACACGAGTCAACGAAGTCAACACAGACTGAGAAACACTGACATCAGGTGGTCCGAGGAGACAGGTACCCTAAGACATCCGTTCTTTTGACCTTACCCAATGGTAAAGGATGAGGTCTCTGTCAAGAAAGTCACAAAGGTATACAACCTTTTTACAAGAATTTGTAGTCCTAACACATCGTATTCTCTCTTAGGGGGTCCTCGGCTGGCACCTTCGACTCCGACACATTCTTTCCTCCGAGGGATAAGAAGGGGAGTGCTCCGAGTGAGGTCCTGTTTTAGAGTCTCACCTTTTAGTCCTTCTCAGTGGTGTACCTAATTTGATAAGAGGAAGGAGGTGCACGGGGTGAAGTGGGTCGAGGGCTCACGAAACGATCTGAGGACACACAATTTACATGCTACTCTCTAGTTTCGGGTGTAGAGTGTCAGTCTGGGGGTGGGAAGTATTTCTTAGAGAGGTTCCGAGTCACCACCGAGTCTACCATTTCTTAGACAGACGTTGTACCCTCTAGACCCAAGGTAGGGACCCAGTCTTTCTAGGGGACCTCTTCTCTTACCGTTGGGTGAGGTCATAAGGACGGACCTCTTAAGGTACCTGTCTCATCGGACCGTCCGATGTCAGGTACCCCAGTGTTTCTCAGCCTGTCCTGACTCGTTGATTTGTGAATTTGCAAAGGTTCCAAGTCACTGAACAGTCAACAAACCTCGACTTCCAAGTACAAAAAGGTGTCTGTGAATCTAGTCCTCCTTCTTTTGTTAACGTAAAGAATCATACATTAACCCTTGGAAGACTATCGACGACCTCTTTTTAGTTCAGGACACTCGAAGAAACGATCAACTGGGAGATGATGACACTCTCTGTCTAGACCGACACATCCTATGACTGGTAATCAGTGGCTACTTTTCCAATGACACAGACTTATTACCGAGAGTTAGTCGTGGAGGTGCTTCTACTGGAGTCTAAAGTACAGATCTGCTTGAGACTATTTCTGCGTCGTTAGAATGTCGATACCCTTCATCTGGTCTGAAAATAAAAAAGACAGAAAATTTTTTAATGAATAAAAATAAAGAATCGGTACGGTACATCGTACACCCTAGAATCATCGGGTTGGTCCCTAACTTGGGTACGGAGGACTTCATCTTCCCGTCTCAGAATTGGTGACCTGGTGGTCCTTTCAGGGTCCAGGTCTGAAAATATCCCCTTCGGACCACCCGACGGCAGATACCCCAGCGTGTCTCAACCTGTGCTGACTTCACTGAATCGTCGTCGTCGTCATCGAAGTATACTTGTCAAGAAACATCTCGTGTTTTAGAGTTGGGAGGTTTGTAAGACCTTTAGTCGTCTGACCAGTCAAAAGAAGTAGTACTCGTAAACAAAGGGATTCTCACGACGAAGACAACTCTGACCGTCGTTTGTGGTGGTGACGTTTCGACAATGGTCTTCCTCGGACTTCCCGTACGAATCGTAGGAATTCAGAGAAGGCAACACAGGGTGAGAAACGCTGGGTACCTAACATCGGACAGTCCGAGAAGACAGGTACCCTAAAGGGTCCGTTCTTATGACCTCACCCGACAGTAAAGGAAGAGGTTCAGATTTCCCGTCATTGTAAATAAACACAACGTGGAACCTCGAGTTCCCGTTCAAATTCTTCCCCCGTTTCCGGATTATGTCACGGACCATGGACCATGCACGAGTTATTCGCGAACGGTTTACTTTCTTACTCACTTACTGTTCCTTTTTCGCCGTGTGAACTAATTCCAAAGAGAAGAGGGACGTCACTAGTCGATTTCTGTCTCACTCAAGTACCTTGGACCGTCCTCTGTCCCGTTCAGATAGTATTTCCTCACGTACGTACAAGTCAGCACAGGCTGAGAAACACTGGAGTACCTGACGTCGGGTGGTCTGAGGAGACAGGTACCCTAAAGGGTCCGTTCTTTTGACCTAACCCAAGGAGGAGGTCCCCTAGAAGGGTTGGGTCCCTAACTTGGGTTTAGAGAATGCAGAGGACGTAACCGACCGTCTAAGAAGTGGTGACTCGGTACACCCTTCGGAGTTTCTTTATACACGCACACATACCAGACGATTGTCTCATTTTTTTTTTTACAAAACGACACGAACGTTTGTGTGTGTTTCTTACTCACTACGTTGACCGTAACCCTCCCCTTGAATGAACCTCCGACCCCCTTAAAGACGACCCACGGGAAAGATCAACACTTAAAACTTTGAACACTCGTATAGCTTTTCTACACTATTTGTGCCGGAGAGAACGGAGTCTCCTCTGGTTCGTACTAAGATTCAGTAGGACACCGTCCATTTCTAGTCTGCCCTCGATACCCTACTGGTGTTCGAGACCGACTTCCTCCCCCTTGAGCACCACCCAGTCCCCTGTCCTGTGTCCCTCCTCCCGAAGGACCTTCTCACCCCGGGTCCCTTAAGTTCCGTCTTTTACAAACCCAAACCTCCCCTCCCCTTCTCCGTCCTTCTCCATCCCCCCGGCGGTGTCGTGAGCACTCTTTAGTCTTCACTGACGTTTACGATGGTCGAGTGGAAACGAACCACGAGCTAGAACATCCGTCAAACAACTTTGACCGCCTAGAGAGCCTACTATACCCTATAGACACCCTTCCTTCCTCTCAAAATTTATAAATAAAATTGGATATAAATAATAAATAAACCGACTCTGTACAGAATCAACGGTGTACACCCTAGATCAAGGGACTGGTCCTTAGTTTGGATACAGAGAACGTAACCCTCGTACCTCAGAATCGGTGACCCGGTGGTCTCTTCAGGGACCTTCCGTTCAAAATCTTTGTTAAACGAGAATCATAGTGGGGACCTGGGGGAGGGGGACGTCTTGTCTTCCCTGTAGTTATCGGTAGTTGAGTCGGACATTTAAATGGAGGACCATCTACGATGACTTCGTAGTACTACAAGGAATATCGTCGTTGGACGAAGTTTCCGACTAGGAACATTCTTAGCTATTTAGATATCCAATAATCCTCATTGTGTCTGATAGACAGGAAGAGACTGAATAAAGTGGTTCGAGTTATAGGAGTTCCAGGTAGGTGCAAGGACGTTTACCGCCTTGGAGTGAGTTAAATAAATAAATAACTTCATATCCACTACGTGTAATAATATGCAATGTCCACGTGTTATGTCACTAAATGTTAAAAATTTCCAATATGAGGTAAACATCAATAATACTTTATGAACAATGTAAGGGACATAACATGTTATATAGGAATATCGAATAAAATATGTATTGTAAAACATGGAGAATCGTGAAGTAAGACAAAATCCCGACTTATTATAAAGTCACACACACACACGTACACATATATATGTATATGTGTGGTGTAGAAGAAAACCTCTTCCTTTACCGTTGGGTGAGGTCTTAAGAACTTTTAAGATACCTGTCTCCTCGGACCACCCGATATATCAGGTACCCCAGTGTTCTCCGCCTTTGTTGAATCACTAATTTGGTGGTGGTGGCGGTGGTGTAGAAGAAATAGGTAAGTATATAATTTTTTAGATATTTTTTGTGACTTAGTAATACAGTATATGTACTTTGATAGTGTCATAACATTTAGGGATATGAAGTCATTTTTCTACGTATAAGACTTTACATTTTGTATATAAGTCAGTCTAATGTGATTTATTTCTACTACTTTTAATAAAATTTTTGAGTGTCCATTATATCATTCTCTTTTAATGGTTAGTAAAAGAAACTCATCACTTTTATTTACTCACTAAAACAACGATTTTTTTTTAGGACTACTGGGACTACGAGCCTTTCTAACTCCCGTCCTTCTCTACCCCCACCGTCTCCTACTCTACCAATCTATCGTCGTGACAGAGTTACCTGAACTCAAACTCACTTGAGGTCCTCTACCACTTCCTGTCCCTTCGGACCACACGACGTCAGGTACCCCAGTCTTTCTCAGTCTGTGCTGAATACCTGACTTTTTGTTGTTTTTAATGTCATACACTGATTCTCTCTTTCTGTAGTGAACTAGTCACCACGGTCGAATAGGTTGTAGGATTTTGTCGAGGGGAGTTGAGGTCGTTGTCGATTTCCGGTGAAAGGTGCACGGGTGCCACACGTTCTGGTGTGTTTCAGAGGGACAGGACGGTGATCCCGTCACGACGGTTGAACGGGGACTGTCTCTTTAGAATGGTTAATTTGTTTTGGAATCCTCCTTCGGGTACTGTGTCTTGGTTATGTTTACCTCCGAGGGACCGACCTCCGGTGTCCCCTCTTCCTGCCCATATTTGTTCCGAGGGACGACCTTCCCCCAGAAGTAGAGGGGAGGGTCCAGGATCTAAAGAGACCCCTTTGACCTTTGGATGAACGAATCTTTACTAAGCCGACACCGGTGTATTTCGTTCCCGAATAGATCCTGAAGGGAGTACCAGAGTCACCAATTCTTAGGCGGACAGGTACGTCCCCTGTGTCCAAACTAGGGACCAGGCTTTTCTAGGGTGTACGGAACCCCGTTCATACGGGTACGTGGTGTTGATGACTCGGACACGAATCTCGGACACTCGACGCTGACGACTTCGGGCACACGGACTCTTGGACACGAGACGTTGCTCTCTTCGGCGACGTTACCGTGGCGTTGATCTCTTTTGGGTACACATCGTTACTTCTGGGTTGTGTCAGTTTTTATTTCTTTTATTTCAATTTTTTTTTTTTTTTTTTTTTCGTTCACGAATAGACTTGTTGTGACCTACCCGAACCTTATTTCTATGTGGAAAACCTCAGTCTGTCTCCAGGTCTGGGCCAAGACGGGAAATGAATCCCCACTAAAACCCGACCAGGACCTAGAGAGGGTCGGAGTCGAACGAGGGGACATTCCACCTGTTGGGGTGAGGAGTCGGACATCCGCAATTTCCTCCCTTACCTCCATATCGACCGAGTCCCGTCCGGTTACGATTAGCGGTGAATTCCCCCACTGACAAGAATGTCCTCCTCGACCCGAGTCCGAGGGGGGTCAGCCGGTCCGGACCTCCGTCTCGAGACCACCCGGGCCCGAGCCCAAAACTACAGGGGGACGGGGACGGGGGAGACGACGCCCCTTGAGTGGTAAGAGTAGAACCTCTTCAACTGGTCCGGCAGGAGGCACATCAACCCACATGGGAGAAGCTACTTCCGGTCCAGTCACTCCATGTAAGGGTCCATTCCCTGTGTCCCACCTAGCGTTGAAACTTCGTTTGCCGTAACTGTCTCCAAAAAGTGAATTTTACGACCGCGGAGAGGGTTCTTGTCTGTGTGGGGAACCCAACGAGCGAAACGACTTGCCCTTCCCCAAAGATAAACGGTTCTCAATTGTCATCGTGAACCCGGACTTAACGGTCGACCCGCTCTCCCGGTCAGGAGACCTACCACCTCCACTGTACCACGGTCGACCCCGAAGAGTCACCTGACGGGGGAGGGTGGGGTTCGGTCTTCCAGGGGGAGATGGACCGACGAGGGGGAGGGTCTCAGGACCCCGAACCGGCGGTCGGGGGTGGTCCGAGAGGAAAGGAAAGGCAGAGAGGGGACTTTGAAAGGAAGCGTTGGAGTAGGGTCTTAGTACAGGACTCCCACGGAACATCACGGTGGGGGTAAGGGCGGTCAGTGGGGCTCTGTGAGAGAGGGCCTCTACAGAGACGGAAACAAAGAGCGGGGTGATCCTGGAGACGGGTCGGTCCGTGACTCGATGGTCGTGTCTTTCGGGACGAGAGACTCTGGTGGCAGGACCTACACCAGACCCGCCCCCAACCATCGGAAACAGGCCCTACCCGGTCCGGAGAGACTAGCCACCGAGACTTCGTCCCCAAGGTCAGTGACCAAGAAGTGTGGGGCAGACCACGGAGAATACCCCACGACCCAGACCCCTACTACGACACTACCGAGACCACCAGTGAGACGGGGCCCTCTCGAGGAATGTCGAGGGAGCTCCCTGAGGGGTGTTTCACGAGACGTCTGAGGAGAGGCGAGTCGTGTGTCGGCGTCGCTAGGAGGAAAGATCGGGTAGAGTGGAGACAGAGGACCACCGTCGAGACGGAGGGGTCTCCCCTAGTTCTGCCCCTCCTACCATCTCGTTCCTCTCTTCGGATCAGAGTCAGGGGACAGACGAACGACACACTGGGACTCGGTATAGAAAGGGAGACCAGGAGTCCGAGGGGAACATGTTGTCTCGAGTACAATCGACTCTGTTAAGATCCACTACACTCTCAACTAAAATCCACTACGAGTCTGTGACAAATTTATTTAACTAAGTATACTACTATTTGTAAACTAAAAGTGCCGGTGGTGGGTCGTAGTACTCACAGTCGTAGTACCAAAACTGTGAAGGATTGTGAACGGTAAAAGGAGTGAAAAAAAAAGAAAAAACTTGTTTATCATTGTCCTGAGTGATTCCTAGTCTCGGAACCGTATGTAGTCCTAGACCATTCTCAAATTATTGTAACAAGACAAAAGTGACATAAATAAAAAATACCATTGGTATATATAAATACCGTTTATACCAACCAAAGGGTAAACGACAGTACTATAAAAAAGAAGAAATTTATTTCTTTTATTTAAATTTATGAATAAAGACCCTTTATCAATTAAATTTCCTCTGATAAATTCATGTACGTTTATGTCGACTGTGTACCCATACTGTTTCAGAATTTCCTCCACCTAAAAACCTCAAACTCTTTATCACCTCTCCTCTTTATAATAAACTTGACAGTCGGAACTGAGAAAATACCTACAATTTTAGTTAAACCTCTCGCAACTAGTCTAAAAAATTTTTTCAAAATTTTTTCTCTCTTATCCCTTTATAGACTCAAGTAACGTACCAGATTTTAACGAAACTCTGTAAAAACAGGGACAATCCGTATATACGCAAACATATGTCCCATTGTGACAGTTTATATTAAAATAAAAATGACGTCCAACACTTTTTCCCCCCTTTTTTTTTTTCGTTCTTAGTACGACAGTGACCGTCTGGAGAGACTCAGGAAGGTCGGTAATTATCAAGTACTAACAATAGTCCACCCGGTTTTTCAAACAAGACTAAAAATTGTAGAATACCTTTTTGGTCTTAGTAGAAAAACCGGTCGGGTTATGTACGGACCAAAAGGTAGTTTGAGGTTTAGACTTCGTGTCCGACCGCCTAGACTACCTCTTTTCTCAAGTTTCCAGAATCTTCTGTGAGACCCCGACCTCCCAACTGACCACCCAAGACCCCCACGGGGTGAGGAGGACGGGTACCACCCGTGGTCCGTCGGACCTTTTGAACCTCCTGGAGAATAGAACCTGTCTCCGTCTCCCTTCCGGCTCACTGACGAGCGACTGACACTTTCTGACTTCCTTCGTCCTACAAAGACTTACGGAGTACCCCACGACTGGTGGGTCTGGTCACTTTTTTATAGACCCCAGGAGCCCGGTGAGCCACTAAAGGGACTTACTAAATGACCCCCAATACTAGGTCCACACCTTTCTACTACCCACCCGTTAAATCAGTGAACGTACACCGTGGTGGTCAGGGCCTGAGATAAGAACAAGTAGTGGGTGTATCACTCCCCGAAATCCCTTGTCGTGTGAAGTAAGGCAGTACATGTGTGTGGGGTCTCAGGTCTCGGTACACCCTTTATATACCACAACAGTCTCACCGATCTCATTCCCCGCCATCCCCGTCTCTTCCGACCTCTTCCCGGGGGTTTCCCGTCATGACACACCTGTGTCTGGCACGACTCGTAGACTCACATGTCCCTTCATGTCAGCCCCGAAACACACCCGTTTTGTGGGCTACACACCGATCGAGACTTGAGAGGTGCACCCGTAGACCGGACAACCCACCCCAAGTCGGAACGGAACGTAGTCCCGGACCGGTTGTTCCGACAATACCTGCCTCCGTCTCGGGAGCGTACGGACATGGACTGCAAGATCCCTCGTCTTTCTTTCACGGGTGGGGGGTCAGATTTTCGACGAAGACCAAAGGGTCCGTCGTGGATTTGTACGTACGGTCGTGGACCACTGAGGACCGTGGACCTAGAATAGATACTCGCAAACCCCGGGGGTTCGGACTACAAAGACGGTTCTTTAAGGACTACTACAGTTTCCCCTACTTTCTTCACTCGACCGTAGTCACTGACTTTCATTCTACGTCGACGGACTACCCCAAGAGGTGGCTTGGGGTCCTTTCCCTACCACTGTTCGTCCCCAGTGGCCGACGAAGCGGGGAGGTTGGGGTAGGGACCGACACCCGACCTGACGGGAGAGAATGTTCGAGACCAGACCCTAGAGGAGAGAAAGAGTCCCTCCCCTACTCCCGGTGGTGCCCGACCCGATCTTAGGGTCCCCAGTCGTGGTTGTCAAGACCATACACCACGTCCATTTAGTCCAGGAGTCTAAAACCCCTTTAAAAAAAAACCATTACCTAACCCTCACCCCACCCCGAGTCTTAGGTTGCAACCAAAAACGGTGTACCTAAGATGGACGAGACATCAAAGTACTCGTTCTCTGATCCGAAGCGAGACACCGGTGTCCGACTTTTATTTCTACGTTTGTCTATAAACGAGAACAACCTCGGGGACTTTGAGGTCCTGACACCTAGGTAGTATAGATGCATGTATCTACCTACAGGTGTGGTATCCTCCAGCATACTCCACCGGACTACGAGCCGGTCGTGTGAACGAGGGGGTCTCGACAAGGGTAGGAGGTGAATCCCCTTATCTCCGACACTGTCCTCGTCACTCTCGGACCGAGGACGTACGGGAGGTGACCGTAGGATAAGTTTAATTTCTGTCTGTTCGTAGACGACCCAATTCTAATGTGTCTACCCGTTTCGACCTTGACCGGGGAGTTCTCGAACACTGGTTTAAAATGTCGTTTTACAACAACTCACCTCGACACCCGTCGAAGACCAGTGAGTCATCTACTATCCTCCCCTGTCAGAACACCCAAAGTGGTCCCACACCAAACTCCTTCCTCTTCCCCCTCTAGTGTAGGTACACCCCCGTAGTCTCGTCGCCTGACTGCCCCACGTGTGTCGTTCGGAACATCGACCGGGTCCTCTATAAATTCTCATCGACCCCTGTCCTCCATCCTAAACCCCCACGTCAGAACCGACCATTTCGATTTTCCGGTACACGACCGGACCCACGACGTGTTCCGACGTATAATACTACTACCTGATTTTTCCTGTGGGCCCTGTAGTCTTGTCCAGACTCCTGGGTACCTGGGTGTGTCACTCCGGGTAGTACTCGAGGAACAGACCCGTTGAGTGGTTGACACGGGTGGATGGTGAAGTACGGGAGACTGGAGACGGGACGCGGACCACTGTACTGGGGGTTCAGTAGTGTATGACGACGAAATACGTATTTAGAACCACGAAGGTCTCATTTCCCCCTATTTGTGTACAGGGTTAGACAAGAAGAGGACGGACCGGACCGGACGTAGAGGTATTCCGTCCTTGGACCAAACGTATTTCAAGAGTCGCCGGTCTTGCGGACTTCCGGTGGACACGGGACGTACCGACCCACTTCTCCGCAGATCCTCTCCGTGAATGTGTTCGGGTGCCCCTTGGACTTTCTCCCCTCTGTCAGTCCTACCCCTACGTCTGTCTTACCCCCGGTGCCTCCGCCACTCCGGCACCGTCGCGACCCGCTCCTTCGGTACACTTCCTCCGCCTACCTCGTCGTGGACCCCCGCCTGCCTGCCTGCCTGCCTGCCTGCCTGTCCAACCACTTACGCCCCCGTCGAGGGGTGTTCGTGTCAGGTGCCCGGGTGTTCGTGTCAGGTGCCCCCGAGCGTTTCGGGCCCGCCTCCTCTGTGCCGGCCTGTCGTGTCTACCAACCTTGTAGACAGACTCCTGTGTTTGTTTCACTTCTACTACCAGTTCCGCTACCCTGTGTCTCGGTCGTGCTTGTGGTCCCTACTGTCCTCTCTTTACTCTTTCCACCTGCCCCGACCGTCCCTCCCCCATACCCCACGACTTCAGTGGTCTCCCCGATCTCCACGCTTCCCAAGACAGGAGTCCACGACCCCCGAAATCACCCGACCACACCCGTCACCAGTACCCCAGGTAGAACCTTTCCTCCCCTCCACGAGGGCCCGAGGTAACCTCGGTCCCGGGACCCCAGAGGGTCCGTGACCCTCCAGGTCGTTCACCGGTGGATCCTTGCCTCTCGTTCCCGCTCCCGGTCGGGTTATCCGGTACACGAGCTCACGGGCTCTCCTTGTGCCTCCGTCTCTGATCACCTCCTTGGGGTTCACTCGTAGATTGCTCTCACTGCCGTTTGGGTACAAAGTCCACTCACACGTCGGAACCGTACACTGTTCCCCGACTCAGTGACGACGGGCTCCTGTCGGCCGGACCGGAGAGTCCGTTTGGTGTCCCGTGACCGAACCCAGTTCCGGGCCGAGATAGTCGTAAAGGGGGTTAGGAAACCGGTCGGTGATCGGGGAGTCACAGGAGCAAACCTCTTTGTAGTACCCTCTAAAACAGAGTGTTACACCAAGAGTCACCCCCGTTGACGCGGAGGAACTCCCATAGACCGGTACAGACCTCTGGAAGGACCAGGAATATTGAGCCAACCCCGCCCCCCCTGCCCCCGTGACCAGGGTACGCATCTCCGGTCCCTACAAACGTAAGAAAGTACGTGTCCTGTCGGGAGTGGTGTTTTTGATAGGACCAGATCCCTGAAGGAACCACCAGTTCACCACTTCTTAGGCGCGAAGGTGACGTCCACCACACCCAAACTAAGGACCAGTCCTTTGATTATAAGGTGTACGGGGTTCTGACCCCTTTTTTTCATTTTCTTGGACGGACAGTTACGTCCTCTACCCCCAAATCATGGACCCAGCCCTTCTAGGGGACCTCTTCCTTTACCTTTGGGTCATAAGAACGGACCCTTTAGAGTACTTGTCTCCTCTGATCACCCGATGTCAGGTGTCCCAGTTTTTCTCAGTCTGTACGGACTCGCTGAATTTTTGTTGTTTTCCTGTTCTCCTGGTTCCGACTCTTCCAAGTGGAGGACCCGTCACAATTGCCCCGGTCCCTTCAGTGGTCGAAACGTTTGACATTTCACAGTTAATGACCATTTTAGCATAAACAAACTAAGGTTCTACGGCAATAGACATTTTACGTGAGAACAAAACTACTGATTAATAGTTCATGTTTTTCTTTTACGTTAGTATACTTTATTTGCGTAACTGATACTCTACATCGGACTGTAGTCTTTATCATTTTATATTTTATTTTACACGTAAAACCTTAGTTCCTTAGGACGTGGAGATATTGACGGTAGTGTGGATGGTGTGAAGAGTTCTGATAAGGACCCAGAGAGAGACCTTTACGAGTTGTGGTACTTAAAAGAAACCCTCTACTACCTCCTGTTTCGACTGGACGGGACCCCCAGACCCCTACGTATCCCTAACCAGAACACCCGTCTGTCTACCTGTCTGTCTGTCTGTCCGGAGGACGAGGCCGGTCCACTCCGTGTACTTTCGGAGACGTTACGTTAAGATACTAAATTTTTTCTTACCACTGTTTTACTGTGTGTTGAATGAAAAAGTCTCGAAGAGAGTCTAAGAATTTAGACGGGAGACTACTGTGTTCGAAAACCTCGAACAGTTAGTTTCGAAATCAGACCTTCCTTAATCTTCGTAAATGATCGTGTGTCGTGTCCAGTTTCGGGTGCCGAGACCGGGTGTGAGGCCCCGGAACAAGGTAGAACTCTACCCCGTCCACCCAAGCCCCTGAAGGACCCAGATCGTTGAACTGGGACTTGAGTACTCCTCCACCTGTTCCTAGAAACGAAACACACGGGTACGAGTATGTAGAAAGTCTTTGACACCCACCCCGGTCCTCCCAGGTCGTGACCCCAGGACTCTGGACCCGACAACCCTTGCTACACTACCCATTGAGGTCTCTCGACCTGGGTCTTGTCCCGTAGTGACTACAAAGTGGTAGTACTGGAAAGAGTAGTGACATGGGTTTACTACACTGGTAGAGGAGTGTGGAAGTGAAAATATATAGTCCCCGTGGTGGGTTTAAATTGCCCGAAGGGTCCACCGTGATCACCATTTCTTGGACGGACGGTTACGTCCTCTGTATTCTTTGAACCCAAGCTAGGGGCCCATCCCTTCTAGGGGACCTCTTCCCGTACCGTTGGGTGAGGTCATAAGAACGGACCTCTTAGGGTACCTGTCTCCTCGGACCACCCGATGTCAGATATCCCAACGTTTCTCAGTCTACTCACTTTACTGTCGCGTACTTAAATTCTTAGTTCTTTTTTTTTTTCTACCACTTATTTGAATAGTAGTTTCTGCTTTTCTGGAACTACCTTTTCTCATTTCAGACGTCGTCTCCCAGGAGAGACGGTTTGCTGGTTCCGTCCGGGGTGGGTGTGTAATCCGCCTCGGTGAGTCCACCGACCACAAACAGAATTCCCAGGTCCACCCACGACGCCTCGCACAGGACCCAACCGGACCGAAACACGACGAAGGGGGCGTGCTGGACCCCTTTCAGGGAGTGAAGTCTCGAGGAGTCGCGGGAGTAAATATTTTACTACTCTACTCATCACTGAAGGAAAGGTCGTGGTTCGGAGTTCTAGGTCTTGTACCAACTCTTTAGCCCGGTCTCTGGACGGTACGTGGTATCCTAATTAAAAATATACTCTTTGGATGGGTGTCTTTTGTTGCTCGGTCCAGAAGTAAGCCTACCTTCTTCTCTAGTCACACACGAGAAGTTCCTCTTTCTTACCGTTTTGTGTCAGGGAGGTACGACCAGGGAGGTACAGTTAATATTTACACCAGCGGACCAAACCTGGTTGGGACGAGTTTCGTTTTTACATAAGACCCAGACTACTTTCTCGGTGTACGAAGGATCGTATCCTTCTTCGGGGTGGTCCGGTTCCCACCTACTAAGACGAAAGGTCTACCGACGAGAGTCTACGGGTCCGGTTGGAGGTAGGGTCCGAGGGTCGATGGGAGGAGGTGAACCGGAGAAAGGTCTCGACACGGGAGTGAAGGAGAAGAAAGGGGAGGTGGACGTCTCTTTACTCTACGACGTCGACTCCGGTCTACACCCCTGACTCCCAGTCTCGGGAACCACCCGAGACAACGGAAGTATGAGTTATGTAGGTATCCGTTCAAGTGTGAGTTACGTGTAGGTCTTTTACCTTCCCACCCAGGTCTACAAGGAATTCCCGTTACGAGTAAGTCTATCAGATCTTAACACCCACTGTGTCGTCAATGTGTGTGTGTATCGAGGTCCACTCCGTAGTGGTACTAGTAAAAGTAAGAAGAAGTCTACGATTCAACACAGACTGAGAAACGTTGGGGTACCTGACGTCGTACGGCCCGAGGACACAGGAGGTGATAGAGGACCTCAAAGAGTGCAGGTATCTCAGTAACTACGATGGATTAGTAGAGTAGGAGACGACGGGGGAAGAGGACGGGAGTCAGAGAGGGTCGTAGTCTCCGAAGAGGTTATTCACTCGAGAAGTGTAGTCCACCGGTTTCATAACCTTGAAGTCGAAGTCGTAGTCAGGAGGGTTACTTATAAGTCCCAACTAAAGGAAATCCTAACTGACCAAACTAGAGAAACGACAGGTTCCCTGAGAGTTCTCAGAAGAGGTCGTGGTGTTAAACTTTCGTAGTCAAAATACCACGAGTCGGAAAAAAACCACGATCACCATTTCTTACGTGGACGGTTTCGTCCCCTACATTCTCTACGTCCAAACTAGGGACCCAACCCTTCTACGGAACCTCCTCCCGTACCGTTGTGTGAGGTCTTAAGAACGGACTTCTTAAAGTACCTGTATCCTCGGACCACCCGATGTCAGGTACCCAGAGTTTCTCAGCCTGTGTTAACTCGTGAATGTGTGTGACCGACCGGGATCCAGAACTTACTGTAGGACCTCCGTCCGGTCTAGTGTGTGGAACGGGAGACTGACGGGAGTTCAACGTGAGAGGATTCTCTTACCTTCTGAAATCCTACCAGATCCGTTAAGGGAGGGTCGAGATACTGTGCCCACTACATCTCTTATTTCGGTTTTTTAAGGGTTTGGGGGTCACCCTACCCTTTTGTTTTGGACCAGTCTCCCGGAGACCTTTTCTACTGTAGTAAGACTACCTTGTCCCTTCTTCTTCTTTCTACGACTGGACTTTATCCAGTGAACCTGAGACGGGTATCGGTACAAACTTGGAACTGTCTGACTTGTCGGATTCACTGGGCGCCCAAGATGTCATCGGAGCGAGTTGGAGTCTGAGGTTCTTAAGTACTCCAGTACACGGTGTACACCCGACTACACCGGACGACGGGACTCGAGGACGCGACGGTCGGGGACACGAAGGTGAGCGTTCTCTCCGTAGAAGATCGAAAACAGGACTCGGGCCGTAGGGACACACGATTCTTCGTTCACCGGGTCGGAGTGACCCACACCACGTCTATCATCCCTACGAGACGTCAGGACGACAGTAGACCTCCACCTGACGGGCCAACCGTCACCTTTCCGTCGTCTCTACAGGGTCCTATGGGACACAGACCGACAAATAGGTTTCTCCTCCCTAAATACCTGGACGACGGAGGGACCTCGTACCTTAGTACTCGACAGTAACCGTACTCTTCTCATGACTCCTCGCCCACTACTTGTCTTGGTTCTCCCCTGTGTCGTACGGTCAAGTCTTACCGGATCTACTTCGTCCGAGGAACCTCTGGGACCCGGGGTGTGTCGAGTGGACCGACAGTCTGGTCTGTGATATAATGACTACGGAAACCTCCGTAGGGGACTGGGGACCACCAGGGACAGATCGAAAGTCCCTGTAGGTCACGTGGGTCCTCCACCGGGTTTACGGACGAGAGTCCTCTCGACAGAGGAGTACTGGGGTCCCGTATCTCGAGATAAGGACTCCTTCTGAGACGGAATGCCGAAAAGTCTTAGTCCAAGACTCACTTATTGACAATTCAAGTATACATTCTAGTCGTTGACAGATTACCATTGTCCCTGTTCAATTGAGAGACCCCCGGTCTTCCCGACGCTTTAGTTTCAGACTCCTCTCCTGAACATCCTAGTAGACTAGTGGTACAACCATTGGACGTCCAAACCTGACTCTAGGGGGTTTTCAGTGGTGAGGAAACAGGGTTGAGTTCCTCTTCTCACAACCCTCGTTGTTAATAACAGTATACAGGGTGAGACTCCATGACTGATAAGTTCACCCTTAATTTCAGGGTGTCCCACGACCACGATGTGACACCCGGACTATAGATCAGAGTCCACTTTGTCCTCTTCTCCAAGAGATCAAATGGACTTCACAACCGGGAGTGGGACAGGAAGTAGGTGGATACCTACCACCGGGAGACCAGAGGGACGGGGTCGGGGTCGGGTCGGATCGAAGGACGACCATGGACGAATCTCTGAAACTCGGTGCAGAAAAAGTCGGCCTTCTAACGCGAGGCCAAGTACCTGCTCCACTAGAGGTTTTGTCGTAACATCAACACATTCGTAGCCGTATACAGCCGGTGCCGGTGGGTGAAGAGCTACCACGAGTGGGAGCGCAACTACAGGAGCAACGCCTGCTAAAGACTTCGCTAGTTCAATGACTAGAAATTCAGGCACGTTATCCTGTTCTTTTTTTTCATTTCCCTTATTCATGACATTTCTACTATTTAGTGGTAATAAACGTCTACTTTACTAGTAAACTTTTAAGGGTCTTCTTACTTAACCTTTTGACGATCTTATTGGTTGTCTCGAGTAGTCGCATCGACCAATTTCTAAGTCATATGTTTTTATTGAAAATTTTTATATCATCGTTATGGTTTAACCCGAGGTTTTAGTGACGTCTACCACTGACGTCAGTACTCTAATTATCTACGAACGAAGAACATTTATTTCGATACTGTTTGGATCTGTCGTATAATTTTTCGTCTCTATAGTGAAACGCCTGTTTCCAGACATATCAGTTTCGATACCAAAAAGGTCATCAGTACTCTCAACCTGGTATTTCTTCCGACTCACGACTTCTTGACTACTAAAGTTTAACACGACCTCTTCTGAGAACTCTCAGGGAACCTGTCTTCCCTCTAGTTTGGTCAGTTAGGGTTTCTTTTAGTTGGGACTGTAACCTTCCTGACTACGATTTCGACTTTGAGGTTGTGAAACCGGTGGAATACACTTCTTGACTGAATGATCTTTTCTGGGACTATACCCCTTTTCTAACTGTCGTCTTCCTCTTTCCCGGTCGTCTCCTACTCTACAAACCTACCATAGTGGCTGTGTTACCTGTACTCAAACTCGTTTGAGACCCTCTCGTCTCCAGTCCCTTCGGACCACACGTCGTCGGGAACCCCAGTGTTTCTCGACCTGTGGTGACGCACTGACTTGTAGTCGTAGCTAATCTTTTATGTTACTTTTTCCATAGTGGGAGTTTTATGGTGACCCTTAGATATTTAATGGACCTTTGAAATTACCCTTGATACGTCCTACGAGGTACTTTTTATTTTAGTAGTTTCCATTATTCTCCTAATTCTTTCTTTTCCTAATCTCAAGTTTTACCCTTACATTTATACAGAAAAAAGTTTTGATTGTTCGTACAAGTTACGTTAGATTATTTTGTACGTTACCCTCAGTAGAACTTTCAGACTGTTTCACTAAGATTTCAAATAGACCTTCTTGTCAATTCTTCTCACTTCCAGAGTCCCTTAGAGGGTGGTATGTTGACTTCGAACCTCTTCTGTTGTGAAACCCCGTTGGGAACAGAGTAAGTGTATAGGTTCCTGAGGAGATGGGACGGATGTTCCGTTTATTAGTGTATATGTGTTTGTTTGATTTACGCCCGACCTGAACCTCGTCGGTCCCCAACCCCTCCATCACCTTCGACCTCGAGTTTGTAGTCTCTTGATCCTGACGTTCCTTGACCCCGTCGTCCTTTATGATCGGAACGGACATGTAAAGAAACGTAAAGGAAACTCAGATGGTGGTAAAGTCTTATTTTTCATGTTTTTTGTGCTGAACAATAATTTTTTATTTCTCCTGTGAATGTCTACTCATATTTAATATCCCGAAATGGTGGGTCTTTATCAGAAGAAATCTTTTTAAAAATTTCCTACACGTATTTCTTCTTACTCAATAGTTTACTACATTCTTACCTTTTGATGACTACACTTAGTCCTTCCTTACTCTCGTGTTTTATCGTGTGTATAATATTCGGAATTAATTTACCTTTAAAAAAGGTATTTCTTTTATGACTTAAGTTTTGTCAAAATGTGTAATATATTAAAAAATTTTTTCCTTATCTAATCAGTTTAAAAGGTCTCTTCTCTCTTTCTTCCTTATGAACGATCAAATAAGATACTTCGATCATATTAGAACTATGGTTGTGGTCTATGTCTGTTAAAATCTTCTTCCTTTTTCCTGTGTAGGAAAACAAATTATCTTGTACTTATACAATCTAAACAGGTACCTTACGTTCCTACAACTGATAATCTCTTTTTAGATATTGACAGTAAGTAGTGTAGTTATCTAACTTTCCTCTTTTCGGTATACTCGTAGAGTTATCTACGTCTTCTTTCACCTATTTTACGTTATGAATAAATACCATTTTTGGTAATAATCGTTTGTTCCTTATTCTTTTTCTTAAAGGAATTGAACTATTTGTTTGTTTAAGATAGGATTCACCTCTTTACAATCTTCGTGAGAAATTCCACCAAGTCTGTCATTTCTTACACCGTCTGGGCCCAAGTTAGGGACCCAGTCCTTCTAGAGGACCTCTTCCTTTACCGATGGGTGAGGTTATAAGAACGGACCTCTTAAGGCACCTACCTCCTCGGACCGCCCGATGTCAGGTACCCCACCGTTTCTCAACCTGTGCTGACCTACTGATTGTGACTATCTCTAATTTTGGTTCTTGTTCTAAGTGATAGTGGTAAAGACAACTTGTGACACCAGACCCCCGGTCCAGATCTCCATGGGTCTCACGTTCGTGTACGTGGACTTCCACTCTTCAAGGAATTTAAACAGGGACTCGTGAAGTAAACTGAGTGTGGTCAAAGTCGGGACTAGGACCTCTAGGGTCGGTCATGGTAAGTGGTTGTGGTTCTTCTGAAGGGACCACCAGGTCACCAACTCTTAGACCGACGGTTACGTCCCCTGTGTCCAAGCTAGAGACCAGACCTTTCTCGGGTGTACGGTGACCCGTTTCTTCCGGTACACGGTGTTGATGACTCAGGTTCGAGGAGATCTCGACCACGAGACGTTGTTCTCTTCGGACGCGTGGCGATGTTTCTCATCGGGAGTAAGAGTGACGTTGATCTCTTTCGGTCCCACGTCGTTGGTCCTGGGTTACTCCGGTTTTGTTTATTTAGTTAATTTTAAATTTTTTAAATTTCCTTCTGAACAAAATTTTCCATTCTGTTTCTTAATTTCGGTTATCCCGACCTTGGGTCGTTTCTATTTTGGTTTGGTTTGGGACACAGTCCCTCTCTAATTCTTTGTCTCAAAGTCCGGTACTAATAGTGGTGGTTTCCCCGCGGGTAAGACGCGTGGACTTTTTTTCCACTTAAAAATTGTCTCTACCGGTGTGCGGTCCATCACTACTCCCGTCAGGAGGCCTCCACCTAACACACCCAAGTTTCACCCGAGAGGACGACTACTGACCCCTACTTTAAATTGGAGAAGTTCGGAACCAAAGAAGTAGGCATTGTCTCTCATTCTTCTACTCCGAATACTTTGGGACTCGTGTCAGGACCGTGCACCAGTTGTACATTATTTACGAGTGAGGTATCAGAGCAGGAAATGAACTCAGGACCCGTGTGTCACCCCCTCCCACCCCCCACCTCTCCCTGAAAAAACGACGGAGGACGACACCAATCTCAACACCCAGTCCACACCAGTCTGAGTCCGGAGCACACACAAAGGACTCCCGGGGCGGGTGAAGTAGTGCAGGAGAGAGGACGACGTGTACGACGAGAGGTGAGACGTCGACACGAGGACTGTCCCGAGGAAGAGGCTCGAGGCTTCGGACGTAACAGACAAAGGAGGGTCCTACTCCCAGGCGGGGACCGACACCAACCGCAGTACACCGAAACTGGTCCGTCAGTCCTGTTCACCCTAGTACACGAGGGTGAAGGTCGATAGTTTCCGAGAACACAACTACTAATTTACGTTTCCTTACTTCTTCGATTCACGTTTGTGGGAACTCCAACAGTGCTCCGGTCCTCACCTGCTCAGGGACACCAACGTTCGCGACCTTGATCGCGTCTACACCCCTTTAGTCCTTCCCTATAAAAAGGGTCTTGACCCCGAAACGTCACCTCCTTCCGGTACTCGATGGTCTGTGCCCAGTCTCTGGAGTCCGTAAACGGGAAGTCTCAGAACCACAGAAGTATAGATTTCACGCTACTGTTGGGGTAGAAAATCTTACCCACACTTGAAACTTTCTTTAATAAAACGTATATTAAGTGTCCGGGTCTCTCCTTGGTCCACGATACCTAGATCGTCCACATGTCGGACAAGACTCCCAGGGTGGTTTCTCTTTGGACGTCTTTTTCCGTGACGTAGGGGGTGGGGATATGAGTGTAGTAACTTTACGAATCACCAAAAGTACTATATTCCCCAGGAGAGTAAGAAAAGGTCAAAGTAGGTGGGAACAGGCTTCTTGAGGGACATCCTTCATTCCCTCTTTGGGTCTCACCCACCCAAATCCAAACAAGGATGACTAAAGAGAAGACTCAAGAGACGAAAAACTTCACCAGTAATGACCCCTCATTGAAAGACGTTTCGGAAACTCTCCTCCCCTGGACCCCAGTCCAGATCGACACGGGGCATAGTCGACATACCGAAACCCATTCGGGAACCCCGGAGTCAAAGGAGTAGACACTTTACCCTTGTTACTGTTATGAGAAGAATGTCCCAGTTCCTCTCCGGCTTGACTCTAAACCACGGCTCTCGTGTAGTCCAGACCAAAACCTATAACAAAGACTGTCCCTCTTAGGAGGTAAAATTTCAGTGTAACGTCTTTAACCAGACGTCTTGTCCTTCCTGCCTTCCGGTGTCTTTCCCGGTCTGTCTACCTATTTCCACGGACGTTCGGTACGGTGTCACACAAGACCCTTACCGCTGAAGTGTCCTGGTGTCCGACAGGTCCGGAGGTCCTGTTCGAAGAATAAACTGTCACTGGCACTTTCTCAAGGTACCCGTTCTCACTCGTCATTGATGATGGGTCTTATTGATGACAGAGATGTGGACCCTCTACACCGTCGACATATTTTCCGACTGTGAGGTGTTGGTCGACCCCGTCGTGGGCACAGTCACCCCCGGAGGCACACACAGGCCACCCCGATGGAAAGATCTTCCGTCTCTAGGCCTCAGGACTCTACTAAATACTGGAGTCTTAACCACTGAGGTTAAAATCTTTGATAAGACCCTGTGAACAGTCTTTGGGTCTCTGTATAAATCAATACTCCTCCGAAAGACTGGGGGTGGACATTCATATTTTACTTTAGATTTTTTTTTTTTCACTTTAGACTTTTGTCGGAGTACCGAACCACGTGACGGTCCCTTATGTCACATGAATAATTTTTACCACAAGTGTCTATGGTAAAACCGTATCCCAGTCTACTTCTTTTCTTCTATGTTTAATACATCCACCATGTCAATACTGATGGACCCCCACTGACTGATGTCCGGTCCCCTCCATAACTAGTCCGGAACCCCGAAGAAGTTTCCGGTCTCGACAGGGGTCTCAGGTAAGGACGTGTGCGTATGTGTGTACGTGTACGTACACGTGCGTAAACGAGGATACATGTATACACGTGCATACACTTGTGTATGAGAAAGATCTGGAGGTCTTTTCCTCGTGTCTCGATCTCTACGAAGACCTTTTAACACACACATAGGTACACACACACACGAACACGTACACACAGACACGCACACACGTACACACACACGTACGTGTCCACGTCGACCATCCCTTCCTCCCTCGGACCCCTGTCCTTCCCTGTCCTTAGGAAGTAGTAGGGACGACCGTGTACGTGAAGACGAAGAGAGACACCTCGTAGTTGGTACGTCGAGACCTTTAGATTACGTGTACGAAGTCCTCCCCCTGAGTCGACACTACCACGGACTCCTCCTTCCACCCCCGACCTTGGGTACGGGTGAGTGAGTATTCCCTAGAAGAACTTCTGCTCCACCAGGTCGTCCCAGTCAACGAGACGTTAGAGGTCCCGGCTCACCAAAAGTTTCCCGAGTCGGAAGTGCGGAAGTCGGACTCTCCTCGTTCCAGGGTCAGTCCGGGCGCTCCCCGGGGAAGACCGAAACCCCGGGGAAGGATCTCCCTTGTAGGTAGAGCTAAGACCATTCACCCTCCTACTCGGTACTGACCCCTCCGGGGGGGTGGTGGGACCCTCTGACCGGTCGTTCCCTGCCACCCTCGACCCTTGGTAGTAGAAGAGCGGATGAAGAGTCGTTTACCAGTAACTCTTGGCGGGTCCGTCTAGAACACTCTACTTTTCTGGTCTTTTGTGTCAGGTCCGAAGTCCTCGAGGTCCGTGTCCGAGTCTCGTCCGTGTCTTACACCCATTCACCTCCTTTCTCGAGGATGACGTCGGACACACACCACACACACTACAACATACATATACACACACCACACATGCACACACACGTACCACACACACCTTACATGTACCACACCACACATGTGCACACACTACACATACACACGTACCACACACATACGCACACGGTGCTCACGACACATGTACACACACCACACATGTACACACACATCGCACCTACACATGTATACACACACCCCACACACACGTCCACCACCCGTAGGTACATGACGGGGGTTGTCTCAACGGGATCCGGTCCGTGCCAGACACGTCTTCAGGTCTATGTCCTCTGACCCACACTCCTGTGTTACGATAGTCCTTACTGTCAAGAGTCCTTCCGTCATCTCTGTACCCCTACTTTCGCCGTACCCGGTGGACCCTACGAGTCCTGGGAGTACTACTCCTCGGGCGTCGGAGACTTCGTCCCCGCTGTCCGTTGGTCGTGTCGGGTGGGACTTCCGAGTCCGGACAGGACCCCACTCCGGCACTCGACCCCACCCACGGGTCCCGTACCTGTGGACTCCTTCCCCGGACCGACCCTCCGCACGACGGATCCTCCTCGACCGACCGGGGCCCCTCCCCACTCCAGACCTCGTCTCCGGACACGCGTAGCAGTGTTCTTCGGGGAGACGAGAGACCTCCCGGGACCCCGGAGGAGGTCTGATCTGCACGGGGTGCGTCCGGGAGTCTAAGACCCTTGGTACAGTCCCAACCCGCCCCTCGACCCCCGTGTCGACCCACCCGCCCGTCGGGAAACAAGATCTTGTCTGAACCGATGTGTACTTCAACCTTGCTCCCGGGAGTCCGAGAACTGCCCACTTGCAAGGCCAGTCCGGGGATAACCCTTTGTGCTCGTCACACCGACGACGGGACTCACCGGACCGACCCTAGGGACCCGCCCACAGACCCCGTGTCGGGACGTCGTGACGAGAACCCCAACCCCACGTCCGTCCCACGGTCGACGGGGTACCTACCGACGGGGGTGGGGGTCCCGGTCCTCTTGGACGAGATTCTCAGTCCTCGTCCCTGCCCTCCCTTCGTCACCCATGTCCTGAGTCTCCGGACTCAGAAGGGTGACCGATGAGACTTGTCCGACCTATAGTGAGTCAGACTGCTCACCCGGAGATGGAGGCCCCTCCAGTTTCCACCGGGACTCGAAGGAACGAGTGTCACTACCCGTTGTCCCCGGGTCTCCCCCGGGTCGGTCCGGGACCTTCGTGTGTCTGGTAGTAGGGAAAGTGACGTTCCTTGGGACGGAGCTCGAGACGGGCCCCAGGGGAGTGAAGGTCCGTCCACCGGTGGATGGTACTGGGTCGAATCCAGTGAGGTGGAGGGGGACGGAGTCAACGGAGAAGACCTTCTACCCCTATTTCTATGTCTAGGTATCGTGACAACTCTTCTCAGGAATTCTGAGATCGTGTGTCACGCCTCGGACAGGTGGGGTCCGGACTGAAGAATGGGAGGAGGAAGGTCCCTGTCTCACTCGTCTCTGTCATCCCCGACCAATCCCCTCTACACTTTCGTCTTCTACTTCTTTTGTCTTCTCAACCACAATGGTCAACTTAGAGGGAGGGGTTTTCTATACCATTCACGGGATGTATACTTGGAAGTTCGACACTTGAAAGTTTCTCCACTTGTACATAAGCGTACAGGTCAGCACTCACTCAAGTGCACAGACCGCACATGACAGTGCACGTGCGTAGGAGATGTTCACGAACACGACATAAATGGCATGTCAGGATATATCTCCTATCGTCACGTCACAGAAATAAAGTTCAGGTCTACAGGTCTTCGTTGACTTTTTCGTCTCCACTCCTTCGACCATGATGACATGAACAGTTCCATGACATGACATTCTAATTTTACCAAAAGAAATTAAAACTTAAACAAAGAATCCATAGTAAACACACTTTTCATAATATTTGGATACTGCCATGTCATGATATATCGACTGACACAATCAACCCATGGATCCGACTGAAACAACCTAAGTGCTTGTTCAACCTGAATGCTCGTACGAGTGTCTTGAGCAAACATACATCCCCTGTATGACATACGACTTCAGGAGTTGGGACCCTGGACACTGGCACTTGAATAACCTATATTCCGGAAGTCTCTCCATGAGTCCAATCTGCCTCAGTGATCTCACCCGGGAATAGGTCATACAACAATAACAACAGTAAGTCAACGAGTCGGTACAGACTGAGAGACTTTCACTTTCACATCAGCGAGTCAGCACAGGCTGAGAAACGGTGGGGTACCTGCCATCGGGTGGTCCGAGACGACAGGTACCCTAAAAGGTCCGTTCTTATGACCTCACCCGACGGTAAAGAAAGAGGTCCCCTAGAAGGGTTTGGTCCCTAACTTGGACCCTGAGGACGCAACGTCTGTCTGCGAAATGGCAGACTCGGTGGTCCCTTCGGACTGAGAAATTCTGGGGTACTTGACATACATCGTGTGGTCCGAAGGGTCAGACGATGATAAAGGTGCTTGAACTTGAAACGAGTTCAAGTACAGGCAACTCAACCACTACGATAGATTGGTAGAGCCACAGAAAGATTCTTCCCCTTTAAACCTGTATCCCGGTTGTGTGTGTCTCCCTTCTCCTGCACCTCTATCGACCCCTCCTCTACCGGTACACTGTTGGCTCCGTCTCTGACCTCTAGGAGACAATGCTCGGTCCCTTACGGGTCCCGGTGGTCTGCACCTTCTCCGGGTCCTTCTGGGAGGGGACCTTGGAGGCCTACCTCGTACCCGGGTCGTTGTGGAGTTAAGGTCTGAAGGCCGGAGGTCTTGATACGCTCTAATTTTAAGACGACAAAATTCACGGGGTAAGACCCCGAGAAACAATCCCCTCGAGGTCCTTGGTTATGTCCCCTACTGACTCGAGGTGACCCCCCAGAACCTCACCCTAGGACCCTCGGTCCACCGGTCCCTTCCTGTCTGAACCGGTCGCTCGCTCTCCCGTCCGGGCCGAGTGGTAGACACACTAGAGGAGGTCACACTAGACCAACAGTGGACCCAGCAGGACCCAGTCTCAGGACCCCCCACTCTCCCTTACTACTCGGGGCTCGTCGACCACTGTGGGGAACGGAAGCCCGTCAGGGGAGGGGTGGCGGCGTGTGTTGGGTGGAACGATAGAGACGAGACGGTAAAGGCCCCGGTCCTCGGGGGAACGGGGAAAGAACAGTAACTACAGAAGTTACTAAGTCGAGGGACTGGGAGGACCGACCCACTCCGGGGGGGACCCCGAGGGAGTCGGGGATCCGAAGGACACCAGAGTCGGGGTCCGAGGGGTCGACCCTTGTCGGTACAGACACGGACCAGATGAGGAGGTCTAGGTGGTCCTCGGAGACTTTTGTCCGACTACAGGGAAGACAGGGACATCGAGTCCATGGACCCCGACCCGAACCGTACACCGGCTACGTGGTCGGCCACCCCACTACCCTGCTTACTCACCTTCCTCGAAGTCCGACCTCGTAGTCTCTCCGGTCTCCACGACCCCTCGAAAGGTCTGTCCCCCTTGTCCCCTTTCGTCGTTCTACCACCAGTTTCTGGGTCTCCACCCTCTGACAAGTGTCGCCGACTCATCACCCAGGACTCGTCACCCAGGATTCGTCACCACCCCTACTCCCGTCTCGAGGACGCAGTCCGGTTGTACGACTCGGGAGTAAGACTGTCGCTAGCACTCAGGACTTCTGCCCCGGTTTCTCGGTCTGGTCCCGACCCCCTGTCAGGCCTCCGGTATCCCGGACGGACTCGGTGGGTGTGAGAGGGAGGTTCCTTCATCTGGGTGTCGACCCCGAGAGACCCAGGTGGTAGGTGTGGTCTCGGGCGAACTGAGGGACGTAGGTCGTCGTCAGACTTGTTCGAGGGACAGGCTTCCAGTAAACTGGACTGAACTGGGTATCCGGATTCCAGGACCGTATCAGGACGTACAGAGGACCCTACTCCTCCTCCCCGTGCCTCCTGGACCCCCGGCTGATACACACACATGCACACGCACACACACACACACACAGATCCGTCACCCATGTGGTCCCTCCCACCAGACCTTCGCTACGATCCTACACCTCGGACGTCCTTAATACCCGGACATCGGGTCCGGAGTCCTTTCGTTTAACCTACCAGACCGACCTCCTTCGGACCTCTGACCCAACAGCCGGTCTTTCATCTACGTTCAGACCCATTCTCTGACACTGGTGCCCCGTCTCTCCCTTTCGACTTCGACCTGTCCTTCACTCCAGCCCACCAGACTGGGCCTCAGGTCCGTGGACCCGTCCCGGTCTCCCGTCGGACTCAGTCGTCCCCACTCGCCACCCACCTGGTCCCGGACGTAGACTGTGGGGACTCTGGACGTCTCCACTAGAGTGGTGTCGGGACCTTCACCCACAACAAGTGGGTAAAATGTCTCCTCCTTTTTGCTCCAAGTGTCTGTCCTGAACGGGCTCCAGTGTGTCTCGTAGTGAGTCGGTCGTCCCGAACCTATACACGGTGGACTGGAGACGGGAGACGGTCCTCTCCGGGTCAGACCCTGTCCTCCTTTATCCTATCCAGACCCCTGTTAAATTAAGTTAAGTTGGTATAAGGGACCTCGTGGACCTCTGTCCGAGCGGTTACGTTAACCTGTTTCAGGAGGAGGCACTGTCATTACAAGAAAATTTTTTTTAAACATAAAATCTAAAAAAAATTAAATTTTTAAAAAATAACCCTATGTCAACACAATGAAAGACGACATGTCGTTTGACTTAGACGATATACGTATGTATATAGGGGGGAAAAAACCTAAATGAAGGGTAAATCACCTTAGACCTTACAAGAAATTCGACGGGGGACACCTCCGTGGTCGAGGGACACCGAGTACACTGAGTCCTTGATCTCAAATTTAACATAAATTAGAATTTATAAATGAAAATAAATAAACCGACTCGGTCCAGAATCAACTCCGTACACCCTAGAAATCAAAACCGTACACCCTAGATCAAGGGGCTGGTCCCTAGTTTGAACCCGGGGGACGTAACCGGTGGGGGGTCAGAATCGGTGACCTGGTGGTGCCTTCAGGGGTAAATTAATTAAATCTAAATTGTGGGTATGTAGTGATCACCGATAGTGTGTCCAACCGCACCTCATTTACCCATAGTCGTCACCCACACCTACCCCTTCGTCCGTGGGAAAAACAGAGATCCAGACTCCACCCGTCCACCTCTCTTCCTGTGTGTACCTGTTCGGTGAGGTCTAGGACCGACTTCCCCACAACTGGTCGGGGGTCCGACGGGTCCCGAGACTCTAGGAGGGTCTCGTTGGCGGACTCCGCCAGGAGACCAGACCCCTCCCGGGAGCAGGTCGTCCGGAAGGGGTCGGGGGTGGACTACTACAACCGGCGTCGGAAGGCGAGGACCCAGTCCTCGAGACCCAGTACGTACTGGAGGAGGTCCTTCGACTACTGGAACGTAAACTCGAGCAGCAACCAGAGTTTCAGGACGTCCCTTCTGTCCTCCCACCGAGACCGATGACAAGGTCGACGGGACTCCACGACCCGTCCTCCTACGTCCGAGACGGGTGAGTCCGAAGGACGGAGTAGAGGGAGAAGGGGTCGACGGACGGTCCGTGGTCACCTCGGCTGACTGGACCTCCATTTTCCACGACGTTCCAGTTCCTCGTAGGGAACTAACGACGTCGGGATCCGGTCCGGGACCCTCCCATCGGAACTACATCTGTCTCCACCTCTTGTCTCCGGGGAATAGGGCATCTTACAGGATCCAGGGGAACATCCCCTAGACTCGCCCGGGAGGACTCTTATAGTCCCGTCGATCAAGGACCCAGTCACTAGAACCCAGGGGTCGTCGAGCGGACCTAACGCCCCGTAGGGACCCCCAGGGTGGATGGACTCTTACGAACCTGTGGGTCACAGCCTCGTGCAAGTCCTGCGCCAACCACCGACGGGACGCTTAGTGTTTAAGAAACAGAGGTAAGGAGACCAGTCCCCCCTTCGGACCGTGTGTCCACTGTCTCTCCCCTTTCCCATCACTCCTATTCTTTGGGGTCTAGACCCCCTCGGTCCCCTTCCTGCCCCCACGAGACCCACCCCCTACTCTTTTATAGACTGTTGGCCGGGTCCAAGACTGGTTCCTCAGACCTACCGAGTTGAAGGACGCCTGTGTCAGGAGTTCCGGGCGAAGAGGGCCTGGAGACGTCGAAAGTCCCCGGCGACCTCCTAAGACCACCGGAGATGAGGTGGTACTTTCGCCCTCCGTCTCGTCCACCGGTTCGTAGGCAGTCCGTCAGCCGAACTGAGGTTCGTCTCCAGACGGTTCAGCGTCTCGTCCACCCACCCCTCCTTCCCCGGGGGTCCGTCCTCCGAGTCGTGACGGTCCCGGCCCCGTCGTCCGTGAGGTATAGTCTTCCCCCTGTTCGGGGACCCCACCACGACAGTAGTTCGACCACTCGGTTGGGCCATGGACGTGACCGGTTCCTGTAGGAGGCCATGAAGAGGAACAAGCCCCACGGGAGCAACCGTGGGCGTCACCGATAGCGCTTCCGTCTCCGACGACTGTCCCGCGACGCCAATGACAGGTCGAGCGCCGTCCTCCAGTACTGGTGAGGTAATAACATCCTCTTCTCCCCCTTGAGACACCCCTCGTCCCCTAGTTCGGAGTCGGAAGCGACCAGGTCGGGAGCCGAGCCCTTTGGTACCCAGAGTTCCGATCTTTCCGGAGACCTGTCCGTCCGACGTAAGTGACGTTGGTCCCGACCAGTCCGCCGCCCGTATTCCAGACCAGAGGACGACACCAGGGGCCCCTCCCTGTGTGGGTACGGTGGGACACAGTGGAGTCCCGACGGAGTCCCGTCTCTTTCGGAGACAGACGGAGAAAGACGAAGAGGACGACTCTACTCTTCCAGGGTGGTCGGGAGGACGAAGACCTCTTTCAGGTCGGTGGGAAACGTAGAAAAACGTCGGGGTTTGGAAAATGGAACATCCGGGGCGACCCGGTTCCAGATGAATCCCTGTCGAAGTACATAAAAGAGTGGGAAAAACAGATAAACCTTACTTGTGTATTGGACACGTTTCAGACTGCACCTATTGAGTGTGACTGCCCGAGGGACCGTAGTACCACCCCCACCTTTCTCGTGGCGTCAGGTTCAGGAGTAGGGTGAATGATCGACACATCGGAACCCGTTTAATGGATTGGAGAGACTCAGATACATTAGAGCCCTATTATGGACGAAGTTTTCCACCTACATTTCTAATTTCCTCAATTGTGTCTACTTTCATAAATCATAACACACTTTTCTATATATATATATATACTTTTCTATATATATATACACTTTTCTATGTATATATATATATATATACATATACGGGTATCTGAAGGGACAACCGAGTCACCATTTGTTAGACGGACGGTTACATCCTCTGCGTTCAAACTAGGGACCCAGTCCTTCTACAGGACCTCCTCCTTTACCATTGGGTGAGGTTATAAGAACGGACCCTTTAGGGTCCCTGTCTCCTCGGGTCACCCGATGTCAGGTACCCAACGCTTCTCAGTCCGTTCTGAATCACTGACTTGTTGTGTATATACGGTACCTTATAGTTACGTTAATGTTAGTAATAAAAAAAATCGTTATTATAATCATCTTAGAGTGAGGTCTTTGGAAATCGAAGTAGAACCTCTTTAGAGACCTCTCGTTAGGTAAGAATCCTGTTTCATGATCAGGAATACGTAACTCCTCGTTTACTAACTAAAATTTTGAGTTCCGAATAAAGACCTTGAACCGACAGACACTCAAGACGAAGGCACACTATAGGACCGTCAGAGAGAGACGACTACCCACTGGGACTCTGAATGACCCAGAGGACCCTTTGACCCCTCAAACCCCAAGTCCGACACGAAATGTACACCCTCGTCCCCCGAGTTCCTCTGTCGACCTCTGTATTCCTCGAAGAAACTCGAGTACGGAGTGGAGACCCAAGGAGTCTCGCGGGGGACGGTGGGGAATACACACCCCTCCACGAAATGCCCTTGGTCTCTGGGTCTACCGGGGGACTCTCGGGAGAACCTAGAACTCAGACTCTGAACCCGGGCCGTAGTAGTGTTGGAGGGTCTCTGAGATGGGAATTTACTGTTTGTTCTTCCTGGACCGGGGCAACGTTCCACAGTGTACTAATTTCTCGGTTGTGTCTCGGACTGCACATCGTCGTCGAGTTCTTTGTGGAAGACCCAGAAGGGACCACAGGTCAACCAATCCTGAAATGGCAGGTCACGTCCCCCACGACCAAACTAGGAACCAGTCTCTCGATTCTAGGGTGTACGGAGTCCCGGTTTTTTGGTTTTGTATCTTCTTTATAACGTTGTTTAAATTACTCCCTTACTCACTCTCAGCGAGTCAGCACAGACTGAGAAATGCTGGGGCACCTGACGTTGGACAGTCCGAGGAGACAGGTACCTTAAGAGAGAGCCGCTCTTATGACCTCACCCATCGGTAAGGGAAGAGATCCCCTAGAAGGACTGGGTCCCTAACTTGGGTCCAGAGAACGTAACGTCCTCCTAAGAAATGGCAGAACTCAGTGGTCCCTTTGGTCCTTGAAGGTATTTACTTCGGTTTTCTGTCCGGAAGAACGGGTGGACCCGCCCCACCCAATGTGTCGGAACAGACTCCAGCCACCTCCCTGAGACTCTCCTTCTCGTCCTAAAGGGTCGGTCGCGACGTCGGGGGTCTCAGCGGGGACCCGACCCTTCACGTCGGCCCAAGGACGTGACTCCTCAGGGAGTATTTTGTGTTCCGCACTGTAGGTGACCAGAGGGAATCGGAGTGGACGGCGGGAGGGGGTGGACGTAGAGTGTGTTGTAGACCTTAGATAAACGTCAAGACCCGACCACTCGGCATGGACTCCTCAAAAACGAAAACTGACTAAAACCACAACAACCTCTAAACCACCCCCTACAGAGTCACAGTGGTAGCAGTGAGACCAAAACTAGTAACAGACTGAGAAGGGAGTACCTCTGAAGACTCGGACCTTCCTTTCTTCCTTTGTTAAACTATAAAGAGTTTATTAGTGACTGAAAAATTTTTTCTAAATTATAAAAACCGGAGTGGTACACCGTGAGCTCCAGGATCAAAGGGTTGGTCCCTAGTTTTGGTCCAGGAGACGTAACCTTCGTGTCTCAGAATTAGGGACCTGGAGATCCCTTCAGGGATCAGTAAAAAAGGTCGATTTTAGGTACGAAATAAGTCTAAAGGAATCAAAGATGGGTTACAGGGGAAACATAAGACCCTAAGGTGGAGTCTTTGGTTTACTGCAAATGAACGGTACAAAGGACCGATCCTGAGACGGGAAACGAGGACGTCCTACCGGAGACCCCGAGACACCATCCGACAGGGAAACCATTGACTGAGAATCGGCACACGTAGGGTAAATGACGTGCACGGTGTCATTTACAGTGGACCATACTTCCAGGACCCCCGAAGTGGGGAAGGGTCGGTACGGGAGACAACCTCCAAGGGGACGGAGGGGACGAAGAGTTGAGTCTCCTCTCTTTAAGGTCGGTAGAATTCAAAAAAAGGGTCCGGACGAGGAACTTCCGACCCCGAAGACAGGTCGGGTCCCAACTCATGCACGCGCACACGCGTACACGTCCGTATACATACGATTGGTGACGTACCGACCACCGTGGGTCCTACACCCGACTGGATTGGGGTCTGTCTCGGTCTGTTGGGAGGTTTCCCTGTGGCAGGACCCTACCAGTCCAAAGACTCTCGTCCCTCCCGGGTCGGACCGGCGGTAGTGGACATCGACAGCAGAGGTGTGGTCGCAGCGTCCACACGACTCGAAGTGCGACAAGGGACTTGTGTACTGTGGGGAGGAGCGGGGAATCAAAGCGGGTGAGGTAAGGCGACCAGATCTTACAAGAGGGAAGGAGATCTGTGTAGATCAAGACTGTCCGGGAGGTCCTCCGGAAGAGACTGAGAGGGGTCGCAGAGAACTCGTAGGGAGGTTGTGTTGTGCATAGTCCTCAGGACAAAGGCACAGATCGGGACGAGGTCTCGGTGTGACACTTAGGACCCCCGCCCTCGGTCCAGACGACGGGAGAAAAGAGCGTCCGGGACTGGCTCCGGGCCGGGTCCCGTAAAGACGACGTCTCCACCTGTCTATGTTCCTACGTCCTCCCTCGCCAATGGTCCCGCTACCCTGTGGACTGCTACCCCCCCTGTCAGTCGGTGGAAGGAGCCACAGAGACAGACGGAGAGGGGTTGGGTCGAAGACGTACTGGTGGCATTAGACCTACCTGGGGGAGTCGGACGGGGAGGACGGGGTTCCCTCGGACCGCCCCGATCGGTCGGAGGCACCGGCAACTCGGACCCCCGTAGGTGAGTGAGACGAACGACTCCCGTCTCCCGAGAAGCCTGAAGAGCCACCGTCACAGTCGGAGTAGACCCTAGAACAACCGTTTCGACGACCTGTGCATCTCGAACGACCACAGGTCACACCGAAACGGCTTCCCGCTGTACCGACTCATGTACGACCACATCGGCAACCTCGACGTCGACTCGCGCCGGTCCAGTTCCCGGAACGGTGGGCACTACTACCCCTACAAGTCCCTCTCGAAGGCGGCCGCCGACCCGCTACTGCAGAACCACTACCTGTCCCCACCGCCACTCCTCTTGAACGCCCACCGTGCGCCCCTGAACCCCCCCAGGGGCATGTCCTCGAACAACAAGACCGGCGACCGTTTGTTCTCGAGGTCACTGGACGCCCCCACCCCACCCCACCCCCTACTTTTGTCTGCCAGTCGAGTCACCTCGGACTGACGGACGGGTCCGGCGTCTTCAGGAGACGGAGACCACCCCGAGTTGTCCCGTCACCACCGAGGAAGTAGAAGTACTAGGAACTAAGACCCACCCAGGAGACTCGTCCGTCCAGACTCTCCTCCGGTACGGTCTCCCCGGTACACCAAGTTACCGGTCGTCGGTCCAAAGATACCCGGGTTCACAGGGCGGGACCCCCACCCCGTACCCGAAACCACCCCGTCTCCCAGACGGACTTCGAGGGAGAAGTGGAGGGAGACCAGTCGTCGTCGTCGACTGGACTGTAGGACACCTAGGGGGACTGGACGTCCGCAGATTCTTTCAAGGGAAACAGGGGGCGTCCCCGGACCACAGTGGATGTACGAGACTTGAGTGGGTCCAGGTGTGTCAAATACCTGTTCCTTCGACCCCGAGTCTCTGTTCTTTACTGAGGAGACTACAGAAGACTGAGATTTGGGTCACAGGAAAGGTAGGTGAACCCACGAACGGGAGGTTTCCACCTTGGTGGGGTTCACACGTTTTTCCCCGATGTCGGAGAGAAATGTCGTTCTACGACATCCAGATTCGTCTTTTCCCTATTCTAAGACGGAAAGAGCCTGAAAGGAGGGTGGGAGGGGGGAAGAAAGGAACTCAGGTGGGAAACAAAAAAAGGAAAGAAGTCACCCCTTCCACCCCTCTTCCCTCCCGGGATCCCAAGTTCCTCCACCGGTTCCCCGCTCCAATCCCTCCTAAGTTGTACCACTAGGGGTTTGAGATGGGGTGGAGACCTCGAGTCTCCCGTCCTCCTCTTTCGACCCCGGCTCGTCGTCGCAGTCCGTCCGGTCGGGAGAGGGTACAGAAACGTCTCCCGTCCGAGCAAGGACCCTGTCACGAGTATAGACGGGGAGTCCAAGGTCGGACTCCGACTCGAGTCAAAGGGGGGCCCCGGGTCCTCCAGACACCTAGTCGGACTCCACCCCCCCAGTCCACCCCCCACGCCTCCTCGGACGGGTGGACCGCCCCTACCGTGACTACCCGAAAGACATCTACCACTACTCGAACAGGTCCTGGTGTTGCCGCCACCACTTCTGGGCCATTCTCACATCCTTCCACAACTCCTTCAGCTACGAGTCCTTCGCGTCCAGCCAGTCAGCGAGGTCATCGGCGAGGTGCGACCGCATGGCCTAGACGTCGTGAAACGTCCTCAAGTACCAAAACGACTTTGCTTACAGGTGCAGCAGCGTTATGTTCCTTCGTAGTCTGGACTCCTCCCTCCTCTCTCCTCCCTGAACCCAGACTTCCACGGACTCAGGTACCGACAGAGGGGTCGGTCCGGTGCGCGAGGGACTCCCGACCCGGTGCCGGGTGGGTAGTGACAGAGGGGTTGTGTGGTCATTAGTTCCTACGTCACCGAATACTACTCTTGTTCCTTTCGAAACCTTCTGACTTCAACACTTTCTTACCCGATGTTGAAGAAAAAGGGTTAGTACGGACTACTGGACTGTAATATTTTGAGGATCTTCGTGATCTATTTTATGTTGTTTGAATTTTTATTATATGACGAACGTGAAATGACCACCAGGTCACCAATTCCTAGACGCACGGTTACGTCCCCTGTGTCCAAACTAGGGACCAGGCCCTTCTAGGAGGTACGGAACCCCGTTGATTCGGACACGCGGTGTTGACGACTGGGGTACTTATGGATCTCAGACACGAAACGTTGTTCTCCTCGGTAGCGTTACTCTACGAACGTGTGGGGTTGATCTCTCATCGGGGACGAGCGACGTTGATCTTTTTCGACCTCACGTCGTCACTTCCGGGTCACATCGGTTTTGCTTTATATTTATTTATTTAATTACTTATTACACGACGGTTCAAGTTTTCGATACTTCTTTTAGACAAGTGTTTCGTCTAAACCTGTGTTTATAAGTCTCGTTGTAATGAGTATTGACACCTTTTCACCTTTGTTGGGTTTACAGGTAGTTGACTACTTTCCTACGTGTCTTACGCCAAACAGGTATGTTACCTTATAATAAGTCGGTATTTTTCCTTACTCTACGACGAGATGTGACGTTGTACCTACTGAAGACTTCTGTACGGTCCACTTTCTTGGGACAGTGTTTTCAGGTGCACAACGTTCTAAAGTAAAGGTACTCGACAGGTCTTGCCGGTTTAGATGTCTGTGTCTTTCCTCCAATCACCAACGATCCCCTATCTTTGTCCCCCCTTGACCTTACTTATGTTTATGGGTACCCCAAAGAAAACCCCTATTACCCTTATAAGACCTTAATCGCCACTGTCGTCGTGCTGTGACACTTATGTGACTTTGGGTGACCCCACCCCTCTTGAGGAGTATTTCAGTAGGTCTACGAATTTTGTGGACCAAATGTGGTGTGACGGAACCGATCGGGGGTCGACGACCGTGTGAGCGAGGTAGTCCGGACGGCACCTTTGGCCCATACACCCCCCGGGAAAGTGTGTGAACGAGGTGTTACCAGACGTCGAGGGGTCTCACATATGAAGTTGTCCGTTTCTCCGTCACCCAGGGGCTACAAACGAAACCCGTCCTGTTACAGGGACCCCACCCAGTCGACCGAGGACCACAGACATTCCGTCTGTCTCGTCCAACCCCTAAGTCTCTAAGTCTACCTCCACTCTCCCGGTCGTCCGGTGGGCACCACCCCGTTCGATACACCCCCAGTCCACTCGTCTGTGACCTCCTCTTCGTCCGGACCACGTCCAATCCCGACGTGACGGGTCGCCCCGAGTCCTTCGACTCAAGTCGTCCTCCTGTGGGGGAGCAGGGAGGAGGGACCCCACGAGTTTGGTTTCTTTTTATCGATAAATTTTTTATCCCTTGAACTACGTACCGTCTTCGGTTGTATTATAACACTTCGTTAAAAGGAAGTTAATTTTTTATTTCTTCAAACCCCTTTTTTAATTTTACTGTTTTTTTATTCCTGAAGGAACCACCAGGACACCGATTCTGAGAAGTGAAGGTTACGTCCCCCGGACCCAAGTTAGGGATCAGTCCCTTGATCTAAGGTGTACGGTGTTGATTCTGGGCCACGTCGGTTTAATTTTTTTTTTTTATTAATTTCTTTTTTCGGTAGAGTATTTTTTTGTTTTTTTCTTACGTACTTCACAGTAAGGACTATAAGATAAAATTTGTCCGATTAACTTACAATCTCAACTTGATATTTCTTCCGACTCGCGGTTTCTTAACTACAAAAACTTAACGCCACGATCTCTTCTGAGAACTCTCAGGGAACCTGACGTTCCTCTAGTTGGAATGTATAAGTAACCTTCCTGACTACGACTTCGACGTTATGAAACCGTTCCACTACACTTCTTGGCTGAGTAATCTTTTCTGGGACTACGACCCTTCCTAACCTCCGTCCTCCTCTTCTCCCACTGTCTCCTAGTCTACCAACCTACCGTAACGGCTGTGCTCAAACTCGTTTGGACCCCTCTACCACTTCCTGTCCCTTCGAACGACACGACGCCAGGTATTCCCAACGTTTCTCAACCTGCTGACTTGTTGTTATGTTTTTATGTGTAAAAATTCTGTTTTTGTTGATGTTTTTGATCTGGTTTCGGTAGTTGGTTTATCTGCATTTGAGTCTTGTTTGTGTACGGATCTCGTGGGGTCTCCACGGTGAGTCGTAGAGGGCTCGGGGGACTCCAGTGGCACACTGGAAGCCAGAGACCTCGAGCCGGGTCTAGTGCACCCCGAGCCCGTGAATGAACTAGTAGACACCGTGGCACTGGAACCTCAAGAGGAGTTTCCGCAAGTAGTAGTCGGGCAACGTGGCCTACAATAGGTGTGTGACCTCAGTCTCTCTCCCGAGAGCCAGTCTCGGAGTCAGAGGTACGACTCTGGGTCCGGACCGTCCCCGAGACGAGTCACTCCCAAGTATACGGGGGTGGACTGTGTCCCAGCTTCCCGTGGTAGGTCCGTTCCCGTCCACCCAAGACCGGTCTTCAGTTCAGGGGTCGAGTCACTGAAAACCCCTGAAATGAACTGGATGAACCCGGAGTCAGAGGGATAGATGTTTTACCTCTTTTACTAAGGATGTGGGTGAGGGGGCCCCACAAACACTTTCACTTTCACAGAGTCAGACCGGTAAGAGCCCCACTGGAGACTCCAGGTTGAAGTTCCTACCCTAGTCTAGTGTCACTAGACCCAAGAGAGAGGGACTTCCGGTCAAGGCACCCCGGAGGTCGGAGGAGACAGGAGACGGGTGACGTCCCGAGAACACATCCAAGGTCCGGAACATGGTCTCTGCACTTACATCATTTACGTCCCTTGGTTGTCCCTCGGGTCCTTGGACCCCAAGAGTTTGGACGGGATACCTACAAGACCTACGTTCCCCGGGGGTGTGGCTGTCCTCCGGATCTCCGGATCCCCCTCATCTGTCGATCGTCCCGAGTCGGAACCTACTCCGACAGGGACAACTATGGACGCAGAAAGGGTAATCCTGGGACGTCGACGGGGAAGGAGGTTTGTCGCGTCCGTGCTTCCTTCCCTGGTGGACGGGAGTCCGTCTCCACTATGACGAGTGGACCGACTACAGTGATCAGGTGCGGCGGAAGAGGACAGACCTGCTCCGGTGCTCCTACTGGCACTTCCCACCACTTAGGAAACCGAGGTGGGGCTAGAACTTTAGGTTCACCAGATGTAGAACCGGCCTGGGAAACCGAAGGTCAACGTTTTGTGTCTCAATCGTCCTACTCACGCCCGGAAAAAACTCAACCTTTTGTTGACGTACTACGGACGGAGTGGACCACCACTTTCGTACCGTAGCGATCCCGTAGCCCGAGAACGATCGAAGTCTTGATATAAAAACAGAAAAGACCTAAGTACGGAACCATAGAAAAATAAAAAAGGGTTTGAAGTTCGAAAAATAAAACATAACCTCATATCGGCTACTTGTTGTCCACTGATCGTTTCCCTGAGTCGGTAAGTATATGTATATAGGTAAAAGGGGGTTTGAGGGGAGGGTAGGTCCGACGGTGTATTGTAACTCGTCTCAAGGGACACGATATGTCCTTCACGAGCAACCAATAAGTAAATTTATATTGTCACACATGTACTGGAAGGGTTTCAGGGATTGTTAGGACAAGGAGGGTCTTTGGCATTCAAGTATAAGATTCAGTCTTGAGAAAAAAAGAAAAAATTCCACTCCTTAGGGGTAAAGTTTCTACCATCCTGACTCTGGATCTCATGTCTCATCGAAGGTCGGTGTGTCCCTGTCGAGACTAAGGCACAACCTTATCGAAAATCCTAAGGGGTCAACTGAGACGAGAGGATTGGGGTCACTCCCCGACTCCAGGGGTCCCTCCTGAAAGCATTCTGTTGGGGTGGGGTGAAGACCCGTCCCCAATTCGGTCCGGGAAGACGAGACGTAGGACCCGAAGGGAACACACCGAGTCGACCTTTTCTTAGACAGACGTTTCGCCCTCTGGACCCAAGGTAGGGACCCAATCCTTCTAGGGGACCTCTTCCCTTTCCGATGGGTAAGGTCATAAGACCGGACCTCTTAAGGTACCTGACATATCAGGTACCCCAGCGTTTCTCAGCCTGTGCTGACTCACTGAAAGTGAAGTGAAGTGAAGGACGAGACGGTTCCACTAGGTCCCCGGTCCACCTCTTGGAATCTAGAACTCGACAATCCCTGACCCGACCTGTAAATAGAGTCGACTGTCCAAGCGTTTCGGTTTCATTTAGGACCCATAAAAATAAAGACGAGAATTAGACATCCCGAGGAACTTGAGAGAAATAAACCTTTCTGATTCTAGTGTCAAGTCCCTGAGGAAGGTTACGGAGACGTAAGTGACCGGACTCACAATGCCTCCCGGACGATGTCGAGACCCGAGATGAACGGTGAGATACACCACTGGACCCCTACACTACCCAAGTCGACGAGCCTTCACCCCACAGACGTACAGTTCAAGAACCCCGACACAGAGATGGAAAGGACCTGAACCTCCCTTTTCCCGAACCCCTGACTACAAAGGTGACCACAGACCTGACCGACACCGGTTCTGACTTCTACTAGTACGACCATTCTCGGAGCCCACTTGACGATATCCAAATAAGAACGGAACGACCCCGACGAACCGAGACGGGACCCACCTCCCAGTACTTCCCACGTCTCTAGTCGAGGGACCCCGACTGGTCCCGTACGCACACACATACACACACACCTACTCCGAGGGTCGAGGGTCGTTTGGGACTCGGATTCTGGTTCGGTCCTGATCTCAGACTCCAGGAGTCTGTGTCGGGGTGGGTGCCTCGGGGCTAGACCTCTTCCCGTCTCTACCGGGTAGGTCGACCACATGGGGGTCCCGTCCCTAGGCCTCGGAGCGACCCCTCAGTGCTTCGTCCCTCTGCTCCTCGTTGAACCCGGGTTAGCTCTCTCTCGTCACTGGGGTGGGGAATTAGGAAATATTGTCCGGGTGGGGGGTTAAGACTAAGGGGCCCTCTGTCTTTAGGTGTCTGTCGGGGTACGGTTCCGAAAGGTCCGTGAACCCCGGGGGGATGGACCGGGAAGACCACACGACTCCAGGGAGAGTGTACGAGGGAAGAGGGACTCAGAACAAAGGGTAGGACCCAGGACCAGGGAAGTCGGAGTGACGTCCCCTACCAGGGGATGCGAGGGAGACCACCCTCGTGCACACAGGGACTTGTGGGGTGGACAAACGTGACCTCCTGTCCCGACCCGGACCGTGGAGGGACCGTAGAAGACCGACAGGTTACTCGTTGCCACGTACGTCGTATACCTACGTAATTACTCCCCACGAGAGACTGTGCACCCTGGGGGTTTGGGTTCCCGTGGTTCAGGTCCCTGGGTTCCTCGAACCTTCCTTGGTCCTTCCCCCACCTCCACCAGTGGGTGACCCGGTCCCTCGAGGAAGAGATTTCTGGGTCTGATCGGAGAGGTCTAGGTCCTTTTACTGGGGGCCTGAAGTCGTGGGAGGAGAGGAGGGTGTCGGACCCGAGATGGAGAGCCCCACTCTCACACACTAGACACACACCTGTGTGACCGGACGTCCGTCGGAGTGTGAGTGGAAGAAGGAGGCACGAGAGGTCGAGGAGGTCGTTCCACGTCAGTTACTCCCTATACTGAGGCAAGACTTTTCTCGCCCCGGTGGAACTTAACCACCCCCTCTACGAGATCCAAGTCTCAAGGTCTTACAGTCACACTCCTCCCTGAGATTTTCGCTGTCTGTGCGCTGTGCACATACACGTGTAGTATCGGTTCACCCATAAGACCAAAATTTCAACTTCTTAAAATAGAAGTATATTCCTCGGGTCCCTGAAGAGACCACCAGGTCACCAATTCTGAAGTGGAAGGTTGCGTCCCCCATACCCAAGTTAGGGACCAGCCTCTCGATTCTAGGGTGTACAGAGAACCGGTTTTTTGGTTTTGTGTCCACCATGATTACCATTTCTTGGGCGGACGGTTACGTCCTCAGTATTCTCTGTGTCCAAGTTTGGGACCCAACCCTTCTAGGGAACCTCTTCCTTTACCGTTGGGTGAGGTCACCAGAACGGACCTCTTAGGGGTGCTTGTCTCCTTGGACCGTCCGATGTCAAGTACCCCAGTATTTGTCAACCTGTATTGACTTCACTGAATCATGTACTGTCTTCGTTATGACATTGTTTAAGTCATTTCTAAAATTTTTACCAGGTGTATTTTTTTCAGAATTTTCTTTTAATTTGCAATTTTTCTTCGGGTTACTTCATCGAGTTAACCCTAACCGAGTCTCCACGGAAGGGACTTCTTCCCATTTCCAACCCGACCCCTACCTCTCGAAGGTACAAGCGAAGAACAGAGTGTCGTCGAGGCTCCGTGCTGGACCATCAGGGTTCAGACGTATTCAAACTTTAGGGAGTAGGATCCGATTATTTACAGGTAGATCAGTTTTGATACCAAAAAGGTTATCAGTACGTCCCTACACCTGTACTTCTTGCGACTCGCGGTTTCTTGACTACGAAAGTTTGACACCACGACCTCTTCTGAGAACTTTCAGGGAACCTGTCGTTCCTCTAGTTTGTTCAATTAGGATTTCCTTTAGTTGAGACTGATAAGTAACCTTCCTGTCTACGACTTCGACTTCAAGGTTATAAAACCGGCGGACTACGCTTCTCGGTTGAGTAACCTCTTCTGGTGCTACAACCCTTCCTGACTCCCGTCCTCCTCTTCCCCCGTTGTCTCCTACTCTACCAACCTACCGTAGTGGTTGAGTTACCTGTCCTCAAACTCGTTTGAGGTCCTCTATCACTTTCTGTCCCTTCGGACCATACGACGTCAGGTACCCCAATGTTTCTTAATCTGTACTGAATCACTGACTCATACGTGCGTTTGACCCCGAATCATTCCAGTGGGTGCCCATTCCTCGTCCGGATCTTAAACTCATCGCGAGTCTAAGGTGGAAATGGTCATACGATTCTCTGAAAATTTTGAGTTTGTTTATTTATTTGTTGGGGAGTTTGGTTTTATTCTCTTTTACTTGTTTGTGTTTCCGTACACGAAAATATGACTTTTTGACAGAAGTTCAGAGGCCAGGTTTGGTGGGGATGACTGAGGGTGGACGACCTCCTTGGTAAGGAGGTCAGACCTGTCTCTAGAAGGATTTTCTTTAAGGTCTCGATTATTTATTACTTACGAAAGGAGCTGTGTGTTAAACCAACTTTGACCTCATAAGGTACAAACATTTAATTAAAGGGGGGTACGTCGGCTGGTTGATTAAACAGCTGTACAATTGTATTCGTCATCCAAGGGACTTCGGTAACGAACTAGATAATCGCGACGTCCTCCGATGCCCGGTCCGCAGGTCCCAGACCTTCTTACCAAAGGGACTACAAGATGAAATTAATTCCCGAGGAAGACCGGGAGAGGTCCGGTGTCGCATAAGTCTGAACTTTAGACGACTTCGCTCGGAAGTACCCCTACTTGTGTCAAACCCCTCCGACAGCGATGTCTCCGTCCCCGTAGTGTCGAGGGTCTCGTCCAGACACCCGTGGAGGGACGTAGACACGTACGGAGACCACTCCTGTCGGTGGGAATAAAGTTTCGTCTGCTCCTTCACTCCATACCTGACCGTGCCCTTCACAGACCCGAGTGTGTCACATTCTCTGTCTTCACCCTAGTTTAAGACTCGAGAGTCGTCACCCTATCGGCACACGGCACAACCCCTCACCATCGAAGACGGACCCCACGACCACCCCCCGCCACTCACGGGTTTCCGCAATCCTTACCGACAGACTTGAGGAAAAACCAACCTTTACTCTTTTTCCGAGACCCACGACGAGACGAAGTCGGTCTACACTGGTAGGAGGTGACCGGGGAGTGTATGTGTGTACCCTGAAAATTCCCGAATAGACCCCTGAAAGGACCATCAGGTCACCATTTCTTAGGACGGACGGTTACGTCCTCTGTGCCCAAGTTAGGGGTCAGGTCCTTCTAGCATACACGAAGCCTCGTTATTTCGGGCACGTGGTGTCGATGATTCGGACACGAGATCTGGGGTCTTCAGTGTTGACGACTCGGGCATACGACGTCAATGACTTCGGACACCCGGGACCTCAGACACGAGACGTCGTCCTCTTTGGCTCCGTGACGTTGGTCTCTCGTCGGGACTGAATGGTTTAGATCTCTTTTCGAGTAAGAGTTGTTGCTTCTGGGTCGTGTCAGTTTTTATGTATTTAATTTTTATTTCTTTATTTTTAAATTCTTTCTCGAAGAGACTTGGGGGACCGAGGCGACAGGGTCGAGGGTCGACACCCCCGCGGAAACCCGTAGAAGCTTGAGTGAAAGGGTAAAGGGTACTGAAGAGGTCATTTTTTGGGTACTTACCAAGCGAGGAAGGTTCGAAGGTCAACCTGGTCAGTCGTACACACACACATATGAGCTCACAGAGACTGTGGGGACGGGTGACAGACCCGGGACCAGCCCCAGCCAGTCCCGGGGGACCAGTCACGTCACAGGCTAGAGGTCGGGACCGTCGAGGGGTCGCGACCCGCAGGGATGGAACCAGTCCACTTCGAAAGGCGGTCTCGGAGACCACGTCTACTAGTCCACGAATCTCTTGTCCTTCGTGACGGAGAGCGGGAGGAAGAAGTCCCTGTCCCTGGGGTCCGCGGGGGACCACTAGAACGGGAAGAGTCTGTACCCGTGGACCTACTCCCTGGGACGCCTGCCTCCTCTCTGGGTCTCAGGTAGAGGGTCCTGCTGGACACGGAGACTCGGTCGAAACTTCGACGTGCACCCACCGCTACGGTCACCGGTACCGTCACCCTGTTCCACTGGGACCGAGGCCCATCGTCTGTCCACTGAGTCTGTGGGGGAGGTCGGGGAGGAGCCCCGGTGTACCACCCCAAGCCCCCCCGCCCCCTACTGCTCTCTTCGAGGTACGGTCTTGAAACTGGGTGGGTCGGTCCCGGTCCCGGAATCTTTCTTTTCCTTGGGACTTCCTGTACCGGGGATCCTACTCTTACGTCGCGATCCGACCCCGGACCCCCACCGTCCTCTGACTCCTCCACCCCTCGACCGACACCGGATCTCTCTGACTATTCTGATTCAGGGACGACGGCATACGTCGGTGACGTCTGCACTGGTTGACTAGAGTCGCAGAAGACGACGTCTCAGGTCAGGGTGGAGGAGGCCTTCGGGAGGGCCTGAGAGAGATCAGGGCGAGACCCGGTGGTGAGACGGAGGACGGGTGTAAGTAGTGACGTTCCTGGGGGAAGGGACATAGGAGTCGGGGAAAGGAAACGTGTAAGTCGAGACCTCCCTCCCCGTCCAAGATGAGAGACCCGTAGGGACCTCTGGACTCGACCTGACCGTACTTATCCCGTCCGTAGGTGCCCCCACCACTCTGTCTTGTTTATTCTTTCCCGAACGATCCGAGGGGCAGACCAGAGGTCCAGGTCGGGTCGGGGAGTTAAACCCGTGTCGTGTCGAGTCCCCTCACCCAGTGTCCGATCCGACCGAGACCCGAGTCGTCCAGGGTCCCACCTGGGTCCCCGAGTCTTGTTTGAGGGTCATCTCTCCCAAGTCCGGTTCCCCTCGCCCCTGGTCACTATCGACGAGTCCGGTCGGAAAGTACATCAGTCTCTGGAGGTCCTGATCTACCTTCCTTCCTTCCTTCCTTCCGACTCCAGGTAGGACTCCGTAGTGGAGACCCGTACTCTCGTCTGTGACTTAAAGGGTGTGCGACAGCTTAGACTTGGTCGACTGGAATTTCCGTAACACCGAGATTGTAGGGGTTCAACCTTCAGTCAGGGAACCCGGGGTCTCTCGAAGTGGGGAGGAAGAGTGATCCCGACTCGGAGAGTTGTCACAAGGGTTCCAGTCGACTTCGGGTTCTCACTCCCCTGGTGTGGGTCTTGGTGACACTAGTGCCGGAGGGGTTCTCCGGCTCCTCCGGTTCGTGTCCTGTCTCCCTGACTGAGAGCGGCTACGGTGGAACTGTGACGTTGACGAACACTGAGTGCCCCGGTCAGTCTCGGACCGGAGTAGGAGGTCGGCCATAAGAGAGGGAGTTTCCTGTACAGCCACAAATGCTGCCATATGTCATCTGTTTGGTTCCGGTAGACCCTTTTTAACACAAATGTGGACCTCTGTTCCTTTGACACCTTTGACTGTTATAGTCGTAGATATACATATCTGTGGCGGCAGATGTATATCGACAGCGTAAAGGGGGTCGTCCGGGCCTTTTGCGCGTCAGTACGGCCGTCCGAAATCGTGCACCGTCGGCTCAGTTGACCACCACAGGGGCTCACACCGGACGGAGGGCGACGACCCCGGGTGGACCGGTCCCTACCCACCCCCTGCGTCCCACGTCTCCGGTATGGAACAGAGTGTTTCCAGACCGACCATAGGTCCTCCTAGAGCGTCGGAAGTTACTAGTACGCAAGTTACCGGTCCAAAAAGGCCTACAAGAGCCAGAGTGACTGAAGTAGCACGTAATAGGACACTCCTACTTGTCAGTCTCTGGTCGCCGGGGGTGGAGGGTCCCTCCTACGTTACGGCCCAGAGACCGACCTGGACCCTTCTCTAAGAACCCATCTTGAACACCAGTGGTTTCCACTCTCTCGGATGTGTGTGCCTCTCGGGTGACACACACACGTGAAATGTCCGCGCCCGAGGAGATTGAGAGACTGTCGAGACCCTCCGACTCTTCTACCAGACTGGGTGTACCTCTTCTCAGTCGTCTCGAGGACGGAGCCCCTTTACGCGAACAAAGAGGGGAAACGTGTAAGAAAATTTTTCTAATTAATTTTAAACTTCAACCTCATACCAGCGAAATCGCTATATTATTAGACTTAGTCGATAAACAGCAACAACAAGTCAACGAGTCAACATACACTGAGAAACTCTAAGGTACCTGACGTCTTGTGGTCCGAAAGGACAGGAGGAGATAGAGGGTCTCAAACGAGTTTGAGTACAAGTAACTCAGCTACTACGGTAGGTTGACAGAGTAGGAGACAACGGGGGAAGAAGAGGACGGGAGTTAGAAAAGTCGTAGTCCCAGAAAAGGTTACTCAGTACGGTTTCTCTTCCCCCTTTTACACCTTTGTCACTGTCTGATAAAAGAACCCGAGGTTTTAGTGACGTCTGTCACTGACGTCGGTACTTTACTTTTCTGTGAACGAGGAACATTCCTTTCGATGCCGGTTGGATTTGTCGTATACTTTTTCGTTTCTGTAGTGAAACGGCTGTTTCCAGACATATCAGTTTCGATACCAAAAAGGTCATCATTATAAGCCTACTTAGTCGATATGTGTATGTATATACAGGGAAGGGAGATCTAGGAGAGAGGGTGACGGGGTCGGGTGTGAGATCTAATAGTGTCTCGCGACTCGATTCGAGGGGCACGATAAGTCGTCGAAGGGTGATCGATAGACTGCACGATCACACATATACGGTTACGATGATAGAGTTAAACAGTGTGGAGGAAGAGGGGAGAACGTGTGAGGAATATACCACCAAAGGAATTACAAACCCAAGGTCTTACTGAATAAAAACCTCGTGGACCGTTAGGTGAACCGAGTTCCTTTCTGACTGACGTCAAATAAAGATATCCGAGGTCGTGCTGATCCTCCAAATTCGTTCTGTCAAACGGGGAAGTAGGTTCTTGTGAACGTTGAAAGACAAGACCAAGACTGACGACGTTGTGACGAGGAGAGGTGCTCCACCATCATGAATTGACGAAAAATTTTTATCGTAACCACCCTTTTCCATCCTCACTCAATTGTTGAAACGATTCTGGGAGGTACACAAAGGTCCTCAGAATCCTTTCATCACTTATATATATATATATAAAAAACTTCCTCCAGACCTTTTTCATGGAGTGGATGAGATTCCTTTCATGTTTCGGAGGAGAAAACAAACAACTACACACTTTAAGGTGTTCATTTTGATGAGTCTCTCGACTGCTCATAAGTCACCAATTGTCTCAAGAGAGCATCTGTACTAGGTTAAGTTTGGGGTATTGTTACTCTCTACTGTACCCACCTCGACCTCGACACTTGACCCTTAGTCACACTAACTATGACTTGCGTAATGAGTTGAGGAACTTATGAATCGAAGGATAAACATTGACAACCCCACTCCTGCCTTTTATTACGTGGCGTACCCGACTGGAGTACGTTACTGTCCACGAACTTAACAGTCCCGACGTTTTTACAATAACACTTTTTTTCACTATATACTATTTTTGAGCAGTAAAAACGGCCGATAGTCTGACCCCGTAGCTCTACCCCAGAGACGGAATCTTTGAAACCAAAAGATGGGTAGGGTGGGGATGGAAGGGTCGTTACGGGAAGAGAAAGGTCCGGAATCGGAAGAAGTCTTTTTGTGTACCCGTACCCGGTCCCTCCCTGGAAAGTCCTTCAAGACACCTACCTTCATCGGTAGGAAGGAGGTCGGAGATTTTCATGAAGTGAAAACCTTCGTCGGGTTCCGTTAGTCCTGGGAGAGAGAACGTCTCCTACCCCCTAACCGACTTCTCCGATCTCCACGAGTTTCACTCCCTCACCTGAGGGACCGTCAGGGCACCGACTTTGAAGTGTTAGGTTACGTCGCCTACGTCCAAACTAGGGACCAGTCCCTCGATTCTAGGGTCCACGACGGTCTGAGCCGTATTTTTTGGGTTTGTATTTTGTCTTCGTTATCATACTGGTTAAGTTATTTCTGAAATTTTTTACCAGGTGTAATTTTTTTTTAGAAACAACAAATCAACTGTTCAGCACAGGCTGAGAAACCCTGGGGCACTTGACATCGTTCGGTCGGAGGACACAGGTACTTTAAGAGGTCCATTCTTATGACGTCAGACAACGGTAAAAGAGTAGGTTCCCCAGAAGACCTGGGTCCCTAGCTTGAACCCAGAGGATTCAGACCGGGGCCGTCCACCCGACAAAATGGGGACTCGGTGGACCCCTACCGACAATCTGTACATATTTAACGTCGTCGAGTCCCATTTACCGTCTGAGTCCGACGTCAGGCCTCTTCCGTTACCGTGGGGTGAGGTCATGAGAACGGACCTTTTAGGGTACCTGCCTTCTCGGACCATCGAACGTCAGGTACCCCAGCGATTCTCAGCCTGTGCTGACTCACTGAAGGGAAAGTGAAAAGTGAAAGTACGTAACCTCTTCCTTCACCGTTGGGTGAGGTCACAAGAACGGACCTCTTAGGGTCCCTGCCCCCTCGGACCATCCGACGGCAGATACCCCAGCGTGTCTCAGCCTGTACTGACTTCACTGAATCGTCATCGTCGTCGTCGTCCGACGTCAGACACTACCCCCACGGATCCAATCCCTTCTACCACCTGAGACCCTTCCGCCGGATCCCAAAGGTCCCGGACACCGAGGACCCCCTCGACCTTCACTACTCGACCCAATAGGACTTCGGATCCTCACTCCCCCAAGTCCTCTCCTTCACCCTGTTACCGGGGGTCTCCACTCCCCACGTCCCGAGACTCCGACCGGTCCCTCTCCGACCAATAGAAGGCCGAAGATCAGTCCGACGTCGAAAGGAGTCCGGGGTCCCTTCCACCCTCCTCCTACTTTCCCGACGAGAGTGAACCCTTTTGGGAGAAGACACGACGAGTCCGACCCGAGTCCTGGTCCACGTCCACTACCCGCCCCCCTGTTTCCTTCTCGTCAGTCATGTGGGTCGTGGTCCCCCCTCTCCCCTGGCCCCAGAACCCGGTTCAAGGGACCGTGGGTACACGGAGGACATGGGGACGGACGTGACCCGGTCCCGTAGGGCGTCCCAGGTCCTTCAGTGTCCCGCCCCGTAGGTGTAGAAGAGGGGCCCCTTCTCATGTGACATGACTGAGGGACCCCGGGCTCTCTTGACCCCAGGTGTGGGGTGTAGTCAAGACAATCAGACGTCAGTGCGGGACGGATGTGGAAGAGGGCTTAAGAAGTGACACCCCAGACACGGGACGGGTCAGGTCTGACCAGGAGGGAGACGGGTCGACGGGTTGTTCAAGGTGAACAACTTGAGTCCTTCGACAAATCCCGAGACCCACCATCCGCCCCGAGGTCGGACGTCTGGGTAGGCAGAGACTGATATTCCGGGGAGGAGTGGAGAACCGGAGGTGACCACCTACGGGGTCCCGAGTCGGAAACCAAGTATCGAGTAAGGACGAATTTGTGTGAGGGAACCACTAGAGTAGTTAGAACACTGAAAAATTTTTCTAAAACCGACGTGGTGGACCATACGTCCTAGAATCAAGGAACTGATCCCTAGCTTGGGTGTGGAGGACGTCACCTTCACGTCTCAGAATTAGAGACCTGGCGGTCCCTTCAGGGTCGACCACTGAAATTTATGGTACAGACTCGACTACTGGACAAGGTAGAGCGGAGGGATTTGAGGTCTGAGTTTGTGGCTGAGAGGGAGGAACAGTAGAGGTGACGACAGCAGGTAGAGTCCGGGTTGTGGGGTGCTTATTTCGAGGGTACTTCGCTTCGTCTGGGGAAGTTGGGACGGGGAGGTCTCCGAAGATGTGGAACGTAGCACCGTCACGGTAGGAAATCCGACGAGTCCGAGTCTGAGGGAAAGCTGAGGGTAAAACAGAGAGACAGGAGAATGGAGTAGGTAGTCTTTGAGATCACTCAAGGGAGAAGTCCTTTGATCTCAGACTTCGAGGAGGGGAGGTACGGCGGGGTGGGGGTGTCTACCCCTTAGGGAGGGGGTGGCGGACCCACACCGTAGGGAGGAGGGACCAGGGAGACGAGGACGGACCCGTCTCTGACGTGAGGTCCCTGACTCCCTCTCGTCCCCTCCGGGACTGATACCCCGAAGCCGGACACTGTTACTGGGTTGGTACCGGACAGGTGGGTGTCTGTAACGGACGACGACTTGTCTCGGACCCTATGTACTTCCGGGTTGTGAGCCCTGGGGTACCTCGAGGATTTCGGTGTTCGTAACTGTGTAACTGCGACCTCTTGGTTCCTTTACCCGTCTCTCACAGACGCTCAGGACCTCTACCCGGGTGACTGACGGGTCGGGGAACGACCCGGGGTGGACACGGTCCCTGTCGTTCGGTGGGTAGGGTAGAGTGGCCACGGGTGGACCTGACCTCGACATTTGGGGAGTCTGACGAGGACCCCTAAGACGGAGGTGCACCCTGTCCGACACCCAGGGGTGGGGAGCTTTAGAATTCGTCTTTGCACTCAAAACCGGTAAACCCGAGTCACTTGAGGACCACCCCCGTGGGAGTTCGGGACCCAGACGGGATACCATACCCCTGGACCCAAGGGACCGCACCCCTGGGCGACGTCCCAAATGGACCTGTCGAGGAGGTCAAACCTGAACCGTATCAGGTCCGACAACGCAAGGTGCACGAGTACTCCCCACACGCGGTCCTCGAGCACATCGCAGTCCTACATGGACCCCTAGACGCCCCCCTCCCTCCGTTCCGTCCTCTCTCCACCGCTACTTTACTCTCTGTCCCCTCTCTGTCTCGGGGCCTCTCCCTACCCCCTCGTCTCTGTCCCCAAGAGTCGTGGTTCCTGGAGGTGGCGTGAAGACTAGAGTCTGAGAAGACTAGAGTCTGAACCTCGGTCCCAGAACCCACCCTGCTCGGGGAGGTGGGGGTGGGAACCGGACGGGACGTCCGGACCGAGAGACGCCCAGCGTGGGGAGGACTAGGGTGGCGGGTCGGTGGGTGCACGCGTACGTGGGACCATCCCGTCGTCCGTCCCACCGCGTGGACCTTGTAACCTATCCACTCCTTCCAGAGGTCGCAGGAGAGGAGCGTTAGCCCGAACCGGAGCATCACGAACTCGTCGAACAGTTTCAGTGCCAAAACGAACGTCACGCGGTCCTAGACGTCCGACATGACCACCAACGCGTGCTTGAGGACCATCTACAACTCGTACCCGTCGTCCTACAGCTTGTCCAGCCGACGTTCCTCCGCCCCGAGTCGCCCGTCGTCCCCGTGGGAACCGCACCCCACTCCCCGACTACGGGAGGGGGTCCGGGAACCGGAGGGGTCGGGGAGGGCCCTCCAGGGTCTCTTTGGGGGACGGAAACCTCGGCTGGGACCGGGGTGGCGGGAGAGGATCCTCTCTGTCCGTCCCGAGTCCGTGACCCTAGTTAGTGTAGTCTTGGTGTCCCAAATCTCGGGATAGATCAGACTGTGGATCTCCAGGTCTCTTTCGTCCACACCTCCCACGACACCCCACGGGGGACCCGTGGAAAATCCTGTGTCCACGAAGAACGGACCAACAGTGATCAGGGTCACCGACAGTCGACCCAGGAGGGACGCACCCTTGACGAGAGGTGACATCCTTCGACGGGACGTGTTCGACCCGGGTACTGTCATGCCCTTCCGCCATACTTCCGGTCGGGGACGGAACTGACCCCTGGAGAGACTCCCGGTGGACCCAGGGTCTCGCGGACACCCCAACGGGAACCGGAGACAACATTAATGTAGGGGGGTCACGGGAGGGAGGAGGTCCACCGGAGGGAGGGTCTCACAGGGTAGACACTGACCCTGGACAGTCTCCGGTGTCCCACTCAGTCGTCGACCGAACCTTGGTCCAAAGGGTTGAGGGAACAAGGTCCCGAAAGGTGGGGTACTGTACGAAAGGACTCAGAGACAGGGGAGTGGACACCCAGGGGACAGGGACGGGAGGGTCGAGACGTCGGGGACGACCGGGTATTCAGAGTTGGAGGACCCACAGATCGTAGCAGGAAGGTCGAGAGCTTTCGGGTTTGGACGGGAAGTTGTGAACTATCCTACCCTACCTTGGAAATTTTGTCCCCAGGGGGTTGGAGGCCCAGTCGTGGAGGATAGTCTAGTCATCGTCACAATCTAATCTTTATTTCACGTGTTATTTACATGACACGAACTTTGTAGAACTTTAGTAAGGGGGTCAGGACCAGGTACCTTTTTGACAGAAGATACTTTAGTCAGGGACCATGGGTCTTCCAACCCCTGGTAACGAGATTTTGTAGTCGAACGACGACGACGACGACGATTCAACGAAGTCAACACAGACTGAGATATGTTGGGGTCTCTGCCGTCGGATGGTCCAAGGGGGCAGGGACCCTAAGAGGTCCGTTCTTGTGACTTCACCCAACGGTAAAGGAAGAGGTCACGTACTTTCACTTTTCACTTTCACTTAAACGAGTCAACACAGGCTGAGGATCGTTGGGGTACCTGACGACGGGTGGTCCGAGGAGGCAGGTACCCTAAAAGGTCCGTTCTCATGACCTCACCCCACGGTAACGGAAGAGGTTTGTAGTCGAATGATTGGGGTAATTTCTCTTTCTGGTACGTCGATCACTACTAATATGATTCACTTCATTCAGTCTGTCTCTTTCTGTTTGAGGTATACTATAGTGAATATACACCTTAGATTTATACTGTGCTTGAATATATGTTTTGTCTTTGTCTGAGTGTCTGAATCCCTTGTCTAAACACCAACGGTTCCCCCTCCCCCTATCCCCTACCTACCTCACACTCGAACCCAAATCGTAAACATTCAAAAATGCACATCTTGCCTATTTACTCTTCCAGCATGACATATCGTGTTCCGAAGGGACCGCCGAGTCACCATTTGTTCGACGGACGGTTCCGTCCTCTGTGTCCTCTGAGTCCAAACTAGGAACTCATCCCTTCTAGGGGACCTCCTCCTTTACCCATGGGTGAGGTCATAAGAAGAGCCCTTTTAGGGTACCTGTGTCCTCGGACCTCCCGAAGTCAGGTACCCCAACGGTTCTCAGACTCGTGCGTGTGTAGGTCACATATCGTGCTCCTTGATATAAGTTATTGGGCACTATTGGTATTACCTTTTCTTATAATGTTTTTCTTGTATAATATCCATATTGACTTAGTGAAACGATATGTCAACTTTACTTCTGTTATAACATTCAGTTGATATGAAGTTATTTTCCTTTTTTAAAGGAACATTGTTTGAGATTCACCCTCGAGAGTACGTTCCGTAGGTGGACAGGTCACCTAGTGGAGTAGTTAGGAATGCTCCTGTCTTTCGTGTCGGAAAAAGAAGAAGGATCACACACACACATACAAACGAATCAGCAATTCAGCACAGGTTGAGAAACACTGGGATACCCGACATCGGACGGTCCGAGGAGACAGGTACCTCAAAAAACCCGTTCTTATATCCTCGTCCAACGGTAAAGGAGAAGGTCCCCTAGAAGGACTGGGTTCCTAGTTTGGTGCCAAGAACACAGAGGACGTAACCGTCCGGACAAGAAATGGTGACTCAGTGGACGAAGAAGAAAACTGGAACCTCTTTTACCCAGATAAACTGGACTCTTTTTATCTTTATCACAAATGAGGGGCACCTTCAGAGGACCGGACACCCGTCCCTTCGGAGAGGAGAGAGTCACCAGGGAAGTGGAAGGACTCGGAAAAGGGAACTGAGGTGTCGTCTTCACTGTGTTGTGAGTGGAAAAGGACAACTTAATCCACCTTCCTTTTACGAGAGGTCCCACCCTCTCTGTTCTACGCTCTCCGTGAGGATTTGTAGTGAGAGTCCTCACTCCTGAACCTCTCTTTACACTGCCACCCATGACTCACCCCTCAGGTGGCGGGAACAAAGTCGGTAAGTCGGAGACCTGTGGATAGAGTCCCTTGAAGAGAGATTATACCTCTGGTGGAGTGTGCATCTGTGCTAACAAAGATCATTGTCGTCTTTCCGTCTCGTAGAAATTCTCGGTTCTTCCCCCTCTACAGACTCATCTACCACCGTCTAAGTGTCCCGGGACCTCGTGATGTGTCAGTAGTTTTTCGCAAGAAGTCGAACTCTTTCACGAATACGTTATTACAATTCATCTTTTTTTTTTGGGTGTCATTCTAAGTTTAAGATATAAGTCATACAAACGTTAATACATTTTACCCTTTTTTTTGTGGTTCTAGATACGTATCTTTTTTCTTAACCTTCCTTTGTTTGGGTTCACAAATGTCATCAATAGAAACCCTTCGTCTTGATACCGACTATAAAAATTGGTAAAGGAAGAAAAGACCTAAGAGCTTAAAAGAGTTTGCCCATGTATATAAAATAAAAATTTTTCCTTTTTGTCTATTTGATTTTTATATAGTGAAGGAGGGTCTTTACATCGAAAACGGTTAAACAAAAAGGAGGAGACTCGGGAGACTCCCAAAGACCCTCAAAAATTTCCCGGGGACACCATGTAAGACGTTCCTGTTTTCACAACGGTCGACCCTAACCTCTCCCCACCGGTGACATCTACCTGAAGGGTCCACCCCACCCCTACCTCCCCGTCTCCTGGGGACGGTCCCGACGATGAGTGGGTTCTGGTCGCACCCGGTCGACCTCTACGCCCGGAAGTCCGGAACCATTTTCTAGACCACGTTTTTGTACTACCAGAGCGACGTTCTTTTTCGTGTCCCAATTCGAGTCCGGTCCTGTAGGACAGGGAGGTTCGCAGGGGAGGGTGTTCAATTCCTTTAGAAGAGTCCACTGAATTGGACTTTTGGTCAAGTCACCCTACCTGATACATTAAACACCCCTGATTACGTTTTGTTTATTCGCTCGGGGAACAATTGTTTTACCAATTTTTAAAGTCCTACCCCGAAGGGACTCCCAGGTCACCAATTCTTAAGCGGAACGTTACGTTCCCTGTGGCCGACCTAGGGTCCAGCCCCTTCTAAGGTGTACGGTGCCTCGTGGTGCTGACGACTCGAACACGAGATCTCGGGCACTCAGCGTTGATGACTTCGGACGTACGGTGTGTCGGGCACGACGCGTTGTCATCTTCGGTGACGTTACTCTTCGGGCACTGGGAGTCACTTCTCGTCGGGAGTGAGTAGCGTTGATCTCTTTCGGACACATGTCGTTGCTTCTGGGTGGTGTCGACTGTTTGTTTTTTAATTCTTTTTTTACCAGAGGTTTTTTTATTTCACATAAAGTCCTACCACTGTCGTCTCGCATGTTAAGTCTTCCCGAGAAGAGTCGTACGTTAGTTTACGCCCAGTTCGACCGACTCTTCCCATCACGAGACCGACGACCGAAGGGATCGAGGGAGTTCAGGGACGACCGACTCCCACGGGGACTACCTAGGATCTCCTTCGATCCCGAAACTTCTTGAGTCTCCTTTTCGGTGAGTCTTCTTTTCAGGAGTACAATACTCCTGTACTGTCCTCGATCCCGAACTCTGGGTGTCTACCTCCGAGCTAGACGACGGAAAACGGGGAAGGGTGGTCACACTGGGACTCGTTCTACGGATTGTAGAGACTTGGTGTCCAGGAAGGTGCCTTTTGTGCCTCCACTTTACACGTAGATGACCTCGTCTCACTACGAGTCGTTTACGATCAAGAGGTGGTCGGGGAAAAACTTATTTATAATCTTTTCCCGTTTTTTTTTTTTTTTTTTTTTTTCTCCTTTCCTGTCTTTGGGTCTCAGAGATTTCACGGACGGAACAGTAGTGAACCTTACGACCCCCACGTGTATCAGAGTAATCCGGAGTCTCGTAAGGGGTCTGTCGGTGTAAACGGTACCGGGGTGAGGGCATAGGGGGAAGAGACGGGTGACGAGGGGTTGACCGACCAAGGTCTCTTGTCGGTTAGACACTCTTGTGTCTCTTGGGTTCTCTACCCGGTTAAAGACGAGGTAGGACGTCCCGGGGGGAGGAGGACAAGAAGGGAACGAGGACGAGTAGTGGGACCGAGGATGTCGGACTTCTGGACCCCCAGAGGGGTCGTACAGACCCGAACGGAACTTAGTGTCCCGTTCCGTTTTCTTGGTTTATACGGTTTCACACCCCTGAACAGGGACCACCAGGTCACCAATTCTAAGACATGAAGGTTTCGTCCCCCGTACCCCAAGTTAGGACCCAGTCCCTTGATCTAGGGTGGACACCACGTCGGTTTTTTTTAAGAAAAAAAAAATTGTACGCGAGGTGAGTACCTTTCCCTTTTACTCAGGGTCTCTCCTTCACACTCGAGGGTCCTCAACCCGGAGACCCGGGACAGAAGGGGAGAGGGACCTTGTAAGAGACAGAAAGAGACGGCATAGTGGTGGGGAGGTACCGTTGTGAGAGACGAGGGAGGGGTCCGAGAGGGTCACGGGACCCACTCCGGGACCACAAAAGGTCGAACCTCACGACAGTGACCCACGACAGGGAAGAGAGTCGTCAAACACGGGACTTCCGTTGGGGGGTGGTGGCACTCCAGAGTAAGAGTCCTGTTCTCGTTTCCTACCTTCCGCGACCCCCCAGCGGGGACCCGACGCTCCGTGTCCTCCGGTCACTCCCCGGACCTGGAGTGCACGTGCCTTCCGGACTCACCGTACCCCGAGGACCTGGGGTCTACCCAAACCTTACGGGACTCGTGGGGGTGAGACGTCCCTTTTGTGTCAGACTTCTCCCTTTCTTTTCTTTCTTTCTGACGTTCTCTTTTTCCCCACTCCCTCGACTCTCCTCCTCCCACCACCATTCTCTTGTCTTGTGTCGCGGACCCGAGACGTCTCGTCAGACATGACTAGTGTGGGGGTCCTGCAAGTCTTCCCTCCCGACCCCGGTCCCCCGGAAATTTTCCACAGTGACCTTTTCTAGGACGACGACCCCTTCTGACTTCCGTTTTCATCTTACTATCTCCTACTCTACCAACCTACCATAGTGACTGAGTCACCTGTACTCAAACTCGTTCAAGGACCTCTATCATCTCCCATCCCTTCGGACCGGATGACGTCATGTACCCCCAGCGTTTCTCACCCTGTGTTGGCTCGATGACTTGTTGTTCCATCACCTTTGTAAGGCTCAAGAGTAAGGACTCACACCAGGTCAGTAATGGCACTTAATTGATAGTAAAGGGACTTCAGGGTTCTCTTGTCCGGGGATCCCCACCACTGTGTCACTAAAGACCTGACCCCCGGGGTAAACTACCGACTTCAGTAGAAGTCAAAAGTCCGTCGCCCAGACGTTGTCTACGTGGACACTGGTCCTATTGAGACGGACAGGTACCGGGGACTTGATCAATAACTTGTCTATTTGTCCGTGGTACGGTTAGACTTCTCCAAATCAGTAGGTGTACCCTTCTAGGAAACCTTTTAAGTTTACTATGCCCAGACCCCACGTACCGTCACGTGTCTCCCCACTTACACCCGGGACTCCACCCCCTCCCACCTCCATCTTTCTGATAGTCCCAAAGGACTCCTCGGTCCGCCACTACTTACTGGGGTTCGTGACTGTCGTTCTGAGTCCCGGGGTGACGATCCCTCGGGGGAATATACCGACGTCCTTTGTGGTCCCTCCTTTGGGTGGGAGAATCTACGGTTGTCCCGTACCTGACCCTCTCATCGTGTCGTCCTTATACTATTTGACCTTGATATTTTTGTGTCAACTACTCCCGAGGTAAAAAGGAAACACAACCGGTAAACTTGTAGAAGAAAACTCTTGACGGTTCAGGACAGGTAAATGATAAAAGTCAAAATAATGAAATTTGATTGAGAAGTACAATTCACACTTTAGCCTGTAGATGTAACGTCTGATAAAAAAAAAAGAGTCGACAAAAGGTGACTAAAACACAAATCACAGAAAATTTCAAAAAGTCGGTACTTTAATTTTCTGCGAATGAGGAACCTTCTTTTCAATACTGGTTGGACGATGACGACGATTCATCTAAGTCAGCATCGTATAATTTTTCGTCTCTGTAATGAAACGGCTGATTCCAGGCAGATCAGTTCCGATACTAAAAAGGTCATCAGTACATGCCTACACTCTCAATCTGACACTTCTTCCGACTCGCAGCTTCTTAACTACGAAAACTTGACACCACAACCTCTTCTGAGAACTCTCAGGGAACCTGACGTTCCTCTAGGTTGGTCAGGTAAGACTTCCTCTAGTCGGGACCCTAAAGAAACCTTCCTTACTACGATTTCGACTTTGAGGTCATGAAACCGGTGGAGTACGTCTCAACTGAGTAACCTTTTCTGAGACTACGACCCTCCCTAACTCCCGTCCTCATCTTCCCCTGCTGTCTCCTACTCTACCGACCTACCGTAGTGACTGAGCTACCCGCACTCAGACTCACTTGAGGCCCTCAACCACTACCTGTCCCTCCGGACCGCACGACGCTAAGTACCCCAGCGTTTCTCAGCCTGTACTGACTCACTGACCTGACTTGACTTGACTTGCAAAAAGATGAAACGGTACTCCATGTGGTAAAAGATAGAAAAAAAAAAAAAAAGACGAAACTCGTGTAGAAAAGGGTGAGGATCTGACGTATGCGTGAGTAGACAATAAAAAAAAAAAAAAAATGTATATTTGCGAATTGATCCCCTGAAGGAAGTACCAGGTCACCGATTCTTAGATGGACGGTACGTCCCCTGTGTCCAATCTAGGAACCAGACCTTCTAAGGTGTACGAAGTCTCGTTGTTTCGGGTACACGGTGTTGATGACTCGGACACGAGATCTCGGGTCCTCGGAGTTGCTCTCTTCGATGGTGTTCTCTGCGGACTCGTGGTGTCGATCTCTCGTCGGGGGCAAGCGTTGATCTCTTTCGGGTGCGTCGTTGCTTCTGGAGTCAAGTCAAGTCAGGTCAGCGAGTCAGCACAGACTGAGAAACGCTGGGGTACCTAGCGTCGTGCGGTCCGGAGGGACACGTAGTGGTTGAGGGTCTCAAGTGAGTCTGAGCGCAGGTAGCTCAGGCACCACGGTAGGTCGGTAGAGTAGTGGATCACGTCGGTTTTATTTATTTATTTACTAAAATTTTTATGAATTGAGGTCAAATGAAACCACAACGAACCCTTATTTTCTATATTTACATTAGAAAGAGAGTCAAACCAATCGGTTGACGGGGTAAAATAAATAGGTTATGAGGTCGACAAAGGGGACGAAAAGTTTCGACTGAAATAACAATGATTTAAGAGTTTGTACACATTCAGACAAAGACTTGAAAGATAAAATGAAACTACCAGATAACCGGACAAGACCGTTATCACAGTCCGACAAAAACAATGAAAATTATATAAATATTCCGATATGACATAAAATTAATTACATCCTTTACAATGAAAGTAACAAGGAAAAAGTCTTGTACTAATAGTTAAATGTACATAAATAAGGAAGTCTACCTGAAATTTTAGTGAGACACTCCGACTTGAAGTTAACGTTAAAATAATTGAAATATCGTACAGAACCCACTTTACTGTATAAATACTGTACCTTAGAACGGTAGGTCTTACGACCGGGTGAAAAACAAAAACATGTCGGAGTGCAAATCTTCCTGAAAATATTAAAATTTACCAACTTTTTTTAGTTTTCACACAAAATACCATTCATTTTTAAGATATCTTAATGGTAAAATCGCAGGTAGTTATTTCCAAATGACATTGTATCGGTGTGGGTAAGTTGGCTAGTAATCCTAACGGATTCAGGTGTACGAAGCCTGTCTCTGGTAGACTGGGCGTTCCAGATTTTATAAATGGTAGACCGGGAACTGTCTTCTTGAGACGACTCTGGATCAAATACGCTTACGACAGGAACTTAACACGTCACGTGTCGCTCCCGTTGACATAAGATGCCGGCATAGGGAGGGGTGTCGAATAAATGTCACGTCGTCCCTTAGATTGTGTTTTCTTTAGTAATAAATTCACACTACTTACGATGTTTTCTCCCGGGACCTTTGTGTGTTGGTCCCTTCTCTTCGGTTACCCTTGTTCCCCGTACCCCACCAGCCTCTGTAGGTTCTTTTTGTACTTCCTTCTCATCCTCTCTCGACAACATTCCTTTTGTCCCTCCTGTCATCCTACCCCTCTTAAACTCCCTCTCCTTCGCTGGACAGATGAACCCTTCGCGAGTAAAAAGGACCAAGGGAAGAACTCGGGTCTTTCCTCACACTGAGTGGGTTCGGCAAGAGTCTAGGTGTCCCGACCCGACCTCCTCCTCCCGTCTTGGTCCGGAGAAGTGAGAACGGGACGGGAGATGGGCAGGGAGGAGTGAGGGGTCGGGTACGTCTGCACTGCTTACCTACCGTCGTATGAGGGAGTACCTCGGAGTGGTAGGAAGAGTCGGGCCCTGAGGGTCGGTGACGGTTAGTTAGTCTCACCGTAGTTCCATGGTTGGTAGACAGTGGGCCCGTCCTACAAGGGTAGTACCCCGGTACGGACACCAAGGGTCGTGTACAACGGCCCGTTACAAAAATAATTTCCCTTTGTCAGGTTCAGAGACGCGAGTAACGAACCCATTTGTTTTGGACGACGTCCACAAATGAAGTTTCTAACGAGGAGGGGAGAGGAGGTGGGAGGCGATAACATCTTCGTGTGTTAATTGGGGGAGGGGGCAAGGCATCGTGGGAGGTCCTTAGACGGTCGGACCTCTCTCCGGAGAAAGAAGAGTTCCTGAAGAAAATTCCTCGAGGCCGTTTACTTTAGTGGTTTCATCGTAGTCCAAAGGTCACACCGACTTAGTGACTTAAGTAAAACCGGACTTTCGTTTGGGTCCCCCTTCAGTGCACATCTTTGTGGAAGATCACTCACCCGACCGTCGGAGACGGGAACCGGACACCGTGTGTGCCTGGAGACACGACACCAGGTTCCGTCCCTCTGGGGTCTCTAAGTGTCGTGAATGCGTCGTTCTCCCCTCCGACCCGAGTGTGCGTTGTCTTTCAAGAGTTATCACGTCTTCACCCACCCACCCCCCACGCACGGTTCTGGACCCAACACTACTCGTGCGCAACCCCTTTTCCTCCTACCCCCATTCGTTTCTAGGTCGGGTAGTAAATTATCCCGTCGTCCCCGTTCGTCTCCGGAACTACATTTTGCCTTGACTTAATTTCAGTGTCGGGTGACCTTGGGACTCGTGCAGGATAGGTAGTGGAGAGACTCGAGACTACGGTCGGACTACCCCGTAGAGGGTCCTAGCCTTTAGTGAGTCCGGTTCACGAGTCTGTCGGACCGTACTTCGGCCGGGACGTTTCGAATTACACCACTCCCGTCAGGTCTTGTAAGTCAGTACGTGTCTTCGACACTTCACGACGATAAAAAATTACTTTTTTAGTTAGTGTGACCAGAGACGAGTGTGTTTCGTTTCACCAATTCTGTCACTGTGAATATGACAGGGTACGTGTGTCACCTAGTACGTCACTCCACACTTGTTATTCTTCCGTCAGTACAAGTCCTGAAGGGTTGACCAGGTCGCCGATTCTGAGACACGAACGTTAAGTCCCCGGGTCCAAGCTAGGGACCAACCCCTTGATCTCGGGTGTACGACGTCGATTCCCGGACTTACAGTGCTCTTCTAGGGTGCATGACGTCGATTCTGGGTCGTGTCGGTTCGTTTATGTAATTTTATTTCGTTGAAACATTCCGGGTCACTAAGTCAAAGATGTTCCAAAAGACTCCGATCTTCGGCGAGGGGAGGAAGACGAGGGTGGAGGTGACACAGGGACATGGGACTGTAGAGGAGGTGTAGGTACTCCGGTCGGACCAGGAAGAGGGTCGGTGGAAGTCGTAGAGTCGAGTTGGAGAATCTTAGTCTGGGCGCAGGTGACCGAAGGGGTAGAGGAGGACCCACTGTGTGTTCAGGAATTTGAACGATGTCGTGGGACCGTCCATTTCCCCGTCTCGTCCCGGATCCCCTCCACTGGGACCCAGGGTTTGTGGAGACGTCTTGTGATCGACCTTGATCACTTCACTGACTTGTTACTGATACGATTTCCTTCACGTCGGCTTGTTTATTGGGCCTCGTGTATATTAAATGAAATTAAGGATCTACTCTTAGCAAACATTTATCGTGAGAACTACAAAAATACAAACAACGAAAATGGATCAAATGCGGTAAAATAACCGATGGTGTTTCGAGGAAATTCGGTGAAGGATTCTGACGGGAAAAGTTTTCTCCACCTGTCGTCTTCCCGTTGACAGTCGAGTCGGAAAACTCCGTGATGGTTGGAGTGTGTTTGTGGGCTCCAGTGGTAAACCCTTTCATTGGGACGAATAAATTGAATATACGTCTCACGTAGTACTCTTTGTGACCTGACCTTCTTTGTGTTCGACCTTAGTTCTAACGGCCCTCTTTATAGTTATTGGAGTCTATACGTCTACTGTGGTGGGAATACAGTCTTTCACTTCTCCTTGATTTCTCGGAGAACTACTTTCACTTTCTCCTCTCACTTTTTCAACCGGATTTCGAGTTGTAAGTCTTTTGCTTCTAGTACCGTAGACCAGGGTAGTGAAGTACCCTTTATCTACCCCTTTGTCACCTTTGTCACGGTCTGAAATAAAAAAACCCGAGGTTTTAGTGACGTCTACCACTAAGGTGGGTACTTTAATTTTCTGGTTTTCAATACTGATTGGATCTATCGTATAAGTTTTCGTCTCTGTAATGAAACGGCTGATTCCAGGCAGATCAGTTCCGATACCAAAAAAGACACCAGTACGTACCTACACTCTCAACCTGACACTTCTTCCGACTCGCGTCTTCTTAACTACGAAAACTTAACACCACAACCTCTTCTGAGAACTCTCAGGGAACCTGGTGTTCCTCTAGATTGGTTAGGTAAGACTTCCTCTAGTCGGGACCCTAAAGAAACCTTCCTTACTACGATTTCGACTTCGAGGTCATGAAACCGGTGGAGTACACTTCTCAACTGAGTAACCTTTTCTGACTACGACCCTCCCTAACCCCCGTCCTCCTCTTCCCCTGCTGTCTCCTACTCTACCGACCTACCGTAGTGACTGAGCTACCTACACTCAGACTCACTTGAGGCCCTCAACCACTACCTGTCCCTCCGGATCGCACGACGCTAAGCACCCCAGGGTTTCTCAACCTGTGCTGACTCGCTGACTTGACTTGACTTGGTGAAAATATACCATACACCCATTGCACCATGTTTCGACTTGAGATTACTCGGACTTTTAAGATTTTTAAATCTGGACAAAGAACTAGTGATACTGCTACGATAATTCTATCTCCTTACCTTGTTCGAACCAAAAAACATCGAACTAAATATTGAACATTTGTAAATTAAGTTGAGAACAGGGTGCACCACGGTCGCCATTACTTGGGTAGAAAGTTATGTCCTTTGTAAATTAGGTCCCAAAGAATTGGAACCGAACTAATAAAAATAACTAACTAAAAAAAGACCGCGTATCCTAGAATCGAGGGACTCGCCCCTAGTTTGGACGTGGGGGACGTCACCCTCGAGCCACAGAATTGGTGACCTGGTGGTCCCATAACCGTGCTAATAAAGACCACCTTATTAAGAAACGACCCCAGCCCCGCACCCCACCCCTTGACGAGACACGTGACATCGTACAACTCGTAGTAGAGACTGGAGATGGGTGATCTACGATGAACGTTTGAGGAGGGTGTTGGGGGAGTGGTTCAAGACTGTTAGTTTTTGCAGAGGGCTATAACGGGGTCGACTTGGGGACTCAAATCTGTAGATGAGACACCCGGAGACAGACATAGGACGGCCATTGCCAGTCTTGTGACCGAAGATCCGGGCTCTGGAGCCCGCCGGAGGAAGGAAAGACCCGACAAAGGAGGAGGAGTGAACCGCCCTTGATTTCCTCTCGAACGTCAGTTCAAGTAACGACCGGTTCGAGGGGGGAGGACGGAACCGGTTCACGAGGCTCCGTCGCCACCACCACCACCACCACCACCCCTACCCACGCCCGTCCCTGACTCCAAGTCCACGAGTGGACAAGTCCTTCTACGACGACTGTAGCAGCACGCACTACCCCCCGAAGAACCTCGACCGCCGGTAGGCGTCGCCCGCGTCCTTCAACAAGTGGTCATACACGTCGACGACGTGCATGAGCCGGAGCCGGAGGTCGTACGACTTGTGGTGGACCAAGGAGAACGCGTACGACAGACGCACGCCGCTGGCCTACATCAGGACCTACTACCAGAAGGTGAACGCGGCCGTATCGGTCGGGGCGTCCTTCGAGACGTGGACCCGCGGCTCTGGCCCCCTCTCGGCGGGTAGTCGGAGGCGACGGACCCAGAAAGGTCCTGGTTCCGAGACAGTAGGGGACGCGAATCCCTTTCTCGAGTCCGTTTCCATCCGGACCACGGGGACGGACGCACCACGACCCGCACTGGAGCCCCGGGAGATACAGGTGAAAGGTAGACACGGGACTTCAATTCCTCTACTACCGACCTGAGTTCACACCAGGGGTCTGTCCGTCGAAGTCGTAGAGAACTCTAAGACAATCTTTACGGTTGGGGTCCTGGGTGGGGTCTGGAGACACAAGTTTGGTCCAGGGGGTCCAACGAGACCATCGTAGGGGTCTGCCTCCCTTTTACACCGAGGTTCAGGGGTGGTACCCTCCCCGGAGCTCTTCTCTCTCGACGGTCCGACACGGTCCACCTCGAGTGTGAAGAGTAGATTACTGACCGGACTCTTGGGACTTCAAAGTCAAATTCGAACAGACCTGTCTCCCGCTAATAGTGTAACTTGACTTATACCGTCTACTCAAGTAGAGTACGAACCTGGAGTAGTCGTCCTCGGTCTCCGAGAGAAGACGGAGACGCCCCTCTTTACTTGTACCACTGAACTCAACCCGACGAACCGAACCGGAGCAAAACCGCTCTTGAACCCTTCCCGGAACTAAGGGTCTGAGTCTCCTGACACACTTCTAGAGATACGAAGGTCAGTTCCGAGGAGTGGTAAGGACGACGACTCAACACCCGTTCGAGTCCCTAACGTGCCCCTCCCGGGTCCCGGGGTCCTTGTTTCCACGACGTACCACGACCCAACCTCTCCCCTAGGACCCCTAGGTCCCCGACGGACAACTCCACAAGTAGTTTTAGGAGAGTCGACTTTTCCCGTGACCGGTACTTGTCGTTCACGCCGGAAGACTCACGTCTGGACACCGGTCCCGGCAGACGGGACCCGTCAGGACGTACATCTAGTATCCACCCCTCCTCGCCGAACTGGAGCGGTGTTGTCGAGAGAGACTTCTATCCTCCGGAGAGACCTATTTCACCCTCCCCGAACGAGTCTCCGGGGTCTTTCCACTGTTATTTTCCTCCTGTCACGTAAAGTCGACCTGAATTGTTTTACAAGGGTGGTCTTACCGACAGTTTTACCCCGCCCTTCAGGTCACCCCGGTGCCTTCTCTTCCGTCCGGTTGCGTAGGGACACACCCATCCCGAACCAAGTCTAGGGACCACCGTGACCACCGTTCAGGGTTACAGGTATCCCATGGTCCCCCAGGATACCTAGTATCCACCCGTCCGTGGACCAGATCTCGGTCGTTTGTGACACCCGTCCTCCGTCCGGACCCCGACGTCCTGGAGGACGAAAAGGTTCTCTACCAGACAGGGTCACTGGCTTCTACTCCCGAGACCTCGAGTCATCGGCCCCAAATTTACAGCGAAACGATTATGGACCCACACACTGGACTCGTTCCGTGAAACGGGAATACCCGAAGACATGGGAGTAGACACTTTACGTCTGTTATTAGTTTGAGGTCTCCCGAGAGTCAAGCCTTCTCTAATTAGACGTATGTAGAGGATCTTATCACAGACCGTGTACCTTTCATGCATTCCCTACAATCGAGAAAGATAAAGACTCATTGGTCTTTATGTCTGAAAAAAAAAAAATTACACTTTACAAATCGCAAATATCGTGGCCGTTGTGTAATTTTTCCCCCCTTTTTGTGGCATACCCGATTTTTGGGGTTTGTGTGACCCTCCGACTTGAACCGGACACTCTTCGGTCAAACGTCGAAGACCAGACATACCACGACCCCAGGAAAATACGAGAACTGTTCCTCCCAAAAGACCAAAGTGAACAAAAAGAATCCCACTCAGTCCGAGGGGACGAAGTTCAGACCGGTCGACGTTTGTGTCTGGTACAAGAAGGGGACGTGTCCCACCCGGTACCACGACCAGTCATAGGGACGGTGACCCGTCGAAAGACCATGGGGGACTCTACAGGTGGGGAGGACCTGAGGTTGTCTCATTTTGGTCGACCTGATTGGGACCACGCAGTGTCTCCAGCCAAGGGGTACGACTGGAGACGACCCCTGACTTCCCATGTCAACCCTCTCCGTCACAAACGTCCTGTCACCGACCCCACTCCGCCCTGCCCGTCCGTGCGTTCCAAACCTCCTACCTTCTCACCGGACCCCAGAGTGACTCCGACGGGTCCCAGCACTCCTTTCGAGCGTCGATACTCAGAGTGTCGGACCCGAGGACGGGACCGAGTTAGGTGAGAAAGTAGAAAACCCCGGACCCAAAAGGATAGATAGTTTACCCGACTTGCTGGGATGGAGTGTCTCTGTCGGACTTCTTTTCCGAACTCCTCCACGGCCAGTCTCCACTCCCGATAACCAAGACGGAAACCTCACGTTCACCTTCCGGTGTGACCCTCGTCACCCTGTCGTCCACCTGTGCCCCGACACGGCCCCCACCCCGAGAGATCTCTCCTGGCCCCGTCGAAGCGGTCGGGACTCCCTGCCATGTCTGGAAGAACTAAAAAAACTACAGTGACAGAAGCAGCAACCCCCACTGCCAGACCCACCTGACCTACGCGAGTAACAGGAACTCGTCTCTACGCTAGACGTTGTCTTTGTACCCAGTCGAAGACCCCCACCCCCCCGACGCCGTCGCCCGCCTTCAGGGTGGGGAGGTCCATGGTGGTCCGCGTCGCACCACCCGTCCACGGGAGGGTGCGTGAGGTACTCCGGTCTCCATGACGTCGAGGACAGGCGGGCTCCAATGTTCGGTCTGTAGACACTCATTCGCGACCTGGACCACGGACAGGTGGTCCCAGGTCCCGTCGGCCCTAGACTGAGACTCACTGGGACCCGCCCCGTGGGAGTCCCGACGTCCGTTAGGGAAACATTAGACCCTCGAAACCAGGTTTAGACACTAGTAGAAGGAATGAAGGATTTGGAAGTCAAGGAAATAGAAGTTTAAAGATAACACCATTTTATCTACATTGTATTTTAAATGACAAAATTGGCCAAAATTCACGTGTCGAGTCATCGTAGTTCAAGTAAGTGTGACGACACGTTGGTAGACGAGGTAGACAGAGGTCTTGAAAGAGTAGGAGGGGTTGAGACAGGGGTAAATTTGTGATTGAAGAGTCGGGGACCGTGGGTGGCAAGATGAAAGACACTTAGACTACAGAGATCCACGGAACGGATTCACCTTAGTCTGCCATAAACAGATGGACACAGACGGAATAAAGTGGTCGTATTCCAAGGGGATACAGTCTGGTCCACAGTCTGAAGGGAAGGAAACATTCCGACTCATTATAGGTGACATAACAACAAATCAACGAGTCATCACAGACTGAGAAACGTTGAGGTACCTGGTATCAGACGGTCCGAGGAGATAGGTACCCTAAAAGATCCGTTCTTATGACCTCACCCAACGGTAAAGGAAGAGGTCCCCTAGAAAGACAGGGTCCCTAGGTTGACAAGAGTTCGTGACTGTCCGCCTAAAAAGTGACGACTCGGTGGTCCCGGTAACATACATGTTTGGGATAAAACACTAGGTAAGTAGGTAGTTACCTGTGAACCCATCAGGGAAACAAAAAAGTTTGTTTTGACAGGACCTTGGGGTCGTCCTGAAGTCAACCTTCGTGACGACCGAACGGACAGGGGAGGGCCCTGTTGGGACTTCCTGAAGAGACTGAACCTCGAGAGAAACCTTGTGTCGGACCCTTGACGACCGGATCTTTTTACCTTGTCGGGAAATTTGCTCGCAACCTCGACTAGATTCTTAGATATAAACGGTCTAAACCCTAGTCTGTCCAGACGGGTCGACGTTCTTATTTCGGTTGTGCCACAGCGGGTCTTCTCCACGGAATTCGGTGTGACACCGACCCCCGGAGTCCGTGAGGAGTCCACCTGTCCGATCGGCACATCGGAGGGACCACCCCGAGGAAGTGCGGTAGGGTCTCAGACGTTCAAAGACAACCCCTAGGGAGTGATCCCAAGGGTCCCGAAGCTTGAAAGGGCACTTTTACGACCGTACGTACGTATGATTCAGTCAAGTCAGTATAGGTTAAGAAACGTTGAGATACCTAACATCGGGCGGTTCGAGGAGACAGTTACCCTAAGAGGTCCGTTCTTATGACCTCACCCAACGGTAAAGGGAGAGATCCCTTAGAAGGGCTGGGTCCCTAACTTGGGCACAGAGAACCAGAGGACGTCACCGTCCGCCTAAGAAATGGTGATCACGGTGCACCCTTCGGGCTTTTACGACTATGACGGACACATAAGGTAGTACTGATACCATAGACACCCCCTTCCTGGTGTGGTAAAGTAAGTAAACACCCAAGGCCCACGGATCGCACCCCAACCACCGACTGTCTATAAGTAACCACTGTCTTTATTCAGTTAATCTCTTCCCAGTCTTGGTGTCGTCGCTGTTTTTGGAGTTAGTGTCCTTTTGCGGTGTCAGTGACTCGGGGTGTGTCGGGTCCCCTGAGGTGTTTGTGACGGTGTTTCGGAGGTGAGGAGAAGTCTCGTGCACCGAAACAGGGGAGTTCCGGTGAACCACTTGACGTCTTACTTACCCGAGAGTGTTAACTCGCTTGACTCGTGAGACTTTCGTTTTACCTTGTCAATGGGCGAGAGGTGAGCGCCCAACGATTTTAATGGGGTCGGATACGAACTTCTCGCCGACTTTTATAGATTGACTCTGTATAAGTCGCGGCTGTGTCCGAAAAGAAGGAAGAGGGGGTGGGGGGTGGAAAAGAAAGCTAAGAGACCCTTGTAGACGTGTCACTTTATTTCCGACCAAGAAACTAGACATAAAATTTCCCGACTCCTTGTGTACACTTGTGCGTGTGCGTGTCCGTCCGAGAATCTCTCGGCTCTCTACGTCCTTACGGGTCAGTTAGGGGTGTAAACTGGACTAATAATAGTGGAAGGCGAAAGAAACGGTGAAAACTCGAAACGTACACCTTGGTAAAAAAAAGAAATCGTACCCCCTAACACACACACGCACACGACACACACACACAGACACAGACAGGACATAAATTTGGACCGTGAATAGAGTCTTTCTCCGTAAGGTCCTGTACGTGAGTCGTCCCTGGTCCCGTTTTTTATCTACGTTAATCCAGTCCGCGATACGACGTACGTGTCGTGGTGACCGTCGGCGCCTCGGAGACAAGTTCCTAGTAGTCCAGGCCCCACCCCCAATCTCGAGATCACGCCCTCAACGTTCGGACCCTGGGGCGTGTTCAGGACCCGACACCGGGTAGAGACGGACCTCGCTCCCAGTCCACTCGGGTGCCTCCGTCGGAAAGAGACTGGGACCACCCAGAGGAGACCTCTACCAAGACGAAACCTGGAGCCAAACGAACGATCTGCAGGTCCCAGACGAGTCAACTGGGAACATCTACTTCCGGTGCGTCTCACCCCTGAAACCGAGTACGGATGGAGTGGCTGATCTCAAATCGAAGCCGACGGACTGGTCCGAGTTTCGGTCCACAGAGACGACCTGGGACGGGTCAGCGGTGGCCACCAGACCGAAGGAACTAGGTAGTCTCCTTTTGGGGCGAACGGTGGGGTTAAAACTCTGTGTCACGTAGTCGAAGACGGGGTAGGACGAGGGAAGAGTTCTCCGTCACAGAAATCAGGTCTTAGGTAAATCAGTCTCGTCAGTAAGTACCACCTTAATTGGGTCCACAAAAGGAGAAACAATGGACGGTTCCAAAATGATTCTGGAAACATTAAGGAACAAAAAGTCTATCGACGGTGTGTCGAGTCAAGAAGGAGGGGGAAAAAAAAAGGAATTCAAAAAACTAGAACAGATCTCTCTACACCCTAGATCAAGGGACACGTACACGCGAATCAGTGAGCGAGAACAGGCTGAGATACCCTGGGAGACCTGACATCGGATGTTTCCAGGCATATCAGTTTCGATACTAAAAAAGGTCATCAGTATAAACCTACACTCTCGACCTGTTATTTTTTCCGACTCGTGACTTCTTGACTACGAGGACGTAAAACCCCCCGAAGGGACCACCGAGTCTACCATTACTTAGACGGGTGTTACACCCTCTGGCCCCAAATTAGGGACCCAGTCCTGCTGGGGAACCTCTTTCCTTACCGTTGGGTAAGGTCATAAGAACGGGTCTCTTAGGGTACCTGTCTCTTCGGACCACCCGATGTCAGGTACCCCCAGTGTTTCTCAGTATGTACTGACTCGTTAATTGTGTGTGTAACACTGGAGGACCACTCTACTCCGGCACTCTCCGCTAGTCTAGTAGCACACCTCCAAACTTGTCGACCGCTCCCCGTAGATTCCCGACTCTCAGTCGTAGAGAGTCCATTTACTCTTAACGCCCCTACGACAATTTCACGTCCAAGACTGAGCCCTATACCCACCCTGGGGTCCAAGACGTAAAGACTACCCGGTATAGTGTGAAACTCATCACTTCTAGATCTTCTGAATTGGATCGTTCTGATCTTCTGATCAAGATCTTCAAAATCTTCTGAATTAGTCGGAGGTCTGCCGGTGCCGTCCGTCTTCCTTCCCTAACAGAACCTCGACTCGGACTCGGGTGTGAGACTCCTGAATGGTCGGTCCGAGACCGGGGTGTGGGCGGGGGAATCAGGTACACCAACAGTCGTCTCATTGGTCCTCGAACGGTTAGTCACTGTAGTGAACTAGAAGTGTTGAAACAGTCGATCACTATTTTTCGGATAAGAAGTCTTTCTTCCAACTCGCGGCTTCTTAACTACGAAAGCTTGACACCACGACCTCTTCTGAGAACTCTCAGAAAACCCGTCGTTCCTCTAGTTTGGTCAGTTAGGATGTCCTTTAGTTGGGACTTATAAGTAACCTTCCTGACTACGACTTCGACTTTGAGGTTATGAAACCGGTGGACTACATTTCTCGACTGAGTGACCTTTTCCAGGACTACGACCCTTTCTAACTTCCGTCCTTCTCTCCACCTCCTGTCTCCTACTCTACCAACCTACCGTTGTAACAGAGTTTCCTGTACTCAAACTCGTTTGAGGCCCTCTATCACTTCCTGGGCCTTCGGACCATACGACGTCAGGTGCCCTAGTGTTTCTCGACCTGTGCTGAATCGTTGATTTGTTGTTGTGCCTGTTTCCACGTCTCTCTGACCCCCTGAACGAAGTCCAACGTCGACAATGCTGCGTCTCCACCCGAAACTTGGGTCTAGACTGGTGGGCTGGAAAGGTGACCCGGTCGTAGTGACTAAAATTCAAACCCCGACCGTGTCGATAACGACCCTCGCCCAGGGAGGACGGGTGGGACACAGAGGGACTTGGACCCCTCGTGCCCACACTCCGACCTCCGGCCCTAGGGGCCGGTCGGAGGAGACGAGGGCCCCAACGCCAGTGGAGACGGAAGTCAGCGAGCTAGAGGTGGAGGGGCAGGAGCTAGACGACGGCGTCGACGAACCGGTGGCAGAAGAGCCAGAGGTGCTAGACGTCGTCCACGTCCATAAAAACGTAGTCGCGGAGCACGAGGCACCGGTCCCAGGCCATCGACGCCTCTCTCCCTCTCCCGTCCATCCCGTGACGTGGGTGTCCTCGGCCGACGGAGAGACCCCAGTGGTCACTGGAGGGTGAATTTAACTCCCATGTGACAAGTCAGGCCTTAGATGACTGGATGGATGGTCCAAGGGTCCTACGTCGACCAATCACCACACGGACGAATCTCTGTCACCGAAAACAGTGTTTGAGTCTTCGGTGAAGTGTGTTCAAGAAATTCAGGGACTCTTGAATACCCCCTCTGGGAGTACCGTTTTACCCTGTTATTAACGAAGGGATGTTCGGGGGTCCTACCTCTACTCCTAGGGTCCTCCGACTCCCGTCCCTTTGTCGAAACGAGATCCTCTCCCCGATACATTGCCTCCGCCACCCGTCACCTCTGACCAGGGAACTACCACAGTCTCCTCCTCCGAGACGCGTCGCCACGAGACTTCCCCGCCCCTCCCCACCGCCCTTTTCGACCGTCGAAGAGGAGTCCCCCCACGGTCCCCGTCTCCCACCCGTCTCCTGGACCTCGGACACGGATCTCCTTTTGTGGACTAGGAGTTTAGTTTCGAGGTACGAACGAGGGGGTAGGGGAAGATCTCCATTTACTGTTCGATGTTCTCTCTTGAGAAACCAATTTTATTCCGAAACCATGTAGAGAATATTACTTGAATTTGATCTTATAGTCCACAATTACAAAAGGGTTGAAGGGTTCTCCGAATTAATAGAACTGAACGTTTCCTTTACGTCAGCTCTTGTCCTTCCTGAGGCAAAAGTGTGACGACCAGAGAGGAGGAAAGAGATGGTCACACTTTTAAGTCTCGGAAGCAGTCAAACAAGAATCACCACGAAGTCTTGACCCTAGACCTCAGAATGACCGTCCTGCCAAACCAGACAAAAACGGAGGGAAAGAAGGGAAGGGGACAGAAGTGACGGACGGAGGGAACGGAGGAGGAGGGGGTCAAAAGACAAATTTTTTTTACAAAATAACCTCATATCGACGAAATGGCACAACACAATCAAGGACGACATGTCGTTTCACTAAGTAGGTATACATATGTATATAGGGGAGAAAAACCTCAAGGAAGGGAAAATCCAGTGGCGTCTCGGGACTCAACTCAAGGGACACGACAGGTCGTCCAAGAGCAATCAGTAGACAAAGTATGTATCGTCACATATGTACAGATAGGGTTAGCGGGTCAAGGAGGGGGACGAGGACGGGGAAGCCACAGGTATTCAAACGAGAGATATAGACACTGAGATAAAGACGGAACGTTTATTCAAGTAATCATGGTAAAAAGGTCTAAGGTGTATATTCACTATAATATACTTTAAACAAAAAGAGAAAGACTGAATGAACTGAGACATACTGTGTGCGATCCAGGTAGACGTGAAGACACGTCGTGGCAGAAATATCTGAGTGTCTAAGAGTCTCGACCCTCCTTTGAGTCCTTAGTGCTTTCCGGTTGACAGAGTAAAATATTTGTTTCTTTGACTCCCGGTCTCTCCCCTTCACTGAACGGGGGGACTAACTGTCAATCAGTGACTCGCAGCTTCGACCTCGACCTTAGCGTGGTTCAAGGCCTTCTCAGCCCAGACTCGAGAGGTGCACCGGCAGACCAAAGGTAGATCAAGAGGAATGACTCGAGGTCTGGTGTTCGGTGTGAACCACAACGTAAAATATGTAGCGACATGTCTGTGTATCGGGTCTCCGTAGGGTATTATGATCTGATGATACGTATGTCACCGTCTCCTGTAACACCGACAGGGACAAGGATATGATACACGAATAAAAACATGTATGGAACAAAGATGGTACAACACAGTTTCACTTTCACAATCAGCGAGTCAGGAGAGGCTGAAAAAATACCAGAGTACCTGACATCGGGAGGTCTGGTGGTACCTTTGGGATCCCGGTCCGTTGGACCAGGTGTTTAATTTCTACGGAGACGTTTGCGCAGATCTGGACGTGCGAGCCACGGTCTGACCTGGGACGACCGAAGAGAGTCGGGAAGTCAGACACGATACCAACAGGTAGGCGTATCGTAGACTGAACTTCTCGAAGACTCACCGGTATCGAAGACCCAGCTGTGGTCGGTCCCTGTCGAGTGACAGAGAGACGTCCATAGAGTACCCGGTTTTACTGGTGGAGAGAATCTGTCGGATTGACATCGGAGTCTCCGATCAAAAATAGAAGGGGAAATTACACGACCGGGTTTCGTTTTTTCGGACACAGGCTCAGGTCACACCGGAACCGTTCTTATCTCCTCAGTCGTAACCAAACCCTGAAGACCAGAAAGGAAAAAGAAGAAGGTTGGGGAGAAGGGTGAGAGAAACTTTTACTTTGAAAGGGAGTCTTTTCCCAGTCTGCCACGAGGAGACACTTACACAACGAGTGAGTCAGTACAGGTTGGGAAACGTTGGGGTACCTGATATCGGACGGTCCGAGGAGGCAGGTACCCTAAGAGGTCCGTTCTTATGACCTCACCCAACAGTAAAGGAAGAGGTCCCCTAGAAGGGCTGGGTCCCTAGATTTGTACGGAGGGCATGACCGTCCGTCTAAGAAATGGTCACTCAGTGGACCCTGTGGGTGAGAAACCGTATCGACTGGAATTCTGTCCCTCTAAGAGATCCACCCGGAATGGATTAGTGTACTCGGAAATAAAATAAATAAGTAGATTAAATACGTTATAAATAAACCGACGTGACCCAGAATCAACGTCGGGACTCCGTACAGTCTAGAATCGAGGGGCTGGTCCTTAGTTTGGGTGTAGGGAACGTAATCTTCCGTCACAGAATTGGTGACCTGGTGACCTCTTCCGGGGTGTACTTGGAGAATTTTACCTCTCGAAGGAGACCGACCAGTGTCTTCCTCACCAGTCTCTAAACCCCGACCTCTTACTAAACCACTTAGTGACAACCGAGTTCCTACCTCCCCTGGTGTACCGTGCCTTACGGTCTGACGACACGATGTCCTACCTCGACTCTCGGGAGGGACGGGTGGTCGGTCGTCCCTACGCGAGGATATTCTTTGACTGAGAACGGTTGTTATCCTCACTCAAACCTTCGTCTGTGTAGAGGTCTTGAACTCCAGTCTTCAAACTGAGGAACTAAAGTCGGGTAGTGGAGACACGTCTCTGGTGTCGGTTCAGAGTCAGGTCTGAAGACTGGTGTCTTGACTCTCTTTGCCCATACTAAAATTCGACGATTCAAACACCAGTAAACAAGACGTCGTCATCTCTTGATTTTGTGCGATTATCTGTATTAAACAAAATGTTTAAACTCCCCTTAAACCCTTACCCTTCGTGTCTGGCATTTACATGTCAAACTGACTTCACCTATTTACGTATACGGGACTAACTCTATTTCTTTTAGGGGTTGTGGGGTCTTAAGGGGGCACGGGGAGGAGTAGTCAGGTGTGGGGTCTTCATCGACGACAGACCTAAAGACAGTGGTGTCGAATCAAGACGGACACAATAATCTTAAAGTCCATTGTCCTTAGTCTGTCGCACATGACAGAACACAGACCGAGAAGGTGAGGTGTAGGACCGATAGACAAAACAATGTGTATAAACATCACCCAAGGAAAAATAACAACTCGCCATAAGGTAGTGTTCCTACATAGTTCCAAGAAAGGATGTAGACGGACAACTATCTGTGGAGTCGATAAAGATCAAACCCCCGATAACACGTATTTCGACGATTCCTTTAAACGTACGTTCTGAAAGACACCTACAAAAAATAAAGAGAGCTCTATTTATGATCCTTCACCTTGACGGCCCAGTGTCTCATCCATATACAAAGTGAAAATTTCCTTGACGGATTGTTAAAAAGTTTCACCAACTTGGTGAAAATACGAGCGTGGTCGTAGTACACTAAATGTCAATGGGATAGGGGAGAGGTTACGCCCTCTGGACCCAAGCTAAGGACCCAGCCCTTCTAGGGGACCTCTTCCTTTACCGTTAGATGAGGTCGTGAGAACGGACCTTTTAGGGTACCTGCTTCCTCGGACTGTCCGATGTCAGGTACCCCAGCGTTTCTCAGTCTGTGCTGACTCGCTGAAGTGAAAGTGAAAATGTAGGCGAGAGGCAAACGATGACAGAAAAAAAAAAAAAAATTAAAGAAACCGACACAGTCCAGAATCAACACCGTCCTCCTTAGAAGCAACCCAGTAAGCCCTAGAAAGTGACGCCGTGTGTCTGAGAGATCAAACCGAGCGTCCGAATCAACGGGGACACACACACTCTAGAATCAAGGGGTTGACCCCTAGTTTGGGTACAGGGGACGTAAAGTTCCATCTAAGAATTGGTGGCTTGGTGGTCCCTTCAGGGGAAATACATATGAAGATTGTGAATAGACCCGAAGGGACCACCGAGTCGACCATTTCTTAGGTGGATGTTACACCCTCCGGACCCAAACAAGGGACCCAACCCTTTTAGGAGATCTCTTCCCTTGTCGATAGGTGAGATCATAAGACCGGACCTCTTAAGGTATCTCAGAGTTTCTCAGTCTGTGCTGAAAAACTTTCATTTTCACTCGCTGAAAGTGAAAGTGGTGAATCGGTAGAAAGTAAATAATAAGTAAATAGGTAAATAGGTAGTAAATGGTGGGTGTGTATGTGAGTTGTAGGTTGAAGGCAGGTAGGTAGGAACGTAAGAACATGAGCTGTAAACGACTCGAGAACAGATATATTCCGGAAACCAGGGACGAGGGTTCTCCTCGGTCTTTCCAGACGACGAACTTTCCCACTCAGACCCACAGGTAGGAGGGACTCTCATGAGTCGGGACGACCCCTAACAATCGAGACCCCGGTGTGGGGTCGGGGGTTCGGGTGGTAAAAGGGGTTTGGATCCTTCTCAGCCAAGTCAAACTTCGGGGGCAAAAGAGACAACGTACGTGAGAGGAAGACGAGAAGATGGGCGGACCGGGTCACTTAGGGAGGTCTCTCCCCGTGTGTACTTACCCTTCCTCCCTTTCTCGGCCGATTCTTAGACGTGTAGGTTCGTGTCTCTTAAAGTCAGATATCTCTTTTGGTTCCGGGTCTGTTTTCTGTCCTGGTCGTGTAAGGACGTCGTAGGCCAAATCTTGAGTCTACCAGAATCGAAAACCACTGGTATTTTGGAACACGAATCAGTGAGTCAACACAGACTGAGAAACGCTGGGGTACCAGATATCGGGTGGTCCGAAGAGACAGGTACCCTAAGAGGTCCGTTCTTATGACCTCACCCATCGTAAGGAAAGAGGTCCCCTAGAAGGGCTTGGTCGCTACTTGGGCCCCGAGGTCGTGACACCCACCGAAGAAATGACAGACTCGGTGGACCCTTCAGGACATTATTTTGGGATTTAGGTTAGTTTGAGTCAAGAGGACCCTATTATTTTTTTCGAGTAGACCAACCCCCGTCTCCCGTAGGAGGACAAGGAGACCCCGCGAACCAAGGAACACGTAGGGGCTCTCCGTGTAGTCTCGGGACCCAGATATTCCCACCTGGACAGTTCTACGGGAAGAATATCGAAGTACAAGGGAGGTACACGAGGGAGAGGTACAGAAGGGGAGGGCCCCAAACTCAAAAGGGTCCTGCCCCGGGTCAGAGGGCGGACCTGGAACCCCACCGACTCCACATGGACCGCACTCGCTACCGACGGTGGGTGAGCAGCGTCAGGAACCGCAGGAGACAGGAGTCGAGGTTCCGAAAGACCAAGAGTACCGACTTCAATTGGCACTTTATCACGACGGGTTTCTTTTTCTTCTGTCGGGACTAATGGTCCCACTACCCGTCCCTTGGTCGTCGCAGAGGACAGTAGGTAGACCGACGAAACGTTTTGTGAGACGACGGTGTAGACGATCCGTACGTGAGTAATAGACACTAGTAGACTTACGGTAAGATAAGTCGTCAAAGGTTGAGACTAATTCCGTCCGAAACATGTCACATTGTCTTGGATACGAATCCAATAACATTCTTCCTTCGTTTTGGGTGTTTCGGGAGAAACGGTTGTCTGACGTGTTTTCGGTCAAAATTTGGTGGTCCATACGACCCTCTTTCCGTCTCCTTTGTGTGGTTCTCTCGTAGGGGAGACCGTTGACCCATGGGTGAGTTGCGTCGTAAGTGAAGTAAGTGAGGTACTTTTATAAGGCACATAAGATGATACAGAACCGGCATCTCGTTCTTTGTCTGTCTGGGATCGTCTCGAGTGGTCTTCGGTCGAGATACAACCCTCGACCACCGGTTGAATCTCGACCCAGTGTGCCCCGGACGAGAGGTTCGACGGTCCCGTCGTTCCTGCGGTTGTTATCTGTGTGTTCACATTATAAGATACTTGCTTACGGACATTTCGACAATCTTACGACCTTTAGATCATTCGGGTGTACAAACTATAGTAATTACGCCACGTTACTAGTAATGGGAGTACCTCCATTCTTTTTTCCCAGGTCCCTTTCAGTGGACGACTAAGTCGGGTCCTTTTCGTCCTCCGGAAGGGTCTCCTACTCCACAAACAGGTCCAAAATGAAGTCAGCTACCTTCTTGTACCTCCCTCGTACCTGTAGATCTCACGTGCTGTACAAGGTCCCCACCCTTATACCGTACGGTCTCGACTCCGACCCACCCTCCTCCCCGGACGTACCACCTTGACTCGCCTTCCTGGTGAGGGTCCAGAGGCCGAACTCGTGGAATCCTCCCACCGTACGGTCTCTGACCTCTCCGTAGCCGTCCTATTTCCCGTCCACAGTCCCTCAGTTCCCACCTTCACCTGTACGTCTGACACACACGGACCTCCTAGTACAGAAAGACCGACGTCTGTCCTCAGATCCCACGGTCGAAGTCCCACCTCTCCCTTCGACCCTCGTCTGAGCCAGTCTCTCTTCCACGTTTCGTTGCTTAGCCCTGGGGTGGACGTCTCCGGTGGACCCAGACCGGGAGGTCCTATCTCCGACGCTCCACGTCTCCCCCGTGGGGGTTTGGACGGACAAGTCTTCTACGGGGCGTCCGGTGCTACACCAGAACACAGTTCCTCACGACAGGGGCAGGGAGGGAGGGGACGTCGGGCCCGTCGTCCCTCGTTGTCGTGCCCCCGTATTTGAATAAAAAAACGAAGGCGACTGTAATGACAGAAAGACAAGTAACAGTAAGAACCACCGTCGGTCCCCACACACACACACGTACACGCACACGCGACGTGTCAGTTACAGAGAGTGAGCAAAGGATCCTTTGTCTAGACCGACATGTTACTTTACAGTCGACGTCGGTGTGTAATGACTTAACCCTTCCGAGGCCACCCGTGAGGCACGAGGGACCTCTTCCCTCGCCCACCGTGTACGTCGACGTCCGCTGTTCGGTCGTACGACGGGTATAGGGGTCCCACCTCTCGAGTGTGTGCGGACTGAATTGAAGTGAGACATATTATCCGAGGTCCAAGCTCTAGACCGATATACTACTTTACGGTTACCTCCCCCACCTTCCCCGACGCCTTCGCCGGAGACCGTTGGGACACTAGAACCCATAAGGGTTCACGTGGTTCACCTTGTCCAGAACACTAGACAACTGGTGTCTACTTACACTCCACGTCTTTTCAGTCCGGTGAACGGGTTCCAGGGTATCGACCTTTCCTTCCCCCGGTCTTTTTGTGGAAGGGACCCGTGGATGGTAGGTGAGTCTAGAACCCGAACTACGACCCCACTTCCTACCTTTTCCGTCCCAGGGATGGACTTCCGTGAAGACCGGTTCCCTCCGAGTCCCAGGATTGAGTCTTTGTTCCGGGAGAGTCGAGGTGTGCCCGAGTCGTCCCGACGGTCCAGGGGTCTCTTAGGGGTCCCCTTGAGTCGTGCCAGTCTCGACCGACCTGAGTAGGCACCGCGACCGGTTAAGGGTCCCGTCCGCATCAAAGGAAACGGGGCTTCGGCACCTCCCTGGGCCTCGACGAGCGGGACCCGTCCTCGGTCGACCCGAACCGCCTCCGGGGGCTCAGACCGATGAGTCTCGACGTCGTCCACCACCCGAACCGACTCCGGGGAGGGAGGGTCGTCTTCGAAGAAAGATCAACACCATGTACATGTGTTCCCTTATAGTGAGTCGGTATTTTTCCTTGTGTGTGCTCAGTCAAGATGACTTCACTTACTTGGATCTCGGACAATATGTCTCACTTCTGTCTTTCACCTTTTGTTTATAACATACAATTACGTATATATACCCTAGATCTTTCTACCACGACTACTTGGAGAGACGTCCAGTCGTCGCCTCTACGTGTGGACCTCTTATCTGACACCTGTACTCCTCCCTTTCCTCTCCCACCCTTTCAAACTCTCTCATCGTGGCCTTGCACACGTAGTGGCATACGTCTTGTCTATCAACCACCCTTAAACGACATACTGCGTCCCTCGAGTTGGGTCACGAGACACTGTTCGATCTCCCGACCCTACCCCACCCCGACCCTCCCTCCCCTGTACACATATGGACACCGACTAAGTACAACTACACACCGTCTTTGGTTGTGTTATAACATTTCGTTAATAGGAGGTGTATTATTATTTATGAAAATTTCTCTTGGAAGAAAGATTGGGCAGAACGAAGTGCCTATTCGTCTACCGATGGACGGTGGGACACATGACATTCGGGGACGGTGGAGTGGAGCCGACCTGTCGACTGGCACTCCTTCCTTCGACCCTTCCGGCGGAGGGAAGAGGAGGGGTCGGGGTCGAACTCAGACCGGAAGTCTTTGTAGACCGAAACAAAAAGAAAAAAATTTTTTTTGTAGATTTTACAATAAATAATAACCTTATATTAACGAAATGTTACAACACAATCAAAGACAACATGTTGTTGTACTTAGCCGATAGACATGTGTATACAGGGGAGGGAGAACCCGGAGGGAGGGTGGGGCGGGGTAGGGTGGGGGATCCAGTAGTGTCTCGTGTCTCAACTCAAGGGACACGATACGTCGCCGAAGGGCGATCGACGGACAAAATGTGTACATCCCATGTGTACAGTCCCGATGAGAGAGTTAAGTAACGTTGGACAGGCAGGGAAGGACACAGGTGTTCGGGTAAGAGACGCAGGCGGATAAAGACGGGACGTTTATCGAAGTAATCATGGTAAAAAGATCTAAGGTGTATATACGCAATTCTATACTATAAACAAAAAGAGAAGGACTGAATGCAGTGAGGTATCCTGTCAGAGATACTCTCAGGAGACCGAAAGCTGTCGACGACTATGAGTCAAGAGCCGGGGAGTCTGGTCTCTGTCCCGAGGGTCTCCGGGGAAGGGGTCGAGGAGTGTGGGGGAGGTGGCGCTCGACGGTCAAGTGGGGAGACAGGTAGGGTGATGACACACCGGACCGTAGACAGGGGTAACGACGACAAGATCAAGTCCAGGTCCCTGGAAAGAGGGTGTTCGTAGGACGTAGAGAGAAGGAATCTCTATCGTGGATCTGGGACTTATTGCCTGGCCGATCTTATGTCCACTTCACCGGGCGACCGACCTCCCTGCACGTATACCGGTATTGACGTCCGTTCTGGGTGATGTAGAGGATCCTTCGACCGATGCCTACGGCACCACTCGAGACCTCTTAAACGTCTCGTAGAAGTCCCGTCTTTGGTTTCCCGGACGTCACGACCGTCGACCCCCACCACCACCACGAACCGACATCTATTTCCCCTTTAACCTCCGGGACCCGTAATCCGGTCCAAGAGTCGTGTGTAGTGGAGTTGGGGTCCACACTTTACCTAGTGGAGGTGAATGGTCTCCTTCACCTCCGTTCGTGACACCAAACGGGTTCCAGTGGTCGGTCCTTTGCCGGGTCGACTCGGTCCTGACCCCCGACGGGGCCCGACCTTACATTCACGAAGCCTACTGACCTCGTAAGGGAGACACGAACATTTGGAGAGGTGACTGTCGACCGGACATGTTGGTGCAACGGACTGACTGATCATCTTTCACAAGTGATTCCCTTTCATTTTGAAGGTGGACCGTTAAGACTCAGTAGTGGGGTGGACTGAAGTCCGTCGGTTTATTTACTCTAAAACGACCTGCGACCTGAACCCTCTACTCCCTTCTCCCTGATATGTGTCTTTGCCTCTGTTTCCTGTCCCTCTCACCTCCCTTCGTGTGTCTCTCTGTCTTCCTTTTCGTGTGTCCCTGTGTCTCGGACTCTTTCCTTCACGTTAACCGACACTTTCTTGTTTTGGGTGTGCGTCCCTCTCTTACCCACTCGGTCTCCGAGGTCCTTCTACGATTCTTTCTTCCGACAAAATCTACGAAACAACACAATCAACAAGTCAACATAGGTTGAGAAACATGTACCTGACATCAAATGATATCGGGTGGTCCGAGGAGACAAGTACCCTAAGAGGTCCGTTCTTATGATTTCACCCAACGGTAAGGGAAGAGGTCCCCCTAGAAGGGTTAGGTCACTAGCTTGGATCCAGAGGACGTAACATCCGTCTAAGAAATGGTAGACTCGTTGGTCTCTTCCGGTCTATGATTTGTTAAATAAATAAACTGACACGGTTTAGAAGGAATATCGTGTTGTCATAAAAAAAAAAAAAGGTCGACACCGTACACTCTAGATCAAAGGACTTACTCCCTACCTTGAGTCCGGGGAACGTAACCCTCACACCTCAGAATTGGTGACCTGGTGGTTTCGTCAAGGGTTTTATCCACTGAAGAACCGGACATACCCAACGACACCTGAAACCTCGTTTTTACACTACTGACAGGTCGGGACTCGGTGAAGTCGTCGAGTCCCGTTGTAGTTTCCTTGTTGACGGGTAGAGCACCCATCTACGTGACGGCGTATCGTTCTTTGTCCGACCAAGGAGGAGTTTCCTACGAGTCCTGACTGGAGGGTAGGAGACGACCAACGGTAGTGGGGTGAGGTGGGGGTAGGGACCTACCGTTGCGAACCCGACCCGACGGGTGTCCACACGTACTCTCTGTCCTACGGTCCAACTCTCACCGACCGGACCATACGGACTCGGACTTCGAGACGGGACTACTACCGGGAGTCCTAGGTCCCACTCCGACAAAGGGTAGTGACATAGGAGTTACCCCTCACCTCGACGGAGACCGAACCGACTAGGCTCCTCGAATGGAGAACCAAGAACCTCATCCTTTTTATGGTAGAGGGGAAGAGAGACCAAGAAACTAGAACAAGAAAAAAAAAAAAAGTCGACGTGATACCGAGTCGCTATTTCTTGGACGGACGGTTACGGTCTCTACGTCCTCTGAGATCAAGTTGGGGACCCAGCCCTTTTAGGGGACCTCCTCCTTTACCGTTGGGTGAGGTCATAAGAACAGACCCTTTAGGGTACCTGTCTCCTCGGACCCCCTGATGTCAGGTACTCCAGTGTTCTCAGTCTAGACTGAATCGTTGACTTGATAGTACTCCGTTATCCTAGAATTAAGGGATTGGTCCCTACCTCGGGTACGGGAGATGTGACCTCCCGTTTCAGAATTGGTGACCTGGTGGTTCCTTCAGTGGATTAGAACAATAAAGGTAACAAAAGACAGAGAACAGAGGAAAACTTTGAGACGTGGAGAGACAGGGAAAGAGAGACACAGAGAGAACGACGGAGAGAGGAGAGATGGGGAGGTTCAGGGAGACGGGGAAGAGGGTCGGAGACAGGTGTACCGTTCACTCTAGTAGACCGGTGTCGATGTAGTGGTCGACGTCTTTGGTCGGGTGTATACCTCGGGGACAGAAGGGACTCAACGAGTGCGAGGAGAACGAGTCCGACCACTGACCGACGAAGGTCCCAATCCCCGAGGAGAAAGAAAGAGATGGGACGGGTCCTTCGGGTCTGTGTGCAGGAGCCCGGGACTGTGTGAGAGGGGAGGGATTTGAGGAAAGACGAACCAAACCCACAAATCCCTGTCTGAAAGAACTACGGTCTCTTAATACTGGACGATGTCCCCAGACCCGAATCCGTCTTTACCCCCTGGGTGACCGGACGAAACCAAGGTCTAGAACCCCAGTTCCGGAACAAACCCTGTCGGTTCGAGGGACCTCGAGACATTGGTGGTATCTCTTGGTCTCTCACGAGGCGGCGGTCACTGGTGGACTCCTAGAGTCTCCGAATATCAGGTCTTCCGTCTACCCCACAGAGACCCGTAAGACCCATTTACGATAGTTATAGGTATAAAAGATCCCTACTGGTCGCTGGGACCAAGACGAATCGGAGGGGGAATGGAGGACGGATAGGATTGACCGACCCTCCCGAAGACATGGAGGTGTCCTACATCTTGTACCCCTTTGGTGACTGTCCACGTTACTGGTTTGTAGGATCAACTCGACCCTGATATCTAGTGTTGTTTGACACCTTTTAAGAAGTTCTCTACCCGTATGGTCTGGTGGAATGGTCCGAGGACTCTTTAGACATACGTCCAGTTCTTCTTTGTCAATCTTAGCCTGTCCCTTGTTGTCTGACCAAGGTTTAACCCTGCTCATGCAGTTCCGACATATCACAGTGGAACGAATAAATTGAATATACGTCTCATGTAGTACGCTTTACGACCCGACCTACTTCGTGTTCGACCTTAGTCCTAACGATCCTCTTTATAGTTATTGAAGTCTATGCGTCTACTATGGTGAGAATAACGACTTTCACTTCTCCTTGATTTCTCGGAGAACTACTTTCTTCTCTCACCTCTTTGACCGAATTTTGAGTTGTAATTTTTTTGATTCTAGTACCGTAGGCCAGGGTAGTGAAGTGCCGTTTATGTCCCACTTTGTTACCTTTGTCACTGTCTGAAATGAAAGAACCCAAGGTTTTAGTGACGTCTACCACTAACGTCGGTACTTTAATTTTCTGTGAACGAGAAACTTTCTTTTCGATACTGGTTGGATCTGTCGTATAATTTTTCGTCTCTATAATGAAACGGTTGTTTCCAGGCAGATCAGTTTCGATACCAAAAACGTCGTCAGTACATACCTACACTCTCAACCTGACATTTCTTTCGACTCGTGGTTTCTTGACTACGAAAACTTGACACCACAACCTCTTCTGAGAACTCTTAGGGAACCTGACATACATTCCTCTAGTTTCATCAGGTAGGATTTTCTTTAATCAGGACTTATAAGTAACCTTCCTGACTACGGCTCCGACTTTGAGGTTATGAAACCGGTGGACTACTCTTCTTGACTGAGTAACCTTTTCTGAGACTACGACCCTTTCGTCCTCCTCTTCCCCTGTTATCTCCTACTCAACCAACCTACCGTAGTGGCTGAGTTACTATACTTAAACTCGTTCGAGACCCTCAACGACTACCTGTCCCTTCAGACCACACGACGTCAGGTACCCCAGTGTCTCTCAACCTGTGCTGACTCACTGACTTGACTTGACTTGACTCCGCGAAGACGTTCGTCGCCTGAGACCTCGATTTTGGTTCCGTCAGGACTCGTGTGGTCCTGGGGACCAGTAGGATGTTTTCCACCCCGTCCACCTTCAGAGTTGTCACCCCAGGTACGAACCGACACGTCGAGTCTTGGTCCCTGAGACCCGTCGGAGACGGAGAGGGGGACCGTTCACCTTTCACTTTCACAATCAACGAGTCAACCCAGGTTGAGACACTGGGGTACCTGACATCCGGGTGGTCCAAGGAAATGGGTACCCTAAGAGGTCCGTTCTTATGACCTGACCCAACGGTAAGGGAACAGGTCTCCTAGAAGGACTGGGTTCCTAACTTGGACCCAGAGGACGTGACTTCCGCCTAAGGAAGGGTAGACTCGGTCGACCCTTCGAAGGACCGTTCACCCGTACTGTGACTGTGGACGGAACCAGTTGATACGTACTTACCAGAGTTAGTACGTTTTAGTTCCAGAGAGGTGGAAATTGAGAGATGGACTCACTAAAGAGTAAACACTTAAGTCGGATATAAAAAACAGGGGTGACATTTGGGTCTGTGACAGGTAGAGTACCATCATTAGTCACTGTTTGTGCCTTCGGGCGTTACGGATCACGAAAGACGTTCCACACCCGTGAAGAGTGTGAGTCCAGAATTTCCTAGAGAAAGGACGAGGGAGACCTGACAGTCCACACGGTCCGGGATACGAAGAGGTAGTTTCGGCAATAGGAGAGCATTACTGAAAAATAACAGAAAGGATAGTGTCATTCAGGGGATGTGTGTTTGTTCAGGACAAGGTTCTCGTGCTAGTATTCAAGTTAAACAAGTGCTTAGGTTGTTTTAATCAGATTCATGGGTTGATTGTACTAACCGATGTATCATGACATGACATTATCCACATCTTATGAAAAGGGTGTTCGTTATGTGTTTTTTGTTTGTGTTTTTAATTTCTCTTATCAAAATCAGAATTGTTACGTCATGGAACTTTTCGTCTCATCATGGTCGATGTAGTGGTGACGAAAATGCGAACGAAGGTCTGTAGGACCCGAACGTCTTTTCTGTGACGTGATGACATGGGATGTATCATGACCTGTCATTTCACGTGTGTTCGTGTTGGCAAACCTCTCCTACGTGCATGTACTGTTCTGTTCCATGTGGGCTGTGCACTTGATTGAGTAACTGACCTGTACGCTTGTGTACAAATGTAGAAACTTTCAAGTGTTGAACTGTCAACCATACATCCCCTGAACGACATGTCGTGTCTCAGGACTGGACCCGGAGGGTAATCTCTATGGACTCTTGGGTTCGGTTGTGCCAACGAGCTCGGGACAAAAATCCGTGTAATTTGGTCTTGCACCCTCGTCCCTTGTCCCTCCCCTATCCGAAGTCCGTGGCTATAAAAAGTTTCGGGAGGACAACCAGGGTCGCTTGGGGATTATCCCTCGTTACAGACGTCTTCTTCGTGGAGAAGGGGATGAGTAGGAGGGTGCAAGAGGACCCCGGGGAGTGGGACCTCGTTGGTATCTACGTACGGTAGGTAGGTCCTTAAAAGTCAATAAACCTTGTTACTGTCCCTCTCTGGTTTAATTACTCGTCACACACAACTTGAGCTTCATGGTTGTTGTTTCCTCCTCCGTCTCGACGGAGTCTCTCTTCACCTCTACCCTCTCGTACTTTGATCTCACCCCCACCCCCTCCAGTCCCTTTCTCTCTACCAAGACCAGGTCCGGAACCTCTGGCCCTGTGTCCAAACGAGGCACCCAAGGTAATTAATGGTGTCATTGGTAAGGTTCTCGTCAGGAAAAACGAATTCGACGAAACTTACCCGAGGACGAGGAAAGTTTGTTTACTAAGGACTGGTTCTTACAGGGGTCTCGGACCGTGGCACAGGGACGGACCCAAACCTTACCAGACCTTACCGGAAGCAAACGACTTACCCACCGACTTACGTACACAGTCGTGCCGTACCCTCGGGTCTAGTGATTAATTAGCTACGTGTCGTTTACGGTGTTTCGTCCACCGTAACGTGAATGAAGAGTCCACCCGCTCAACAGACCTTCCCACACCCGGTACCGAAAGGTAATTACTCCGAATAGAGAGAAGTCCCTCTCCTCCGGGCCAGTGAAGTATTTCCGTGACTCGTCAGCACGTTACTTCCCTGAAGAGAATTTATACAAATTACTACGTACAACAAATTTTTATAAATAAATAAACCGACGTAGTCAAGAATCAACACCGTACGCCCTATCTCAAGGGACTGGTCCCCAACTTTAGGTCCGAGGACGTAACCTCCACATCGCAGAATCGGTGACCTCGTGGTCCCTTCAGGGACTTCCTTGAAGAAGGTCTTGAATAGGGTGGTACCTTGTGAAAAGTAAAAAACCTTCTAGTTGTAAGGTACTTTGATCACAAGGTCCTGAGACCTCGACACCGTGTACGATCCGAAATCTCAGTGGACCCAAATTTAAATAATATATAATAAATAGGAACCACAGAAGTTATATAGAGAAGTAAAGACACCTGGACAAAAGAGAAAGTGTTTTTCCCCTCCTATAGTGTTTAGAGTGTCCCGACACGTTTTGTATACTACGACACTTTCGAGGACCAAGTATCTTCACGAACTATTACCAGAATTTGGGCGAGCTTAGTAAACGGTCCAGGTTCACTACCCAGATTTGTTGGACACGCGAGTCAGTGAGTCAATACAGACTGAGAAAGACTGGGGTACCTGTCATCGGGCGGTCCGAGGAGACAGGTACCCTAAAGAGTCCGTTCTTATGACCTCCCCCAACGGTAAAAGAGGAGGTCCCCTAGAAGGACTGGATACCTTCTCAAAAGACGTAACCGTCCTTCTTAAAAATGGTGACTCGGTGTACCCTTCGGGGTAGTTTCTTGATCAATCACCGGTTGATGATCTTTTTGGTGTGTGAACACGTATATGTACGACCCATGTTTAGCACGGGAGGATTGTAAGTACAGATAGTCTTAAACACTGGTTCTTGAATAAACACTTATACACAATACATTTTTTTTACCATGTTTCCTTGCCTACCTGTTTTGTCTTCAGCTCAGTGTCTACGTCTTTTGTTTGAATGCCAATGTTGTCCCCTTCCACTCCCTCCCTATTTAACCCCCAAACCCTAACTATATATGAGTGATGAGACAGATTTCATCTACTGATTACTCTTGGACGACATATCGCGTCCCTTGAGATGAGTTATGAGACATTACCGGATATACCCTTTTATTAGAGTTTTTCCCCTGTATACATATACATGCCGACTAAGTGAAACGACATGTAGACTTTGCTTGCATTATAACATTTAGTTGAGATGAGGTTATTTAAAAAAAAAATTTTTCTGGAATAAACATCATCCTAGAAATGTCTATATTCGTTCCCTTCTACTTCAGTATTGTTCTTCTCCGAAATTATTTTTCTCTCTTTAGACCTGTCTGTATGTCCCTTCCTTCAGTACACTTCTCCCTCCGTCTCTGACCTCTCTGCTGAGATGTGTAGTTCCTGGTGGTTCCTAACGACCGTCGGTAGTCCTCGGTCGTCTTCTTTCCTTTCCGAGAAGGGGTCTCTGACGTCTCCCTGGTACCGGGGCAGTCCGTAGAACCAGAGTCTGGAGATCGGAGACCTCGATACTCCCTTATGTGACGACAACAACATTTGATTGGGAGAAGTTTATTCGTTCCGTATACGTGTGTATGTGTGTGTTCTCCGTACCCTCTCCGAATCTTTGACTTCGCAACTCAACATGATTCTAGTTTCCTAATGAGAGTTAGTCGGTAAACCCCGTAACAAAGGTTGTGGGAGTCGAGGACAAAGAAGGAGTAAAGACTATGAGTTACCCAGTGGTTCAAGAGGTGGAACCTATAGAGACCTTGACACGTAAGAGGGTAGGAATGGCGACACGGACGAAGGTTCCAAGGAGTAGAGGGTTGAACATTTGGTAAGGGAGACCAGAGGGACGGGGACCAGAATAGGGGAGACTAAGTAAAAGGAACTAGTCTTTGGTCTGGATAACAGGACAGACCCGGAGACGAGCGATAGAGGAGGTTCTCCCTCCACCCGACGTCAGTCGCCGTCCTACCTCCGGTAGTGAGGACCAGTCGGGGTGGGGAAGGAGAGCCATCCAGGTGAGGTCACCAGACCGATCCATGCCAATCGAAGAGGGGTTGCCCGGGACCGAGGAGGGAGGACCAGGTAGAAACCCTGGTACCAGGGTCAACCGGGACACGGAGTCAGTCGAGAAAGACGGACTACGACGCCTCCAGGGTCACGTTTGTCTTGACACAATCTCACCTGGACTTCCCCGGAGTAGTCGCACACACACACACGCACACACACACACGTCACGAGACGGACTTCTGGTGGAGAGGAAGTTATTCCCCGGTGGGTGAGTCCGAGGGGTAGTAGACTCCAGGGAAAGATGGAGAGTGGTAACTCTAGGGTCCCCTTCAGGCAGACGAGAGACCGAAAGCGTCTTCTCCAGGACGACTGAGTCCGGTCCGGGGGAGGCCCGAACGTGTGACGGGACAGAGTGGTACAGACACCGTGTCACTTACCGAGAAGTCCGACGAAGGGGACCGACATGGTGGGAACACAGACCCCGTATGTCTCCCCACAGGGATCCATGTCACACAAGGTTTACCAGGATGAGTTATCTTCATGACCGGAACTGGTCGGGGTGACCATGAGAGTGTGGTTGGGTCTTTCCTGGGACGGATGAGTGTGGGAGATGGAGTGAACTGTACTGAGGTGAACCTCCGACCTTCGGTGAAGTACTGGAAGAGGGATGGACGGGAGGGTGTATGGGACGAGATTCATTGGAGTAAAGTGACTGGAGACAGAGACTCAAGAGTTCAGTACCAGGAGGATCCCGGACCAATGGTGTGGTCCTTCTAATATATGTGTTTCTATATATCTATGTACCGGTATATATACGTACGTACATATTAATATGTTTCCCACTGTATGACGTTTGTGATAAGATGTACACAAAAAGACTGATATAACACCTCTATCAAGAGATATTCATATAAATGACAGGAGTGGAAAAAATATGGACGTATCATAAGGTGGCACACCTACACGACGTCAAATAAATCGATTAGAAGAGAACTCCCTGAAAACCTATTAAATATCAGAAAAAAAGAATGTTTGTCTGGACTTTAATCATTTGTGGGAACACGTGTCCAATAAAGATTGACCCAAAAACTGTCTTCCACTTTCTGTCTGGATAGGTCTGACCTCAAAAAAGGAAGAAAGTCGTTTCGTTTTCAAGGAAGATACGTCGACATTTTTTCCTACTTCTGCTAGTTATGTCTCTTGATAGAGGTATTATATAACTTTTTTTACACATCTTATCACGAACGTCATACAACGGTAAACATATTAATATGTCTGTACGTATATATACCGGTATGTAGATATATTGAAACGTATATAAACGTACATATTAGAGAGACCTTCTTACGTATTCGTTGGCCATTGTAATTTTAGGAGACACCTCCTCTTGACCTAACGGTCCCAATCGTCACCCTTCGTCGTAACAGTGACAAATGCAGAAACATTGAAGATTTACAGTTCTTATATAATGGTTAAGATTTTAAAATTTTATTTTCAGTCACCGACAAACTCTCACGGATTGACTGGTAGGTGAAAGGTCCAAGAGGTTCGACTGGGGACGTAACAGATCAGTGATCCTGTGATAGAAAACCTGGAGTCGTAACATCGGAGTACCTGACACTAGAAGTCACTCGTACGGGTCGGACGGGACTCTCGGTCACCCTCGGTGACTTCACCCCACTTGGAGACAAAGACGTCACTAAGACGGGGACTCCAGGAGTAGTGAGGGGTCATCAGAGGGTATACATTCGGGGACCCTCATATGTTCACGAGGATGACCTACTTAACGTGACACTGAAAGACCCTCCGTTACCCACAAGGTATTAACCGACCAAAGGGAAACACGGGTCCGATGGTCCTTCGAGAGTCTACATTAATGTGCGGACGGAGAGGAGTGGACACGGGTGTGACATACCCGAGAGGTAGGTCTAGTGGTCAGAAGGGGGTTCGAGGGGTTTCGGACACCTAGACTGTCTCTCCACTCCCCTCAGGTCCGCTGGTGGTCACATCGACCTCCCGTCCCTTCTGGGTGACACCCTCTTTCCCATCTACCCGTCGTCGTCCGATCCCCATTCTAATTGTCCGTGCGTCTCCTACGACGTACTAACTGATCACGAAGATTCGATAAAGTGATTGAGGAACTCAAACCGATTATCAGATTGTCCGTTAAGATGTTTCGACCAATATAAAGTGAATATATCAGGCTGTCTCCTTTTCAGTTAGTTCAGACAGACTTAAAGGTCTGCACAAAAACCTTACGGTCGATGTCGCCGATTTTTAAGTAAGTAAGTGTGAAGATTTTAATTAAAGTAAAATTCCAGAGTCAATCTAAAAAGTTAAACTTTTTATTTATTTTTAAGTTGACCCTTAATAGAAGAACTTTTATTAAGAGAGAGAGAGAAAAAGTCCCCTTTCTTTGACGTAATCGGAACGAGCAAATCATTCTGCACCAGAGATTCATATTTAACGACTTAAATTGTTGTCTCCGGACCTACAGGAGACTAGAATTGTTGGGTCTTGGTCCTCCGGACTGTAAATAATCGTCGCTCCCGAGCCCCAGAACGTACTGTGTCTGTGAGTCCACAAACACCTCTCTACTCGAGGTAGATAGACTCGAAGTAGGTTCGTTCCTACTCGAGAAGGGGTGTATGTTGACGTCCTTGTCGTCCCAATGGAACCACAACGTACTTTGCGATCCGTGCCTTTCCTGAAACATTCGGCAGTCGACGTTTCCACGAGATAGACTCGCCACCGACTTCCTCTTCCATACCTCTGGTGGACCTCGAAAGTGCCCGAGTGATGGCTCGGACCCTCCATCCTTCTAGGTCTCCGACACGTCCGGTCCCGTACACCCTCGGTCCCTACCAAAGTCCCCGTGTCACGTCCCACTGCGTATTATCTCTCCCACCTTAGAAGTCACAAGAGTGTGAGGGGTTAAAGTCCGGAAACACTGGCGAGGCAAGCTGTCGGAAGAGGCTGGACTGGAGGACGGAGGGCTACCCAAAAGGAGGACAGAGAGGAGGGGGACGGAGCTAGAGACGTCGGACCTCGACTGTCGTCGGGCAAGATAGTAGCTCTGGACACGGTCGGGGAGTGACACGAGACATTGTGTACCCGAAATCTCCGGTCGAGACGGAGGGGACGTTCGGCGTAAGTGACAGGATGAACGGGGAAAGACCCACCTCAGAGGGGCTGCGGGGGTCCGACCCTTCTCTACGGGGACATCGACACTCGTGTGTAACGACCCGTGTTGGAGACGAAGGACAGTAATGTGGGTAGTGCTACCGCGAAGACGAAAAGAGAGTCGATGAGCACACACACACACACACACACACACTCTGTTGATCTAGACGTAAAACCTTTCACGAAACCGACGTCTCTCCGTGTATTCACCGCCCTACGTCACTTACATACCTCTGCCACGAGGGTCGTGGAGATCTCGGGACGAAAGTACCATCCAGACGTACAGGGACGGTGGAGACTTGACTTCGGTGCACTGGACGGAACAGTGGGACTTGACACCGGTCTCGTCAGGTGAAGACCCACACACACCCCCCTTCGAAATTCTCGGTCCCTCTCTAACCGGTGTATGGGCGGGAGTCACCTCCACTGGCACCTCCGTCCACAGTCCTACTTAGATACAGTCCGACACAGGGACTCGCCAGTGTCACTCGTCACGGGAGGACGGTTGGTATACCCTGGATTTCGGACTCGTCCTCTATTCAGAGACAACGCAAGGACCTTTAACCCCCGAACAAACAATGACGTCGTACTGCAGTGGGTACGACTGATCATGTGAGCAATCCTCCGGACGTGGATTCAGGTCTGTCCTACTACCACCGGACCTGATCTCGGAACCTCCTTCTCTCCCTGGTCTCTCCTACCAGACCCTCTCTAAATCCTCCACTTTAGGTGTCCCGACCCACTACCGCACCGGTGGTACCTACTTCCTCCGAAGACGTCGGTGAAAGGGAGAAAGTCCCCGTACGAGTGAGTCTGGAAGAGTCTTTGGGTATCCAAGAGACTCAATTCTAAATGGTAGGATAAAAATATAGGTCCCAGTTCCCAGACACAACCAAGTGAAATTTGGAAGGTCTCTGCGTCCTCTAGACCCAGGAACGAAACACCTCCTTCACGGACAGTATTGGTACTTTCCACTTCGGTGTTACTTTCGTTTTCACAATCAGCGAGTCAACACTGACTGAGAAACACTGGGGTACCTGACATCGGGTAGTCCCAGGAGACAGGTACCCTAAGAGGTCCGTCCTTATGACCTCACCCAACGGTAAAGGAAGACGTTCCCCCAGAAGGGTTGGGTCCCTAACTTGGACCCAGAGGACACAACGTCCGTCTAAGAAATACCAGACTCGGTGGTCTCTTCGGTGTTATCAATATTACATAACTAACCTGGATGACACGATAACCACCCCCACCCCCACCTGAAGAGCCTCTGAGTCACCATTCCTTAGGTAGACGTTACGTCCTCTGGGCCCAAGTTAGGGACCTATTCCTTCTAAGGGACGTCTTCCTTTACCGTTGGGTGAGGTCGTGGAAACAGACTTTTTAGGGTATCTGTCTCCTCGGACCACCCGATGTCAGGTGCCCCGACGTTTCTCAGTCTGTACTAACTCGTTGATTTGTTGTTGTCGTTGACATGATACGCTCCCGAAATGTTTGTCGTGGGTGATACTGTGAGTCTTGTTCACCGCCCCGTCCGACTCAATGTCTGAGGTACAGTGCCTACCCCTGCGACTCCGAGTCTCTCGAACGTCTGGAAGGGTTCGACCCTCGACCGTCTCGGTCTTAGGTTTCAGTCGGGTACACCGAAAATGGGTTAAGGTGCAGTGACGACCCCCACCTGTTTGGGGAGTCACTTACTCGACCCTTAACTTCGGTACACGAACCCCCGACACGGAAGGAGAGACTCGACCCCTCCCCTACCCGTCGCCCCCACAGGCTCCGAGCGTCGACGAGGGTCGTGCTGTCCACGGGAGGGCCTCCGCAGATCCGCAACCGTCACAAGACCCGGGGGGAGTTCACGTGCGCAGTGGCTGAGAGGACGTATTTGTGGTCCCCCGACTCAGGACAAGAACCGAGACACGTATGTGTACGACCGAGGTCCGAGGGTGTCTACGGTCCCTCGGGTACCCCATACCTACGGACGGAACCCCCCGAATAAGGGTTGATGACCCTGAACTCTACGTTCAGAGGGTGGGGTTGTCTTTGTTTTCGACGAAGGGTCTACAGTGGTCTTTCTGTCGTGGTAGGAAAACGAACGACAATTAAGAGAAAGAGAGAGAGCAAGAAATAAAGAGAACCGCCTCCTACGATTTGAGTTCGTCAGGGAGTCGGGGTCAGAGACACGACACGAACACCAACCTTTCGCGTCCAAAATCTCAGTGTACCTGGACGCAAACCCGAAGGGGCCACCGAGTCGACATTTCTTAGGTGGACGTTACGTCCTCTGAACCCAAGTTAAGGACTAACCGTTCTAGGGAACCTCCTCCCGTACCGTTGAGTCAGGTCATAAGAACGGACTCTTTAGGTTACCTGTCTCCTTAGACCACCCAATGTAACGTACCCCAGTGTTTCTTAACCTGTGTTGACGTGTGTACGTACCTGAACCCAAGTGCCCGATCGAAACGGTTCATACGCGAGACATTAGAACCTGTTCAATGACTGGTAGAGACTCGGAGTCAAAACAATGGAGTTTTTATCAAAAGTCCCTATTGGAGTACCCCACAGTCCTACTACTCCCCTTCTCTGACCTATATTCTGTACGGGAGGTCGGAAATGTAAGATATCCCTCTTCCTTCTGGGAAGTGTTTGGTGGTCGATTTATGTAGTTCATTCGGATCGGACTATTCGGTACATCTACTTCCTGTCTCCCGACACGTTCGGACACTACCCCTTTGACTCCGAGGAGATCGAGGGTGTCCCACCCCCACCCCCCCGAGTCCTCTACTGAAAATCCGATTCTGGATTTTCCTCTAGAAACTTCCTCCTCTTCAACCAGTGATTTGGACCCCCACCCCCCTAGTAAGGTTCGTATCCCTCGTCGAAGACGTCTCCGGAACTCCACCCGTTCTCTTCCGTCCCAGTCCACTCCTTGCTCCCCGTCCCCTCCCAGCCCGTCTCAACCGTCCCGTCCGCCTCCGACCTCGGACGACCCACGAAACCCACTACGACCTCCCGGACGTAAAAAAGGGTTTCCGTTACTTTCTGTCACTGTACGAGTCCCTGGATCTTGTACCAGTCCAAATGGAAGATCTTCGAGTCAGGGTTCCTAACGGTACACCGGTCCCTTACCACACCCCGTTCCTCCCTGGTACACTCGTTCAGATTGTATAGTTCGGACTGTGACACTCGAGGACTGGGTTCCGTCCGCACCCTTCTCAGACCTGAGGACTCAGACTTCTTAAGACCGTGAACCACAAATGCCACGTGAGATGAGGTACCACTCGAAATTTCTGTCTCTTAGTTAAAGTAAAAAAAGACATAAGTGTCCTGACCCATAGTCGGACTGTGACTCTCGGTTTAACACATGACGTGTTTATTTATAGAGTTGATGTCACAGTGATCCCGAAGGGGTGACCGATTTGAGCATTTCTTGGGCGGACGGTCACGGCCTCCACGTCCTCTGAGTCGAAGCTAGGGACCCAGTCCTTCTAAGGACCTCCTCCTTTACCGTTGGGTGAGGTCTAAGAACGGACCATTTAGAGTACCTGTCTCTTCTGACCACCCGACATTAGGTACCCCAACGTTTCTCAACCTGTGTTGGCTTATGTGTGTGTGTATGTGTGTTTTCCACATTAATAACTCCGAGAAGTTGGAGCACAGTCACGATCTTTATAAACCCCCGATCCCACCCCTGTACTCAGGGGAGGTGTCACTTGAGACCCCGGGGTGTAGAGGACCGGGCCGGAACCAGACCTTGGTCTCTTCCCCTGTCGGGACGACCAGGAAGGTCTCCACGTTCATACCGTCCGACTCGACGACCGGGGTGCACACACACTCGCACGTCATTGTAGGGAGACAGACTCCCCACAACGAAAATCTCATACGTCATAAAGGGACGTAGGTCCAAACACGAAAAGACTAACCGGTTCTCCGTCCTACTCGATGTCGTTAACCTCGCGTCCGAAACACCACTCCTGTCGCGGCGACGTCTCTTTCGGTCTCTCGTAAAGTCGGTGATGGAACGAGTCACCACGCCTACTCTGACGTACGAGTACCTGAATGCCGACAGAAATTGTACCTCTATGGTCCGGTGGGTCTTTACTCCTGGTCCTCTCCCGGAAGTAGACCAGAGGTCCCTTTCCGTGGGTGCCCACCTGTTGTCCATGACACCCGGGGGTCGAAGACCTGGGAGACGGATGTGGTCACAACGCCAAGACCTACTTCCCTAGTCCTTCTTGGACCCCAGATGTAAAACTGGGAGGGACCGACCCACTATTCCCTCAGGACCCCAACCAAACCAGTTCGGGTATGGACTCTTCAACCCCAACCTTCGAGACAAAGTCTCTCGACCCTTACTGTCATCTTTTTCGGTCACACCCCACTGAGGTACGGTTTCGTCTCGTTGTTGTGGGTCCCAACCCTGAAGGGTCCACCAGGTCACCAATTCTGAAGTGGAAGGTTACGTTTCTCATACCAAAGCTAGGGACCAACTCCTTGATTCTAAGGGTGTACGGAACACCGGTTTTCTGGTTTTGTATTTTGTCTTCGTCATAACCTTGTTTAAGTTACTTCTGAAATTTTTACCAGGTGTATTTTTTTTGGAATTTTTTCCTTGTGAGTCCCAGTTAAAGACTTGGGTTTAAAATGCAAGTCTCGGAGAACCAGAAGTCACACACCCGGTATCCCAGTCTCCGCTCCCCCAGTCCTGACTCGTTCGTCCCGAGTCCGGTTACACATCCCTCCCGAACGTTAACGGCCAGCCGTCCCTTCGTACCGATTCGGGGACACTGAAATACTCCGAAACCCTAGGGTTCAGTCCCGAGGTTCTGTAATCCCGACGTGGTCTCCGTCACTCTGGTCACGCCTTCGTCGGTCTCCTGTCACGTAGTACAATCCAACCGGACCTGAGGGTCTCGGGGACGTATAGGATGACCTCGTAGAAGTGTCGGATATGTCGAGATTGTGTAGAAATAGACACAAGTAGAAGGACCCCCCAACCCCTGATACTGTAGGTGCGAAGGACCCGGATGTCGTGTCGAGTCCCGGACCTGACGACATGTCAGTCAGAACTTCGTACCTCACACCTTAATTGTTCCTATGTGGTTATTCAAGTCGAAGTATTCATGGAAAACTCGTGGATGACACACGAAGTAAGGAGTACGTAGGGACGGTGACCCCATCAAAGGTCAGTACTGAACCAAAAATAAAGATCTCTTTGATTGGGACTAGGAGGGTCCACCTACACGACCGACGAACGACGACGACGACGATTCAGCACAGACTGAGACACCCTGGGGTATCTTCCGTCGGGTGGTCCGAGGAGACAGGGACTCTAAGAGATCCTTTCTTATAACCTCACCCAACGGTTTAGGACGAGGTTACGTACTTTCACTTTTCACTTTCACTTCAGAGAGTCAGCACAGGTTGAGAAGCTCTACGGTACCTGACATCGGATGGTCCGGGGAGGCAGGTACCCTAAAAGGTCCGTTCTCATGACCTCACCCAACGGTACAGGAAGAGACGACGGACGAATCTGGACCTATTTTTACTGTAAGACGATTTTAGCTCGGAAGTGATCTATGACCGGTCAGGTCAGTTTGACTATCGGAAAAACACCAGGGAGTGTACACCCAAGAGACGGTGTACGGGTTGACCAAAACTTAATTCCAAAGGACACCAAACGTTCCGTTTAGATCAGTGTCTTACCGAACCTCGACCCGGAGAGTACGACCACGTGACATCCACAGTGTCCTTGATGTTAAGTTCCTCTTTGTGACTAAACGACGACCGTGGTAGTTAAAATGAGTGTCTAAATCTTTTGTTTTTCGATATTTAAAAATATCTGTGTACGTCACGTTTCCTCGTCGGTTTGAACCGGACCTCAGTTTACTTGGTAGATATCTTCACATATTCTGTTTCGTGTGTAGAAATTGTCTTTAGACGTGGACTCGACCTGTCATGGTCTACCGGTGGATGATAAGAGTTGGGAGAAGACCAAGAGGACACGGTCCTTCCGATGAGAGTGTTGGTATGACCTCCTAGAGAACTGGTAACGAGAAGACCCTTTACCGAACCTGGTGCGTTCCTGTGGTGGTTAACCGAAACGTGAGGATAGGGAGGGTATTAGGTGACGATCGTGCTAAGTTGTGGACTCGGGTTTCCACTTACTAAATCTTAGTTACATTCTCCCGTAAAAATCCTTAAGAATCTGTGACCTACTTAAGATCCAGAATTAAGACGGTGACTTAGACTTAGTCCATCTATTAAGAGAAGGGTTAGAAGAGAGGTTCAAAGGGACAGACATTTTGCCCTCCTCACCCAGCATGCTAGAAAGGTTCCAAGGAAAGTCGAAGTTGTAAAATACAATCCGGAGATGAGGGACCGGTCCACCCATAGTAAGTCTAAGTTTGATTTTGTAGTTGATTTTACCTGGTACTCGTAGGAACGTATGTGTAATATGTACAAGAGTTTTGGGGTCTTTCTATCCACAATAATGGAGGTCAAACATCTAATGTTTTGTCTCCGAGTCTCTTCAAATCACACAATTGACTCCAGTGTGTCTGCCCTTCAACGTCTCGACACTTAGTAGAGTACGGACAAAGACCAGGTTCCCCGACTCTCGTCTGTGATACTCGGGTTATCGTCGAGTCAAAGGAGGTCGGGAAAGAGGGACGGACGGACCCTCGAGTCGAGACACGAGACCATATTCTCCAACTCCTACCCGCGGTCAACCCTGAGGTGCGGTACCTACCTGAAACCGGCCGTTTACAACCATGACAAGACCTTCCGGCCGTTTCTCGTCCAACAGTTCCCGACTCTGTCGTAGAGACCGGGTCCGACCCAAACGAAGAGGGCCCCCTCAGAAGGTCCGGGGTAAAAACGGAACTCGAATTCCTCGACGGGCAAGAAACGTAGTGAAACGGTAGACTCTCGGAGATGGACGGTCCACCGTGTAGTAAGAGTCTCTAGATAGGAGTTTATGAGGACAGGTGGAAAGGGTCGGAGGGTTAAGTAGAGGGTTGTGGAGACCCGACACCCGTCCTCTCCTTCTCTGTACGTCCCAGACTCGAGTCTCGAGACAGAACCTGGTAGTCCTCCCGCTGAAGTTCCTACGAAAATAAATTAAGTTAAGTTAGTGACGGTCAAACGGACGTCATTACCGAAAGCTCGGGAATCAAAAGAAGAGTCTTGGAATTCCACCGGAATTGAGGACTCTACTGTGACCCGTTCGTTTAAAGAGAGAAAACCGGAGGTCAGAAGTAGGTCCGTCATTGGTCGACCAATCAAGGCAGCCTAACGTCCAGGGAGCGTCGCCACTGTAAAATCGTAGGCGATAGAAACTGAAATGGAAGGGTCTCCGTAGCCCTACCTACGGAAACCTCTCGCGTCGTTCGTATTTTTAGCGAGAGACCGACAGACGCCGAAAGTGAACCGCCGGCGTCCAGGATGAGGTAGGGGGGTGCGGTTTCCGAGTGGAGGTGGCGCGGGGCTAGGGGCCAGGGAGGTCCGGACCCGAAAGTCGGAGCGTTGAGGCCTTTGGGGTCCCGTCGCGATCTCCGCGCTGACGCCGCCGCCGCCGCCGCCGCCGCCGCCGCCGCCGCCTCCGCGTCCCCCGCCCCCACTCTCTACGCGGGTGAACAGGCCGCCGGAGGCGTCGCCGGGGCCGGGGTCTAGGCCGGGGTCTAGGCCGGGGTCGCGCAGTCTTCCCAGGGGCCTTGGGAAGCCAAACAACGAACCCGCACCTCTGCCGACCCTCAAGTGGTGGCCAGCTACCGTGGCTTAGCTGGGGACGCGCGTCAGGGATTGAACCGAGCAGAAGCGAGGGCGACGCCACTCCATCCCCGGCGCCGCTCGCCTGCGGAGCCAGAGTGGGAAAGTCACGGATTCGCGCCCCTTTACGTCGATGGACCAGGCCCCGAGAGGCCCCGCCCTCGTGGTAAAAACCGACCTACACGAAGATGTAAGTAACAAAGACAGACAGGACTCCGTGGGTAGAGAGAGGTTTGGCGCAGAGGGAGGCGTAGAGGCGCAGAGCGGGCGAGACGCGGGCGGAGGACGGCTCGAGCGGCCCACGTCCTGTCGGCGTCGGGTGTGGGCGAGGGACGGACGTCAGGGCCCGGGGAGACCGGTGGCGCCCAATGTCGGGCGAATCCGGTTGGGAGGGTAGAGAGGCTCCCGCGGCTTTCATCTCCCTGATTTCAAGCCCGCGGAAGCCGGCCGCTTTCCGGGCCTCGGGGTTCCCGGCGCCGGGGCCGCGACCGGAGTGGACAAAGAGGTCGCCGAGGAACCGGCTCTCGCATCCGAACCCCCTCCCGCGCGCCAGCGTCTGCGTCGGGAGGTCGTCCATCTCGGGGCTCCCGGCGCTCGAGCTCAGCGAGAGCTTCATCTTCTCGTCCAAGACGTCGTCGCGCTTGGTGAACCAAACGGTAAAACACAACAGGCTTGAGGCGAACGAGTCCATCGGAAACGCGCAAGGCAGGAACGCGCGGTCGTCGGGGTCCCTGCGCTGCACCGGTAGCAAGTCGGCCTAGGGGAAGACGTACCACGAGCCTCCGGTCGAGCTGAGGTGCGCGAATGTAGAAGAGGCGCGCCTTGGGCCGTCGGGGCCAGGCACGCGCGACACGAGGCGAAGAGAGACCGCGAGCGAGGAAGCGCGAGAGGGGAGGGGGAGGGGTTAGAGATGTCAGGTCCTAGACCGCGACTCGGCGCCGACGACCTTAGGTCTACATGGTAAGGGGAGGTCTTGGAGAAGAGTTGAGGCGTCTCGGGGGCCCGGGACCTCTACGGAGGGCTGGGAGGGGGCCGCGACCCGTTTGCCTCCCTGACCGCTCGACGCGCGACCGCTCCCCGTCCGCCTCAGTACACTGCGACTAGGGAGCTTCTCGGGCAAAGTCGTCGCGCCTGTCCCTGTGTGCGTGCGTCGGGCGGCTCCGCGTCTCGGCGCGCGTCCGACGTGGAACCGTGGAGGAGGAAGAGGGGCCTGTGTGCGCGTGTGCGTGTTTGTGTTTAGGACAGGAGGGAGGGGGCTAGAGGAGAAGAGGAGAAACCCACAATTGTTTAGTCTAGTTAAAAGCAAATTGGGTTCCTTGTGGTCTCCGAGCGGTAGGACCCTCGACCGCAGAAACGCGGGGCGGCGTCGCGTGACATCTGGACCCCAATTCATGGTAAACAGTAAAAGAGGAGGTCTCCGAAGGAGGACCATGAAATAAAAAGAAAAGGCTCCACCTACCTCCTTCCACCTACCGCTTTACCTAGACTTTCTCGAAAGTCAAGATTATAAACGCATTGGCTGGTCCAGTGTAGTAAGTCGTAGGTTAGGATGAAGACCACCGAAGGGGTCGCTGGACTCCTGTTATGTCCGCCTCTATACCTCCCCCCTGCACTCGTAAATAAAATTAAATAAAACTCACAACGGTATTAATGACCGCGGTGGGGACGCGGGGCTCCAGACCGATCGCTCGGCGACGACCGTCAAAAGACGTTTATGGGAGGTTTCGGACTTCCGCCCGAAGTTTGCGTCCGCGGTCCCTGGTACCCTCGGAAGTTTATCGACGCGACCGCGTTACTATGGAATTACTATCTAAAAGGCAAGAATAAAAATCGAGCGTAAGCGGATGTGTCAATGTGCCGTAAATAGGCCCTTGCAGTGTCGCGGGCGGACGACGTGGCCCTCCCGCGCGGCCGGCGGCCCGTCGGCCCCGCGACCTCGACCTTAGCGCGTGGCAGCAGACGGCGTCTCCCATGGCCGGCCCGATCCCGGCCCCCGCCGCGGGGAGTCGGGCCGGACCGAACAAACGTCGCCCCTGTCCGCTCTCGCGTCGGAAACCCTCCTTCCTTCCTTCCCGTGGTAAAAAGTCATATCTTAGACGACCGTGGGGTGGAGGGAGGGAACGTGCGCGTTTTGTGTCTGTGTAGGTGTATGGTGTGTGTGTGTGTGTGTGGGGTGTGTGTGTGGGGTGTGGGTGAGTGGGACCAGACCTCTCTCCCTTCCCGGACCCTTATTCGAGACCCTTCCGGGGCCCTTTAGGTGCCTCTCTGTGGGCCGGCATGGATTTAACCTTGTCGGGGCCAGGACCCGTGTTACCGCTTTCGGACGGAAAAATTCTACCCCTGGTAAGGCTCCCTCCTTGACTGGCTCAATCGGAATGACAACGGAGAGTCAAGGGTGCGAGCCCGAACCCTTGAGCTTCCTAAAAAGAAGTGCTTATTACTTTCGTTTCTTCCCACTACCGATTTTGAGAAGGAAATCAGAGCTAAAAAGGTTCTTCCAGGGAGGTGACATCCACGTCACTTCATTTCCACTGGTGGATATGAAGAGAAGACGGAAGAAACATTTTCGTCTCAAAGGTCTTCACTCAAAGAATTAGGTCAGAGAGAAGGAGATTTGAGAAGAGAATCCTTCTGACTATGTCTCCGGTTCCCTTGAACTCCCTTCCCCGTGACAAGATTCACGAAGTCTGACTGATTCGGTAAATTAACAGTGCGTCGAGATCCTCATCACAGGTAGGGGAAGGGAGAGGGGAGTAGTCGAGGCACCATGTCTTCTCCCTTTACCTCCGGACCCCATCAACTCACTGAACAAGTCTCAGTGAGTCGACCTATCACCGTCCCCGTCCTAAACTTGAACCACCAGAGAGGGGTGACCGATACATCTCAACTTACTGACCAACGACACAACGTCTCACAAACCGGAAATAGGATTTTCTCCCGGAGAGAGTACACCCGGTCTCGGTTCTGACCCAGACGAACTGTACACCTCTGTCACCCCCTTCCCCTCCCCCCTAATTGACCCTCTGACCTTAACTGTATATATGTGATGACACACATTTTGTCTATCGATCTCCCTTCGACGACATGTCGTGCCCCTTGAGTCGAGCCACGAGACACTACTAGTTCTCCCCACCCTACTCTTCCCCTATCTTTCCTCCAAGTTCCTCCTCCCCTATATACATATGGATATGGATACCGACTAAGTGAAACACCATGTCGATGTTTCACTTTGATTGCAACTTTGAAACTTGATTGTGTTGTAAGTTTTTGTTCACATGAGACTAAATTTTTTTTTTTTTTTTTCTAACCCAGACGAATCTCCGACGACACCGGTCTCTCTGGATACCATGGACTCAAGGTTTGGACCTACCGTGTGACCTTCCGACCTACACCGAGTTTCATAAGTACACCCTCTCTCCTCCACTGGCGTCGGGATCGTGAAATTAATACAGGTAGACTCGACGTTTGTATGACGAAAGAGAGATTAGAGGTAACCGTCTTTGGACTCGTCTCGGACATTTCCCCGTGAGACCAGTAGGAGGACCAGAGGTCGGTCTCAAGTCCTGGTAACCTTCCGTGAGTCCCCTCAACGAATTCCTCTGTAGCCGACGTCAAACCCAACCCCACCCCCACGGTCCCTCGTCCATCCGTACAGGACGGTATCGTCCGTCTCTACTCGTACAGATCGATACCACACACGACAGATGGTCCGGTCTCTGGTTGAGAAGGGGTATCCACCTTTTCTACGGGTGTTCTGGAGTGTTCACGTAGACCCGAAACGGAACAAAGTAAGGTAGGAGAGGTATTCCGAAAACCTGTTCCCAATTATTGGGGCAAAGTGTCTACCTCTTTGATTCCGACCTCTCACCTTCGTTGTAAACGTTTCTTAGAGCATCCCGCTGTGATACTACCCCTAGGACTGACGAGTTGATGTCGAGTAGCGTCTCCTGAACGAGAGACCCAGAGGGTTGAAGGTCGAGAGACCCGACTCCAGAGACGTCTATTCCTTTGTTATTCCTCCTAATTCCTCATAAAAGCACCCAAACTCTAGACGTAAATCTTTACTGATCGATCACTGTACCTGGAATGAATCAGGTTTTAGGATCATTCAGAAGTGCCCCTCTAAAGACGTCCCGAAGTCTTCTCACGAGTCGAACCCGTAAACAACTGGACCCTCAACACACCCAGACTGGACGGAAATCCGGGACCCTTCTCCCTCAGAAACCCCACACACACACATTCACACCACACTACATGTATACTCTCCATACACACCACACATCCACATTGTAAATCTCTTTGGAACCAGAAAACCGTTGTATGAGGTTTTCTTTTTACATGAAAAGTGTAGTGGATTTTTTTACTTCTTAAATTATACAACTCAGTCTCCTCAAAACCTTTATCTCCGAAACGGTTACCCCTAAGTAAGGAGGTTGAAACCCGAGCCAACAATCGAAACGAGGTCCTAGGTGTACATCTACACTCCCTAAATATGGAAATGAAAGATTGGTCACTCTTATCGAAATAATATGACAACCTGATATTTACATTACGTCCGTAAAGCATTTCATAATTCCGTTACATCTTTCATTTCTCTAATGAGGAGGTAACTAAAAGAAGAAAAGATAAATTACAGGAACTGAAAGGAGCAACGATTGTATAAATGGTTTTACCCTAAGACTTTGTGTACGATAAAATAGTAGAGAGAAATGAATTGTCGTACACTCCTGTATAAAAGTATAGTAATACCTGATCCCAAGAACCGGAAGAATTAGTTATCTTTAACTAATCTCCGGTCTGTTCGCTAAATCCGCTCCGAAATAGCTCCAGGGACGACGTCACTCTCTCTCGTCCCACTCTTGTTTGTTGTCCAAGGGAACGAACGAGGAACCGTACCCAACCCCCTGTTTGACCAAGGAATATACCCCACTCCCATCCCGACACAGGTCCTGACCCGACCTCCCCACCGAATCCACCAAACGGGTGGGGAATCCACCACGATACATGTCCCCCGTATACGTCATAGGACGAACACGAGGTCCGAGCAGTTTTCACCATCAACCCCCAAAACCAAAGAAAACCAGGTCTTAAACGGGGTTGATGTGTACGTACGTCAATAAAAATCAAGGTATGTCAAAGAAACATAAAACAACGACCTCCTCTCCACACAGGTCCACGTTCGTGACGTCGTTTCCCAAGGTCCAAACAGAGTTATAATGACGTTTAAAATTAGTTTATAATGATGTCTAAAATTAGTTGTCTATGAAACTAAACCGTAAACCCAACAGAAGTTCAGTGTCGAAAACCTTACGGCACGGCACGGTAAGACACGGTTCAGTGAAGTCAACACAGACTGAGAAAACGTTAGGGTACCTGACATTGGGAGATCCGAGGAGATAGGTACCCTAAGAGGTCCGTTCTTATGACTTCACTTAACGGTACGGGAAGAGATTCGAAAACCTTATTACTACATTAATCATAGAAACATCTATGTAAAGGGAGAGAATTGGATTTTTGACTTTAAAGATCCAATTACTTTGTAGGTAAACTTTGTAATTATGGATAATTATCTAAAGGTTCCTCTCGAAAATAAGAACTGTACCGACAGGTGTCTCTACTCTCATAGGTAAAGAGGTAGATAAACAGTCAGGACCTATAACTATGATTGGTAGTCAAAATTAGACACAACGTTTATTAGAGGTGTCAAACAACGAACAGAAATTACGATACATAGATATATAACGTCCCTAAAGGGGTCATCGAGTCACCATTCTTAGACGGACTTTACGTCCTCTACACCCAAACCTTCTATGGGACCTCCTCTCGTACCGTTGTGTGAGGTCATAAGAACGGACCTCTTAGGATACCTGTCTCCTCGGACCCCCAATATCAGGTACCCCAGTGTTTCTCAGTCTGTGTTGACTTCACTGACTCGTAGGTAAGTGTTGATATATAAAGTATACAGAAATAAACCTAACATTCTTTAAAATTTTGGACCCACGTCTATTTATATAGAAAAAGAAATACCAAAGAATAAAATCTAGAGGACGGGAGAACACGGTCAAGGAAGTTCTAACTTTGTATACACGGGTATAAAAGAGGAAGTAAAAAAGTTAAAATAAAAAAGATAAATACGAAAATTAAGTAATTCTCACTCCAACCCCCGGAACGAATAATAATTAAAAAGGTTTTCTCGACCGTTCAACAGGGTTATGGGAACTAACTTATTAGGTTTAAGATGGTGACTACTCCTCATCGTAGAAATAGTCCCTAGTTTAAGAACAGTTATGAATCCTGATAAAGTTCTACGACGAAAAACAGGATAACAAGACAGCAATAAAAAAAATTTAACACTATATCAACGAAATGTTATATCATAATCAAGACGACATGTCGTTTCACTTAGTCAACATACATACATACAGGGGAGGAAAAACCTGTAGGAGAGGAACGGAGGGCGGGGTGGGGAGATCCAGTAGTGTCTCGTGTCTCGACTCGAGGAACACGATATGTCGTCGAAGGGTGATTGGTAGATAAAATGCGTACCATCACATACACGCAGTAAGTCAAGTCAAGTCAAGTCAACGAGTCAGCACAGGCTGAGAAACGCTGGGGTACTTAGCGTCGTGCGGTCCGGAGGGACAGGTAGTGGTTGAGGGCCTGAAGTGAGTCTGAGTGCAGGTAGCTCAGTCACTACGGTAGGTCGGTAGAGAAGGAGACAGCAGGGGAAGAGGAGGACGGGGGTTAGGGAGGGTCGTAGTCTCAGAAAAGGTTACTCAGTTGAGAAGCGTACTCCATGGAGAGTTAAGTAAGGTGGGAGGGGACAGACAAGAATAGGGTCACTAAAGACAAAGAGTGACAAAATGGTTGATAAAACTTTAGACCGGAGTAGTAGTGCGGGACGTACACCAGTTAATCCACTGACAAGACTCCGAAGACCCTTTCTTCTATGTACGAGACAAGTGTCACATACCTCAAACTGTTTATAGATCGTTGAGCTATTTAAGACACTGTATGTCTCCCGATCCTAAATGAGTACTGGTATCTCCTTATCCTTTCACACTTTTTCATTACACTTTCACGACCAACGAGTCAGCACAGGGAGAGAAACTCTGGCGTACCTGACATAGGACGGTTCATAGAGATAGGTGCTTTAAGAGATCCGTTCTTATGACCTCACCCATCGGTAAGGAAAGATTATAAGGTGTCCCCTATAAGGGTCGGGTTCTTAGCTTGGGTTCAGAGGACGTAACGTACGTCAAAGAAATGATAGACTCGATGGTCCAGTCCTTCTATGGGACCTCTTCCCTTACCACCTGGGTGAGGTCGTAAGAAGGGACCTCTTAAGGTACCTGTCACCTCCTGATCCTTGTCATTCAGTTTCTAAAGGGTGGGGGAAGTAACCTTAGTCCGGGTCGATTAGACTAGAAAACTTAGTGAAATCCCCTCACCCTCCCCTTCTCCGTATACACGAGACGAAGAGTAAAACTAAGGTAAAAGGAAGTCATAAGAAAAAAAAATTAGACTTAAAAGATGAAAAACATTATTTTTTCAATGAGATGATTTCTTTATTCTGTCCCTGTGCGTTTCTTCAAACTCTCTACCGAAATCAGTTATGGTACACCACGAATTTTCTCCTCTGTTTAGAAGTCGTTGAATCTCTCAAATAGATAAACACACCGTGTCAAGATCTTACAAGACCTCCTCTCTAATATGACTCAATAATCTACTTCTTAACAACAGGGTTCTAAGGCATATCTAAAAACCCCCCAGAGAAACACGTCTCGGATTTTATTCTCTCACAATACGGGTCACAGGCTCAGGGGTTTTGACTCTCTTATTCTGCAGGTGTCGTTACGCTTTCGTATTTCCCCAAATAACGATTGAGCTCGATCCTGAGTTCAGAGTAGGTCGCGTCACCTCAGAACTGCTCTCGGGGCTCGAGACTTAGTGTCGACAAATATATGTCCGCCAGAAAACAGAGTCGTTATCACATCAACCGCACACCACTAACTGAGTTGGAACCCAGTAGCACCACTAACTGAATTGGAACCACAGTAGCCCCTGGAACCACAGTAGCCCCTGGAACCACCCCGAAGGATCTTAATACTGAGTACGAATGTTCTTGGACTCCGGATCTGGGTCACACCGGGCAGTTCGGACAGTACCGAGTCCAGTCCAGGGTTGTCTCCTAAAATTCTACACCTTAAGTCTACCTAGATTTTTAGTTAGATCATAGTAGTCTGAGAAAAGGCATAAAATTTATTTCTTTCTTTTTGGTTCCTTCCTTAAAGAGTAATATCGACTCCGCTGGTTTGACCTATTAGTGGACTATTGAAAAATCCTACAGAGGTGGGAAGGTTTAGAATGTGAAAATTCTTTATAGAAATTTTAATTAAAAATAACCTCATATCAACGAAGTGTTACAACGCAATCAAAGACGACGTGTCGTTTCACTTAGTCGACATGCATATATATATAGGGGAGAAAAAACCTGAAAGAAGGGTAAATCAAGTGGGGTCACGTGACTCATCTAGTAACTCGTAAGGGACACGAGATGTCATCCGATAATAATCAGTAGACAAAAAATTTTTTTATAAAATAAATAAAACTGTCGTGACTCAGAATCAACGTCGTACGTCCTAGAAAATCAACACCGTGCACCCTAGATCAAGGAACTGGTTCCTGACTTGGGTCCCTAACTTGGTTACACAACGTAATCGTTGTGTCTCAGAATCGGTGACCTGGTGTTCCCTTCAGGGTTCAATAGACAAAATGTGTATCATCACATATATAGTTTGGAATGTGAAACATGTTAAGGACCTTATGTACCCGTTCTTCCTCCTCGGAAAAAAAGTACCGGGTCTCGGACTTTTACTTAGGGGTCCAGTCGAAGTCTCAGATTCAACCATATCTTACTCGAGATAGTGTTTACTTAGATTTTCTAATACCGATCTTGTGTCATCTGTAAACAGAAAGTAAAGGTCTCAACAAAGTCATGGTCCCTACACTTGTCTTACCGAAACGGAAGACATACACGGTACACACCGAGTTTGACCTCGGTAGGGACCCCTGAAGGGATCACCAGGTCGTCGATTCTGAGGCTCGAGGGTTACGTCCCCCGGACCCAAGTTGAGGACCAATCCCTAGATCTAGGACGTACGGAGCTGATTCTATACCGTGTCGGTTCATTTATTTAAAATTTTTAATCTTTATTCATAAAATTTTCGACCTTGGTAGGGAACAACTACTACGTCCCAAAGAACCTTTAGGGAGAAGAACGGTCGGAATGAGCTGTCCATTTCTTTACTCCCGAGTCTTTCCCCTTGACTGACGGACCTTACTGTACGGTCACACACCGTCCAGTGTAGGTTTGTGTCGTTCAAGTCCCAAAGGTGTCTCAAAGACGCCATCCACGACTAACGACAGGACGATGCAGGGAGGGAGTGTAGGTCACCCACACTGTATAACACTTTTTTGTGAGAACCAGGGACCCTGTCCTAAAGACTCCGAGTGTCTTCCTACAAGACAGACGGGACCTACTGTCTATACTGTCTCCATGTGTTTTCCGGTAAAACACGTACTTGGACTCCCGTCTTGGGTCTCAGTATAGTGTTGTTTCAGACTCGAAACCCCGATAAGTATAAAAAAAGACCCAGTGACAACGATAGACGGTAGACAGTCCCTTCTTCCAACTTAGACCACCACTCCTCAAAAAAGAATCGGTACCAAACAACTACAAACGGATACTGTACCCTGGAGAACCAGAAGTTGGTCGATCAAGTAACCAGCGTCCAGGTACACCCTTTATTCTCTGAAAACGAAGTCTGATAGGTTTGGAAGGTTAAGATAACTACAAAGGAATACACTTAAAACCATGTACCGAAAGATTTATTTTCGTACCTGAAAGAGAACGTCCTCTGACTTAATGTCGTTAAGACTCGTGACTCCTCGTCTCCCCTCGAAACACGAAGAAGAATCTTGGTTGTGAAAGGAGGTTCGAGATACCTGTGGCCCTGAGTTCAGGTTTTACTGCGACCCAAAAATACAGGTCTTACATTTCTAGAAGGGTGGCGGGTAGAACAGAAATCGTCTCGCAAATGGGAAGGGGTACCAGCGGATTCTCCCAGTTTCCTAAGACTGTAGAGTTTTAGTTTGAGAGACCCAAAGAAATAACTGTTAAGAAGTTATCCACCCACTCAGTATTTCCGTTTATATGTAATTTTACTCACGAAAAACCCATGACCAACTATAATTTTACACTTAAAAAGTACTAAAAGAGGAATCGTACAATTATACTACCTAATAACTATACTATCCAACAATTATACCAACTAACTGAAAGTTTATGACTTAGATGGAACGTAGTGATCTTATTTGAGAAATAATAAAAACATATAACCGGTTCTCCGTACACCCTAGAATCGAGGGGTTGGTCCCTAGTTTGGGCGTGAGGGACGTAACCTTCTACTTCAGAATTAGTGACCTGGTGGTCCCTTCACCGTCTTGACCGTCATTGAGAATAAACTTGTTAAGTTGTATCATGACCTTCAGGATGTATCGAGTTTCTGTTCTTTTCCTTTATCTTACCTATATACAGTCTTTCCATTTTTATTTTGATATGGATAAACGTCTACTGAACTACCAGAGTACCTGATAGGGTTCCTTAGATGTTTCTCTTTTTTTAGAATCTTGATTATTTACTCATGTAGTTCCAGTGTCCAATGTTCTAGTTATATGTTTTTAGTTAACGTAAAGATATTTTAACGTCATTTATGTACTTTTTGTTCTAATTTTGATCACAGTAAATGATAACGTTTTTTTTTTTTTTCTTTCTCTCTCTCTCTCTCTCTCTCTCTCTCTTTCCGAATCACATAATCAGACGTCTTGGTTCTTTCGACCACCATCTTAAATCAGACTCAAGTTTGGGACTCCTGGTCACCTCAGTTGTCACATTCTGGGACAGACTAAGACTTCCGGATTCTTGGTTATACGTTCCCGTCTCTTCTATCTACAGGTTCGAGTCTGTTTCCCTTTTAAGTAGAAAGGAGATGGAAAGACAAGATAAGTACTGGAGGTGTCTACCTACTACGGATGGTCGTAAAGACTCCCGTTAGATACGAGAAACGAGTCAGACGACTAACTTTACGATTAGAGAAGGTCTTTGTTGTAGTGTCTGTGTGGGTCCGGTAGACTCGTAGGGAATCGGGTCGACTCATCTGTCCAGTGTGAATCCACACACATGTGTGTGTGTGTGTGTGTGTGTGTGTGTGTGTGGGGAGACACGAGTCGACACAGGCTGAGAAACGCTGTGAAACCTGACTTCGGTCGGTTCGAGGAGACAGTACCCTAAAAGGTCCGTTCTTAGGACCTAACCCAACGGTAAAGGACGAGGTCCCCTTAGAAGGGCCGGGTCCCCAGTTTGGACGTAGAGGACACAACGACTGTCTAAGAAAAAAAAATTACGCCGCCCTCCCGCCCCTCGCTGCCGAGCTCGTCGGGGGTCAGCGCCGGGCGCGTGCGCGCGCGTGAGGGACGATTCGGTAAACGACTGTCTAAGAAATGGGTGCCTCGGTAGTCCCTTCGGGTATGTGAATCTATAATCAGATTGTTTTATAAAACGACAACAAGTCAGTGAGTCAGCACAGACTGAGACTTTGGGGTACCTGTTGTCGTGTGGTCCGAAGGGACAGGAATTGATAGAGGGTCTCAGACGACTTTGAGTATAGGTAACTCACCCACTATGGTAGGTTGGTGGAATAGGAGACAACTGGGGAAGGGGAGGATGGGAGTTAGAGAGGGTCGTGGTCCCAGAAAAGGTCACACAGTCGGGAAGCGTATTCCACCAGTTTCCTGACCTCGAAGTCGCAGTCGGTAGTCAGAAAGGTTACTTATAATTCCCAACTAAAGGAAATCCTAACTGACCAAACTAGAGGAACGACAGGTTCCCTGAGTTCTTAGAAGAGATCGTAGTGTCAAGTTTTCGTAGTTAAGAAACCACGAGTCGGAGGAAAGACGAGGTTGAGAGTGTAGACATGTACGGATCTCGGATCAGAACTTTTTAATTTTCGGAGAGGGGTAACGAGCTCCCGTCTGGAGTTTCTGTCGGGACGACCGAGAACCCTCTCCTCTTTCCCCTCTAAGGAGAGTATGATGAAATACTCCAAAAGAGAAAGTTTACTTAGACGTCATAGTACCACGAGTCAGTGAAGTCAACATAGACTAAGACGCTGGGAAACCTGACACCAGCCGGTCCCAGGAGGTAGGTACCCAAAGAGGTCCGTTCTTATGATCCCACCTAACGGTAAGGGAAGAGGTCCCTTAGAAGGGTTGGGTCCACAACTTGGACGTAACATCCACCTAAGAAATGGAAGACTCAGTGGTCCCTTCGGGACGTCATAATATTTCATGGTGACTAAACGAGTAAAAACTTTAAGACGGTGTAAGTTTCAGGGGAGGTGGGAGAGGGTGGGAGGGACGTCACGGACCGTGACACGAGACTGGAGTCGTCCCAATGTCCTGTCACGTACCTTCCTTCAAGTCGTGAGTGATGAGTGTCAGTTGACCCAGTACGGGAACTGGGGGAGGTGGGGTGGGGGACGCTGTGAGTGAGAAGGCCCCCGGGTCGTGGGGGGCGGGGGGCTGTGGAGTGGGGGTGACACGACGTAGAGACGGGACTGGAGAGCTGATGACACTGAGAAATACATTGGGTTCATGATTTACAAGGTAGACCCTCCGACCGAGGTTCCTTAAAGAGCAAAAGTCTATAAATACGGAATTTGACTTCTGGTTTATGACGACCAAGGACGGAGGACAGAGAAGCGTCGTAGTAATCAGCAAAAGTTCTCGACGTAAGACATTCACTTAGACGGTCGAACAGTGACCACTCAAGATTCAATGGCCACTGTGAACTTCTTTACGGGTCTTATTGGAGTCGGTCAGTCGTTATGTCTTGGTCCCTCTGTCTTCGAGGTTGTGTACTCAAATACCTCTTGTCACCCCTAGAGTAGATATTTTAGGGTCATTATCGAACCTAGGAAGAGGTTCCTCTATTCTTTTGACAACAATGAACGTTAGTAGAGGAATCGCGAGGACAGTCCTCCTGTCTTCGTCTGCAACCACGAAGGGACAACGTACCCATGGGGCTATGTCTCTTACAATAATTTTGAATATCTTTCAATTGATTCTATGTCTACTCTCAAAGAATTCACTTATAAATTTTTCCCTTCATCACTTCAACCCTCTCACTTAGTAAATAAATAGGTGAGTAAAAAAAAGTACGTAAGTAATTAAGTCGTTCGAAGGTACTCGGGGACACACGGTCCGAAAAACGGTTCTCCCCCTTGTTATGTTTCTAATTACTTTGTCTTGAGGGGAGAGTTCGGGAGTAAGACCATTTTCTTTGTCTGAGAATTCGTTTATTGAAGTCACAAGATACACGTCCTGACGGCACATGTCAACAAGTCTGCGAAGTGACGTGTTTATACGAGTCGACTCTCCCGTTCGTCCTGGACTTTAGCAGGAACCAGACCAACGACCCGGAAACGGAACGCTCCTCGATTCAGACGGACTTCTTCCCCATGAAAAAAATCCACCACTTTTTAGATAGATCCACTCAGGGTCAGACCGGTATCACGAGATCGGGGCGTAAAAATATCGTAATCGAAGACATTTGGTAAGGTCAACGATTAGTGTTTATCTACAGGACTATTAGCTATCGACGGCGGACTAGACCACTATCTAAAATGAGACCCAGTTCCTCTGGGACACGAAAGAGAAGAAAGACCCGGATCCAGAGGAGAGACGTCACATCCTCACCCGTTCTACCCATTTCTGGTAAGAAGGTAATCATTAGATCCACTCATAGCAAAGAACGTCTCGCTACCAAAGACGGAAATATAAACCTCCGACCTATAGCTGTCTCTTTGTAGTCATTTCCGTCCTAGGAGAGTTCCCCTGGAGACCATTGTCTTAAGACCCTGAAATTTGTTCTGTCTTTCCAAAGGACTCGAGGTCCCAGGTTTGTCACTTCACCGGGTACGGGGTCACGACCTGCGGTAGGAACACCGTCCCACTAACCTTCGTGTCCGGTCAATCTTCCGAACTCCCTACCACTGACCGACTACCTCTAGTTGTCCATCGGACCCCTTCTGAGACGAACATACAGGGTCTACGAAAGACTAAAAAAAAAAATCGTCCCGTTTCCAGTCTGATTCTTCATCCGTAGTTCCACCCCTGGGTCAGTTGTGTCTGTGTCCCCGGGGACCTTTGTGAACCATGTAACAAGGGACTCAGACAAATTGTTACTACGCAGAGTTTCCCCAGTCCCGAAGGGACCATCGAGAAGACCATTTCTTAGACGGACATTGCGTCCTCGGGGACTATACTAAGGACCCAGCCCTTCTAGAGGACCTCTTCCCTATCCGATGGGTGAGGTCATGAGAACCCGAAAGGACCACCAAGTCTACCATTTGTTAGACGGACGTTACGTCTTCTACGGCCAAACTAGAGATCCAACCCTTCTAGGGGACCTTTTGTCTTACCGTCACCTTTCTTGTGAGGTCATAAGAACGGACCTCTTAAGGTATCTGTCTCCTCGGACCGTCCGATGTCAGGTACTCCAACGTTTCTCAACCTGTACTGACTCACTGAAAGTGAAATTGGTCGACACGGACGGTCTTGGGTCCCTCCGGTCCCTGTCCTCCGTCCCTACTCTTTACAGGTACTGACTCCACCTCTGTCATACCACAACACTCGTCTCGAACCCCGTCCGTGAGACGTCGACTCACTAAAACCTGTTTGATAATTGGGAGAGACGTCGAAGGTAAAGGAGTAAGTGTTTTCCCTGTGTTGTTAGAGTCGAAGCGTCTCACCGAAGCTCGAGACCGTCACAACCTACACGGCAGGATTGTGAAATTTTTTTTAATGAAGGAACCGACGTAGTCCAGCATCAACGTCGTGCTTCCCAGAAGCAACACCACGGAGATCTTACACACCCGAGTCATCAACGTCACTCACCCGGATCAACGAGACGGGGAACACCCTAGAATCAAGGGACTGGTCCCTAACTTGGATACAGGGGACGTGACCTTCCACCTGAGGGTTCGTGACCCTCAGGGACTCATCTAAAAAGAATTTACTACCGAGGGTAATTAGACTCGTTTTATACGACCTCACGTCATGTCCACGCTGATCGTTTGTCGAAAGACGTACCGTTTCCCCCCGTAAGGTGGGTAGGGGGTCAAGTAATAGTACGGAGGAAGACGGTGGTGTGTGGACCTACCTCCCTGAGTTGTAGATCGAAGACTCTGAGGAAGGAAATGGTCTCTCTTAAACTTCGCTCGGGTAGTGATGGACACAGAAGATTTCTGTCACTTGTCGACATAGGTCCCATCGACCTAACCTCAAAGATAAAACCAACAGCTGTCCTAGTTTGCCTATTGAGAGTGACCAGACAGTCCAACCTTAACTTGTCTCTCCTGTTGTCTCGGCTCGAATCCGTCCTTAGAGTATCACGACACTCCACGTGCAAGATTTGTGGCCACGGGTGGTCACACAGGTACCCCGTTACTTTGTCAGTCCGCGACCCTGAAGTCCTTCTATCCCTGACACTACTGCTCTCTCTCGGGCGCCGATAGGACCGCTTCCTTGGCTCCTTCCTTGCCTCGTGTCTGAGGATGGGACCTGGCACATTATTCGGACAGCGTAAACTAAGAGGACGGTTGGGACACCCTCTCCACAACGGGGGTAAGACGTCTGTCTGTTTGACTTCGAGTCTCTCCTACTACTACCTGTTCAGTCCCGTCATGTCACTCCTTCCCCACTGTGGTTTTGGACTTGGGTGTGGACAAGACGTCACTCATAAGTTGGACCTTCCGTCTAAAACCGTCATCCTGTGGGTCCCCCTGAGACTGGGAGACCTAACTGTGTCCACCGACTCACGTGTCCCCTCCGGAGGTCCCTTCGGCGGGGACCTCCACCCTTTCTTCGGATCCCGACGGAGTGGTCCCACTGATCTCCATTGTTTGTTGTGTAGGAGCATAATATGTAGGTCTTCATTTTCTCGAAAGTCCAATTACAACAAAAAGTAACAAGTCAACGATTCAGAACAGAATGAGAAACGTTGTGGTACCTGACGTCGTGTGGTCCGAAGGAACAGGAAGTGGTAGAGGACCTTAAACGAGTTTGAGTACAGGTAACTCGACCACTACGGTAGGTTGGTAGAGTAAGAGACAACGGGGAAGAGGAGGACGGAAGTCAGAAAGGGTCATAGTCCCAGAAATCGTCACTCAACCAAGGAACGTAGTCCACCGGTTTCATAACCTCAAAGTCGAAGTCGTAGTCAGAAAGGTTACTTATAAGTCCCAACTAAAGGAAGTCCTAACTGATTGGCCTAGAGGAACGACAGGTTCTCTGAGAGTTCTCAGAAGAGATCATGATGTCAAGTTTTCGTAGTTAAGAAACCACGAGTCGGAAGGAAATACCATGTTGAGAGTGTAGGTATGTACTGATGACCTTTTTTGTATCGAAACGATATGTGTGGAAACAGCTGTTTCACTACCGAAACGATAAATTATATGACGGATCCAAACAGTATCGAAAGGAAGGTTCCTCTTTCACAAAAAATTAAAGTGCCAACGTCAGTGGTAGACGCCACTAAGTTCTCGGATTGTTTTCTTTTAGACAGTGGTAAAGGTGATAAAAGGGTAGATAAACGGTACTACACTACCCTGACCTACGGTACCAGAATCAAAAAAATTACAACTCAATATTCGGTCGGAACAGTGAGAGGAGAAAGTGGGAGTAGTTTCCGAGAAATCAAGGAGAAACGAAAGACGGGAAACTCACTACAGTAGACGTATAGACTCCAACAACTATGAAGAGGACCGTTTTCAATTTATTCGTCTCACTGTTATATGTGGGAACTACATGAAGAAAGGGTTAAAACTTGGTCAGGTAACACCGTTTATCTACCCCTTTATTACCTTTGTTGTTCTCTGCTAAAAAACCCCGAGATTTTAGTGACGTCTACCACTGACGTCGGTACTTTAATACCGATACTAGTTGGATCTGTCGTATAATTTTTAGTCTCTGTAATGAAACGGTTGTTTTCAGGTAGATCAGTTTTGATACCAAAAAGGTCATCAGTACATACCTACACTCTCAACTTGATATTTCTTTCGACTCACGTCTTTTTAAGTACGAAAACTTGACACTACAACCGTTTCTGAGAACTCTCAGGGAACCTGACGTTCCTCTAGGTCGGTCTGGTAGAATTTCCTTTAGTCAGGAATTATAAGTAACCTTCCTGTCTACGACCTCGACTTTGAGGTTATGAAACCAGTGGACTACTCTCCTTGACTGAGTGACCTTTTCTGGGACTACGACCCTTTGTGACTTCCACCCTCTTCCACTGTTGCCTCACACTCTACCAACCTACTGTAGTGACTGAGTTACCTGTACTTAAACTCGTTCAAAACCCTCAACCACTACCTGTCCCTTCGGACCGTACGACGTCAGGTACCCCAGCGTTTCTCAGCCTGTACTGAACACTGTCTTGACTTGACTTGACTAACCATTGCACACCATTTCTTGAGCGGACGGTTACATCCTCTGTATTCTCTATTCTCTGTCCAAGGTAGGGGCCCAACCCTCTTCCCGTACTGTTGGGTGAGGTCATAGGAACGGACCTCTTAGGGTACCTGTCTTCTCGGACCACCTGAGGCTCAGGTATTCCGACGTTTCTCAGCCTGTACTGACTTCGCTGAATCGCAACAAGGTACAGACCAAAATTCACAACGAAGAAGTGGACTCATATCCAAAGAGTCCTCCGTCCATTCCAGAAAGTGAAGGTCCAATTATCCTGAGTCATTATATTAGTATAATAGTTCCAAGGAGGATAGAGAGACGGAGTCGAAGGAGATCAGTAACAACTGGGAGTATTAAGACTCTACGACCGTCGTTCTTCGAGGTGTTTAGTCGGTCCGGTCGGTAGGCAGTAATCATCTCTATTCGGTTTCGAAAGTCCCAGAGGAAAGGTCTTCCTCGTTTCTTAGGAAAGGGTCTTGGAGGACTCGTCTGGACGGGAGTATAGAGTAACCGGTCTTAACTCAGTGTACAAGTGAAGATGTGGTTAGTGATCGTTCTCTGGGCCTTGAGACACCGACCGAATCTGAGTGGTAAAGACCAACACACATGACCCGGGTCACCACACTACTTCGTCTGCTTCGATTCGGTGCTTCGTATCACTGGGTTCGAGGTCTGGAACTCCACCTCCCTGAAAATACGTTCCAACTCGTCGCTGGGGAGGTACCCCGAGCCCCTTCCCGAAGGAGGTTCTCTTGGTGCCAGCGTAATCTCCTCTTCGATCGTGGCCCTACCAAGGTTTCCGAAGGGCGCAACCAGGGTTCACGATGTAATCGACGACCGTCTCCCTCCAGGACCACCACGACCTCCGAACTACCAAAGCGTCAGACCCGTAGCGCCCCCGTCCACACCGACTCCGGACCAGACATCCTCCCTCCGGCACTCCCGTGCCCTTTGACGTGTCGGACAAAGTTTGTGAGTCGGGTGTGTGGTGTGTGCGCGCATGGTCATGTGCGTATGTCGGAATGGGCAAATGTTAACACTCGAGAAGGCTACCGTGTTGCGTCGAAAATTCGGTTTCACGGTCCGTTCCAGGACCAAGAAGTCTCTTTATGTTTTCACAATTAATATAGAATGACAGGAAAACTGTAAAAGTTGACCTGTAGAGTCTTCGAGGGTCATGGGTGGGGGACCTTTATTGACCCTTGACTGGCCCGGGGAGAAAAAGGTCCGGTCAAAAAGGTCGTCCCACCGTCCCGAAAATGTACTGTCGACAGAAGGTTTTCCCGTTTTCTCATCTTCGATGTCCGAAAAATTCCAGACCCGAGTCTCCAGGACCTTATAGTGAAAAAAGGGGGAGGTCCATTTCGTTCAGTATCCCGGTCGGATCTTAGTTTCTCTCCTCTTTGTCTGAAGTAGAGAATTACTCTCCTTACCACACACCTGTGTCCCTACTCTTCGGAACAACCACCGGTAGAACCTCTTCCTTTCGAGAGACATGTCTTAACCACTCGTCCCCACGCCCCCGAATGTGGGTACGGACAGACTATGGTTCAGGTGTGGAGATGAAGTGACTAGTGTAACGTCTGAAAAGGTCGACCTTTACTCTAGGGTGTCACCAGGTGTTGGGAGTCACAGAATTGGACCTTAAAGGTTCTTCGTCTAGGACTCCGGGGTGACCTCATAGTCACCGAATAAACCCACGTTCGGGACTATCTATTCACCTCTTCGTTTTGTTCTACCCTTGATAATTTACTTGTCTACTGTGACACCGTTGGTCTCGAGTCAGAACGGTCCCTGAAGACCCTCCACTGCACCGCGAGAGGACTTCCCCGATCCTTCGACCATATAAGTAGGAGGGTAAAGGATGAGAGGACGGATCTAGGGTAGCGTCTGAGTACCTTGACCACTGACTCAAGGAACCCCCCGAACAAGTCGGTGTTCCCCCGAACAACTGTCGGTGTACGGTGTTGGACCGACTCGAGAAATCGTCGACTATCTTGAGATCTGAAAAGATCTTACTGTTTGTCATGGGAGACCAACATGGACATCCGACAGGACGGACCGACATTCTCGACATTAATCTTGAACACCATCTGACCACGAAACCACTGACGGTTTCTAGATACGGAGGATCATATCATTCAGGGGATTTATAGTTTCTCGAAGGTCAGGATCTCGTAGAAGTGTTCAGGTTAAACAAGAATTCAGGTTGTTTCAATTGGACCCACGGGTTAATTGTGTTGACCGATATATCATGACATGACATTATCCAAATATTATAAAAAGTGTATAACAAGTCAGTGATTCAGTACAGACTGACAAACGTTGGGGCACCTGATGTCGTACGGTCCGAGGAGACAGGAGATCATAGAGAGCCTCAAACGAGTTTGAGTCCAGGTAACTCAACCACTACGGTAGGTTGGTAGAGTAGGAGAAAACGAGGGAAGAGGAAAATGGAAGTCAGAAAGGATCGTAGTTCCAGAAAAGGTCACTCAACCGAGAAGTATGGTCTACCGGTTTCATAACCTCAAAGTCGACGTCGTAGTCAGGAAGGTTACTTATAAGTCCCTAATAAACAAAATCCCAACTGACCAAACTAGAGGAACGTAAAAAGTGTATTTATTATACATTCTTAGTTTGTGTCTTTTATTTATTTTGTAAAAATTAGAATATCATGTTGAAACTTTTCATTTTATCGTATCATATTGTTGACCGTGTATCCCCTACCGTAGCTCACTTGTCCGTTCTTCTCAATGACTACCTCCTCCACCCTCAACCATCTCGACTTCCTAGTAGTCGTTATCTTCTGTCTCCTGTTCAACTCCACAGTGAGTACGGACTACAACTACCGTGTCTAAGACCAAGGAATAACCTCTGTTAAGAGAGATGGGGGAACTTTTTTACTAAGTCACTACAGACCCACCATCGAGAAAAAAAAAAAAAAGAGTAGTATCTACCGTGCCATCACGACCTAACGTAAGACTTGTCGACGACGTTTGAAGTACATGACAAGGTGTAAACCCAGATCACAGAGTTTTCGATTGTCACGGAGGAGTTCATTTCTTTTGGGGGGACGGTACAGGACACAGCACTTAGAGAAGTCAAAAAGTCGACGAAGAAGGAGAACAGAGAGAAACAGGAAAGAGACCCACGTAAACGTAGGAACTTTCGGACGTTGAACTTCCAAGGATACATCCCCTGAATGACATGAGTATAGAACCACACCAGAGAAGAGTGTAACTAAGACTCGAACCAAGGTACTGAACGAAATCGGTTACCCTGTGATCGTTCGTACTACGTCTCCGAACTATTATTTACTAAAACAGAGGGCGAAAAAGAATGGGTAAACGTCACGGTATGCCTTCAGATTCGGTAGGAGACCTCTCTCCAGTCTACTTCTTTGGTTGTGTACCTCTCCCTCTGTTTGGTGGACCTGCCCCCTCACTCCGGAAAACCTGGAAGGATAAGTCAGGACAGTGGGTACGGTCCTACCAGGGACCCGTCTTCCTGAACACGAGACAGACTTAAGAACTGGGAGTCTTGGAGTTCATTTGTTTTTACCAACAGTAAACTTCGGTGATTCAAAACCCCTCAGTGTGGAGTTATCCATTGACTTCATCGTAAAGTCTGGAACGTGTGAGTGAACGGTATACGCAGAAACGTTGAGGACTTTACATGACTGAGACATTCAGCTCCCCCACGAATGGATCTCTGTGAGTCGACGATCAACCTCCTTCACCCCGTAATCCCGTCGGTGGTGACGGACAGACTCTTCATTCACGTAGGGGAGACCTTCCCGCAGGAGGACGACTTTCCGGGGGGGTCCGGAAGATCGTCGTCCAGACTACCACACCGGAACGTCGTGACGGGTCTCTACCGTGTCTTCCTGAGTCGTCCGCGACACCAGTAATGGGTGGACCCAAGAACCGGAAGGGGTTAGTCATCTCTAACTGTCTCCAGTCTGTTTTCTCAGTCCTCTCCTCTGAGATGACCCCAGGGACGACGTCGTCTCCCCTCGCTCTTGTTTGTCATCCAAGGAAACGAGTGAGGGACTCCCCGGTCACTCGTACAAGGAATATACCTCACTCCCATTCCCACCCAGGTCCCCAACCCGGTTTCCCCACCGAATCCACGAAACGGGTGGGACGAAAACGGGGTCCGAGAAGTTAGGGACCCAGAGCTTCTAGGGGGACCTCCTCCCGTACCGTTAGGTGAGGTCATAAGAACGGACCTCTTAGGATACATGTCTCCTCAGACCACCCGATGTGAGGTACAACAGTGTTTCTCAGCCTGTGTTGACTTCACTGAAATATGTACGAAGTTTTCACTGTCAGTCCAGAAAACCAGAGAAACATAGAAATCCAGGTCTCAGACGGGGTTAACGAGTACGTGTGTCAATAAAAATCAGGTTATATTAAAGAAACACAAATGTTCGTAACGTCACTTCCCAGGGTCCAGGGTCGGACAAGTACCACTTAAGGGACGGAGTGAGACCTGATAACTGGAGAGTGGTCTCCCGCTCTTACCCTACGGGTTAAGACTCCCGGACCGGATCTCTCTGGTGTCCCTCGGAACTCAGAATCCGGTCAAGTTCTAGAAAAGGGTTTGGGTAGACTCGATCTCCGGAGTGGAGAAGTCCTCCGTGTCATAATCCCGAGTAACAAGACATCCTAACGAGGTACCAAAGGTAACGACACTTTCACAATCAGAGAGTCACTACAGGTCGAGAATCGCTAGGGTACCTGACATCGAGCGGTCCGAGGAGACAGGTACCTTAAAAGGTCCTTTTTTACGACCTCACCTAACGGTAAGGGAAGAGGTCCCCTAGAAGGGTTAGGCCCCTAGTTTGGGCCCAGAGGACATAACGTCCACCTAAGAAATGCCACACTCGGTGGTCCTTTTAAGTCCAAGGTAACGATGACCGTACGTTTTTAGTGGTGGTTTGTGTTTATAGTACAGACTCGTTGTCCAAAACGTAGGTCACCACTTCCGTACGGGTGTCATGTGCCTTTTTTTTTAGAATTAAGGGTATTTTCACTCGTTTCAATGATTACTTTTAGAGAGGGGTAGGTTTAATTCTAGTAGTTGTTTTATTTAGGGGGATTGACTACTTACATGGGTCAAGTATAAAATAATTATTTTGGACAAAAGGGTCAAAATACCTAATTTAAGGTTTCAATAAATAAGGGTGGTGGAAAAGAAGAACTTAGTGTTTTATTTACAGTTAAAGTTTTCAATCTACCACTTATAAGTAGAGAGAGGGATCTTATCACACCCACCCTTCGAAAAAAGGACTAAATCTTCCCCCTTTTCGTGTTAAATTTATACTTCATGTGTATTTCCTTTTTCTTTACCCTTTTAATAATATTTTATCAGAAAAAAAGGAAAATGGGGGAAAAATAAGGTAGAGGTGAGAATAATGGAAGAAGGGGTGTCTAGTAAGATTATATAAATTACACATAACCAAATATACATACACAAGGACATTTACACGTGACAAACCATTATACGAAAAAATTTGGTCTATGTCTTGTTAAAAATTTTATAAATACATAAACCGACGTAACCCAGAATCAACGTTGTACTCTCGAGAGAACTCCCGAAGAGATCAACGAGGTACCTTATACCTCAGAATCAAGGGGTTGGTCCCTAACTTGGACGTAGGGGACGTAACCTTCCGTCTAAGAATTGGTGACCCGGTGGTTCCTTCAGGGTCATCTATACATAAAAATTCACAACAATAACCACAATACAATATTTAGGGTAACAAGGAACGAATAAAAGTGAGCCGTGATACAAAGATTCCAGATAAATATATCAATATACTTGGTGACTAGAAAACTAACATTGACGACCTCTTAGGGTTCCTGCCCCCTCGGACCACCCGACGGTAGATACCCCAGCGTGTCTCAGCCTGTGCTGACTTCACTGAATCGTATCGTGTAAGGTACTACAAGTAAACGGGGATGGTGGAAAATTAAGACGGTCCCTACCTACGGAACTACGAGAGGTTGGGGACCAGTGAACTTTGTTGTGACATAATTTGTAAACCCCGAAGGAACCACCGATCTTCCATTTCTTAGACGGACAATTACGTCCTCTACGACCAACCTAGGGACCCAATCCTTCTAAGGGACTTCTTCCTTTACCGTTGGGTGAGGTTGTAAGAACAGACTATTCGAGATACCTGTCTCCTCGGACCGTCCGATGTCAGAAACCCCCAGTTTTTCTCAGTCTGTACTGACTCGTTTCTCGTACGTGTGTGTATGATTTGTAGAAACAAGTACAGGGGATTTCTGAACTATTTTGTTTACAGGTACGTAAAATAAGTGTTTGACTTCATACACAACTGTACGGAAATTAAATCCATGTTTTTCTTAGGTCATTTGTGTGTGTAGATATTTCGATTTAAATCTAAAGAATTTTAGAAATAAAATATTACCTTTACAAGTTTACCGGTAATTGTAACACTGAAACTTTCGTGTTTCTTAGATAAATAAATAATTTTTAAAAAAACGAGTACGGTATACCGAACACCTTAGAATCAAAGTACTGGTCCCTGACTAGGGAGTGGGTCCGTCACTTTGTACGACTCAGTATTGGTGACCTGGTGGTCCCTTAAAGGTGTTTCTTAGTGAAATTTTTGTTTAATAAAGGATTAGTCATTATAGGACACTTAATATATATATATATATTTAGTTTAGACAACATAAGTAAATTTCGTTCGTGTTTGTGTCATTTTAGAACGTTCGATGATACTATAGGACAGTCTCAAGATGTCTACCACCGTCTTCTGTGTTTAGAGGACCCAGTCTCTTTCCTGAACCCCTGATTACCATAATCGTTATCAGTTCTCTCTGTCACCCCCGAAAACAAACAAACCAAAACCCACCCAAAACAAAAAAAAAAAAAACCGAAGGTGTCCTACTACATTCTTCAAGTTCCACTGTCTTTCATTGTGGGCGTAAATACCTGTCCTTGGGACTTGAATCCCTTGGACTCGTAGAAAATTACCAGTCATTTGTACGGACGGGAAACGAGGTCTGTCTTTGTGTCAGAGATAGAAGATTCCGACAGCGAAACATCTGCAACTTTTTGTTGGTAGACCTTTTTCGTCTCGCCAGAATCGACCATTCTGTCGGTCTGTACAGTTTCAGGGTGTGTTTTGATAGACAGTTGTTGTTTGATCGTGATTGAACGGACCGAAGTCCCGGTAACGAGATACATTACTAGGACTCTTGTAGGGACACGTCTCCGTCCAGTCCTATTTGTTACTGTTTCGGCGTTTCACCTACCGTCGTTGAACGGGGTCCCGACCCCTCCTCAAACCCTTCTATAACTCCAAAATTTATAATTAATGGAATGAATAAACCGACACGGTCCAGAATCAACACCGTGTACCCTAGAAAGTCAACGCCGTACGCTTAAGAATCAACGTCGTGTACCCTAGATCAAGGGACTGGTCCCTAGTTTGGGTCCGGGGGACGTAACCCTCGAGTCTCAGAATCGGTGACCTCGTACACCGTTCATGGTTCTATGACTCAAAACCACAACATTGGTAAGTAGTCAGTCTAAGAATACTTATTTTCTTTCCTTGTATCTTCACTGAATATTACATTCGAAATAAAGTATTTACGTAGTCTGGAATTCATAGAATCGGACTTAAGGAGGGTTTCGAACGTACTTCTACTAGATAAACCTATTTAGAACCCGTCAGGAAGTATCGAGAATAATGCACTACAGAATCAGAAGTGACTCTGGGATTTAGGTGTATCAATTTGAGGATAGCACAAGAAGGAAGTCGGAAGTCAACGACGTTCTTAAGGAAATCACAAGTAAGTCGGTGAAAAATAGCTTCTAAACACACGGGTCGGGAGGAGATTCCGGTCATCATTTACTTTGACTGTTTCAGGGGTAGGAGCACTTCGTGGGTGTATACGGTAACCAAAAGAGGGAAAAAAAATTAGGTAGAGAAAGAGAGAGATCCATCGCACTTGGATTTTAGTGGTTGTTATGACTAAGATAAGAAAGAGGATTGAAACTCTAGTCGGTGAGGGAGGAGGTCCCTTTGTTCAAAGAAGAGACTTAAAGGAGAGTGTAGTCATACGGTCGAGGAGGGTAAAACTCTCGTTCTGGGACCTAAGACAAGGAGTGAGTCGATGGTTGAGACACTGGAACCTGGACAGAGAAAGCGGAAGTATTTGGGAGTACAGGAGTCCCCTTTACCCGTGTTACGACTCAGCAACTCCCTAACCTTACTAACAACGTCTTTCCCCCTGGGGAAGGTCCCGGGTTCTCACCCGAGAACGGAAAATAAGTCTTTACTTAACAGGTTCCTAAACCTTAAGGACTGTGAACGACTGTTTCGTTCTCTGAAATGACCCTTCCCCGCGGGCCCACCTCCCATCGTCCATTCCCCTGGGTCCTCCTGACGAGACGGTACACCGAGTGTCAGAACCGAAAATACCACTACCCCACTCAAAGACCCAACAGAGACCGGTCAGTGAGACTGAGTCCCAGGAAGGACCACCGTGTACGCAGCGAGTCGGTTTTACCGAGGGTCGCTCCTCCTAAGATGTTCCTGTATACTTGACCACAGAGGAAAGAGGAAAACTAGAAAGGGTTTAAGAAGGCCCACCACCATCCATCGAACAGTTAAGGAGTAAGCATTGGTCCTGGAAGACAACATTCTATTGAGCACGTTCACCAATGATGCCGTGGACCGACCCCGCCCGTCAAAGTCAGTCACCATGGGGATTGTGTTAATGATGCAAAGACACATCCGTAGTGAGAGGAGTAGGGTTGGGTTCAGGTCAGGAATCGTTCCCGACCAACCTCTCTACCTTTGGTTTCGGAAGACGAAAGGTTCCGAAGAAAGTAAAGACTGAGTCCCGACGAGTCTAGAGTACAATACAGACAAGGTCAAAGGTGGGACTGAAGATATGACAGGCGAGTCGGATAAGGACGGGTAATCTACCACGTTTTTGATTGTTGAGGTGTGTGTCTTGTACCGAAGGACGTGACTCTTCGTCGAGGTCTGCTAAGTAGTAGTTCATCTACTCTTATTGTGATTGAAAACGACGGTACCGTTGACGACAACACGGTAGTGACTGAAAGCTTCAACGAATTTTTACGCGTTTGGTAAGACGTATTTCACTGAATTGTGGTGGTTCTCACACCGAAAGGAAAGGAGAACTCTAAGAAGAAATTCTTTAATTCTAAAAGGGGGGAATCTTCGTAAAGTATTAAATCAAAATTTTCTTAGTAAACTTTTTACAACAGTCCCATATTAACAAAATATTACAATACAATCAAAGTCCAAAAGTTGTTTCACTTAGTCAATGTGTGTATGTATATAGGTGAGAAAAGAATCGAAGAAAAAGGTATGTCCGGTCATTTCTTATAAAAAAGGAAAAAAATTTCGTATAAAATTTTCAACAAAAACTTGCATCATGTTGTAACGAAGACAAAATACCAAACAAACAAAAGAAAAAACCGACACTCCGTACACTCTAGAGTCGTAGGACTAGTCCCTAGTTTGAGTGTGGGGGACGTAACCTTCCGCTTCAAAATCGGTGACAAGACGGTCCCTTCAGGGTGACCTCTCGCTACTCATCTCAAGGGACACGATGTGTCATTCAGGCATAATCGATAGATAAAATATATATCATCGCACATATACAGTTAGGGTTAGAGGGTCAAATAGGAGGGAGGGAATTCCGGGGGAGGTATTGGTATTCAAAGAAACAATGTAGATATTGAGATAAAGACAAAACACCTATGTAAGGAAACATGGAAAAAAAAATTTAAGGTGTATATCTCTGTATTTTCTTGGTAAACTTTGGTTTCAAAACGGTCGACGAAGGAAGACACGAACATTTCCATTTATGTTTACTTTTTATTCTCCGAATGAGGAAAGACAACTTTTGTTCTCCTCTGAAAGGGGAAGAGAAAAGAATCCCGTGACTGAAGCAGTTGCACATTAACAGTCAACAAGGAGACAGAGAAACTTTATATACGTTTAGAAAAATTTTCGATTTATTCGGAGAACGGTCGAAATACTGGTCCTCACAGAAAGAGCTCCTGGGGCCTTGGTAGACAAACTTAGTAGTCGGAACTCTTTCTACCTCGGAAATAGACGGACAAAGAGACCCTCCCGTCCTCGGAGATTCGACGTTTTGACGGAGGTTAGGATTTCCACGTTCTTCAACTAAAAGGGAAACCTACTTCGGTCAATTGATTGTACTCACCAATAGGGTTGATGGTTCACTTACACAGAATTTAATTCTACTTAATGCACACTGGTTGCCAAGAAGGTTCTGAAAAATGAACACCTAATCAGTACCAAATGGAACTCTGGTAGCTACATTAACCGACATAGAAGAGACGACATATTTTCGTCCTCTACGGAAAGACGGAAACGGTAGAGGATCACCTAACGGACTCTCCGCGTAGTATAAGACCAAAGTACGAATAAGTTATTATTTTAACAAAGGAAAGAAACGATGGAACCACCTCTCCAAAAGAAGCAACCCGCCTCTAAACAAAAATTAACATAAAGGGGTTGCGGGTGGTCTTGGTTTGTAAAATTTTGGCGTGAGTACCTCCTATAGTAATACTTCAAAACTATTTTCGAGACCTCCTACCACGACCCCTTAATATCTTCCTCCTCCTTTGGCATAGGTCGAAAAAGGGAAGTAAATGAGACGGGCCCCTCCTGCTCCACAGACGAATCTCGGTTCGGACCTTCACCAGGAGGCTGTAGTCGGAGTCCTCTTCGAACGTAAGACCGATCTACTATTGTCTCCCAGAAAAGAACACGGAAAAATCTTTTTACTACGTGTGAAAATAAGACCAACGTGGCCCAGAAACAACGACACGTGTCCGAAGAGATCAACACGCCTCGTACTCGAGGTCTCGTGTGCCCGAGTTATGAACGGTGCGTCACGTCTGAATCAATGGGACTTCGTACGTCTTTAGAATCAAGGGACTGGTCCCTATCTTGGGTGCAGGGGACATAACTTTCCACCTGAAAAGTGGTGACCCGGTAGTAACTTCAGGGAGAAAATGGAAAAATCTCTTTGTTTCTTAGGTGATCATAAAGACCGAGGTGGATCTGGACTCTACGATAAGGACGTTGTGTAATGAACTCAATCCCTTGTAAACCATGGACAGTGTTGAGGTCCCCCACGACAAGTGGAACACCGGACACTGTGGGAGCCGTAAGACGTCGTGGTTGGACGTAGAGACACATAACGCCGACTCAGGGAATTTCTCCAATGAAGTCTTTTGGACACAAGTCAAGTGGATGTCGTCGGATGACGAACTCTGTCTAGGTCCCTATTCAGGTCTGTCTTTCGAGAGCCCATAGGGTTCTTAGGTAAGACGAAGAAAATAGTGGTCGACTATAAAGGGAAGAGAAGAAAGGAAGGAAAGACAAGGATTGGAGAGAGATAACCTTACGTTCCAGAAATTCTCGTCACCGCAGTAGAAGGACAAACGAGGACCTGGGGGTCGTCACGAACCCTGTACCATCTGAGAAGCGTTCCCTCTGGTCACGTACACAAACGAACAAAGGAACCAGTGGTGAATCGTGATGGAAGAGTTATAAAAGTTTCACACGTACATGCGAGTCAGCGAGTCAACACAGGTTGAGAGACGCTGGGGTACTTGACATCGGACGGTCCGAGGAGACAGGCACCCTAAGAGGTCCGTTCTTACGACCTCACCCAACGGTAAAGGAGAAGGTCCCCTAGAAGGTCTGGGTCCCTAACTTGGACACAGAGGACACAGAGGACATGACCATCCACCTAAGAAATGGTGACTCGGGTTTCAAAAGTTTCTCTGAAGACATAAGGACTCGAGTTCGAAGGAACGGATCCGAGGTTCGGGGAGTCTATAAAGTCGATCTCAGAAACGTACAACTCGACAACCAGGTAAGACTGGAAATATTCATGACTTATCTTAATGTAATTTAGAAACTTGTTTTAGATTAGATTGTATTAGAGTCTAAAGTCCCAAAGTCTAAAGAGTTCAACGGTCGAAAGGCCTCCAGAGGACCATCCTCGTAGAAAAGACTTCGAAACCCTTTGAACCACAAGACACTGTACCCTGGTCTTTGAATTCGGTCACTCCGAAAAGATTCCCTCCATAACTCTTGACTCAACGGGACTTTCCTTTTCACAATCAACGAATCACCACAGACTGAGACGCTGGGTTGACATCGGACGGTCCGAGGAGACAGGTACCCTAAGAGGTCCGTTCTTGTGACCGCACCCATCGATAAGGGAAGAGGTCCCCTAGAAGGACTGAGTCCCTAACTTGGGTCCAGAGGACGTACCGTTCGTCTAAAAAATAACAGACTCTCGGTGGTCCTCGAAGGGACTCTACAACCGTAAATTTGTTTTTCGTCTCTTCTTTACCGTTCCTCTAAAGTCTTCGACCCAACACGTTACTGGATTACAGTCTAGTACCGGGTCTGGGGTTCAGTGTCCGGATGAGTCTCTGACCTCTCTCGTCCAACTTTACAAGACTTGTATTTCCTAACGTAAGGTTCACATAGGAGTTCATCCTCTTCATTCAACGGTCTTCGAGTACAATTCTTCGTTTCCTTGAAGTTTCTCGATACTATGACACCCCCTTAAAATTTGTCAGTGTAAAGGACTCGATCAGAAAGAAGACTCTTTACAGAACAGAAAGTCTTGGTATACCGTCATCGTGTGAGCTACATATTATTTTAGGAACCAAAACCATTAATACTACTTCGACAACGGCACAATTTACTACGGTGGACTACCTAACACTCGTGTGTTCACGGTGTGAGTCGTATCGACCCTCAAATAATAAAAATTGTTAGAAACTTCCGGGCTCTCCCTTACTTCGTTCACGGTTGCCAACGAGAACCGGTCGAATACCGAGTCTCTTCTTTCTCCCTTACTCCTCCTCCTACTCCTCCTCCTCCTTGTCCTATTTCTCTTCTTTTACTCTACCTCTCCCCCGTCTTATCTTAGATAAAAAAAGAAAACTATTTTCAGTAATATGGCAGTTGTCTTCGATGAAATTCATCTCTGAGCTAAAAAGTACCTCGTCTCTGTTAGACGTACTTCTGCCAGTCGACAATTCTCACGGTGGAGGACCATAGTAGAGAAAAGTCTCGACTCCACAGTTGTGGCTCGAGTGCCCCTCGTCTCCTCCTCGTCCCCACGCCTCCCTCCTACTCCGAAGTCACCCGCTTGTAGAAACAAATGTCCTCGACTAGGAGGAAAAGGGTGGGGGTCTGACATATGTGCGTGGGTCCTCAGACAGGAAGTCCCCTTTTCTTTATGTGGTCTCCCCGGCTGGGGAAGAAAACAGAATGGGCGAAGAGAAAACGTCACATAGACTATGTAAAGTAAAAGATGGAAAGGAAGACTGAACCGTTTAAGAAAATGGTGAACGTAGCGGTCGGGGTAACGGTGTGAGGTCCCGTAAAACCACCGTGTACCCTCCGTAGAGAGAGGAGAGAGAAGGGAAAGACTAGACAGAAGGTTGTGTCTCGTGTTTCGGGAAGAGACGAGGGGAGTGGTAAAGAACCTAATGTCCCTTGTCGGGAGTAAGTCGGAGATACTGGAAGAGACTCAAGGTGACCCGTCTAAGTTCGTCAACAATTAGTCCCTTCTCTCCCCTACGTTCTGGTCCCTCTTTGTCAGTTCTCTCTGTCATCACGTCGGCACCTCGTTCCAGGACCAAAGGGTAGTTTCCTATGTGTGTTGTTATAGAAACTCGACAAAACATCTATGACTTTGGGGAGGTCCACCCTCTTCAATTGTTAATCACTACCATACGACGGGTGTTCGTACATCTGGGGTCTGGACTTCCAACTACTAAGACTGAGGAAGAATGAAGTGGTGGTTGGGTAGTCTTCTTACAGGTGCTCGGTCAAAACGGGAGAAACCTGTTAATGATATTTTGAAGAGTGATAGAAGAGGTTCAACCCTGTGGATCAAAAAACTCCGTCCTCGGGTGACACAGGGGGAAACAGACCGTCTCATTATTTCGATAAGAAAAAATGAAGTGGGTTTCGATAAGAAAAGATAAAGATAGAGACTCTAAGCTAAGACATGGTTACGTGTCTCTTCGACTCGAAAACCATAGTCAACCGGATGTCTGAGTCCCGTTAATTTCCAGGGACCAGCTCCGATAAGGAGTCGTCCTGGGCTTCCGGAGACCCTACCCTGAGTTGAGTGACAACAGGATTACATGTAGCACCTCTACTAGAAAGGAGTAGAAGTTGTGACGGCTACCAGACTCTAGGGACCTCCACCCCTAACATGTGGGACCGTCTCCGCTGAAAACCGTCTAGACTTTGGACCAACTTGTGGGTGACTGGTAGGGACTGACTAGTCCACCGATACAGAAAACCGGGATTGGAACCCCGACGAGCGAAGGTACGGTCAGTCGTCACCTTTACATAGGACCGACTAAGGTCCGCACGGTACTCTAGGGAAAAGGGAGAGGTAAGAGAGAACTCCTGTCAGGAGGGTCTAGACGGTTGTAGAGGTCGATGAAATTTACTTAACGGTGTTTTGACTGAAATAAGGTAGTTCGATACTTACTACTTTTTTGTTCCTAAGGTTGGAGACCTTGGTTATATGAGAACTGGTCCGGAGGATTTTAAAGATAAGTGTGTGTGAGGGAATCAAGATAACAACTAATCGTTTGACCCTAGGGTGTGGTGGGGAAGAGTCGTCTTCCCTCGGGTTCCACTACAGGAGTACTCTACAACTACTAAACTGAAACGACTAGAGAGTCCCTTCTTTACACCCTACATTGTTATCTACCGACAAGTCGGTAGAATCCGACCCCTCCAGGAAAGTTCTATTCTGTTAGTGTGGGAAGGGATTACCTTTTAATGGTCGTCAGTCTTCATCAGTCGTAAGGTCCTTCTAACTTGTCGTTGTGCGGGTCGGGATTGGTGGCATACCTACCTTGCAATTGGGTCCGTACTGGTCTTACCCGGTAATTTCTTCGGGTCAAAGAGAGGGGACTCTCGTCTGGGGGAGAACCAGGGAGGGTGACGAGGGAACGTCACATGAGTTCTTTAGAGTGAAAGATGGTATTTTTTTCTTTTATGTGACCTCCTGACAGAGACTTCTTTGACCGGGACTCGGTTCGTGTAGGGTAGACCGTACATCCTCAGTGTCAACATCTAGTGGTCGACCAAGGGACGAACAATGGGATTCGATTGTTCCGGTGGTCTTGCGTGTCTCTTGAGAGAGAGTCGAAAGAATGATAAAGTAGAAACGTGTACTTCCTTTTTGTCCATGGTAGTACGTAAACTTCTTTAGTAGGTCGTACTTTCTCTGTCTGCTTTATTTGTCTTTTTTAATACGACCTTTTTTATCTAATTAAACCCCCACCCCCACCCGTTTTCTCTTGAATTTTTTTTTTTTCTGGGTGTGTGGAACTTAATCACAGACATCTCTGAGATCTTCTATATAAGTAATTGGTTCTTGTCCTAGGGTACTTTTTCATTACCGATCCCTTTTTCTTTCGTGAATCTTTAATTCTTACTGTAACGGTTTTATTTCAAGTTTTCTTCTTACCTTCTATTTATACTTCTTTATGAAATCTTTCAACTTATTTTTCTGTTTATCTTTTTTTTACTCTCTTAGCTAACTCCTCCCAGTAATAGACTTTATGACTTTAAGATCCTTCGATCTTGTCTCTTTTCTCTGTCTTTATTATTTTTCATTACGTCTTAATAAAGGGACGGGACTCCCGTGTTTATAAAATTAATCTCTCTGGTCGCTCACCATTCTTGTTCCTCTTTTCCGGTGATCGATCGGTGTGACAAAGCTGTGTAGTTCGGTGATTCTTCTCGAATTTTGGAGGCCTTTATTACGTACAAAAGAGTTCTTTTTGTTCTCAATCTAAGTGTCACCGAAAGAGTAGACGTCGTGACCTAAGACCTGTTTACCTTGTGACGGAAGGTTCAAAACTCCCCTTTAATAATCATTTAAAAAATTTACATAATTAAGTAAATTCTTATTTCTTCTACAACATGTATATATGTGTTACCTGATAATGAGTTGGTATTCTTCCTTACTATGATCCTGTAAACATCTCTACACCTACCTGGATCTCAAACAGTGTGTCTTACTTCATTCAGTCTTTCTCTTTTTGTTTATAGTATATAATTACGCAAATACACCTTAAACCTTTCTACCATGACTACTTACACAAACGTCCCGTCCTCGTCTCTGTGTCTACGTCTCTTACCTGCACACCTGTCTCCTCCTCCCTCTCCCGTTCTACTTGATTCTCGTATCGTAACTGTACACATGTGGTGGCACTTATTCTGTCGATCGATCACCCTTCAACGGGACATTGTGTCCCTCGAGTCTAACCACGGGACAGAACTAGATCTCCCACCCTACCCCCGACTCCACCCTCCCCCCGAGTTCTCCCTCGCCTATATCTATATGTATATCGACTAAGCGAAACCCAACATGTCGTCTTTGTTGTGTTGTGACATTTCGTTAATATGTGCTTATTTTTACATAATTAGTTAAATTTTATTATTTGGGTAATATACAAGTGTCTTTATTGTAAAAGTATTTTTTATTGTAAAACCCTTTAGAAATATTCCTGATCAAACTATCTTCTATCGACCTCAGAGTATACTCGAAGACGTAAGTCGGACACTAAAGAACAAAACCGACTTCCTTTTTTTTTAAATTGGATTTTAACATATCGGTCGGTTTGACTTTAATCTTATATCCTAATTCTATAAAAGTCTGTTAGTCTCTGGGACTTGACAATGGAAGATGTGGTGAAAAAACACCCCTTTCAATAAACTCTTACACCTCATTTGGTTTCTTTCGTTTTCGGACCCCAAGTCATTTGAATCCTTTAGCTGGGTCTTTTCGTCACTTCTTTTTCGGTCCCCCACCAACACGTCTGACAAGACACTTACTCCAAGGACCCCTTTTCCCACCGAATTATCCACTATAATACCTCGGACACCCCCTTTTTACCTTTATAACCATTATCTCTGATCTCGTATTATATTTGAATATTTGAAGTCCTCTTCGTTTATCTACACTTTCTCACTCGTTATTAAGAGTGAGTCGTCACTTACTGTCAGGGTCTTGGTGTCCATATGTTTGTGACGAATGACTTACAGTCGCAAATCAACGTAGGATGTCTGTTCGTTTCTGTTGAATTAAAAACAAAGGTTTGCCCTACGAGGTCTTTTGTCATAATTTTACTTTTATCTTTATGTCTCCCTCCCCTTTCATCGACTTCCGTTCGTTCCCAATGACACGGAGAGGAGAACCTTTCCCTTTTCCTGAACTACCTTATCCTTTATGTCGTAATTAAACAACGAGTGAAAATGTTTTCATTGGTTTTCTCCTCGACAACCTCATCCTTTACCGTTGGGTGAGGTCATATGATCGACCCTATCAAAGTATCTGTCTCTTCGGACCGTCCAACGTCAAGTACTCCAGTGTTTCTCATCCTGTGTTGACTCACGCTGGCGTGTCTTGATCGCACTACTAATAGAGTCCTACAACCCCCTTCCACTTCCCTTCCCTCTCTAAAGTCTGTCGGTGTAGGAGTAGATTATATTGTTTCTAACTTGGTATGTTATTTGACTAGTTAGTTCTTTATCACCACTTTTAGATAATATAACATTATACCTCCATTTGCGGTCTAGTCGATTTTTATACCTCAACCTTTCTCCTTTCTGTCCTCTAACGACAGAAACAATTGACACAAAAGTTTAATCCCACCCTACTTAACTCCCGAAGGGACCACCGAGTCCACCATTTCTTGGACGGACGTTACGTCCTCTGGGTCCAAACTTGGGACCCAACCCTTCTAGGGGACCTCTGCCTTTTACCGTTGGGTGAGGTCATAAGAACGGACCCTTTGGGGTACCTGTCTCTGGGACCGTCCGATGTCAGGTACCCCAGCGTTCTTAACCTGTGTTGAATCGTTGATTTGGTGGTGGTGTATATATATACATATTGACTAAGTGAAACGACGTGTCGTCCTTTAGTGTGACATTTATTTCGTTAACATGAAGTTTTTCTTAATTAATTTTTTATTTTCATTAAATTCCCGTTTTCTTTTTATTTATTCATCTAAACACACCGAGTCCGGGCTAGATGTACTAGTTTACATGCTGAAGTAAGTAGGAGTAGAACACAAACGCTATAACTCCATCCCGTTCCATCTTTAATCTTAGACCAGACAAGAACGAGTTGGATGAATAGTTTGAACCTAATCTTACGAGGTCTTCTTGGAAGTCTCGAGTACCATACGTTTATTTCTGGGTGATAAAAGGTTTAGTGTAGCAAGAAAGTATAACTTATGCCAGAGACATCCTCCTACCTGTTTACAATGGATAACAGTTGGACTGAATTAGATGAAGTCCCCTCCCGACACCTCCACGGTCATCAGTCCCCACCCTACCCCATTTTCTGTCACCAGGGAGAATGTCACCGAAGACAACACTGGCACCGAGGGTTCCTCTCTCCAGAACTAGACAGTGGACGGTGGTAGGTCCACTTACGTAACTTTCTGGACAGGTATACGACTTCTTTTCGGTCAAGTAGTTTACTTCAAGACCTTAGTTTAACTCTAAATCGACGTCGAGGACCATAAGTATTCCCCAACCCCCCTTCCGTGTTTCTTTCGTCGGAAATTCCCTGGGGGGGGATTGGTCTCCTCCAGTTAGGTTTCAGTCCACTGGTGGGTGTACTTCTAATTGGTTGGACCTAAAGGGACCAACAGGTCACGAAGTCTTACACGGAACGATACTTCCCCTGCACCCAAGGCAGGGACCGTCACCTTGGTTCTAGGGTGTACGACGTCTCGTTGATTCGGGAGCACGGAATTGATAACTCGGGTACGTGGTGTTGACCTCTTCTAAGTGAAGACACGTGGTGTCACTTCTAAGACACACGGTGTTGTTCTGGACTACGTCGGTTTAATTAATTAATTTTTTTTATTGGTTGGACCACATGGTTTATATTTACCTCCGGACTTACGGTTTTTACAAAGTTTAAGAGACGGACCTTCTCTACAGAGTAACAGACCATTTCTCGTCTCTGAGCAAGATTCGTTTTGGACAAGTAACACCTCAGGCAAGTTATCACCAAATAAGTGTCAGTTGAATTATTCTAAACCCCCTTCTTCCTTCTCACTAAAGAACCAGAGTTGAAAAAAATAGGAACTCTATGGGGTATCCGGAGAATCTCAACTAGAGATATCGAGAACAACAACAAGTCAGTGATTCAACATAGGTTGAGAAACACTGAGGTACCTACCGTCGTACGGTCCGGAGGACAGAGAGTGATAGAGGGTCTCAAACGGGTTCAAGTACAGGCAACTTAGTCACTACGGTGGGTTGGCAGAGTAGGAGACAGAGGTATATGAGGAAAACGCAAGTCAGAAAGGGTCGTAGTCCCGGAAAGGGTACTGACGAGTGTAGTCCACCGGTTTCATAACTTCGAAGTCGAAATCGTAGTCAGGAAGGTTATCTATGTCTTAAAACCGTCGATAGGTAAATTTAAAGGTCTACACAAATAGAACCGATTTTTCCGTAAACCTACTAACATCACCCGTAACTGGTATAAGATACTAAGATACCTACGAAGGTTGGAAGACTCGGTAAAACGATGTAAGTCTCTTAAAGGTCCGAATGTCCAGGGTAGAAGAAAGGATTTCCTCTTGTAACTTTTGAATAAAGGGACCGAACGAACGACAGACTGTGTGTGTGTACTGGAGTATATATAATTAGTCCGAGTAGACGTACACACGTACGATTCAACGAAGTGACATCGGACGGTCCGAGGAGACAGACACCCTAAGAGGTCCGTTCTTATGGTCTCACCCAACGGTACGGGAAAACGTCCCCTAGAAGGGTTAGGTCCCTAACTTGAACGTAGAGGACACAGAAGACGTAACCGTCCACCTAAGAAACGGTGATCACGGTGGACCCTTCGGGATAGCCCGAGTAAATGAACTCCGAAATTAAGTTTTCTCTCCTTCCACTCCTCCTCCGAGACCCACCTTCGACAAAATCACGTCCACGACGACAGACCGAAAACTTCCACCCCACTGACGTTTCACCTCACAGGTGGACCCTGTCACCTCCACCGTCGGCACTCCCTCCGAAGTAGTTGTCCTGTCAACACACCACACCAAAAGTAGGGACCAGATTTTAAAAAACTGAGACCCGAGTCGAAAGGGATGTCACGTCTCTCGTTACGAAACAAGTGAAACTACTTGAGAACGACAAAGTAGTCGATGCGTGTCAGAGACACGAACGTCGGTCCTTGGGACTAGTTATACCGATAGACACGACTAGTTTTCTTGGTCTATTGACGGTCTGGAGAGACAGTTTACTCTCATCTAGGTGGGTTGTCTTTCTACCAATTAAATCCATGAGTCCTTGTACAAACAAAACCTGTCTGTGGGTTTACACTAATTCCCACCCACCCCTTTAAACAGAGAGAAAAAATTTTTAAAATAAATAAAAAACCGATACGACCCAGAAACAACGACGCGTCCGAGAAAAGATCAACGTGAAATATCGTCGCTACGCACTTGAAGAGTAACGTCACCGAGGAGAACAACGTCTCGTTCCCGAGATCCCACGTGTCCGAAGTCATCAACGTCATGCACCCGAGCTCTTGTATCCGAGTCATCAACACCGCGTACCCGAGTCAACGACATCCCGTACACCCTAGAAGGGTCTAGTCCCTACCTTGGACTCAGAGGACTTTACCGTTAGAATGGTGCCTCGGTGGTCACTTCGGACCTTTAACCAAAGAATATGAGTACTCACTTCAAACTTAAGGTAAAAATGTCTCATGGGGTTCCAAATTATACTACTGTAAAATAAACCAAAAGTTTACCTCACGGTCGATTGAGACTTAATAATACCGTCCTTACCGACTGTCATATTAATACCAACACGGAGAGTCAGTAGAATATAACATGTTTTTCATCTAGAAATAAGAGGTAACTTGAAGACCTCTCACCCACCCATAAAGACGAAGGTACACTAATACTGCCTCAATTCCAAACCTATAGAATCTTTTACAAAAGTAACACAATAAAAGTTCATATGAATTTAGTTCAACAAGAAATTTTTAAAGTCCTCTTTAAGTCTAAGTTGTACTCTTACGTTGCTTTCAGATGAATGGTTTTCAACATAGCCAGGTCTAAAAGACCTTTCTAATAAAAATTCACCGTCTACACTTTTCTCTCCCTAAGTCTAAGTTTCTGGTGTCGAACCGTCCTAAAGATAACACCTTTAAGGTCGAGTTTCCTCTGAGGTCCTTTGTTAAAAAAAGACCGTCTTCTAGTCTTAAAATTTCCGTAAACATACTAAATTATGGGGGTGTAACCACCTCACCTAGATAGTACCGAATTTGGGTTTCCTTTGAGGATCCTGGGGAATCAGTAAGTCGTCCTTTATCCGAAGATCCCGATACATCAGAAGTCTTTCCTTTAGAGAGGGGTCGGGGACTACAGTATTCTTATTATCTGTTCTCTCTAAAAGAGTCACACGTTTTAAACCCCGTGGGTATCACTCTCTGGTTCTTTGAGTGGGGTACCGGTCTATAGCCTCGGGAACATTAGGAGATATCTCCAACACCGACCGGGTCAACTAATCTCTGACTCGACGAAGAAAAAATTAATTAAATTAAAACCGACGTGCCCCAGAAGCAGCGACGTGCCCGAAAGAGGTCCACGCCGCTCGCCCCCGACGAGAGGTCCACGTCACGGGGCCGAAGAGGGACATCACCGAAGAGAGCGACGCCTCGTGTCCGAAGTCATCAAGTCGTACACCCGAGTCACTCACACCGCGCGTCCGAGATCTGGTACCCGAAATCATCGACACCGTGTACGAATCGATGGGACCCCGTCCAACCTAGAAGGACCTGGTTCCTGACTTGGGCACAAGGGACGCAACCATCCACTTAAGAAATGAGGACTCGGTGGTTCCTGACACGAAGAACAAAAAGGAAAAGAGTTGTCCACACACACACACACACACACTCACACACATGATGATAAGGAGGTGGTGATATATGACACAAATCCCACCAAGGGACATAGTAAATTGACATCCAACACACTGGTAATCCTCGGTGTAGGTACACACTGACTCTCTTTACGTGTCCACAAATATATGTAAACTACATACATCCTATCAACACAGCATAATCCCTCCGTAAATTTCTAATGAACGGACCCTTCTGTACACACACATACACGTGTACTTACACATGTGTACGACCCGTAAGGTCCCACCTTCAATTATCTGACAGACGAACTTAAAGACTACTGAGCCGTATCAAAAGGTGTAAGATAAAGAGGATTTCCCGAAGGAACCACCGAATCTCCATTTCTTAGACGGACGGTACGTCCCCTGGGTCCAAGTTAGGGACCCAGTCCTTCCACGGGACCTCTTCCCTTACCTTTGGGTGAGGTCATAAGAACGGACCTCTTAAGGTACCTGTCTCCTCGGACCACCCCGAAGGGACCATCGAGTCTACTACTTCTTAGGCGGACGTTACGTCCTTTGAGACCAAGTTAAGGACCCAGTCCTTATAGGTGACCTCTTTCCTATCCGAGGGGTGAGGTCATAAGAACCCGAAGGGACTATCGTAGTCTCCCGTCTGTGTAACTTTGGTATGAGTGTCTTTTGATCAGTTAGATTAGTGTGATCCTGGTGTCGGAATAGATTGAGTTACTTTGGTTCGGTACGGGTGCCCCGTTGGGTTCTGCCCGTCCAGTACCACCTCTCCAGACTGTCTTACACCAGGTAACCCCTTCCCTTACCGTTTGGGGAAGTCATAAGAACGGAACTCTTGGGGTACTTGTTATACTTTTCCGTTTTACTATCCTATGGTTTTCTCCTCGAGGGATCCAGTCATCCACGGGTTGTGCGATGGTCTCTAGTCACCTCTTTATTGAGGTCTTTCTTACTTCCCTACCTCGGTTTCGTTTTTGTTATGGGTCGACACCTACATTGACCACTATCTTCGTTCCAGGCTACGACATTTCTCGTTATAACGTATCCTTGGACCTTACAGTCCAGGTACTTAGTTCCGTCTAACCTTCACCAGTTTGTCCTCTACCGTTCTCACTTGTAGCTGTAAGATCCTTAGTCGCTTGATTTTACCTGACCTTACCCACTTAAATTGAGTCTACTGGTAATTTAGATGATGACGCCCGTCCTTAGGGAGTCTTCTTTACCTCATCGGTAGTACCAGTTGTTTTCTCAGGCTTTACGTCACGAACCTACGTCAGAGTTTTTGATGTCTTACTAGAGACAAGTAGAGGTTCCGTTTGGTAAGTTATAGTGTCAATAGGTTCAGATACGGGGTTGGTCATTGCGACTTCTTCGACTTCAACTTACCAAGATACTTCTGGATATTCTGGAAAATCTCGATTATGGGTTTTTTCTACAGGAAAAGTAATGTCCCCTGACCTTATGTCTTCATCCTTCAGTTCTTTGTGGACCTCATTGTCCGTTTAAACCGGAACCTTACGTCTTACTTCGTCCTGTTTCTGATTATCTCAAAACGGTTCTTTTACGTGACCAGTATCGTTTGTGGGAGAAGGTTGTTGTGTTCTCTTCTGAGATGTGTACCTGTAGTGGTCTACCAGTTGTGGTTTTAGTCTAACTAATATAAGAAACGTCGGTTTCTACCTCTTCGAGATATGTCAGTTGTTTTTGTTCTGATCTTCGACTGACACCGAGTCTAGTACTTGAGGAATAACGGTTTAAGTCTGAGTTTAACTTCTTTTATCCCTTTTGGTGATCTGGTAAGTCCATACTGGATTTAGTTTAGGGAATACTAATATGTCACCTTCACTCTTTATCTAAATTCCCGGATCTAGACTATCTATCTCACGGACTACTTGATACCTTACTCCAAACACTGTAACATGTCCTCTGTCCCTAGTTCTGATAGGGGTACCTTTTCTTTACGTTTTGCCGACAGACCCCTCCGGAATGTTTATCGACACTTTTCTTCTCTCCGCTTTTCGTTTCCTCTTTTCCTTTCTATATTCGTAGACTTACGTCTCAAGGTTTCTTATCGTTCTTCTCTATTCTTTCGGAAGAAGTCACTAGTCACGTTTCTTTATCTCCTTCTTTTGTCTTACCCTTTCCGATCTCTAGAGAAGTTCTTTTAATCTCTATGGTTCCCTTGTAAAGTACGTTTCTACCCGAGTTATTTCCTGTCTTTACCAGACCTGGATTGTCTTCGTCTTCTATAATTCTTCTCCACCGTTCTTATGTACCTTCTTGACATGTTTTTTCTAGAAGTGTTGGGCCTATTAGTACTACCACACTAGTGAGTAGATCTCGGTCTGTAGGACCTTACACTTCAGTTCACCCGGAATCTTTCGTAGTGATACTTGTTTCGATCACCTCTACTACCTTAAGGTCAACTCGATAAAGTTTAGGACTTTCTACTACGACACTTTCACGACATGTGTTATACGGTCGTTTAAACCTTTTGAGTCGTCACCGGTGTCCTGACCTTGTCCAGTCAAAAGTAAGGTTAGGGTTTCTTTCCGTTACGGTTTCTTACGAGTTTGATGACGTGTTAACGTGAGTAGAGTGTACGATCATTTCATTACGAGTTTTAAGAGGTTCGGTCCGAAGTCCTTATACACTTGGCACTTGAAGGTCCACAAGTTCGACCAAAATCTTTTCCGTCTCCTTGGTCTCTAGTTTAACGGTTGTAGACGACCTAGTACCTTTTTCGTTCTCTCAAGGTCTTTTTGTAGATAAAGACGAAAGAACTGATACGGTTTCGGAAACTGACACACCTAGTGTTATTTGGTACCTTTTAAGACTTTCTCTACCCTTATGGTCTGGTGGACTGGACGGAGAACTCTTTGGACATATGTCCAGTCCTTCGTTATCAATCTTGACCTGTACCTTGTTGTCTGACCAAGGTTTATCCTTCCTCATGCAGTTCCGACATATAACAGTGGGACGATAAATTGAAGATACGTCTCATGTAGTACTCTTTGCGACCTGACCTTCTTTGTGTTCGACCTTAGTTCTAACGGCCCTCTTTATAGTTATTGGAGTCTATACGTCTACTGTGTGGGAAAACCGTCTTTCACTTCTTGATTTCTCGGAAAACTACTTTCACTTTCTCCTCTCACTTTTTCAACCGAATTTCGAGTTGTAAGTCTTTTACTTCTAGTACCGTAGACCAGGGTAGTGAAGTACCCTTTATCTACCCTTTTGTCACCTTTGTCACTGTCTGAAATAAAAAACCCCCCGAGGTTTTAGTGACGTCTACCACTAACGTCGGTACTTTAATTTTCTGAGAATGAAGAACCTTCCTTTCAATACTGGTTGGATCTGTCGTATAAATTTTCGTCTCTGTAATGAAACAGTTGTTTCCAGGTAGATCAGTTCCGATATCAAAAAGGTCACCAGTACATACCTACACTCTCAACCTGATATTTCTTTCGACTCCCGACTTCTTAACTACGAAAACTTGACACCACAACCTCTTCTGAGAACTCTCAGGGAACCTGACGTTCCTCTAGGTTGGTCAGGTAGGATTTCCTCTAGTCAGGACCCACAAGTAACCTTCCTGATTACAACTTCGACTTTGAGGTTATGAAACCGGTGGACTACGTTTCTCGACTGAGTAACCTTTTCTGGGACTACGACTCTTTCTGACTCCCGTCCTCCTCTTCCCCTACTGTCTCCTACTCTACCGACCTACCGTAGTGACTGAGTTACCTGTACTCAAACTCACTTGAGGCCCTCAACCACTACCTGTCCCTCCGGACCCCACGACACCAAGTAACCTAACGTTTCTCAGTCTGTACTGACTCGCTGATTTGACTTGACTTGATTGTCATCACGTACTTAAACAATGTTATCACACAGACAAAGTATATATATATATATATAATCCGGGACTCCGTACATCCGAGAATCGAGGGGTCCGTCGTTAGTTTGGGTGTAGGGGACGTAATCTTCCGTTTCAGAATTGGTGGCCTAGTGGTCTTTTCAGGGTTCTCCAAGTAATTACACAGTGAATGTAAGCACCACCTTGTTCCCAAGTACAAGTTCTTCAGACTGAAACATCGAACTCGGACATCGACGATGTGATAATTATGTAACAATACGATATGAAGTACCGATTCTACTCGTCTCTTTACGACTTGTCTCTCTTTCTCTTGACCCTCTCCCTCTTCCGTCTTCTTGGGACTACTATATTAAACTCCTTCGGTCCTGTTTCTCTTGCTTTTTTCCCTCTCTTTACTTCGTCATTTAGGTCGCCACAACTTCGGTCGATATGAAGTCCCGATACGTCCATGACTCGAGTACAAAAGAGAAATCCCGAAAGATACTCACACTCAACCCAAAAACAGTGAACGTTGACCTCCACAAACTTGGACATGTTCATATATAATGTAAGATGTCAGAACCATAGGTCATCTTCCTTAACAAATGAAGACCCCATAGACTATGTACTCGGTGATCGGTGAACACCGATGACTTGACAATTTTACACGGAGTACGTGACCCTTGACTTCAAAAGGAAAATAAAGTAGAATTGCTTAATGTTAAATTTATCGATAATTCATGACGTAACTTGTCGTAACTAGACCTCCGATGTCGATGTCAACAAGAGTCCCAGCACACACACACACACACACACACACACACACACGATTCAGTGAAGTCAGCACAGGTTGGGACACGTTGGGATACCTGACATCGGACGGTCCGAGGAGGCAGGTATCCTAAGAGGTCCGTCCTTATGACCTCACCCAACGGTAAAGGATGAGGTTCCCTGGAAGGGTTGGGTCCCTAGCTTGGACTCAGACAACACAGAGGACGTAACCGTGCACCTAAGTAATGGAGACAGACCCCTCGGCTAAGAGTCCCATGAGGTAAGGATTTGTATTTTCCCACTCTGAATCAATAATGTTAGATTCTTCAACCTTTTTATTACTTTTTTGTTTACATACCTTTTCTTTACTTTCTGAACATTATTACTTCCGATTAATAACCGAGTCTTTTATCATGTGATCTTGTATTTAGGTTCTCGAACTTTTTAACTTTATATTTTTTATATGTATATTACTTTATCCCTCTAATAATCGATTGGATGTGTTCTGTTTTTTCCTCTTTTGTGGTTATATATTTAAATCTTTATTCTTAGCTTTTCATTAGTATCCATACCTTCTTTAATTTATTTAAAATTCTTTTACGAAACGAATATAAATACATTCGTTTACACTTTTTTTGACCTAATAAAAGATCCTTTCACTTTTAAAGGTTTTAACTAATATAACCCAACCGGTTTTCAGGTAAGTCCAAAAAGGTATTATCAAATACCAGTTGGGCTATTTTAGTTAAAACCTTTAACAGGTAGAAAAACCAGTTGAGTCATAATAGTTACCTTGACTTCGGTTGGTTACCCAACAGCCCCTTGTTCCACTCTTTGAACTACTTTACCCGGTAGGGGAGGGGTCGGACGGGTCGACTCTGTTTATCGGAGTATCGTAATATCTGTTTCTTTAAATTCGTAAGAGGTAAAGACCTGTAAATACTAAACATTTTTCAGAAAAAGTTCGTTTCAAACTCCTGATGTTTTCTTTGTCAGGTCTAAAAAAAAATTTGGTCTTACTATGTCTAAAGTTTAGGGTTCTTCGTATTTTTCTTATTATCTCTACTTGAATTGAGTACTTATTGTTATCTTTTAGGAAGGAAATTATCGTACAATTTTCTTTCTGTCTTGGTGTTGGTTCGCCCCGAGTGAGGCCCTCAATTTCTATTAAGTCATAAAGTCACAAAAGAACACGAAGTAAATAATAGTGGGACTAAAAATTTTTTATAAATTACTTTATCCTTAACCCCTTTGAGAATTGTTACGTCTATAAAGGAATTAGTTTGTTTTTATATAGAGTACGGTTTCAATCGTAATAAGCATTGCTACCTTCGGGGGCGGGGACGGAAAAAAAGTCAAACCGGTGTAACGTGTCGTACATCCTAGAATTAAGGGACCGGTCCCTAGTTTGGACCTGAGACCATCACTTTTGTCTCAGAATTGGTGACCTAAGGGTCCCTTAAGGGACTACCTTTGTGCGACTTTACTAATTTCAGTCCGACGGGTGAGAGTCATGTCAAAAGACCATCAAAGAGGTCGAATACTTGGTTATTCTTTTCTTTCTTCTGATATTTTTAACATTCCCTTCTCTGTTTTAACAATAGTAAGAGTTTACGATACCAGTACATTGACACTTTCGGTTCTTTAGTTGACTTCTTTTTTGACCTTCGTCATTCGCCTAAGTCACTCCAACGACTAAGGGTTTAGTTTTATGTTTTTAGTAATTGAAAGGATTTATTTTGTTGTGAAATGATCAATTATATTACCGTACCTTTTACACTTTTATACATGTTAGAGTAAGGATAAAAAAAAATTGAAAAATACAACATAACCTATATTGACTAGTCATTGTAACACTATTAAAATGCACTTGTCACTTCACTGAGTCGGTATGTATATGTACATAGGTAAGAGAGGGTTTGAAGGGAGTGTAGGTCCGACGGTATATTATGACTCGTCTCAAGGTACACAATTTTAGTTTACTTTTGTTCTTGAAAAAGTGAATAGTCTAAGTATTCCAATAATTATTTTTCCCTATCATAAATTTTCATATCCCTTAATCTGTAAGAATATTTTACAACCACTCTGACATTTTAACCATGTCGAATAAACTACCCGTCAATTTGTAATGGATCGTAGGATTTTTTATATACGTGGGAAACTGGGTCGATAAGGTGTAGATCCTTAAATAGGTTGTCTATTGTAAGTATACACGTAAACGTGTTTATGTATATATGTTCCCACAGACAACATCGTACCCAACTCTACGGTTTTCTAAACATTCCAGTCTGTAAAGGTCCTTGTCCCGTCACAAATTTATATAAACCTTATCTTGTGATATACCGACAAATTTTCTTATTTCATTTACATATACATACCTACCCGAAGGGATCACCGAGTCGTCATTTCTTAGACGGACGTTACGTCCTCGACGTCCTCTAAGTCCAAACTCGGGACCCAGTCCTTCTAGGGGACCTCCTTCCGTACCGTGGGTGAGGTCATAAGAACGAGCCTCTTAGGGTACCTGTCTCTTCGGACCGTCAAACGTCAGGTACCCCAGCGTTTTTCAGCCTGTACTGACTTCACTGTACGTATGCATGTTTATACCTTGCTAGAGATTTTGTATAAAATTCTATTTTTTAGGTACTCTATAACAGGGTATCATAGGAGGGTGAACACAGTTCTTTTTTATTATATATAATTGTCATTAAAGAACCTCCTATTTTTTTTAGGTACTCTATAACCGGGTATCATAGGAGGGTGAAGACAGTTCTTTTTTATTATATATAATTGTCATTAAAAACCTCCTATTTTATTTTATTCATTTTAGAATATTTGTCCACTGGTCTTCGGACCTGTACTTCCTTCTAAACGAAAAAGTATTCCAAATTACAAAAAGGTACCCATACCCAATAAAATAAAATAAAAAATGATTAAAAAATTTCAAAAAAAAATTACACCTGGTAAAAATTCAGAAATAACTTCAACAATGTTATAACTAAGACAAAATATAAAACCCTAAAAAAACCGGTTCTCCATATACACTAGAATCGAGGGGCTGGTCCCTAGCTTGGACGTGAGGGACGGAACCTTCCACCCCAGAATTGGTGACCTGGTGGTCCCTTCAGGGAATGAAAAGTTAATTTTACCAGTCATAGTTTTACACTTACTTAGGTCACAAGTAGAGAAGTAGGTAGACAAGTAAGTATCTCGCACACGACTCGGAAGACGAGGAAGGGGAGGGGTGAACCCATGGTCGATGGTTCGATCTAGGTCTCCCTTCTCTGTCGTTCCCTGTCCGTACGAACAAGACCAAAGGAGGAAACATTTCCAAATTGGTAGAACTGGTCCCAAAACGATGAGTTTCACACCAGGTAGCTGGTTCTCATAACCGTAGTAGACCCTCGAACAATCTTTACGTCGTAGAACCTCGTGTAGGGTCTGGGCGGAAACTCAGTCTGAGTCGCAAAATTGTGTCAGGGGTCCCCTACGAATTATACCAAACTTTCACGACAAGATCCCTAGTAGGGGTTTAGGACACAGGAGTGAACCATCATATACTAAAGACCTGATCTTCTCTCTCCCGTATCACTGTCGACGACCCGTATGCGACTGACATGAGTATCCTCAACCCCACCCACCGCTCTCCAATTTATGGGTGTCACGTTTAACATGATATTGACGTAATTGCAACCAGGACAGAAAAGAGAGTCCTCAATTGTTGTTTTATCGAAACGACACGACAACGATACCGTTGTCCCAGATTATCGCGATCATAAAAAAAGGGTGTCGTCATCGGAGGACCGAGGAGAGAGACGGAGGTTGGTTCGGACAAAAGACAATTAGTTTCAACTTTAGTTCGTGCACCGTGATCCCTGTTAGCGTCAGGGACACACTGTACCGTCCACGTCAATGACGGACTGAGACGTAATTAAATCCTGGAAAGTCCTAGTACGAGTCGGAGGGGAAGGATGTCTCTCTTTTTCTCAAAGAAACGGTTAGTACATAAAAGGTAAAAATTTAAAGGTATCATAAAAAAAGGTATCTATTATTTTTTAATCTTTTACGTCTACTCATTTCTTTATGTGTTAGAGAGGTTTAAGTATGCGTATAGAGGAACAATCACTGACGCGTAGTGAGGTACCACCCCATTTTACTTTACCACACACACTTCGTGGACCACGAGTCGGACCACGTGCCACTCGGATACCTAGCACCCATAGAAGTGGGAAAGGGGGGCCCGGTACTCCGTCCAGGTCCCGTGTGTGGAAGGGAACGCCAAGATTACGGATGGAAGTAGAGATCGCAATCTCAGAAAGGCTTCTCGAAAGGATCCGTAAAGACCACATCTGTGTGTCTGAGTGTTAACAGGAACAGACTTCCTGTCACGGACTCTTCCGTTCGTAGGAGACTTCCTTCGTGGCTGAGACACCGGACCTAGTGTGGAGTTAAGAATTTTTTGGAAGAGACATCGACGGAGAAAAAAGAACGGACAAAACTTTGTTTATAATCCCTTGATCCCCTGTTCCTCCGGTGCACCTGGTCAAGGACGTAGAGACGGTTCCGAATGGGTGAAGTACTTACACCGTTGACACGAGGTTTCTTCATCGTACTACAGTATGCGAGTTGACTACCGTCTCCTCGTGATCTATCGAAAAGACCAAGAAGGTAGTGTAATCTTTTTAAAGTCACAAAATAGTCTACTATCGTATAACGTCATCACAGAGGTAGAATGTACGTGTCGAGTCTCTGCAAAGAGTATACACTGATGGTGGAGGTAGCGTTGTATCTTGTACCATGGGGTCCTTCGAGGGAGTACGGGGAGAGACAACCATGGGGTGGTTTCTCTTTACGATAGTCGGGTCTACTCAAAATGGATGTCGAACACCAAGACTCCCAGTCTCCTCGTCCACGACGGTGGTGGTAAAATACAGGGTCTTGGAACACTAGTGGAATTCATTGTGGACTACCGAGTCTCTCTTCTTAGACGAACATTACATCCTCTGGTCTCAAGTCAGAGACCTACCCCTTCTACGGGACCTCTTTCTTTACCGATGGGTGAAGTCATAAGGACGGACCTCTGAAGGTACCTGTCTCCTCGGACCACCCGACGTTAGGTATCCCAACGTTTCTCACCCTGTGTTGACTCACTGATTGTAAAGTGAAATTCACTGTTGTTACTGATTATACATGACTAACGAAAGAGACACGGTCCGTGACCTACATACTTATAGAGTAAATTACGAGTGTTGAGACACTCCGTTTGTGTCAACGGTGGACCGTAGACAACTGTAAGTAAATAAATGGACAGAGAGATATATAGATAGGTAGATAGGTCGATAATAGACAGTAGATATAGAAAATAGGTAGGTAGTAGATAGTAGACACATAGATAATAGACGGGTACGTAGGTAGGTAGGTAGATACAATGTGACGACGGGAAACGACCAATTCGTCAGGAAATTTTCCGACAAATAAACGGAGCCTACGCCCTGACCGACCTAGGAGATTCGTGTTTGACCTTGTTCCACTGGTTCAGGGACAAAAACTCCCTGACTCTCCCAAGGGTTCTCCACTCTGAACATGAAATATTTAACCCTTTCAGGGTCCGTTCGGTCCTCCTCCACCAGTGAGAGTGACCTTCGGTCCCCTGTCTAACTTGTGACACAGAGAAGAACGATGGAGGTTTGGAACTACCGTACCCACAGGGTCTCTTCTTCTTTCATGGGAGAAGACGTCGACCTGTGTCTCTGGACTGGACCTTCAATGTCCTCGACCACCCTCCGCCGCGGGTCCCCTTCCATCCTGTGAACGTCCGGGGTGTCGTTTCTTTACTCGTCTGTCTAATCGTTCTTCTTAGACTACTCTCTCACCCTAAATGTTTGTTTGTGATGATACACATTTTATCCCTTGACTTCTCTTGTCATCAGTACTGTCTACACTCTCCACCTGATATTTCTTCCGACTCACGACCTTTTAACTACGAAAACTTGACACCACGACCTCTTCTGAGAACTCTCAGGGAACCTGTCGTTCCTCTAGTTTGGTCAGTTAGGATTTCCTTTAGTTGGGACTTATAAGCAACCTTCCTAACTACGACTTCGACTTCAAGGTTATAAAACCGGTGGACTACTCTTGTCGGTTGAGTAACCTTTACTGGGACTACGACCCTTTCTAACTCTTGTTCTCCTCTTCGCCGACTGTCTCCTACTCTACCAACCTACTGTAGTGGATGAGTTACCTGTACTTAAACCCGTTTGAGGTCCTCTATCACTTTCTGTCCCTTCGGGGCTCACGACGTCAGGTACCCCCAGTGTTTCTCAGCCTGTACAGACTCTCTGACTCGTTGTCGTTACTCTTGGACGACCTATGGTGTCCCTTGAGAAGAATCACGAGACACCACTGGACTTACCCTTCCTTTAGGTTTTTTTCCCCTATATACATATATATATCGACTAAGTGAAACGACACGTCGTCTTTGATTGTGTTACCGACGGTCGAAGTGCGAGTGGAGATTTCGAGTGGGACCTGGAACAGGACACCCGTGGTTGGTCTTCCTGTGTCCCTCCTCTCGGGACCTTCCACGTCAAGTCGGACCGGTTCGACCGAGTGGTCTCTTGACGGGAGAGAATGTGTACCCTTCACTCGGAGTCTCTCCGACCAAGTGTACGGGTCCGGGTGTGTCGGTCATTCCAAGTGAGTCACACCGAGGACTCGGAGGAGGATTGGGTCCGAGGTCGAACGTCCGACACCCTTGAGTCGATATTGTTCTCGACCCGTCTCGAGGTTGAAGTCGTGGACCCTGAGTCCCTTACAGGGACACGTCTCTCTGTACACCACACCTCCTCTTCGGGAAGTCTCACCCCCAGAAGTCCGGAAGGGACGACCAGGTCACCAGTTCTACGGTACGAAGGTTGTGTCCCCTACGTCCAAACTAGGGACTAGTCCCTTGACTCTAGGGTGTACAGTGTACCGGGGGGTTTTTTCTCTCTCACCCTCAGACCATAACAGGACTGGGTGAACATATCATAGTTTATTCAATTAATTGGTGTTGTTTGGAGTCAAAAGGTTGGACGTTTTACCCAAGGAGTATCATGGAGGGAGGGTCCCAAACCCTTTCCTAATTCCCTCTACTAGACTCCTGAACCCTCCGGTCAATATTAGACAAAAAGTCCTCGGTACGTGTGTACGTCCGAAGACGTAACATCCATTTCAAAACCCCGACTTAACATCCCATCCTCAGTGGGAAAGAGTCGGAGTCCTGGAGGGGGGTCAGGGTCTTTCTGACTCTACCTCCACCCACCCACGGGGTAGAATGTGTCCCGGTCACCCATAATCCGAGTTGAGTCTGGGTCCCCCACCACCGTAATCCCCGGGACGTCCCAGTTCTGTTACACCCCGATACCTCCTCACCATGGACAGTCCGGAACCTTTACTCGAGGACTTCCTAGAATGGACGGGGGTGAAGGGAGGGGGTCGTCTTGTCGTCCGTAAGTCTCCTCCCAGAAACTCCGTGTCAGACGGGGAGACCGTCGGGTACCACTCAGGACCCAGAGTCCTGTTGGGCCGGCCTCTCCCTCTTTACCTCGTCGTGGGAGGGTCGTTGAGGGGGGGGGTGGTTACGGCGCCCGTCGCCTCCGGTCGAGTGGTCCAAGGGTCTCAAGCCACGATTTAAATCTTAGGTTGAAGAATCGTTCGAGTCAGAAACAAATCAGCCTCCGCTTTAAATCCCGACTACTTTAAGTGGACGGACAGTGACGGACTGACCGTCCACGGTGGCGGGACACTCCTCCGTGTCTCACGACTAGTTCGGGCAGCAGGGACCGGTGACGGACCGGTGAAGGACAGACAGGGGTCTGGAGTCGACAAGCTGGTGGTGTCGTCCAGACACTGGGATCCGCACACCAGACCCTCGGACTATGTCGTGACGACGGAGCTAGGGTGAGACACAGGAGACCCCACCCCCACTCAGGTCGAAAAGTAGGTCCTCGAAGACGACAAAAGACCTAAATTGTGGTCCTTTCAACCAGAGTCGTGACCCTATGAAAAAAGGTACTAATCAAAGATATTTTTAGAGAGAAGAACGTTAAGGGATCACCAGGTTATCCATTCTTAGACGGACGACTACGTCCCATGTGCCCAAACTAGGGACTACACCCTTCTAGGGCGTATGGAACCCCGTTAATTCGGGCACACGACGTTCATGACTCGGACACGAGATCACGAACCCTCGAGGTTGTTCCTCGGGTACACGGTGGCTGATGACTTCGGGTGCCCGGGGTCTCGGATAGGAGACGTTATTCTTTTCGGTGGTGTTCCTCTTCGGACACGTGGAGTTGATCTGTCATCGGGGACGATTGTCGTTGATCTCTGTCGGGTCTACGTCGTTGTCTTTGTGTCACGTCGGTCATTCATTTATTTTAATATATTTTTAGAGAGAAGATCTTAGAATCTCATGGGGGTTCGGTTGTCGGTCGTTTTTCGGTCCCGTGGGTCAGTATGTCGACGTTTCTTTACCTAAGACGATTATTAGTCGTACTTGAACCTTAACCTAAGAAGGGGTCAGTTCGGAGGTCTGCTCTTCCGTCGGGTCTGTCGTGGAACTAACGTCGGAGCACTCTGGTACTTGACTTCTGGGTCGATTCGAAACGGACCTGAGGACTGGGTTGCTTGGTACTCCACTATTTAACACAACAAGTTCGACGATAAAACCACCAGTGACCAGTATATCGTATCTTTTGGTCACCTTATAGACAAGGATGTGAGATTCGGTGATGTATGATTAGTTTCAAAAATAGGAAAGTCACATAAAAAATAAGGTTAAAAAATTTTTCAAAATAAATAAAATAATTTTTTTTAAAAAACCGGTACACCTAGAACCAACGACATGTCCGAAAAGAGATCAACACCGTTCGTCCCCGATAAGAGATCAACACCACTCACCCGAAGAGTAACGTCACCGAAGAGAGTAACGTCTCGTCTCCGAGATCCATTCACCCGAAGTCAACAACACCACGTACCCGAATCAACGACTCCGTGTACCCTAGAAGGACGGGGTCACTACCCTGGACACAGAGGATATAACCGTCCGTCTAAAAATGGTGACCTGGTGGTCCCTTCAGGTGTCAAACCATAATATAGGTTACATAATTATCAATCATTTAATTGTACCACTTAACATTTGCATATTTTCTCGATATCATTTGCCAGAAGAAAACGAAGGGACAAGGGTTAATGAGACAGAGGAGGGGGTCCCTCTCAGACACAACGGTCAAAGAACGAGTAAGAAGTTCCCTTCAGGACGTATAGATACACGTTCACGGTGACGGACGTGTAAACTTAAAACGCACTTACCGTAAGGTGGCATATACGACAAAACGTGGAACAAAAAGTCAATCGCACAGAACCTCTAATAAGACATAGTCGTGTTAGTTTCAAGAAAGAAAAATGTATCTACATAGTAGTGAGTACGTCGTATAATTTGGATCTGTCGAACAATTTTTCGTCTCTGTAGTGAAACGATTGTTTCGAGGTATATCAGTTTCGATGCCAAAAAGGTCATCAGTACATGCTTACACTCTCAACCTAGTGTTTATTGCGACTCACGACTTCTTAACTACGGAGACTTAACACCACGACCTCTTCTGAGAACTCTCAGGGAACCTGTCGTTCCTCTAGGTTGGTCAGGTAGGATTTCCTTTAGTCAAGACTTCTAAGCGACCTTACTGACTACGACTTCGACTTCGAGGTTATGAAACCGGTGGACTACGTTTGTCGGTTGAGTGACCATTTTTGGGACTACGTCCCTTTCTAACTTCCGTTTTCCTCTTCTCCTACCGTCTCCTATTCTACCAATCTATCGTAGTGACTGAGTTACCTGTACTCAAACTCGTTTGAGGTACTCTATCACTTCCTGTCCCTTCGGACTGCACGACGTCGGGTACCCCAACGTTGTTTCTCAGTCTCTGTTGAATCACTGATTTGTTGTTTAGTCGTGAATTATCGAATAACTGTTTCGTCTTTATCTCAGTGTCTACATCCTTTTTAGAATACCAATGACCCCCTCCCCCCTCTCCACCCCTTCCCTACTTAACCCTCTGACCCTAACTGTATATGTGCGTGTATATGTATTTTATCTATTGATTATTCTTGGACGACTTATCGTGTTCCTTGAGCGGAGTTATGAGACATTACCGGATATAACCTTTTCTTAGATTCTCACCTATATACACAAACAGATTGACACGAAATATGAACTTTGATTGTGTTGTAAAATTTAGTTGACATGTAGTTATTTTAAATTTTTTTTCAGAGATTAACCACCTGAAGATCCTTCGTAAGGTAGAAAACAAGAATGTTTGTTATGACATTGTACTGAAACATGTAAACATTAAACTACGTACACATTTATAGAGACGTCCTCTTTAAAGATCTTCACCTTCAAATCCCACTTTAACACGTATCGAAATATGGTCGCTACTTATAACGGAGAGAAGGTCTTAAGTAATGTTAAGTAAGAAGACGACTGTTAAATACTGTCGAGGACAAAGAGAATGGGAGAGGTTCTGTCATAGTTAGTAAAACGAAGAACCGTTTGGTAGAGACATCAATTTTTTTATCAAATAGAACATGTAAATTAAACTCCAAGTCATATAAAAATATCCAAGTTCCTCGTACACACAAAAGAAAAAGACTTTAGACAAATATAGGAAACGGGTGAAAGAAGAAACAAACGACCAGAAAAAATTTAGGGTCCAACTAAACATCTCGAGAACTAGGTAATTCTATTAATCGGGAAACAGACACTATGTTTAACGTTTATGATATAAAAGGGATCTAACGTAAAACTAAAACGAATACCACTAAAAACGTTACTAACGAAGATGTCTCAGGTTAAATAATCTGAAAGGTAGGGACCGAAAGGGAAGGGAGGGACCGAAAGGGAAGGGAGGGAGAAGGAGAGGAAGGGTCGAAGACTCAAATAATATGAACCCTTCAGGAAGGGGTAAGACTCTGTTTTTGTTTTTGGCGGGTAATAACACGAAGTCTTTACCGTCCAAGTATACCGTGTTCCTTCAGTGAGACCATCCTTGTTGTCTCTTTTCTCTTTGAAGTCAGAAATTTCGACCTTGCACCTCCGTCCACGTCAGACCCGTTTCTGACTCGCGTAGTCAGGTCCTCTAGGGTCGGTTCCAATCGGACTGAGGGAGTCAAACCCATGAGTCTAAAACAGGGTTAAAATCCGAGACAGTGGGACCCTTGGACTCCAGATACAACGGTTGTTCATGGTCGTAGAAATGGACATTTTATCCTTTCGGTAATGGACAGGGTGGAACGGACGGAACGACCTACCGACACTCCTTGTTCACTCTGGTCACTCACACTTTTCCGGAAGTACTGATGGGTCAGACCCCGAAGGAACCAATAAGTCACCAATTCTGAGATGGGAAGATTACATCCCTCGTACCTAAGTTAGGGACCAACCCCTTGTCTTTAGGGTACACTGAACTCCAAACTGGTTTTTTATAAAAAAAATTTATTTATTTTGACAGGTCCGGAAACACGTTCGTGTGACTGGAGGAATTAATAGACCCTATGTTTGTAGGTCGACTTAGTTGTGGTTACCGAGGTGGCGGGAGTCTCCGTAGACCGATCTCTTGAGGTCCAAAAGAACGGGAGAGAAAAGGGGTGTAGGTTCCTCAACGGGTCCGAGTAGCTAAGATTGACGATTTTTAAGAGAACGGACACAGAGGAGAACAGATGAAATTGGTAGTTACGGTAACAAGACGTAAGTACTAAAGTACCAACTTGGTAACGTTATTACCAAGAGTCGCAGACGATCAGTGACCAGGAAAATAGAGAGGGTGTGAAGACGAGGGTCTCAACCCGGGACCGAACAGGAACCTCCCCGTGGCCGGTGTGGACCAGCCTCAGTTAATTTATACTTATATCTCCGTCTGGTCCCCTAACACAGGGTCATCGGCGGGGGACAAGTGGACGGGTGTCTGTGGTCAAATCACGTCATCGACCACTTGTCCCGAGACGACGTAGGATCCCCACACCGAGAAACGGTAAAATTCGGTTAGTACCACTACTACTAAGGTGTGGGAAACAGTGACTAACCGAATCCTTACCACACCCTGTGTTAAGACCGGTTACTCTACACTACCTTCCTGATGGTCCCCTTAAGACCCTTTCCAAAAGAACGAGACTTTTCCACTCTCGATTCTTCAGGACAAGACGTCGACGAACAACTACCAGCGACACGTTACGGACCTCGGCTCTATCTGCAAACCTCTGACCTTGCTCTCCCTCTACTCGGTGGAGTTCGACAGTTACCGTCTTTCCTTTCTCTTTTACTTAGACCCACGTATTGTTACAACTCGACGATTTCAGTAGTGCCAAGTCAGCGGAACGGAGACCCGTCGAAGACACTCTATCATCGACACACGTGACAAGACATGACCTAAAGACACTGAACATCGGTACTCATCAGAGTGACGATTTTTTTGTGGTGCTACTGTAGATAACGATATTGTCCACCGGACCGACCCCGTCTCGACGGTACGCCGATGGAACAGTGACCCTTTTGGAACAAGCGGTCCCCAGACAAACGACCACAAACATACACACCCCGAACAACCGAATCTTCTCCTCCCTCCCAAACCCATGCTCGTCACCACCATCTCCACCCCTTTACTTCTCTTACCCCCGTATCACTAACAGGAGAAAGAAGGGAGGGGGGTGACGAACGGGACCCCGACGAGATCCTTAGTCGATACACGGAAAAATCTCTCTCACACCCCGGTCCTGTACTTTCAGTACGAGTCCTTCCCACAACTCTCTGGGACTCGTGTTCGACGAAGTCCCGGGTCGTCCGTCCTTATTCACCAATGATCCCGACCCAATCCTTCGAGACGTCCTCAGGTCGACCCCTCGTCTTTATCCGGCCCGGGTCCTTTCACCGGTCCCCCGCTCCTCCCCCGACCGAAGAACCCACTTACTGACGTCTCGGACCTGGGGTGTGGACCGTTCGACCCTCACTGCGTAGGACTGTACGGGAAACCGAAGAACCTCTACAGTACCACGACCCCGGTCTCACCCAGTGTCCTCTACAATGTACCCCCCTACAGGACCCCTCGTCCTTTCTCAGGACTGATTGAGGGAACCCAACCTCCACCTGTACCCTTATTCAACGTCTAGACCCGTTACCCGGAGTCCAGATACCGTCCACCACAGTCCGTCTTCGTTCCCATTACCGTCCACCACCCGCCTCGGACCGTATTCATAGAACGGACGTAAAAATTTTTGTAAAATAAACTTAGCTACCTGCACTTAGACTCACTTGAGACCCTCAACCACTACCTGTCCCTCCGGACCGCACGACGCTAAGTACCCCAGCGTTTCTCAGTCTGTGCTGACTCACTGACTTGACTTGACTTGACTATAGTCAATAATTATTGTTACAACACTATCAAAGTCCACTTGTCGATTCCCTGAGTAGGTATTTATATCCACATAGGTAAGAGGAACTCCGAGTCTACCATTGCTTAGACGGACGTTACGTCCTCTGGGGTCAAGCTAGGGACCCAGTTCTTCTAGGGAACCTCTTCCCTTACCGATCATAAGAACGGACCTCTCAGGATACCTGTCTCCCCGGAGCACCCCTATGTCAGGTACCACAGTGCTTCTCAACCTGTGCTGACTCACTGATTGTGTGAAAAGTAAACAAAAGGGGGTTTGAGGGGAGGGTAGGTCCGACCGTGTATTGTAACTCGTCTCAAGAGACACGATATGTCATCCAGGAACAACCAATGGGTACAATTTATATCGGTACACATGAACGTAAAACTTGGGTGGTCACGTCTAACCATGTCCTCACTCCCATGGTGGAACACAAGTGTCTCCGGGGGACGGTGGTCCTCTCCCGTCGTAACGTCAAAACACGTCCCCGGACCCGCAGATCGTCCCGTCCAGGTGTCTAGACGTCGGACCTGAACGAAGGGCTGACGGTGGACCTAAAAGGATTCTGATGTGTTCTGGAAAGGCATAAACAAGGGAGGAAGGGGTGAGACTGTCCGTACGAGTCTACGTCACGTTCAGACTGGGAGTACAACCACTGTCCACCCGTGGACATCGACCTAAGACAACGGTATCGCTGGTTCATCCCTTTTGAAGGCGTTTGGGGTCTCTGACTACTCTCGGGTCTCGGTCGGGTGAAACGAGGTAGTAACGTAAAAGGGTCCGTGATAACGTACTTACACAGGTCCTACTATGTCCCTAAAAGACTCTCCTTTAACTGCACCTACGCCATAATCTCCAAACTGGCTTTTTATAGTAGAGGGAAGGGAAGGAGTATATATGGACGGTGCTGATCGGTGTTATACGTTGAAGAACAGACGAACAGTTGACCGTCGGTCGTGGTCTTTTGTGGGGGTGAAAGACCAACTGTGTGTCCCAATACCTCCTATTCCATAAGGACAAAGTCTAGTAATAAGTCTCACCAGGCTTTTTAAATACCTACGAGGGGGTACACTGGACCGTGACCCGACCTCTTACAGAATCAGTAGAGTCCGACAGTCTTGTTTTATGACGTGGTGTATGACCCACCGAATTCTTTATTTACAAAGGAAGAGACCTCTGACCCTTCAGGTTTGAACTCCACACCTGACTAAGTCACAGAGCGCTCCTGAGACAAAGACCGAACAGCTACTGGCGGAAGAACGACACACGTGTGGACCGAAAAGGAGACACACACACGTCTCTCTCTCTCTCGTTCGACCGACCACAGAGAGGAAAAGTCTCACGATCAGGACGGTGCTCCCAAGATAGTAGTGCTAGAGCTGATTGAGTTTAATGGAGGGTCGTCGGTGTCGAGTTTTACGACTATGATAGTGTAAACCCAAATCTCGAGGCTGTGTACTTAAACCCACCTATTCGCAAGTGAGACATTGTACCCGAACGTGTTTAACTTTCACTGGGATGTTTTCGATAGTCCTCCCCGTAGGGACCACCATGTCGCCTACTCTAAGACAGACGGTTACGTCCCCCGTGCCCAAACTAGGGACTAGGTCTTTCTATGGAGGACGGTGTCTCGTTGATTCGGACACCCGACGTTGACAACTCGGGTACTTGACGTTGATGACTTCGGGTGTGTGGGATCTCGGGCAAGAGGGGTCACTCTTCGGACACTCGACGTTGATCTCTCATCGGGGGTGAGTAGTCTTGACTTCTTTTCTGGTCCGTCGTTGTTTCTGGGTCGTGTCGGTTTTGATTTATTTATTAAAAATTTTTGGACAGTCCTTTCTAAATAGGGAAGCAAGTAGGTAGGTAGACAAGTAAGTAAGTAAGTCATTAAGATGACTCACGGTCTGTCACAAGTCACAGGATTGTCTCTCTTTGAGGACACGATACTTCGAATGGAAAATCTCCGTTTTCCACCCCTTTAATTATTCATTCGTTCATTAATATCTTAGTCACCCATTGTTCACGTTAGTTTCTTCGGATTCCCCACCCCCTCTTAACACCCCTACTATCTCCCTCTAAACGAGACAAATACCTCACTAGTCCTTCTGGACCACCTTTCTCCGGAACTTTGTCTCCAAATTACCGTCGATATCTTATTCAGAACGTCTAAAAGATGGTCTCCCTTGTAGGACTGACTCCCGGTATCAATTGGTTCGAAATTTCAGGTGACGACGTAAGCATACTTCGAATGTAGAAGGTGTCGACGAAGGACAGTTACTGACTGGAGAGGACCCTCGGACCCTGGGAAGCGGTTGTTTGACCGAGTCTCTAAAACGACTTTGAAGAACTCTGTTGTGGTTTGAGGTCCCGGGAAGGTAAGACGTAAAAAAGAAGAAAAGAAGGGAACCCCAGTCCGAACACAGTGACAGTCCGGAGTTGGGGGACGAGGTAGGAATAAAGGACAGTATTTCCGTAAAGGGAGGTATTCTTGGTCCGTACTAATTGGAGTAGAGTCGTAGACGAAGAATCTTCTGGTCCTCAGTGTGTCCGAACTTCCTTCAATCTCTCTTTCGGTATACTACCAATTCCCTTCTCACAAGGTTCGACTTCCTTGTCTCCACGTCCCCAGGACTCCGTTCTCGACCGGACCCAACACAATCTACGTCCTACACTAACCTGAGATACGTGTACGAGTCTCTAGTCGTCATTTCCTGGGTGGACGGTTACGTCCTCTGTGTCCAAACTAGGGACCCAACCCTTCTAGGGGACTTCCTCCTTTACCGTCGGGTGAAGTCATAAGAATGGACCCTTTATCGTACCTCTCTCCTCGGACCGCCCGATGTCAGGTACCCCAGTGTTTCTCAGTCGCTGTGTGTACGTACGGGGCGAGGATTGAATTACGAGTATTCGAGTCTCTACGATTGTCTTCTACGGACCCAGTCTCTGTTTCCTGATGTCAGAAACAGATTTCATGATTTGGTCGTTGTGTAAGGCAACCAACTCTGACCGGTTATCGTGTCAGGTCTAAGTTCCCCTGCCCCGTCCCTGAGGAGGAGGACTACCCTCCTCGACGTTTTAGTCAATTTTCTCCGGACCCATGGTCCTCCCGTTATTGACGTCGGTCAAAACGTCTGTCGACGGTATCACTACTCTCCTTCGTCCACTGAGTCGTCCAACTCCAGTTTTTAAGGGGTTGCTTAGTTAGGTCCGGAGGGCCCTCAGAAATCAGAAATCGGAACTGATGCAGAGTGAGTCTAGACTGGTGGGTGAGACGGTTCCGTTCCCGGTCGACGACGGGGTGACACCCAGAACCTGTCTCGTGTCGGAACTGGAAGGGAGGTCCGGACGCCACACACAAGAGTCATCTAATCAGGACAGGCTGACAGACGTTAGGGTACCTAACATTCGGACGGTCCGAAGACACAGGTACCCTAAAAGGTCCGTTCTTATGACTCACCCAACGGTAAAAGAAGAGGTCATGTAATAATACCGTCGTATATATGCTGAATTGTTGACTTGTTGTCGTAATCGTTATATATGATACCACGCACACACGTACAAGTCAGTGATTCAACACAGACTGAATCGCTTGGGTACTTAACATCGGGAGTTCCGAGGAGACAGGTACCCTAAAGAATTTGTTCTTATGACCTCACCCAAAGGTACGGGAGGAGGTCCCCTAGAAGGACGGGTCCCCTTTCGTCTCGACTTTGTCTAGTGCACTCGGACACTAAAAAGTGTACGACAAACCCACTACCTCCCTCCCTCAACCTACCCCTGTCGTCCCTTGTTGTACGGGACGGGTGGGACTAGGGGGTGACATTAATGAGAGGAAAGCGGGGGTTGTGAACGGTACGGCGGCCCCAGGTCGAGTGTCGGCTTAATCCTTTCGTTAAACAAGGACGCCTTACACAGAGACAACCTTCAAAGAGAGAGTAGTAATTGATTAAACGACACGAAGCGGAACCGGGAACAATAGATATTGGTACCGTTGTTACGTATCTCGAGATGTGTTTAAATAAAACCTGAGACCCTCAGGTTGCTATCAGATAAAGACCGAGAACCGAAGCCTCTCCGACCCACCCAGACTTCCGGACCCCGACCCCAGTCCCCAGGTTGGGAACTAGGACACGTCCAGTGACACACTGGAGATCGGGTTTGAGGAGGAGACCTCGAAGTCGAAGAGACAGACACTTACACATCCCCAAACTCAACCCCCAGAGACTCGTAGGGCACACGTAAACCCTAGGTCTCCCTCTCAAGGGGTCGGGTGGACCCTCCGACACTTGACTGCTCACACCCCTACATCCGTCACCACACACCGACGGCGTCGACTACGAGAGGAGAGAGAGACGATTAAAATACAGGAGTGATACATTAATATGACACTTTAAGGGACTGACTTCTGTTGAAGATTTTATAGGAAGGGCTGAGGGTGGTGAGTGACAGGTCTAAGCACTTACCCCTTTCACCCACAAACATCGAAAACCGCCTTTTGTTCTCTACAATACGTTGGACGGGTAGGAAGAGACTTAAAGGGGTCACGGCGGGGGTTTGACCCTAAGTCCTCTCCCCTTACCCCGAAAAATCCCACCCTTCCACACCTAGAATTGGAACGACCCGGAGTCAAAAGAGTAGACAGTTCACCCCTCTTTTCATAGAAGGATATCCCACTACACGTTTCTGCCACGGAAGACCAGTCTCTCTGACACTACCCTTACACCCGACTTGGGTGTCCCTCTCCGACCCTGGGCCCTGGGATGGGACGTCACGAACACGGACCTGAGTGGAGAAGAGGTCGTTGTTTTGTGTTTCTTTGACACGTCCTGACTTTTATTGACGCACGTACACGACGACGACGACGACGACGTACGTACACGTCGACCCCGTTTAAGACCTGGTTTTCTATGTTCTCTAGCTTTTTAGGTCAACGGTGAAATCTCCTCGGACTTCGTTTTCGTCCCGTGACGTGTACAGGGGACATATGTCGTGGTGGATTCCCTACGCCTTTGGTGGATCCGGTGCGGAGGTCGGGGTGGGAACTGTATGGGGATGGGAGTGGGGTATATTCGTTGTTCGAGTGAGGGTGGAGCCCCTCGCTCGTCGTCCCCTTAGCAAATAAGAGTAAGGGGAAACATGACGTTGTCTCTGGGGTTATTTCGGAGAGGACTTAAAGAACAAAGCGGAGATCAGTTAACTAATTCCTCCGGTTCTTAGGTACAGACACTGTGGAAAAGTAAGCTGGAATCCGACCACGGAATCGAGGAGACTGGGAGTCAAAAGGGTAGAGATTTACCCGCGTTAGAATGTCCTACCCCCAACACTCCCAATTTTCTTTAGGACGGAGTTTTACGGACCGTACCTCAGGTGCGAATCGGCGAGTATAAATGACACTAGCAGTCGTATCCATGCTACAGGAGAATGCGGGACGTCCTAGGAGTGTCTGGGCCCCCACAGAAGGGTGAGCGACCGACACCCGACCCAGCGGTCGGACCTTATGCACCGGCCCCGGTCGGGGATTACCTGGACAGTCGAACTAAGGCTCGTGTAGAACCTCAAGGGGCGTCCGCCCACGGCCACGGTGTAGCTACTCGGTACAAGGAGACTACGCGCGGACTGTAAAGGACGGACGGACGAAGGGGCGGGTGGGACCCAGTCACCAGTCCGACTCAGTGGCGGTGAGGACCGTCCAGGATCCGCGGGTGACCGGGCCCCGTGTCCCGCCCTCCTTCGACCTGTCAGCTAGACGACCATCCGCCGAGAAAGAGATATAAATATAAGATAAAAAATTTTAATTTTATATCAACGAAATGCTACACAATCAAAGACGACATGTTATTTCATTTAGTCGAGATACATATGTATATATGGGAGGGAACCCACGGAGCGAGACGGGGGTAGGGTGGGGAGATCCAGTAGTGTCTCGGGACTCGACTCGAGGGACACGGTATGTCGTCGAAGGGTGGTCGATCGACAAAATGTGTACCATTACATACACACCCCAAAGGGTCCACCGAGTTCACCACTTCTCAAGTGGACATTACGTGCTCTGGACCCAAGCTAAGGACGTACCTCGTCTAGGGGACCTTTTCCTTTACCGTTGGGTGAGATCATAAGAGTGGACCCTTCAGGGCACCTGTCTCCTCGGACCGTTCGATCTCAGACACCCAACCGTTTCTCAACCTGTACTGACTTCACCGAATCGTGCGAGCGCACGTCACATCATACACACACAGTTACAATGAGAGGGTCAAACAGGAGGCGAGGGGACAATATCAATATGAGACTTCGAAATCTTATACAAAACAAAAATTGTACCCACGAACAACAATAAGATTCTCTGCCGTCTATGAATCTTACCAAACCGGTACTGACTAGATGACGTGTACAGTTGTGTACAACTAAATTTGTGTCTTCCTCCAGACCTTTCTTGGTCGTTTTGACATTCGTAACACTGGAGACCCCGTCACTGACCTCCACCGGAAGTATCTGTCTTCCTTCCCCACCCCGATCGTCTCTATAATTGATGGTACCAAACTCACTCACGAGAAGACATATAGAATACAAATTTTAAAAATTAAATATTCTAATTTTTGTATTTTACTATACCTCTTGAAACATAGTTTTTAAACTTTTGAATCTAATTTTTCCTTTTCAAAGGTATTTTTATATTAAATGGTTTTGAACGAATTCTCCTTAATTTTTATACTCTGATATGGGTAATTTTTAGTAATTTTTTTTAGAAGGGTGTGTTTATTTCGTCCGACCTTTTCAAAAAAGTTTACCATTTTCTTTTTTATTAATCTTTATATACGTTTGAACAGATCACGTGTCTTTTCTCCCTGTAAGGGATTTAGTCAAACAACCCGATCGTGTTAGCCCGCTCAAGTTTAATTGTTACTGTTATATTTTTTTATTATACTGCCTTGGTCAGAGGAAGTACGTTAATCAAGGTTCTTTAGGATTTATTTTATCCCCGTCCCGACGGGACCACCGAGTCACCATTCCTTAGGTGGACGGTTACGTCATCTGTGTCAAAGTTAGGACCCAGTCCTTCTAGGGGACCTCTTCCCTTACCGTTGGGTGAAGTCATAAGAACTGACCCTTTGGGGTACCTGTGTCTTCGGACCACCTCATTGTCAGGTACCCCAGCGTTTCTCAGTCTGTAATAACCTCGCCCAAAGGTACAGGAGGAGGTTCCCTAGAAGGGGTGGGGTGTAATAATGTCCCGTCCCTCGTCCCACGACACCCGAGACTGGGATTGAGACGGTGAGTGGACGACCTACTGGACGCCACCCAACGAACGGGAGAGACCCGGGGTCTCGACTCGTAGAGGTACCTTCAACGGGTGTAGGTGACACAAAACTCCATAAAGAAAGGTCCAGGTAGGGATGTCTGGGAGGAAAGGAACACGTCCTCCCAGTAACACATACTCAACCACCCTCCCACGTCGGGAATGGACAGACAGGGGTCGAAGGAACGGAGGTCGGACGACGCAAAGACTCGGTTGGGTCGTGTTCTGTCGGGAACCGGGTGACGGGACGGACACCGACGGGGTCTGGACTCTACAAGGACCCGAGTGTGACCGAAGTCTTGGGGTCCGGGGTACACTTGGTCGAGCGTGCCGGACCCCGAACCGAAAGTCGAGGGGGCAAAGTCAACCCAGGCAGTGAGACGGACCGAGAAGACCATAAAATGGGAAGAGACTTGGGTTCACGGGGTGTAGGAAGACGGTCGGTCGACGGAGCACCCAAGGACTCCTATGGTCGACAGAGAAGACTCCGACCCGTGTGTACTAACACGAAGGAACCTGTAGCACGACTCGACCTCCACTGGGGGAAGGACCCTAGTGGAACCTCCCCAAGTGACAAGGAAAAGACTTTTAGTCAGAGGTGACGGGGAGGAAAGGTAGGGACCAGAGACCGACCCCCAACGACACCCGGAACGTGCGTGAAGAGTCGTAAACTCTTCGGGAGTTGAACCCCACTTAAGGTGTGAGGGAACTAAGTCTACCCAATCTTTACTACCGTTGACCCTGAGGTGTGTCCCAGGGTCTAATCTGCCAGAGTAAGTTCCGGTAGTGACTAGGATGGACAGGACACTAGTCTGGGCTAGCAAAGTCATGGGGAGGTGGGAGTTCAACCTCTCCGGGGAGGACCGACTAATAGGTTCGCACTGAGGGGGAGGTACTAGGTCCCTTTAATTAGAAGTTAATAGTCCTTTAAGCAACACTTATTGGGAGAAAGATGTGGAAGGGCACCCCGTCCCTATCTTCGAGGACCCGACTCGTACAGACTAAAGTACCGAGTCTCTCGTCCTCTAACGTAAAGGACTTCCTGTGCGGTCGGGAGAGGGGACAAGGAAGGGTCAGGTCGTGGACCTTCCCCGCCGACAGTACGACCCTCAAAAGAGGTCCCCAGGGTGAACTCGACTTAGTACATAGAAACGGGGATTCGGAGTCTATTGAACCTTATACACCCGGTTTACCAGAGTCACATGTACTGACGACAGGTGGTAAATTAAGAGAGAGAAAAATTTTCTAAAATAAAAATATCAAAACGAATAAATGACCGACAAGACCCAGAAACAACGAGGCACCCGAAAAGAGATCGACACAACGTGCCCGAAGAGTGACGCATCCGTAGAGAACATCGTCTCGTGCCCGAGATCCCGAGCTCCCGAAGTCATCAACGTCGCTACCCGAGTCAGCAACGTTGCGTACCCGAGACAACGAAGGACGATGCACCTTAGAGGAGCCTAGTCCCTACCTTGGGTCCAGAGGACGTAACCGTCCACCTAAGAAATGGTGACTCGGTGGGCCCTTCGGGGTGGTTGGCAAAGAAATTACGACTATTGCATGAGGAACACACTGGTGTCACCAAAGATCATCCGCTGTGGAAGGACCCAAATCGTCTTTCGGTCCCCAGTCCTATAAAAACAACTACCTCTGACGTGTCACAAGACTCTCCCGGGACACTGGACTTCCACCTCTCGTGACCCCCACCCCCACCCCCACCCCCACCCCCACCCCCTACCCTTCCTGTACCAATTGCCACCGGGGTCTCTCACCCACTACGGGTAGTGGAGGGTGTTGTCAGGGTTCCGTTCCCCAGGGTACTGTTGAGTGTCCTGACAGATCTGCCGGGACCCGGGTCGCGAATAGTGGGCCCTCCTACTGAGTACCGCAGACCCGGAACAATTGGACAAGTGTACTCAGTAGACTCGGGGGTGCCCGGAACCTAGGGAGTTGACATTTTATCCTTACTACCGTTAGTGGGACCGACGGAGGGTCCCTACACTCCCGACTTAGGCTCTCGGTTTCCACCGGGCATGTCGTGGGCGGGGGCCATGGTGGCACAGCGAAACACGACCTCGGTAGCGGGAACTCTTGTCGTGACGGGTACACCCCCAGCGAGTGTCACGGATTTGACCTTTAGGGACCCTTGGTAAGATTTTAGGACGACAGTTTGTCGCCGATAGGCCCGTAAACGGACCACCGGGTGACCCCCAAATTCTGAGGCACGAAAGTCAGACCCTCCACGTTCAAGATAGGGACCATTCCCTTGATTCTAGGATATACGACGAGTCGTGTCGGTATTTCAAATTTAATTTTTTTCTCACCAATTGAAGTTCAGAAGTACAGACACCGTAATCTCCTCGGTGGACTATATAAGGGTAGTCCTACCCAGAGGGTCGGGACGTGAGATCAACCCGACGACTCCCCCGACCGTGTTACCGGCCCCCTTTAAGGACCTTCGGAGGATGTGCCACTATTGGGTGTCACTGAAGTGTAGTCTAGCTGTCACTTGGAGCTATCTGTATAAAAAATTCTAAACCTTCTCCTTGAGTTTGTGACTCTGTTCTACGTTTTCAAATAACTTTTTCAACTCTTCCGAGTTTATATGGTAAAATTGATATCAAACTTTTCTGTAAAAACTTGCAAAGGTATTTTGTTTATTCTTTAGTGTCTGAGGGTTAAACCTGTATATACTTCCATAGGAAAATAACTGTAGTAAGTCAATCAATTAATTCTTTGACTCTCTTATAAGTTTATTTTTATTTGTCTGGTTTTAGAGATTTCTACTCGTTGTCTTAATTGTCTTTAATAAGACGATTGTGACTGAGTTACCTATACTCAAACTCGTTTGAGTCCCTCTATACTTCCTGTCCCTCCAGACCGTATGACGTCAGGTACCCAAGTGTCTCAGTCTGTGCTGAATCCCTGAATTGTTGTCGTTGTTAACTCTTTACTTAATTTCATATATTAAGTAATTTTCCTTCTCTATTTAAAAGTTGTGTCCGTTAGTCAAGTAAGAACCTACCAAACTAGTAGATTAGTTACCTCTCCTCCTTAGTATACTTGTATAAATCTTTTCTTTTAAAGAACGACTAAACCTTATTTATGACTGTAACTGTTTCTATTGCACTTGAAATATTGTACATGATGGTCATAGATAGTCATTGTTTTACCGGTAGTTAAATTTCTCTTAAATTCTATTTGGAAACGTTTTCTTTTGACTTTACGGAACTTTATAATGTCAAATATACACTTGATAGGAACTATCTCGAAAAGAGTTTATCCATTGTTAGGATTTTTAAATAAATTGAAACGTTTGTTATTTAACACTGTAATAGTTTTGTTATTTTAAAAAAGAAGAATAGGTCGTCCGGTCTCCTTTCCGACTAAATAAAAATATAAGAGAGATCGTTTTCGTTAACGAGAATGGGTGAAGATAGTATACGTCTCCGATAGTCTTTAATACGTCTGTTTTCATAAACTCTCTACAGTCCGTGAGAAAATTATTTTATAATACAAGATAAATAAATGTTTTGTCTTTGTCTGAGTGTTTGAATTTCTTACTTGAATACCAAACGTCTCCCCTTCCTACTTCCCTTCCCTATCAATCCCTCAAACCCTATTTGTACGTGTGTGACGAAATAAATTTTACTTATTAGTTGTTCCTGGAGGACATATCGTATCCTTTAAGACGAGTTACAATACACCGTCCGTCGGACCTACTCTCCCGTCAAAGTCCCTTTTACCTATGTACAAATACATACTGACTCAAGGACTCTGATAGTGTTGTAACAATTAGTCGATGTGAGGTTATATTTTATTGTTCAATTTTTTCCTAGTTTATTTTTTGACGTTTTTAATGTTTTGCTACATTATATTCATTGTGAAGTGATTTTTCTATCTTACATCATTTTATAAAATACAATGTGAATTGGGAGATCAATTATATATAATATATATATGTTAATAATAACATTATTATTGATCTCTAAATTTAATCCAAAAATCACCACTTTTGGATTTTTTCGGATTTAATCCAAACACACGACTTCTGAATTTTTTTTATATACAAGACTAAAAAACACTTTAACCATTCTAAAAGGTCGAAATTTTTTTAGTATGAAACAACACTAAAGAAAAGAGTAAGATTTAGTTATAATATAAAACATAAGTTTAAACCAAAACATAAGATGAATTCTCCGAATGGTGAGGGCGGGTGAGTGGGGTGACCGGTCCTTGTGTGTGTGTGGGTGGGTGGGGGGGTGTGTGTGTGTGCGTGCGTGTGTGTGTGTGTGTTGGGATACTAGAAGGGCACTTTTGGTCTCCGTGGATTGAATTAGAAAGGACTTGGACCCGGTTAAAGCCCGTCGGAGAGCCGGAAGGGGCTCAGGGATCCTCTCCTTTTCTGGAGACGAGACCCAGGGGTGCCCTGGTGTCTCCGGGGAGATTGTGACGGACAGTCGACCATATCATAAATATACGAGGACGGAAGGGGTTCCCGTTGTCTCCGTAGAATGTCGCAAAGATCGGGGTGGGTCGGGTCCCGGACCGGGACTCGTCTCGGAGACATGGGTACGGGGAAGTCCTCCCTGGGGAGACTGGAAGGTCCCTGAAACCATAGTAAAAAGAGAAGAGTAGAACAAGGGACCTTCTAACCGATGAGTAAGTGAGGTCCTAAGGTGATAGACTGTAGAATGAAATCTAATTTCGCACACGGCAAGGTCGTTAAAATCGGGGTTCCTACCTGTGAGAACCACCACTGGAACGTCCGTACCACTCAACCCTTCCCCTAACCCCAGAATCATCGAAAGAAGGACTAAATCCTTAAATCGAAGACCCTCAGACACAGACAACTGACTACAGTCTTTCTCGTGTACCGACGCCTACCGGTCCATCTTCCCTCCCTTCCTTCTTGACTCGGACACACCTCCCCGCCTCCCTGTAGGGGTTGCCCGTCCCGTCACTGACCTAGTGTCCACATTCGGACCCCCACCCTCCACCAAACCTTCATGGAGGTGACGAAAACGGAAAGTATAGTTCAAAGAGGTCTCTTTGACCCTCAGGGACTCATATCGACCGAATATAAAAAGAGAGAATTTGTCTAGTAGACCCGGAGTCAAAAGAGTAGACATTTTACCCCGCCATTGAGAATGTCACGACTTGTGAGCCTCTTCTCCTAATTTGTTGTTTACACTGGTACACTGGTGTCACTGTTCGGGACCCCGTTTCGTCCACGAGTGGATTGTACGCAACGACTACGACAACTGGGTCGTGACCGGACTCCAGTCCTGTGGACAGACCAACCTCAAGGTCGAGACCGGGACGACAGACCCCCGGAGGGGTCTTAAAGAGGTCCAATAGTTTCCTGATACACGAAAGTGGTCAAACCTTTCATATTTCCCACACTACGATGTGTCTAAGAAAAAATATATAAAATAAATAAATAAATAAATAACCAACAAGACCCAGAAGCAACGACACGCACCCGAAAGAGAACAACGTTTCGTGTCAGAGATCCGAGTGCCCGAAGTCTACGTCTAGTTCTCCCCATCCAGAAACCTCGTGGAAATTAAAAGGTCCTACAATTGAAGTCGGATTGTGCACCACGTCCGCGGTGGATCACCACTTTTTCCCGACACCGTCAACTCTCTACGAGTCGATAATCATAAAGGGGTCCGCATCCTCCGTCTTACCCTTTCTGATCCCTAGAGAAGTTCTGTTAGTCTCTATGGTTCCCTTGTAAAGTACGTTTCTACCCGAGCTATTTCCTGTCTTTACCATACCTGGATTGTCTTCGTCTTCTATAATTCTTCTCCACCGTTCTTATGTGTCTTGACATGTTTTTTCTAGAAGTGTTGGTTCTATTAGTGCTACCACACTAGTGAGTGGATCTCGGTCTGTAGGACCTTACACTTCAGTTCACCCGGAATCTTTCGTAGCAATACTTATTTCGATCACCTCCACTACCTTAAGGTCAACTCGATAAAGTTTAGGACTTTCTACTGCGAAACTTTCACGACGTGAGTTATACGGTCGTTTAAACTTTTTGAGTCGTCACCGGTTCCGTGACCTTTTCCAGTCAAAGTAAGGTTCGGGTTTCTTTCCGTTACGGTTTCTTACGAGTTTGATGACGTGTTAACGTGAGTTGAGTGTACGATCATTTCATTACGAGTTTTAAGAGGTTCGGTCCGAAATCGTTATGCACTTGGTACTTGAAGGTCCACAAGTTCGACCAAAATCTTTTCCGTCTCCTTGGTCTCTAGTTTAACGGTTGTAGGCGACCTAGTACCTTTCTCGTTCTCTCAAGGTCGTTTTGTAGATAAAGACGAAATAACTGATACGGTTTTGGAAACACACCTAGTGTTATTTGACACCTTTTAAGACTTTCTCTACCCTTATGGTTGGAGGACTGGACGGAGAACTCTTTGGACATACGTCCAGTCCTTCGTTGTCAATCTTGACCTGTACCTTGTTGTCTGACCAAGGTTTATCCTTTTCCTCATACAGTTCCGACATATAACAGCGGGACGAATAAATTGAAGATACGTCTCATGTAGTACTCTTTACGACCCGACCTTCTTCGTGTTCGACCTTAGTTCTAACGGCCCTCTTTATAGTTATTGGAGTCTATACGTCTACTGTGGTGGGAATACCGTCTTTTACTTCTCCTTGATTTTTCGGAGAACTACTTTCACTTTCTCCTCTCGCTTTTTCAACCGAATTTCGAGTTGTAAGTCTTTTGCTTCTAGTATCGTAGGCCAGGGTAGTGAAGTACCCTTTATCTACCCCTTTGTCACCTTTGTCACAGTCTGAAATAGAAAAACCCGAGGTTTTAGTGACGTCTACCACTAACGTCGGTACTTTAATTCTCTGCGAATGAAACACCCGGTACGTAGTACCATATACCCTAGAATCCAGGGGTTGGTCCCTAACTTAAACGTGAGAGACGTGACCTTCATATCTCAGAATTGGTGACCTGGTAGCCCCTTTCAGGGTAACAACAACCCAAAAAAACAAACAAACAAAATATTATTTCGTCGTCTACCTTACCGAAATAAAATAAGTAAATAAATAAAACCGACGTGACGTGCCGTACGTTTTTAAAATCAAGGGACTGACTGACCCCTAGCTTGGGCACAACAGACGTCATTTTCACCCCTAAGGATTAGTGACCTGACGGTCCTTTCAGGACCGACCCCAGAATTAGTGTAGGACGTCAGTCGTATCCGCCCCGAAAATCTTGACTACCCCTCCCCTCAAGGACTTCCACCGAGTCCGGAGTGAGTCTCGGTCCTACGACGACCACGACTCCTCGTCACTCTAACTCCGGGACCGGGTCGAGGGTTCGGCCGGAAGAACGGTTGGGTAGTCGGATTTTGAAGGACGACTGAGACGACCCTCTCCAGTAAAGGACCCCACCCCTACCACTGAGTCCTAGACTGGGTCTGTAGGGCGTCTGGCGTGGGACAAGACGAGCCAACGACCAAACTCTCAGGTGGACGGGTCTTCAAGTGTGTCGGAGAAACGAGGGGGTCCCGGAGTCTGACGGGGACGGACGTAGTCCCGTGTGGGCGGACGGTAGACGGGAGAGGCACTAGGGTTAGGGTGCCCGTCGCTGTCGGTGGGGTGAGTGGACCGAGTGAGAGGGTTCGGTCGGAAGACGTGGACGGTCAAAGGACCTGTGATGTCTTTTGGCAGTTTGAAAGCCTGTAGGACGAAGAGAAATCTCTGTTTCGGACTCCCTGGGTCACCGTACACCTGTGGGACGAAAAGACAGATCTTGTCCCGGAGGGACTTCCGGAAGGTGGGGAAGTTGTGTTTGACGGACAGGGACGGGGGTGAAGGGGAAGGGTGGATAACTAAATCACTACTTCTCTGAGTAAATCACTACCGACCTCGGGTTCGTTAAACGGGTTCTATTGATCGACCAGTCACCACGTTGACCCTCAACTAGGGTTCCTCTAAGTAAAGTCTCTGGAGACACGAGTTAGTATCTTTCTGACCTAATATCCAAGGTTCACTACAGACGAACCCGAGGGGACTATCGAGTCAGTCATTTCTTAGACGGACGTTACGTCCTCTGGGACCAAGTTAAGGACCCAGCCCTTCTAGGGGACCTCTTCCCTTTACGATGGGTGAGGTCATAAGACCGGACCTTTTAAGGTACCTGAAATATCAGGTACCCCAACACTTCTCAGTCTGTACTAACTTGCATGAACAGTAGTTATCAGTTTAACCAAAGGTCGGGTGGACCTTCCTAGATGTAGTGTACACACAACCGACACCCCCATAGACACAACCCCATGTACTACCTACACAGTTCCCGATGTTTTCAGTGTCCTATTTGTAATACGTCAGGATTTCGTAGTCATATCAAACTCCTAGACCCTTTTGTAAAATATGGTTTTATTCCGATATAACACGCACGTGTGCACACACACACACACACACACACACGTGCGTGTGAGCTAGTACAGGTTGAGAAACACTGGGGTACTTGACTTCGGTCGGTACGAGGAGATGGGTACCCTAAAGGGTCCGTTCTTATGACCTGACCCAACGGTCAAGGAGGAGGTCCCCTAGAAGAGTTGGGTTCCTGAATTGGACGGAGAGAACGTAGAAGACGAAACCGTCCACCTAAGAAATGGTGACACGGTGGACCCTTCGAGAGGTTTGCACGTATTTATAAATTTTGTTGTCTATAGTTATATTTATAAGAGGTCCCTCCAACCCCGAGAAGACTTATAGAGAGAATGTAGGGGACCTCTCATGTTTAAGAAAAGGAGGGGTATACGAAGGTCACCTTTCCAGACCTCGGTGACTTACGTGAGTTTTTACAATAATGTGTCAGTGAGGAGTGACAGGGGTCCTATTTATACTTGTTGTTGTGACCACAGGTCTCGGGACCAAATGAAGTATACTCGGACATGTAAGTACGATTCAGCGAAGTCAGCACAGGCTGAGAAACACTGGGACACCTGACATCGGGCGGGTGGTCCGAAGAGACAGGTACCCTAAGAGGTCCGTCCTTATGACCTCACCCAACGACACAGGAGAAGGTCCCTTAGAAGGACTGGGTCCCTAACTCGGACACGTAGGATGTAGAGGACGTAACCGTCCACCCAAGAAAGGGTGATCGTGGTGGGACCTTCGGGAATACTCGGACACGAGAACAGGTTCAGTCTCCGAGTGCCTAGGACTGAGGTGACAGGTCGAACAAGTCTTGACGTGAGTCGAAGTACCACAAACGTCTAATGTAGCGTCACAGAAGGTGGAGGAGGGGTTCAGCACCGACTTCAGACCACTCACCGAGACTGATAGAAAGTCTACTGTAGACGGACAGTAGTAATCAGAAACCAATCTCAGCAGTTTGACCAAAGGTCGGGTGGACCTTCATAGATGTAGTGGGGGTTGTAGAACCATTCCAACAACGTAATGCACAGAGGGACTTAAGACCTACTTTTCGTAGAGGTCGTTTAAAGGTTGACACTTCGGATACTTTATTTCCTTTCTTTAGTTCAGACCTTATTAGAGAAAGGCCATTCTAGGAAAAGGAGGAACCTTAAAAGAGGACCGAAGGTCAAGTGAACGAGGTGTGAGGTACAGGAAGGGAACCTAACATCGACCACCCGATGTCGGATACCCCAACATTTCTGACCCTATGTGCCTCACTGACCTTTCGTTCTTGTCGTCGTTGAGAAGAACGAGATTGATCTCGTGCTCCAAATGTCTTGGTCTGTCTCCAAATGTTGATATATTAAAATATGAGTTAAGGGACCCCTCTTGCGGGGTTCGGTTCGTCCCGACGGGTCTCCTCCGTACCCAAACAAGTGTTCCGTCTCCCTCTCTGTCCTCGGTTCCCGTTCGTGGAACTAGGACTAGAGGAACCTTCCTCGCTCGCCCGGTCGGTCCCCCGCACTCGAACCTCAACCGAGACGAACTTTTACCGCGGGGACTCAAGTACAAACGACACCCCAAACCCGGGTACACATTTTATCTCTCGATCACCCCTCGACGACGTATCGTATCCCTCGAGTCGAGCCACGAGACACTACTGGATCTCCCACCCTACACCCCACCCCTCTCCAGGTCCTCCCTCCTCCATACACACATGAATATCGACTAAATGAGTAACGTGTCGTCTTTGATTGTGTTGGAACATTTCGTTGATGAGGGAGTTAAATTTTTTATTTAAATTTTTTCCGTTCTCTTTCAGAGGTCTATAAAATCCCACTTCGTCCCAAATGAATCGAACGCCGGTGAAATATCTACAATTTCTAGTTAAATGTCTCTGACTTTCAGATCAAGTGTGTGGGAAGTTACGACCCTTGGACGGTTCTGTTTCGGGTTTAGAGTACCAGAAGGAAAACTCAGTAGACCCTAAACCAGGAAGGATACACTACTAGTTCCTTCTCTACCAGAAGTTGATCCTGTTCCTTAAGTTTGTGTAGAAACAACTAAGATGGACGAGCGATCTGGTGCCCCGACCCCACCCCCCCTTCACCCCCACCTCCGGAGGGGGAAACTCCACCCTGACGGGGAAGGGTGCCGGTCCGAGACTCGATGGACAGGTGACTCCTCTACACCTGGCTCGGGACCAAAGGATTGCCACAACCGTCGTGTGCAAACACTTGACCCCACACACCCCCCCACCTCTACCCATCTTGGGACTGAGGATTGGGTCAGGGAACTAGTGTGTCCACTCCCGATTACAAATGTTCACGTAGTCTCAAGGGAGACCGTCCTTCGTCCTCCCCCCGGACGTACCCACTGCTGTCTCGTCCACTAGACGTAAAAGTAGTAGCAACTTTCTACACCCCTCCCGTATCGAAAGAAGCTCATTATACAAGACTTCCCTCTCCGGTGAAACTTCGACGACGACTCTTACCCGTCACTAATACTTTTCGTCGCCACCCGATTTGGTCACACAAACTACAATTAAACGAGAAGTAATCCTGTCCCCGGGACTGGAGGCCCTCGACCCTCTACTCCCTGACTCAGAGGGATCGTTGCCATGGGACTAACCTTCCACCCTTGGACCCCGTCTACCTCTTCCGTTTCGACACCCAGAAAGAGGTAGAAAGGGTGGGACTCGGACCCCTCCCTTCGGACACCACACTACAGTGTCTCGGGTGGACCCTCCCGAGGCTCGCTGGGGGGAATAGTCACAGGAGGACGGTAGCCGACCACCTCAAGATCGTAGGGATCCTGTCTCAGGGACATCGGACTTCTGACCCGCAGTCTCTTTGTGTCAGGTTCTACCGAGACCGAGATCCTTCCCTCAAATTCAAAAGGTTGGGTCCAACTCAATTGATCCATACTTTTTCACTTTCACAGTCAACGAGTCACTACAGACTGAGAAACGCTGGGGTACTTGACATCAGATGGTCCGAGGAGACAGGTGCCCTAAGAGGTCCGTTCTTACGACCTCACCCAACGGTAAAGGACAAGGTCCCTTAGAAGGACTAGGTACCTAATTTGGGTCCCGAGGACGTAACGTCCGTCTAAGAAATGGTAAACTCGGTGGTCCTTTCGGGATTGATCTCTATCATTGGGGACTTCAATCAGGCAAACTGAAGGTGTTATTGATCTATAAAGGTCAGGGAATAAAAATTTAAAGTCCACTGAAACAAACGTAAAGAAAAACACTTATCTTTGTATATGAGATAATATTCAAATTACCGTTAAATTAGTAAGACCCTCTTTTTTGTTTAAACTCGTACGAAACAGAGATGAACCCCAGTTGTATGAAAGAGACGTTTCCCGACCTACCATTGATAAAGTCCGAAACACCCAACATCTTAGAGACAACGTTGACTTGAGACGGAAACGTCACACCTTAGTCGGGATCTGCCTCGAATGTACTCACCCGGACCACTCGGACCGGCCGTGGTCGTACAAGAACCTTAGTGTCGTGCACAGTCCATCGGTAGTGGTTCTCACTGGTCGTCTTCAGCGGTGAACCTAGGGACCGGGTCCTACCCTCCCACCGTCCACGTCCGATGCACAAACGTCTAGATCCCCCGTCGCACCGACCCCTCTGACCCTCTCTAATACTTCTTGTATCCGAAGTTCCGACACCTCACACCCCTCGTCCTCTCCTCCGCACAAATACTACGACGACGACGATTCTGTGAAATCAGCACAGGCTGAAACACGCTGGGGTATCTACCGTCGGGTGGTCCAAGGGGGCAGGGACCCTAAGAGGTCCGTTCTTGTGACCTTACCCAACGGTAAAGGAAGAGGCTACGTACTTTCACTTTTCACTTTCACTGCAACGAGTCAGTTTATACTGAGAATCGCTGCGGTACCTGACGTCGGGTGGTCCGAAGAGGCGGGTGCCCTAAAAGGTCCGTTCTTATAACCTCACCCCACGGTAACGGAAGAGGTACAAATACTATTATACGTGGGGATTAAAGGGTCTACCACGCCCTTAGGTAGATATGGAAGACTACTTTCAACTGATCTGTAAGCCCTAGTTCAATGTGAATGTCTCTCGACCCTAAAGTATTTTGTCGGGGGGTGGTGGGGGTAGAGAGTCGGACGGAGTACGTCACCTCAGGGGAATCCAGAGAGACTCTCCCAATACTCGGACGGACGTGAGGGTCCTTGAACCAGGGTCCGACTCTGTCGTCTTCACAAGTGAGGGTCCTCCACCTTACTTAACCCTCTGACCCTACCTGTATATATGTGACGATACATATTTTGTCTATTAATTACTCTTGATGACATCTATGTCCCTTGAGATGAGTCACGAGACACCACTGGATTTTCCCTTCCTTTAGGTTTTATCTCCCCCATATGTATATCGACTAAGTAAAACGACATGTCGTCTTTAATTGGGTTGTAACATTTAGTTGATGTGAGGCTATTTTTAATTAAATTTTATTTTTCTTTCCTTCTTTCTTGTTTTCTTAGAATGGTAGATCCCTATAGACGACAGTAACCCAATCGTACAAAGAAAAGGAGAAAGACGCAGTACAATTTTTTTTAAGTCAGGGTTAATATACAGATTAAACATAGAAAAACCCGATTTAAATCATAGAAGGTATATAATTTTAAGTTAAATTCAGACTTAAACCGTTAGTCCTCAAGTACTAGACTCGGTGTCAGTCGAGGACCAGAACAAAAACAACTAACATATCTCGAAGAGGTAGAAACCGACGTCGGTACTTTAATTTTCTGTGAATGAGGAACCTTCTTTTCAATACTGGTTGGATCTATCGTACAACTTTTCGTCTCTGTAGTGAAACGGTTGTTTCCAGGTAAATCAGTTCCGATACCAAAAAAAATACCTGACGTTTCCTCTAGGTTGGTCAGGTAAGACTTCCTCTAGTCGGGACCCACAAGAAACCTTCCTTACTACGATTTCGACTTTGAGGTCATGAAACCGATGGAGTACGTTTCTCAACTGAGTAACCTTTTCTGAGACTACGACCCTCCCTAACCCCCGTCCTCCTCTTCCCCTGCTGCCTCCTACTCTACCGACCTACCGTAGTGGCTGAGCTACCTGTACTCAAACTCAACTGAGGCCCTCTACCACTACCTGCCCCTCCGGACCGTATGACGATAAGTACCCCAGCGTTTCTCAACCTGTGCCGACTCGCTGACTTGACTCGACTAAAAATTTTCAAGAAACACTTGTCGTAAAAAGGTCTTCGTTTATTTCCATATACCTCTATGTGATATATATTTTTTTCTCTCTCGTTAAAAGTGAGGGACGTCGTCTTTAGGGTGGATCAGAGTCGAAGAGAGTTGTGGAGAGGACTAGGGTTATCCGTCTACTGTAGTCTTGTGTCGTCACGTCCCAGGGGTGTGAAGGTGTGGAACATTTCCAGAATCAAGACTTATCAAAAGATATGTCTTACGAGCTGACCTGTGAGGTCGAACTTAAAGGGGTGTAGTCCGGAATGAACGAATAAATATCTCCACGGAGATTGTCTCTCGTTTCCACGACAAACGGTGACGTAAAGTCGGAGTCTTGAGGACTATGGGTTAGAAGTGTCTGTGTGTGCGTGTGTCGAAGAGTTCTTAACCGTTGACGTACGTTCGAGTCCCGTCATCTTTAGGTACCGGTTTTTGTCCGAGTACCCTTCTTGGTACACACGTCTCGTCTACGACTGGACTGGTACTTTGGTGGACGTCAGAAGAGAATGTCTTACGAGCCGACGAAGTGACTTTCGTCACCAAAAGGTGACCCCGACGTGGTATGTGAGCGGACCCCTCGAGATGTTTGATACCAACGGACACTCAACGACACGTCTCGTTATGTCAGTCTCCGAGAGTCTCCCGGGACCCTCGAGTGTAAAGAGGTCTCAAGGGTCCACTAAAAATGATAAAAATAAAAAATTCTACAAAAAACAAAGAAACGATACCTAGTAAAAATTTCAGAAATAACTTAAACAATGTTATAACGAAGACAAAATACAAAACAAAAAAACCGGAGATCCGTACGTCGTAGAATCGAAGGACTGGTCCGTAACTTGCGGGTGGGCGAAGTAACCTTCCGTTTCAGAATTGGTGACACGGTGATCCCTCCAGGGGGGGTCTAATAAGACTACACATCTTAATCTCTTAAGATTACACTCTTGGTGGCGAAACTTCACGACTGTAGAGGAAGAGGGAGGTCCTCTGCGACCCAGTAGGATGTCATTGACTACTTAGGGTCATAAAATCACCGAATAGCACTGTTTCAAACCAAAAAATTAGTGTGACGTACAGGTCATTTCCAACCACCCCCTGAGAAGGGAGTACGTCCTCTCTTCATCCACCTTCGTGGGACTAAACGTTCCTGTGATAGAATTTGTCAACAAAAGGAACCAACGGTGCTGTTGACTGTCCAACACCCCACCTCAAGAAGAGACCCTGACCTTTATCGTACAGTAAAGGAGAACTTCGGGTAACCGGTCTCAACAAGTGTACTAGGGTGTCGTCGTTCCTGGGACCGCCTCCCCGGTGTCTCGATCCCCTACAAACTACTCGTCGAACAACCTAAAAAAAAAAAAAATTAAGGTGGGAGGTTGTGACTGCACCAAGAACGAAATGACTCCCTAGTAAGTTCTTCGATATGGTCTTCCTTTATTTGTTCGTCGGGATTTTGTCACCAGTCAAAGCACAGAGGTAGTGAACCTCTGTATTTGGACGTATACAGTAAACCCCTCAAAAGACCGAAGGTGTAGGGTGACTTCAAATTACCTTTTAGTATCAAAATGAAACCAGTGAACATACATGTGAGTCGGTAAAGTCTTGAAGGGTACCCAAACAGTAAAGAACGTCGACACCATGTGACATAATTTATGACTTCGAAACGTCCCCTATAACTGTGAAACGACCTAGTTAAGACAGAGGGACGAAAGGAAAAAGTCTTAATACAGTAAAAAAGGGTACACAAATAACAAGATCTTTCAAAAATTTATTTTTTGAAAATATTTTAAACAAATACTAAAAATAACCCTGACTCATAGAAATATTTACGATAGGGACAAAGGGTCCACCGACTCCCATGTAGACGGACGGTTACGTCCTTTACGTCCAAGTTAAGGCCCCAGTACTTCTATGGTACCTCCTCCTATACCGTTGGGTGAGACCATAAGAACGGACCCTTTAGGGCGTCTGTCTCGATATCAGGTACCCCAGCGTTTCTCACCCTGTGCTGACTTCACTGTCACACGTGTGTAAGTGACCGAGTTCTTTTACGAGACACTAGACAATCAGAAGATATACGAAGAGTTACTTACAATCGAGAAAAATAGTATCCAGAATATATAAAGAATAATTCAAGGTAAAGGTTATATGTATGTACATGTACGTATATATACATATATAATATATATAGTTATATAAATCTTACACATCTCCTAGAAAAAGGGTAGTATAAAAGATTGACGTCATAAAGAGATAATTCCAATTATAACTAACGATAAAACCCTATCTATAAAATAATATAATTCTTTCATAAAATCCTGAAGGGACCACCAAGTCACCGATTTTGAGGTACGAAGGTTACGTCCCCCGGGTCCAAACTAGGGACCAGTCCCTTGATCTAGGGTGTACGGTGTTGATTCTCAAACGACATTGATTTCTAAGAAACACGGTGTTGATTCTGGGTCACGTCGGTTTATATATATAAATCAATAAATATATATATCCCCGCTGTCTCCTACTCTACCAACCTACCATAGTGGTTGAGGTACCTGTACTCAAACGCGTTTGAGACCCTCTGTCACTTCCTGTCCCTTTGGACCGCACGACGTCAGGTACCCCAGCGTTTTTCAACCTGTGTTGAATCGCTGACTTGTTGTTATATACATACATATACAGATACGTATATATATTATATAATCGGTACTAACAACCAACTTACTTACTTGCAGTACCGGAGTAAAAAAAAAATTTATTCTCCTCTAGAGGAATGGACGGAAGAGTCTCGTGTGTGGGAGACGCCGAAACGACCACCGGTGACCGGTACGACGAGTCGGTGGACCGTGGTCCTCAGCACCCGGGACTCTCGCCACCCCTGTCCCTGGGACCTCCCCTGCGGACGTCCTTCGGGCGACGAAGTCCTGGTGACCCTTTACGTGTCGCACCCGAACCGAGGGTGGTTTCTACTCTCCCTCTCACACCTTCCGTCCGGGAAGGTGTCTTTCCTCTTGTCTTTCCTGTTCTCCCTCCCGGCCCCTCCTCCTCCCTCCTCGTCCGGCCGGGAGGACGGGAGTGTCCCGACAAAGCTCCCACGATTGAAGAACCGATAAACCCCTTCGAAACGGGCGTCTAAGTGATGGAGTTGGCAGACCCCGGAGTCGTCGGACACTGACATCTTGCTCCAGTGCACGGAGGAGTAACGAGTCTAATTTTAGTCCAACTCTGGGGGTCGGAAACCACAGTCCTGTTTGGGTCCCCTGGATAAAGACTCTCGAGGGGACCGACACGGTTCCCGTACCAACCAGTTCCGGGTCAGGGGAGACAGGAGACGGGAAACGACGGAGACTGCGGGCACTGGAACCCACCCGAGGGACGAACCCCGAACCGGGCACTGGAACCCACCCGAGGGAGAGGGAGGGACCCCGAGCCAGTAAGGTCACTAAGAGGAGAGGGTCACGGGACGAGAATCCCCTGTCCCGGAGTTGAGGGGGAACCGAGGAGTCCGGGAAGGGAGTCAAAAGATGCTGTGTCACCTGGGAACCGGGATCAGAAATTACTTCAAAATGACTCTCAACTCTCACTTACTTACTCTTCGGGTCTGGTCATCCTCGAACATTTCTACGGAGAGAAATCCCGGAAGGAAAAAAATTTTCTATAAAAAGTACACCTGGTAAATTTTTCAGAAATGACTTGAACAATGTTGTAACGAACACAAAATACCAAACCAAACATACAAAACCCCCAAAAACCGACGTCCCGTTTATTCTAGAAACGAGGGGTTGGTCCCTAACTTGGCAGTGGGGGACGTAACCTTCCGTATCAGAATTGGTAACCTGTTGGTCCGTGTAGGGACACACTGGAAAAGATAGGGTCGGACCTTCGGTGAATCCTAGAGAAGGTGGAGTAAAAGAAGGAATTCCTTCGGTCCTAGTGGCGGGACGGGTGAGTGGTGGGGTGTGGGGTCCCCGTCCGGTACCTGAGATGACGAATCATCCCGTTTACAGTCTCTTAAACTCTGAACAAAATCTTGGTACTGTGAGAGGTCGGTTAACCTGACTATTATGGTAAAGTATATCTTACCTGCACGGGATCAAATAAATGGGTTTGAAAAGGATCACCAATAAAAGTAATAAGACATAAAAAAGACCGACGCTAGACGTAGAGATACGCACAACAACGACAACAAATCAGTAAGTTAACACAGACTCAGAAACCTTGGGATACGTGATATCAGACGGTCCGAGGAGACAGGTACCTTAAGAGGTCCGTTCTTATGACCTCATCCAACGGTAAAGGAAGAGCTCCCCTAGAAGGTCTGGGTCGCTGACTTGGTCTCAGAAGACGTGACCGCCCATCTAAGAAAGGGTGCCGGTAGACCCTTCGGGCAGAGACACGTAGCAGATGTTACAAAAGACCCCCCTCCCCCACGGTTCTTCCCTCGAACTTCCTAGGTTACCATCCCTTTAAAATTAGGTGAAACTTAAAAAGTGAAATTTTACACAACAAATATCTTTAGTATACTATTTTTAATTTTATCAAACAGATGTTATATAAACTTCTGTAGGACTCTTCGTTCCTTTTGTTTTTATGTAACAGAATTATCTTATGCAACAAAACAAAAAATTTCGAGAAACTTCTGTACTCGTCTGAGGGTGAAAGGTGTGCACCCAGCACACATACACACAGATACCCGGCCCCCTATAAAACCCCAAAGGAATGTGAGGTGGAAGTACTACGTATTACGTCTGCGAAAACGACTTTACGACTATCGAAGTGTCGAGACTTTTGTCGAGAACGTGAGACGTCCTCGTCCGGTGGGGACACTTTCGGACTACACGGGAGTGGTCACACCGGTCCTGTTTCGTCTGTCGTGTCCTCCACTGGGTCGATTTGACTATTAAAACCTTTAATCTCTAGGCTTGAGTGAGACTCATCACAAAGTGACGGAAAATCTTTGTATTCGGGTACAGGGGTACGGTCAGAAAGAGAGAAAAATTTTTTATAAAATTTTAAATAAAACGACCAAGGTCCAGAATCAACACCGTACACCCTAGATCAAGGGACTGGTCCCTAGTTTAGGTCCGGTGGACGAAACCCCCCACGACTCACAATCAGTGACCTGGTGACCCCTTCAGGGGTGGTACGGTCAGAAGGAATTACTAGAAGACCTACAGGATCGTCGAAGTAATAGAACACGTCATATAATACCTTTTACATATTCGTAAACTTATTCTATAAAAACTCGAGGTAGAACAAACTCGGACTCACAAGAGGTGATTATTCGGGACCCAGAGGAACTCGTTCTGGTTCTTCTCCAGACCTCTAGACCGATAAAAACTTACTAACAGTAATTGTTTGACAAAGACCCGGATACGTCACAGATCTAGTAACGAAGATGTCGACTGAAGAGAAACGGTACATCTGGACACACGAACCTTTCCCGATCCATGAAAGAGAAAATTCAAAAACGTTCCAAGTACTCTCTTCTCATCCTTACAGTCTTGAATAAAAAGAAGTCGACACTTGAATCGGTCACTGGACCCTCCCTGAATGGTGAACCAATTTGGGAAAGTGTCGTTGTGTCGAATCGTCTGGGTCGGGAGTTGAACTCTCAACGTTCTGGACTCAGATCCAAGGTCAAGACAGGAATTATACCCCTCACTGAAGTTCGTTAACCACAGAGGAACCTCCAGAGACTACCGGCTGAACTCGTCATCCCTCGACTTGAACCGGCTAAGGAGATCTGTAGTGTCAAAATTTTATACTACTGCACACTGACGACAGGGACTCCCAGGATGAAACAAAATCTAAAAAAAGTAGAAAGAAGACGACCAAAGACCTATCTTTACTTCCAAACCCGAACCTTCTCTTCGTGAATGATATAAAAACCGTCTTCCCCAAATTTTCCTCTACCAGAGTCCGACACTAGAAGGTTTCGTGTGAGAATCTGTTTCTGAACTCACAATTCACCAAATAAATCCTCCGACTCACCCCTCACCACTCTGGTCTTCCCCTTCCTCTCGTTAACTCTCACACACTCGTCCAATGGTGGTACATGTTAACCTCTCTACGTACGAAGTACGTTGTTCAGGGCGACCTCTAGGGACCCTCTTACATAGAGTCTCACCAGGTCGTCTCCCGTCCTAGTGACCCGATAGAAGAGGCGTCTCCACAATTGATGGGTCTTATAGGTCAACCGGGGACTGTGTTTGGTTATTTGTACGGAGTCTATCTCGTACCTTCTACAAACTTCGATGTCCGTCCATTGTCCCTGCCGATTCGGTTCTCCTATGGCCACCACACAACTGGTGTAAACGAGGACGACTACGACGGACTTTGAAAGAAGACTAAAAAGAACCGACAAGTAACAAAAGTTCGTGCATTCATGATGTAGAACACTCCCTAAGGCATACATCAATGGGTTCAAAACCTCGGAAAAAAAAACCGACCCGGTGGGTCGTACAACTTAGGAACAAGGACTGGGGACGTCCCCTTCACGTCTCAGAATTGGTAACCTGTTAGTCCCTTCAGAGTTCAAAACCTCGGAAGACTACAAGGTAACACAAACCATCTGTCTCTGACGTAACTTGATCTTACTTTATTTACAGAGTAAACTATTCTTCGACCTCTGTACCCGAACTGTGTACACCCACACTGACTACTGACACAACTCTAGTGTACTACAACCAACTTGAAGACCTTACACCCTCTTCGAATACCGGTCCTGTCACTAACTTTGGTCTGTTTCTTCTTCAAGTTCCCACCTTTATTCCTGTGTGCACCTTGAATCTACGGGTTCTCATACCACATTTCCTCCTACTGTACTACCCATAAGTGTCTGTTTGAGGGTCTTCCACGGTTAATTAACTTCCAAGTACTTAAGTGAAAAGAGGGAGTAAGACAGACATGGTAACGACACCCCTTCTTTTAGACTCTTCCACGTTGTGATAGGTGAAACTATACAAAAAGGCTCGTAGGCGAAACCGTCTGTCCTGTGAGCTGTAAGTCCCGTTCAGTTCTCTTCTATGTCGCTCACCCTGGTTCTCCGTCCCTTTATTTTTGGTCCTCTCTTCCTCAAGGGACCACCCGGTCGTCAATTCTCAGACGTGAGGGTTACGTCCCCCGTACACAAGCTGGGGACCACTCCCTTGACCTAGAGTGTATGGTGTTGATTCCCAAACGTACGACGGTGATTGATAGGGTGTACAGTGTTTATTCTGGGTTGCTTCGGTCTATTTATTTATTTTGGACCCTCTCTCTACTCTCACGAACCGACCTGGTCTTGTCTCGTCTCCCAGAAGGAGGGTTGGCAGTTCTGGTCTGTCTGGAGAGTCTCCGTAGACCCGAAAGTTAAACCCATCTTTTCCGTTGCACGTACTTCTTTTGGTACTACCTGTTTCCACACTTTTTCCCGTCCAACTCTTGGACAGACACAAAGTACCCGACCAGACTACACCGACTCTGTATCTGAAGTACGTTCTTTTAGAACCTGTTTATAGTACCACCCCCGGTCACACATGTCTCTGGGCTTACGGTCCGTCTTCTCTGTCCTCGACCGACACACCCGTTACCATCGACGACTCCGAGGGGTTCCACCCTACACAGAGGTACCAGAAATATCTTGTACACATACTCACAATGGGTGTTAACTCTTCGTGGGTCAACTTTTTCTCACATCTTCGAACAACTCCCACCAACCACCCGGTCGTCACTGTACCGGAGGACTCGTCCCTCCAAAGGCTTTTCGTCCGAGATGAAAATCAAAAGTAGGATTTCCTGTAGTTGGGACTTATAAGTGACCTTCCTGACTGCGACTTCGACTTCGAGGTTATGAAACCGGTGGACTATACTTCTCGACTGAGTAACTTTTTCTGAGACTACGACCCTTTCTAACTTCCGTTTTCCTTTTCTCCTTTAGCAACCTACCGTAGTGACTGAGTTACATGTACTTAGACTCGTTTGAGGTCCTCTACCACTTCCCTTCGGACCACACGACGTCAGGTACCCCAACGTTTCTCAGTCTGTGTTGACTTGCTGACTTGTTGTTGAGGGTATCTCGTTCTGTGTCTAGACCCTGAACTTGGGATCAGAAGATTGTCGGGGTTGTTAACGGAGGGAGGTTGTGTAAACAAAACATTTTTTCCCACAACCGGGGTCTTGGTCATAATAATTTTTAAATCATAATAATGATTTAAGGAGTTATCAGGGAGAGGGTCCTTTAGTAAAAAGACACGTAACTAAGTAAGGGGTTTGTAAATTAATTCGTAGATGATAGACGGTCTGACAAGATCCGTACCACCTTCGTCGTTCCTTGTTTTATCTTTTTAACGGGACAGAAGGACCACCAATACAAACTCAGCCCCTCTCTCTCTGATTTGTTTCTTACTTGTTCACACACTCTACGTTAAAGTGTAGGAGAAAGTCGTTGAGTGTGGAAGGTCAGTCTCCGGTAAGAGGAAACGAACTGGAAGATCTGTGAAGGTGAACTGGAAGACACGGTCCGGTGAAACGGTTGATGGAGGTGGGTGGGAGGCTCTAGGTCGAGTGCACGAGACAGGTCAGCGGAGGTGAACCTGTGTTAAAGGAAGGGACCTAGACTCAAAACAAGGTGATATTTCGACTGTTGACACTTAAAGGGACCACCGGGTCACCGATTCTGAGACTCGAGGATTACGTCCCTCGGACCCAAGTTAGGGACCAGTCCCTTGATCTAGGGTGAACGTCATTGATTCTTAAACTTACGACGTTGATTTCCAGGGTATACGGCGTTGATTCTGGACCCATTGGTTTTATTTATTTATTTTAATTTTTCAACTGTTGGGTTCAAAAGACCTTGGTAAGGTTCTAGTTTAAAGAAAGAACAGAATATATGAATTCGAGGTTCAACCCTGTTTTAACATTCGTCTAGGGTTTAGACTAAACCATCACAACCGGGGTAAAGGTGTGGGTAAATAGAGAATCCAGTGTAGACGGGTTGGGGGTCCGACCTTCGAGTCCAAGTCGACGCCGGGTCCTGGGGGCGAGTCTCGGGTCGTGTGTCAGTCACGAAGATCTGGGGTGGACCCGAAGTCTCTCGTCTACGAGGACCCCGACGGTTCGGTCGTCATCAGTCCCTCCTTTCCTTGGCTGCCGCCTCGACCTTCCCTGAAGTTTCCGAACACGGAGGAGACCGAGGGTCCCACCCCGGGCACGGTAGAGACGTCCGGTCCGACCTACCTACAAATGATACGAAGTGCTGTATAATTTGCGTCCACGACTGGGGACAAGACCCGCAGCCAGCGAACAACGACGACCTGCAAGAGACTTCTGACCCACCTCGTTCGGACGTCCGCCTACTCGTCTCGGACCCCGTGCAAAGCCGAGTTTCCCCGGTTTCGTTTGTACCTACAGAGTTGGCTCGTGTAAGGACTCGTGTAATTTGACCCACGTCACTCGGGTTGGCCTACCTACCTCAGCCCCTCCCCTGTCCAGCATCGGGACGTGCGTCGACCCGCCCCGTCAGCCGAGAGCTTCCCCGGGTCGCGAGTCGGAAGAAGGGAGGAGACAAGGAAGGCACCCGACAATCTTTGGGCGGGGGGCGGGGGCGTTGGTGCCCCGTTCACACAGACAGGTCCGAACGCCCCTCCCGCAACCGAGTAACTCCCAGGGGTAGTCGTGACGGGTATTCCTTGCATGATTGCCTGCCCGTCTGTCCGACGCCACCTCGGTCGGTCGGCCGTCCTTTCCTAATACACTCTGCGTTTTGCCAACACTGTCTGACGGGCCGGCCTCTGGACCCCCTACCCCCAAAGCATTCAGCTGCGTCCGGGTCTCCTCAATGTCCTTCGTGGTCCACCCTAGACGTCCCCTTGCAAAACCTGAGCCACGGGCACTTTCTGCGAGTCCCACGCCAGGTAGTGGAGTCGTTAATAAGGTGAAGTAGAAGTTCGGACGGAGGAACTGGTCCTGACCGGAAGTCAAAGACCGGATTACTTGTCATGGAACAAAACTTTCCGTACGAACTGAACCCTACAGACACTCTTCCCAACTACCACTACGGGTGAGTGAACAAACACGTGAATCTTTCCCTCCCACTACATCCTCCCCGGATGTCTCTGTCTTTATATGCCTTAAATTAAGACTGTTCGACACTGCGGAGCCTGTTCAACGAATTGGAGAGACTTAGACAAAAAATAAGATAGTTTTCTTTTACCGCCACGAAACTCATCTTCATTAGGGATTCTTTTAAAGAACATAACCTCCACCGTTTTGAGCTTAGTTTATGTATGCATTTTCATATAAAATCTCCAATATATAAATCTAACGAGTACTATCAAGGTCTTCACCAAAGTCATACACAAAACCATTTTTTTTCAGTATTTTTCTGTTGGTTCCTCCTCTCCCTCGGACCTCTCACAAAACCAAGACCCTAGTATCTCACTCGCCCGGTCCCCGGTTGGGCACGAACTGACACACCCAGTCTCCCGAGTCGCCGTTACTGTGACCCTTCCGTCAGGGTGGTCGAACCGATACCCGGGGGGAGGTGCACAACCACGTAAAATCATTACTTATGATGCCTCTTCCTTTACCGTTTGGTGAGGTCATAAGAACGGCCCTTTTAGGGTACCTGTCTTCTCGGACATCCTATGTCCGGCATCCCAGTGTTTCTCAGCCTATACTGACTTCACTACTCGTGTGTACGTGTGTGTGTGGTACACGACTATTTCAGGATTGACTCCACCTCATCATGTACCACAATACTGACTCGGTCCCTTCTACCTGACCTCACTGAAGAACCTCACCTCCCCTGATCTAACTACCTCCTCCCGAACCCACCTGACAGTATCCAGACGTGACTCGAACGTCGGACAGGACAGGACAGGACGTATACCGTGTACGGACCCCAAGACGGAAGACCGTACTTATTAGGTTCCCCCTGAAGGAACCACCAAGTCACCAATTGTCAGACGAACCGTTAAGACCTCTGTACCCAAGTCAGGGACCAGTCCCTCGATTCAAGGGTGTACTAAATCTCGGTCATTCAGACCCGCGACGTTGATGTCAGGTACTCGGTGTTACTTTCTAGGATGTACTATGTTGTTTCCAGCGAGCACGGTGTTGATTCTGGTCTCCGTCGGTCTATTCATGTATTCAGATATTAGATTTTATTATTAGTAGGAACCTACTAATAATAGGTTCCCAACGGGACTTAAGGGTCTACCGAGTAACCATTTCTTAGACAGACGTCATGTCCTCCGAGCCCAAGTTAGGGACCCAACTTTTCTAGGGGACCTCCTCCTTTACCGTTGGGAGAGGACATAAGAACGGACCTCTAAAAGCATCTGTCTCCTTCGGATCCCTGATGTCAGGTACCCCAGAGTTTCTCAACCTGTGTGACTCGTGAGTACGTGTTCCCAACAGGACACTAACGGAGGAGAGAAGGTAAACCACCGGAACGGTAGGCCTTCCCTGGGACCCTATCTCAAGTAAGAGGACCCTCCCAAAAGCCACAAACTGTAAGACAACGGAACTAGAGAAGGACACTGGGAACGACTGAGGTCCTTCCCGACTCGGGTGGGGTCCATGTGCGACAAGTCCCAACAACTCCTACTTTATTTTATGATGTACTTCTACTCGACTCGGGCCGTCGTGGACGTATGACGTCTACAATAGGTTTATATTCGTAGTAAGAAACGTACTAAATCAATAAATTTCTTACACGATTCAAATTTTAATTTCCCGTGGTAGAACTGGCGGTGACGTAATTACGTTTGAGACTGACGAAGAGTCGGTGTCCTTCGTCGACGACGGACCAACCGAGGAGACGTCAAGAAGAGGAAGGTTTAGAAAACGGGAATAAAGGAACTTAGTCCACACTGACAGGAGTCTTGAGGTCTTGATCGACCGGTCCCTCTTGGGTTTGATTCTTTGGACTGTAAGGCCCACAACACCAACTGGGACTAGAATATGGAGGTCGGAGTAAAATGTGGTAGTCAAGTGTCACCAAAGATTTCGGGAAGAGATATCATGTGTCAACCTTGGTTTCGAGTGGGTGTCCAGAACTGACCGGACTGGGACCTCTTTTATAAGTTCACCGACTTCGTTACGTAGAAAACCTGTAGTCAACCTTATCGACGGTGGACCACCCGTAGAGGACACAGTTCCAGTGACAGTCACGAGAACAATCGAACAATTACGATAGTCGACGTGACGACAACTGTATAGACACGAATCTCGAAAAATATCGAGTGGAGTGAAGTGGAACTGATATCGGGACCCTCCATCCTAACAGTCTAACAGTGTCGGTAGAACGTCTACACCTGTCACTACGAGACTCTCCGACTCACTGAATGGGTCTCGGTCATTTACTATTTTAGTCATAAATTTAGGTCCGGTGAATTGATGTTTCCGGTACGAGAATTGGAACATAACGTACAGACGACATTAGGAGTCTTGTTGGGAAACTCCATCGATAATCTAAGGGGTGAAACGTTTTCTTCTTCGATTTTAAAACTCTCAAATTCTCTGGACGACTTTGGATACATTAGTCCTTGGTGGACTGGACTCACAACTTGGATCCAAATTCGTATTCGTAAAAGGCAAGGAAAAGAATAAATTAAGAGTGTCGTCGGGACCCTCAATCCACCATGGTAGACGATAGACGAAAAGTTAACACCAAGACCTCTTCTGAGAACTCTCAGGGAACCTGTCGTTCCTCTAGTTTGGTCAGTTAGGATTTCCTTTATCTGGGACTTATAAGTAACCTGTCTGACTACGACTTCGACTTCGAGGTTATGAAACCGGTGAAGTAGTTCTCGACTGAGTAACCTTTTCTGGGACTAAGACCCTTTCTAACTTCCGTTCTCCTGTTCTCCCACTATCTCCTACTCTACCAACTACCGTAGTGGTTGAGCTACCTGTACTCAAACTCGTTCGAGGTCCTCAACCACTACCTGTCCCTTCGGACCGTACGTCATCAAGTGCCACAGCTTTTGTCAGCCTGAACTGAATCGTTGACTTGTTGTTACTATTGTTGTTTAGACAAAATATCTAGTCCATGCTTCCGAGTCTCTAAGTCGGTAAACGAGTTCTAGTGTCTTGGTCCTTCACTCACCGTCCGACTACCCTCCACTCTGGGTGTGACTATTTGAAACGGGTCATGCTACGAAGGATACTGTATGACGAGATATCTTTGGGTAAGGACTGTCAACCGACAGTAAGAGGTAAAGTAGGACTGGATCTCTCTGTAAAATTGCAGAGGCGTTAACTTCGGTACGGTCATCACAACCAAAAGTTTCTGACACACATATCTAGTCACACCTACCGGTTGGCAGGTCTCCCTTCTGGGACTGTACTATCGTGTCACTCGATCCTACGTCCTCTTGAGTAGGAATCCTGGCCTGAGGTGGGGTCGGGTTAGGGTGGTCCCGGTGTGCCGTGTCACCTATATGTGTAGGTCGAGCTCGTCTAGACGTCGACTACCCAGGACCGGACCCCGGTCGTGGAGACCTCCTGGTTAGGGACGTCCTCCTCCTCTGAGCCCCATCCCTGAAATACTTACCGTACACCCACACCTGAATCGGTGTCTCGGGCCCTCCTCCTCTTGCGTGCCCACGGGACGGAGTCTTGACACCCTAGACAACCCATTTCTGAAACGATTGAAACCAAATAAATAAGTAAAACTTTAAATTTAAGTAAAATTGTAAATTAATTAATAAAAAATTTACGTTTCTTAGGTACTGAAAGATATCACTAGGTCCCGACATATAGAGTTAAACACACACGTCTTTCCCTCTTCCGAACGGTCTACAGTCTTCCTCTCTGAACCTCTCTTCGACCTCGTCTCGTCCTCCCGTCCCTCTTCCAAACCCCCGTGTCTCCCCTCAGGGTCTCTTCCAGTCCACCCGTAAAACTGGACTTTTAGTTTACAGTCAAAAGGAGAACAGGGAGCTTAGAAGTAGTTTTTGCAGCAGCGACCGGTCAGTGTAGGGGAATAGTGAAAAGGTCGGTCGAAACACTGAGATTGACAACCTGCCTCTTGACTATTCCCATCCACTAACTGTGAGTGTCGAAGGCCTTCGGGACTCCCAGTGGACACAAACACACACAGACCCCCCTTTGGACCACGAGGACGAACCTACGCTCTGGACTCTTTCTCCTGGCACACCCGTACCCCCCACCCCTCCCGTTTCCCCCCCGGGATGCGACACGAGGAACGACTCCCGTGACCTCGTCGGGACCCCAAAACACGAGTCCCTCCAGAAGGGAACCGAATAAGTTTTGCATGAAGGACACTGACGCAACTCTCAGAGGGGGTACTCTTGTCACCTACTCACCAACCCCGTGAAGAAGGGTTTCAAAGAAGTATTATCAACCCTCCGTTATTTCTCCAACTTTCCGAAGTCTTAAAATCCGTTAGAATGAATTTCTGTTTTGTTTTGTCCTCGTCCTTAAAGGTAGACTATCGTACTTTCAGGGTAGGGTCTGTAAAAAGAGTCTGTTGCTGTTTATGGGTCATTTGAGTTAAATATTCCTGGTATACAGTTCTGTCCTGTAAAGTACCGTTTTTACACACACACAAAAATAATACAACAACTAAGTCTTACTAGGAAATTTGAAACGACTATGATTTCGTTTGTCATTTAAAGACAACTTGACCTTTTACTAAATTAGGTCACTGTACGTTCGTTCAGATTGCTGTAGATGAACTTCCTGTTTTACGTCTAATTATCAGGGTATTGAAGTTCGCGAGGATAAAGGACCTGACACTTTTGTCTTCGTGTACGTAGCCCAACGCAGAGTTGATTTGTCCATGAGTAAAACCAACGTCAATTCATAATACTAAAAGGAATTTCTCATCTATCTCAACATTTGAATTTACCTCTACGATGTAATTTCCCGAAGGGTTCACCGAGTCACCATTTCTTAGGTGGACGGTTACGTCCTCTCCATCCAAGCTAGGAACCTATCCCTTCTAGGGGACCTCCTTCTTTACCGTTGGGTGAGGTCATAAGAACGGACCTTGTAAGGTACCTGACTCCTCGGACTCCGCGATGTCAGGTACTCCAGTGTTTCTCCGTCGTGCGTACGAACGATGTAATTTTGTCACCAAAAGTTTGAATCGACGTACAACCTTAGTGGACCCTCAAAACTTACTAGGATCGTACGATGGTCAACGTAGTCTTAGGGGTCGTGTCAAACCCGCACTCGTGTACCACCTGGTGCCGGGAATCACAAGTGCACCCCCAGAGGGTCGAGACAACGTCACTACATGGTAGAACCTACGACTTGTGAATTCGGACTCAGGGTGGAGGTCTCTACGACTACATTAGTCAGGTCCGTACCGTAGCACCGACACGGGTCCACGGGGTCACGTCTCGACATTGGACCCGTAAGCTATCGGACAGAAGATCGGGACTCAGGAGTGGAGGACAATGCTGATCGAAGTACACATTGGAAGTCATACAGAGTCAAAGGAAAGTTCGAGTTATCTTGGACCCAGTCACAGTCTCACTTGCAGAGGAAGACCGGGAAGGACTAAATTCTACACCGGTTCCGGGGGAGAAAGTGACTTCCACTGAGTCGTGGACCTCAAGAGACACAGGTCCTCCAACACCCCACCTACCCGTCTTCAACGACTCTCCTTGTCTCTCGTGTCGAGTCTCTGAGTTTCTGAAGGAAACCTGTCTTTCTCCGGTCACTCCCCGACCGGTCGGTCACTTCCCCGGCACACGTTTTCCCCGACTCTGGGGGGAGGAGGACAGACCGTACACTACGGCCTTCGTGGACGACCAGTAGACCTCTCTGTGGGAACTCGCGTCTTGCTGTTGTGCTTGACTCGCAGATCGAAACGACAGCTAAGAGGTTTCCAAAACCCAACAAAGGTGTCAAGGAGTATTAACAGACAGGAACACATCACACTCTTGAAGGTTAAATAAAAAGAAAAAACCTGGACCGATTTCTGTATGTACACCTTTCTGTCTTTTTATGGAGTACAAAGAATCGGAAATCTACTACTCTTATAATTACTAGTTTTCATATCGACGGTAAAGAAATCCCGACTGACCCTTGTCCAGACATGTTTCGGGAAGTGAAAATGTAAAACTAGCTAAAATTCAACTGGAGACTAAATGTAGTGACTTAATAGTGTCGGCGTCAGACTCGATCCATGGTGACAACCACAATTGTCAACCCTTATGTCCCCAGGGACCTCCGATTCAAGGTACCCCGTCCTGTATGTCGTTCACTGTCGTAGTCGTAATCTGAGGTCATGACAGTCTGGGACTCCCGTCGGGCGTGCATGACGGCCCTTATCCGAACCTTCAGGTCGTCTCAGTCTGGAGTTAAATGTCTGCGCCGCTGTCCACTCTCTTCCCATCTGGAAAAGGGAATATTATAGTCAACTAGGGAGGTTTCTCAGGACTCTCCGTCCAAAATCCCAGTGTGTGTCAAATGTCTGCTTCTGTGACGACAGGTTTTTTAGTGGACGGACTTCTGTGTGTCACGGTAATTCACATTCCCCAACCCCACTCAGGTAGAGGAGGTCTAGACTTCGGTTGAGTAGAAAATGGGGAACACGATGACTTGACCGACCGAAAAACTGGGATGAGGGGGACTTAGGGTCGTACTCCGAACGTACTTTGAGTCGTATACCCACTCGAGCGTTATTTAGAAAATGACTTCTTTTCGGAGGGTCTGGACGGTACGTCTCCGTTGTAGGTGGGTGTGTCGGGGGTGGGAGGGGAGTTACGTTGGAAATCGTTAAGTTTGAACACGTAGTGAAGGGACTCGTCTCCACGTCTCACGGAAACCACCTGTACAGGGGTGGAAACCTGCGTGCGCGAGTCGGTGTTCTACCACCCGCCCCCAGACCAAACTCCCCCACCCCCCACCCCCCCTAGGAGGGTCACCACTAGACCCTTTAGACAGGTCCTAGGTCTCAGGACCAAAGACCCAAAACCCAGGACCCAGGACCGGTCGGAGTCAAAGGAGAAAAGTCTACGTCTACCTAAAAGACGGACCTACGAAGGGGGATCTCCAGTCCCTCTCCCCTCCCGGGAACGTAACGTGACAGACGTCTCTGGGCCACCCCGCAACCCGTACGTCGGGAGGAGGGAAGAGACGAGGTCCGACGACGGACTAACGGGTACTTTTCTTCCGAATGAACACCGACCTTTCGGGACTCCGTCGCCTAAAACCACACTCATTCGCTAAGGCCTCCGTAATTTCCCTTACACCAGGACAGACCTCGGGTGTTTCGGCGGTCCCAATCTAAGTTTTCCTCCTCCTTCGGACCCGAAAGAGTCGCCGGTCCGTACGTCGGAGCTTTAATTTAGGGACGTTTCCTTACAGAAGTAGAAATACCTACGTCCTTCTCAGGTCACGAAGTATTTTCCTTGCTCCTGTCGTTTCGGTCGAAGTCCTTTAAGGGAAGTAGGACCTACGTCTAGATTTGTCGAGTCTAGGGTCGGGGAGGACGGACCTCGGGAGTGGGGACGGCGTTGGAGATCCACTTGAGAGTACTAAACTTAAACCCACCTCCTCGGGGAGGGCACAGACAGTGGTAACTATAAGTACCGACCCTTTCTCATCTCCTCCTTCGTTGTAGATAAATGGTCAGTGTGTAGCGAACGTACAATCAAACGAATTAAGTGACAAATTTCAGAAATGTCTACTCCTTTGATTTCGAATGTCTCCAGAGTCAAGGACCGGATCTAGTGTGTCGATCACTCTCCGTGTCGGCCGGGGGTCAATTTATACTACTGGGACGATCCTTTGGCCTCTTCCGCTACCGTGGGGTCAGGTCATGAGAAACGGACCTTTTAGGGTACCTGCCTCCTCGGACCATCCGACGTCAGGTACCCCAGCGCTTCTCAGTCTGTGCTGACTTGCTGAAGGGAAAGGGAAAAGTGAAAATACGTAACCTCTTCCTTTACCGTTGGGTGAGTCACAAGAACGGACCTCTTAGGGTCCCTGCCCCCTCGGACCACCCGACGGTAGATACCCCAGTGTGTTTCAGTCTGTGCTGACTTCACTGAATCGTCGTCGTCGTCGTCGTCGATCCTCTGGAGAACGGAATGATGTAGAAGAGACACGAACGTACGATTCAGTGAAGTCAAAGCGAAGTCAACACAGACTAAGAAACACTGGGGTGTCTGATATCGGGAGGTCCGAGGAGACAGGTACCCTAAGAGGTTCGTTCTTATAACCTCACCCATCGGTAAGGGAAGAGGTCTCCGAGAGGGACTGGGTCCCTAACTTGGACTCAGAGGACGTAATCCCTCTAAGAAATGTCAGACTCGGTGGTCCCTTCGGGTACCAATCTCCGTACCCGTCCACTCAAGAAATGGAGATCGCGGTGGATGTAGAGGACGTTGATTGGGATTGAGGGGAGAGGACATAATAGTCCACAAATAGACAGACGGTATTTATCCTCTTTCACTCGAAGACCCCAGCCCCGGAGGTTGAATGGAGGTACATCTGAATTTTTTCAGTGCTGGATTTTCAACTCCCAAAGTAAAATAAGTCTCCTTTAAAAATCCCGAATTCGGGTCCTCCGTAGTAGAGTTCATTGGGACTCTTTTGATTTACGAGGTTCCTCCACTCCTTCCTCGGTCCAATATATTTTCAAAACGTTGTTTCCCGTCCATCAGACTTCGGTTTTCTAATAACAATTGATTTCTTGTGGTTTAAAGGGTCCAATTCCTTAAATCAGAAGAAATACATACCCTTCTACGTTCTCAGACCCGAACGACCTTAGTAAGGAAAGTATCCGTAGAGTCGAAAGACCCCGGTCATTGGACACGAAAGTGTAGGACTCAAAGGAGCCCCGAGTGACATGTCTCACCTACGTCAGACTACCGACGATCTGTCGTCTATAAGAAGAAGGACTCACAGGAGTCCCGAGTGACCGAGTGTAACCTCCCGACGTTAACGACTACTGACACTGTAGTAAACAAATGACCATACCGTCCTTTATAAGACAAAGAGGAGGTATATAAACCGAAAATCATGTTTCGGTCGGTGTCCCGTCCGATTGTCAATTACAGTGACCTACCTAAGATAGGAGAAAGACACAGAGGTGCTCAGTCCCTAAGACTACTGGTCTTCTTCTTAGTGGTACTGTCGTCGGTTGTAAACGTAGAGCGAACAGTCGTGCAACCGTGGTCTCCGTGTAAACTAAGAATGTTGTTGTGTTTACGGCGCTAGTAGTGCAGGCAATCCACCGACCTTCTGGTTCGAGTCCCTCTAGTGTCCCGGACGAAACCGAGGAGTCACTTTTTTCGACCTCGTTTGAACGGGGGGTTGAGAAGGTTAAGGTTTGGGATGTCCTGGTGTCTGTCACGAAATAAAATAGAGTACGAGTCAGTGAGTCGACTCAGACTGAGAAACGCTGAGGTACCCGGTATCAGGTGGTCCGAGGAGACAGGTACCCTAAGAGGTCCGTTCTTATGACCTCACCCATCGGATAGGGAAGAGGTCCCCCAGAAGGACTGGGTCCCTAGCTTAGGCTCAGAGGACGTAACCGTCCGCCTAAGAAATGGTGACTCAGTGGATCCTTTGGGAACATTTGTCTCACCGTTTGTAATTGAATAAATTAGGAATTTTTACTGTGTCACTCCTTACACGATAATCTTATCAGAGGTAAAATGGAGACTTCTTTGACTCCGTTTCTCTACAAACCCTTACACCGAATACAACATGTCGACCATTCCCCGGCTTGTCCCTACAAGGTCCGTCAGACTCGAGAGTGGTGAACCGATGTGACGGAGAGGGAGTTTCACTGACAAGTATTCGGAGAAAAGACACGGTTCATGACCCAGAGTGAAGGAAATTAGGAATACCGACACGGTCCTCGTTGAGATCCGTAGGGGTCGTCTCTGAGTGTCACTACATCTGCCACTCACTACCTCTCCGTAACCCTGGTCCGATAAACTAAGGTCTCGGACCCCAGACTCGACCGAAGAGCGAGTAAAACGACACTAGGTCCTCCGACACACGTGTTGGTGTGGTAACTGATACTGAGTCTACACGACACCACTTCCACCCCAACCCCCGACCTTAGAGACACTTCAATTTCAAAGATTTAATCATCTTAATTTTGTCTGACTGAGGACCCTGAAGGGGTCCCCAGGTCACCAATTCTGAAGTGGAAAATTACACCTCCCACACCCAAGGCAAGGACCAGTCTCTCGATTCTAAGGGTGTACGGAGCGCCGGTTTTTTGGTTTTGTATTTTGTGTTCGTTATGACACTCACGTACGAGTCAACGAAGTCAGAACAGACTGAGAAACGCTGGGGAGTTGTTCGAGGGGACAGGTACCTTAAGAGGTCCGTTCTTATAACCTCACCCAACAGTACGGGAGGAGGTCCCTGAGAAGGAGTGAGTCCCTAACTTGGACCCAGAGGACGTAACGTTCACCTAAGAAATGGGGACTCGGTGACCCCTTCGAGTTCGTTATGACAATTGTCTAAGTTATGTTTGGAAAAATTTACCAGGTATAAATTTTTTGTTTTTCCTACAATTTTTGGGGATTAAACCCCAGTGTCGAACCCCGAAACCCTCACCGACCCCAGTTGCGGATGTCAGTCCCGAGATCACGGTCCTCCAATCCTCGTGAGGTAAACTCACCCCCACTTTGAATTCACCTCCGTAATAAAGGGACTCGAGTATTGGGAATCCTCCTCCCGACCGAGGTGTCGGGACGGGATCCTTACCGGGGTACGAAGTAATTCGGGAGACGACGGGGTTGAACTGTAAGAATTCATAATTGTTCCTCGGGACATAAAAGTAAAAAAAGACCCGGGACGTTAAATGTGTCGGTCACAGAGGAGGTTCCCTTCGGACAGTGGCCGAGACAGAATACAAATCCGAGGACCGTAGTTCGTGTGAACAACGTGGGTCCACCCGATGTGAACCACCTCCGTGGGTCGCCCACCACCCACTCTCGCGACACCCCTCCAGAACCTCGGGTACTCTCACCTTCCACCCCTTCCTTGACCCCGAAGTCAAGATTCGGTAGAGACTCCGGGACGTCGGTTCGGGACGTCCCTCGACTACCACCTTTTCGGTGTACCGTGTACACGTCCTTTGTTATACTTGTCCCTGAAGGAGGTCGGTGTTCAACCGACGTAAGTTTTACGTAGAATAACGGTGCTGGAACAGGGACCTAGTAAGGAGAACAGTGGACCTCGACGAACGAAAGGCAAGGGTCCTGAGTCGAAGGGGTAGAAATTAACCGGGACGTCTGGATCTACTTTTATGACGACTCACAAGTGACAGGTGGTCACCCTGTCTCGACGGATCCCTTCTGTCGCTTCGGGTCAAGTATTTCCTTTTGCTTTTGGTGTCAGACTAGTGTGTCTGTAAGATGTTGACTCGTGACTCTTTTTCTAGCTGCGTTTACTTGGATGAATGTTTTGTCTTTCTCCAAGTGTCTGAATCTTTTGCTTGATTACCAACAACGTGTCTTCCCTGTTAATCCCTCAAACCCGACCTGTACATGTGTGACGATATAAATTCGACCTATTGGTTGTTCCTGGATGACATGTCGTGTCCCTTGAGACGAGTTATAATACACCGTCGGACCTACCCTCCCCTCAGACCCCTTCTTACTTATGTACATGTACATACCGACTCAGGGAAGAGACAAGTGGACTTTGATAGTGTTCTAACAATTGACCGATCTGGACTTGTGTTTTATTTTTCATTTTTTTTTTTTGGGTTGTTTGTCAGAGCGTAACTATTCTCTTACCCAATAACATGTTTAACATAAACATGTTATAAAAAACCTTCTTTTATTTCGGTCTGCTTGTTGGAGTAGGACACACATTCATTCAAGAAACGTCCGATTTCTAGAGTTACTCTTTTTCATATATTTATGCTCTTCATTTTTTACTTTCAATTTGTTTTTACTGGAACCCTCTCTCAAGCAACCAAGAGAATTCGTTCTTTATATATGTAAATCATCGGTATTTCATTTGTAACGGTCTAAATCGAGATATTTTTACAGTTTGATCCATACCGGTTTCTGTTGGATCTTTTCTACTTTTCTGTTTACTATGTGACCAAGATGGTCACGACGGGTACCTTGAAGGAGACCCCTACCTTTATAGGTAGGACGTGACAGGTTAGGTCATCAGTGAGTGGTGTGTGTCGTTAACCCGGGAACTTTACTTCGATCACGCTAACTCCTTTACTTAAATTTGAATTTAATTTTAACCAGGCAATTCCTGAAAGGACCACAAGGTCACCAACTCTGAGGTCCGAAGGTGACGTCTCCCGTACCCAAGGTGGGGACCGGTCCCTTAATTCTAGGGTGTATGGTGTACGGCTCCGGTCTTTTTTTTTTAACCAAATTTATATATATCGGTGTCTACCAACCATTGACAGTCACCCGGACTCTAGTTTACGGATTTCGAAAAATACTGTTTGGGGATTTTTTGTTGGAGAATGTTTTATTATTCTTTTTCTATTTATTAAGTCTTCTTCTTTTTTTTTTTTTTTTGTTGAATTTCCTGTATCTCTTCTGTAAGGACTTTCTTCTTTACAATTACCTTGTATCTGTAAACAAGTTCAAGTGACTAGTAGTCCCTTTACGTTTAACTCTGTGTTACTTTATAGTTGTACATAGGTAGTGTCGACAACGACCGGTTTTAGAACCGAAAAAGAAGGGTGACTTCAGTTTGTTTTTTCTGTGTCTGTCTCAAACCCCCTTTATCTTTCCGCCGAAAGAGTCGGTCGTCTCTACCCCTGTGTCATCCGAGTACAGAGTTCTCAACACGTGGGGAGGACACTCCTCAGAACAACAACAAGTCAACGATTCATTTTATATTTTAAAACTGACGTGTGATTAATCCTCCTTGTACTTTCATTTACCGACTTCAGTCTTTACCGAAAGGGGTTTCGACCTTCTAGTAGAATTTGGTAGGTGGGAAATCTCCCTTCCTCAAGGTGCTTAACTGTCCTAGAACCGACGGTCGTTTACGATTCAAATGACACAGAAACGGAGTTTATATTGTGACCTTTAACTCTGTGGACCAAAAATAATCGTAGTGACCAAATAACACGTTGACGAGAGTAGGCCCATACGTACCCTGTGCTCAACGAGACAAGAAGTCCATTGACGGCACCGACACAGTACCACTTCCGGAAAGGGAGACCCATCGTCGAGATGGTCACTTCCGAGTCGGATGAAGGTCTTTCAAGACAGTGAACGTTAATCCTTCTTGGGTCAAGACGAACAAAATTTTACAGCTAGAGTGGAGATAAAGTTCGAGATAAGAAGAGAAGGTCTCGTCCACTCTGACCCAAGTGCTTCCCAAATCCTAGTCCCGACCTCCGACCCAACACCCCTCCCCTTCCCACAATAGACGAGAGTGACCGGGGACGGGAGTAGTACCCCTGTACAGGGGAGTCTGACCTACCCCCTTCTCTCTCCCATTCTGTCCGAAAGAAGTGTAGGGGGCCGTCAACGGGGAAACGGACCGACCATGGTTGTTTGGTGGTCGATGTTTATTCGTCCTAGGTAAAAGGTAGGAGAATCCCTAGTCTCCCCTCCTGGAACCGGACAGAATGACGGACACCCGGGGACCTGTGGGAGAGAGAGGTCTCTCACAGGGGGTAGGGGGGTTCGGGTCCAGTATGTGTATCCCCTTCAGACCTCTGGTTCGTTCCCAGATTGGTCCTTTCGGATCGTCTCGGAGGACACAGTTCAAGTCCTCTGTAACAAAGACTGGGTCCCGACCCTCGGAGTTGACAAGAGGACTGAGAGGTCTTCCGTTTCGAAAGATTTGATGATTTAATGATTTGATAATTTCGAAAGATTTAATGAAAACGAACAAGAAGAACTTATTTCTTCCGACTCTCGACTTCTTAACTACGAACACTTTACACCACGACCTCTTCTGAGAACTCTCAGGGAACCTGACGTTCCTCTAGTTTGGTCAGGTAGGATTTCCTTTAGTTGAGACTTATAAGTGCCCTTCCTGACTACGATTTCGACTTCGCCGATTATGAAACCGGTGGAATACACTTTTCGACTGAGAAACCTTTTCTGGGACTACGACCCTTTCTGACTCCCGTTCTCTTCCCCTACTGTCTCCTACTCTACCAACCTACCGTAGTGGCTGAGTTGCCTGTACTCAAACTTGTTTGAGACCCTCTATCATTTCCTGTCCCTTCGTACCACACGACGTCAGGTACCCCAACGTCTCAGTCTGTGTTGAATCACTGACTTGTTGTTTGTTAAAAAGAATTGTTTCACAAGGTGACTAATAATACCCTACACTCGACAAATGTCACCACCCTTTCCTGGAGTCAACCCTTCTCACCACAAACTCCGACTTTGTGGGACCTTTTCGAGACGGAGACTCGATTCAAGTTTCAGATCGAGACAAAGACGGACACTACGACCCTCACTAACCTACATTTCTTCAGAACTCCTAGAAGCTCGGTCTTTTGTCGGAGACTAAAGGAACCTAAATGGACCCCTGGGGCCCGTCTCTACCGAGAGGAGGGACTGGGGAAGGAACAGGGATAGGGAGGAGAAGGGGTGACGGAAGAGCCGGGAGTGGGGTGAGAACGAAAGGGAAACGGACAACACACCACCGTCGAGTCTTACTAAACGACGCGGGTCTACACCCTGAACGATTTCACTTTCACTTTCAGTGAGTCAGTACAGACTGGGGTACCTGGGGTTTCTGGTACCCCAGAAACGCTGGAGTACCTGATATATCAGGGACCTTAAGAGATCCGGTCTTATGACCTCGCCCATCGGAAAGGGAAGAGGTCCCCTAGAAGTGTTGGGTCCCTATCTGGGATCCAAAGGGTGTAACGTCCGTCTAAGAAATGGTCGACTCGGTGTTCCCTTCGGGTCTACACCCTGAACGATTCTCTCAGGTATTAGTCGGGGTGTGTTCCTGATAAAAGAAAATTATTTCTAAAAGAAATATATAAATAAAAACCAACGTAACTCAGAAGTAACGATACACTCCCGAAAAGAGGTCAAAGTCACACACCCGAAGAACAACACGAACCGAAGAGAATAATGTCTCAAACCCGAGATCGCACACCCGAGTCCTCAACGCCGTGTACCCGAACCAACGAGACTTCGCACTCCCTAGAAGAACCTGGTCCCTAGTTTGGGTACAGGGGACATAACCGTCCACCTAAGAATTGACGATCTAGTAGTCCCTTCAGGTTCCTCGTAAAGGAACTGAGGACGTCTGTAAGGGTTAGGACCTCTCAAGTGATTAAAGGTGACTCACACACCGTGCGTCGGCAGTGAGGGTCAGATAAAGGACGATCTAGTCCCGTAAAACTGTTGGAGACGGAAACGCTGACCAGAAGACAGACGGGGAGAAAGGGTAGGAGGTACTGGACACCAAGGACAGACAGGACTCTGGACATCCTCGGGACGGTCGGGACTTATGTAGAGAAATTACTGACCGTCCTAACGGTACCGTTACTCTACTAAAATTGGGTATTTTACCACAGAGGTACTTCGAAGAGAACCTTTGACAAACTCGACCTCGGAGGTTCGCAGTAGAGGTCCGTTCAGGATATTATAGTTTCTCGGAGAGACCCATTTTGATATTTACCTTGTCTTAGAAGTCTCGGAGACTTCTATTGACAGACCTGTCTCCCAGACCTATAAAAAAGGAAACTCCCTCCCTTTAGACCTTGGGAAGACAAGAGGATCGTCGATGAGATCCGACGTAAAGTGTCGAGATGTATGTCGTCCACGAGACAACTACGACCAACTGAACTCACCTGACCGACTGGAACTTGGGGTCTGATGAATAACCGAAAGGCATCCATTGTTCCCCAAGAGGAATACCCCTAACTGGGAGTGGAAACAATGAGTCGGTTGGTCCACGACCATTGGTGCACTCCGTGATTTGGTGCCGGGAGCTACTTTGTCCGTCCTTAGGATGGGAGAGCCCCGTACCCCACCACCCCTCTCGGGGGAACTCCTTCTGTGTATCTACACTCCACCATAAAGTGACACCAAAGCTAAACGTAAAAGAACTGTTACTCACTACAACTCGCAGAAAGTATATACACGACGACGACGACGATCCAGCGAAGTCAGTACAGACTGAGACACGCTGAGGTACCTGTCGTCGGGTGGTCCGAGGAGGTAGGGACCCTAAGAGGTCCGTTCTTATGACCTCACCCAACGGTAAAGGAAGAGGTTACTCACGTACGTACGATTCAGCGAAGTCAGCACAGGCTGAGACACGCTGGGGTACCTGCCGTCGGGTGGTCCGAGGAGGTAGGGACCCTAAGAGGTCCGTTCTTATGACCTCACCCAACGGTAAAGGAAATATACAGAGGAAACCTCTTTACAGATGAACTCAGTGACAGGTAAAAATTAACAACAAACATAAATAAAACGATAACTCAACATCCTCGAAGAATATAAGTACAAGCATACAATAGCGACGGGTGCAACTTCGTAGGAAAGTTGGGGATCTCCTTCACTCCCCGCTCCACACCACTCCCGGTGCAGTGTACTGGTCGTCGTTCGCCACCCCCGAGACCTAGGAAAGAGAGTTTCAGGTCCTGTCGAACTCGTTTGGATAGGTAGGTCACCCGTTCGACTCTTTGTGTCTCCCGCCAGTGTTCCACTTCGTCCGCCCCGTTCCGACAGGACCAAGGTACCTTTAGTGACACGAATACGAGTTTCCGCCACCCAAGACACACAGATCCCCGTCCACGCAAGTGGGATCCGACTCTACGACCTTCGAAACGTCCTTCTCCCGTCGTCGACACCTCTTCCCTACCGTCTCTTTGACACTACTGTGGAAACTAAGGAACTTTTATTTACGGACACATTCTCCCTGCACACTCTAAGAGTCTCCTCGCCTACAGACCTCCAACCCGTCGTCGTGACCCCCAATACTCCGACCTTCACCGCAGGCACCGGTAACCACGTCCTTCGAAAGACCATACGACACTACCAAGGGAAGAGACATGACCTTTTCTGTCGAGAGGTAGGTCGGACCCCATGGTACGTGGACTTTGTGATGGTAGATCCGTCAGAAAACCATATTCCGATTGTAGAGTCCTACCCGTTTTGGGCTTTTAGTTATTCCTTGAGAAAGTACTGTACCTGAATTAGTCTTACGAAGGACTCCTACCCAAAACCCTATTCCTCGTTCCTTCTTTATCGTAGATTTCTTCCCACTACCCCGTGATAAATATTATCGTTCCTGTACCTTCGTTGGATCTCCGGGTGACTATCTACTATATATGTTACCTTATAATGAGTCGGTATTTTTCTTACTTTAGCTTGGCAAACATCTCTACGTCTACCTAGACGCATCTGACAGTATGTCTCACTGCATTCAGTCTCTTCTTTATTACATATAATTACACATAAATATATATACACATATATTAGATCTTTTCACTATGACCACTTGGATAAACGTCCCGTCGTCACCTCTACGTCTACATCCCTTGTCTGAACGCCTGTGTCACCCCCTTCCTCTCCCACCCTGCTTGAGTGGGCACACTTTATCTCTCGACCACCCTTCGACGACATATCGCGTCCCTCGAGTCGAGTCACGTGACACTACTGGATCCCCCACCCTACCCCCACCTCACCCTCCCTTCGAGTTCGCCCTCCCCTGTATCCATATGAATACCGACTAGACACAACAACATACCGTCTTTGGTTGTGTTGTAACATTTCGTTAATAGGAGGTCAATTTTTATTTTTAATTCTTGTTTCTATTACGTATATTTTTAAAATCGTCACACGGACTGGGTCTCCTCCCCTGGGGTGCGACAATGGACAGTAGGAATAATACCAGTTATAGACAACTAGTGACTCTCGTCAAGTCATTAGAGTGAACATTTCAAATAAAAGTTAAGATAAGTTTTCAGAAGAGAAACACTGTCCGTGACAGCCCGTATATTGTTTACCGTCCTTTTCGAAGGACAAGGTACTCTAACGTCACATGTCATCTCCGTTGGTCTATTCGTTTGTAGAACTGAAGGTCCGTCTACCACCATTTACAATTCCTTGTCTCCTTATTCGTCTCTAGTTCCCAAGTCCCTCCTTCGGGACCGGGGTGAACCCCACCCCGACTGTCTCGGTCAGATGGACGGACCGACAGAATAAAGACTCAAAGACGACTAGGTCGACTGCACCTCGGTTGGACGTCGAGGGGTCAAACCGACCCAATAAAAACCTGGCTAAGACATTATCAGAGCGGAAGTACTCTCGTCCCTTTCGAATTGTTTTACAGAAAAGATTGGATGTCATCCGGAGGGCAACAAGGGTCTCCGTGATTAACCTACGGTTCACGAGAGGAAGGACGACTTCCTTTACAGTCCAAGATTATTATAAGGTAATAATCCGGGTGTATTAAAGGACGGGCTTGTTAAGATTGTCGGAGTAGGGACTAGAAGGACGAAATTTATAAAAGGAAATACTAGATCGGAGTTACAACGATGAAACCTTAACGGTAAAGAGACGAACCACCACCAAATCAACGAATCAACACAAACTAAGAAAACACTGGGGTACCTGACGTCGGGAGATCCGAGGAGACAGGTACCTCAAGTGGTCCGTTCTTATGACCTCACCCAACGGTAAAGGAAGAGGTCCCTTAGAAGGACTGGGTCCCTAACTTGTACACAGAGGACGTGACCGTCCGTCTAAGAAACGACGACTCGGTGACCCTTCGGGAATATATCAAATAAGTTTAGAGAGGTAACTAAATCCTTAGGGTATTATTTAGAGAGACAATCCAAGAGTAGACGTAAATAGGTGAAATAGATTTTATTATTTATGTGTTTTCGAGAAACGACCGGTAGTCGATGGGTTACTTAACTTCCCTACGACCGTCCGAGTCCTAATCCCTTGTCGGGGACGACCAGTGGAGACCCGATTCCCGACTCAGAGAAAGGTGTCCCTACGAGGACCGTCAGTCCTCTGGGTGTCCGAGGAAGGAGTAAGGACCACGTCCTTGTAAATGCAAGTCAGAGAGAGTGAGAAGGGTGGGTGTGGAAATTTTGGAGACGAAACCTTATCGTCTGAAGTGGAGGGTGTGGTCTGTACAAAGACACGAGTAGAATTAAACCCGTATTAGTGATGTTTAACCTAAAGATAAGTCGTGTAGGGTGTAGAGAGATAATTAAGGGCATGCAATTGTTTATGGTTTTATAAGTACATTTTTATAAAGAGGGAAATCTCTTGCAACAAGGAGTAAGGCACAAGGAGACAAATTATGGTAGACTAGTCTCAACTGATATCTAAATTAATATTAAAAGGACTTTGGACTGTAGAGAGATAGTCCACACGCCCCTTCTCTCACGTCTATCCCCTGATCTCTCCTCTGTTGACGCCTTCTACCGTCTCATGTCTACTTGTGCATTGGAGGAAGAGGTCTGTGATTCTTCTTTGTCGTTCTCCTCTGTGTCGCCGTCCCCTAGTTTACCAGTACAAGAGAAGTCCCTTCCTGACTTTGGAGACTGACGATTACACTTTCCGCAGTAGTCTCTACCTTCAAAGATCTAAGTCTTCTCCCGAATAAAAATTACAAATCTTCGTCGAAGGGACCTCTTCCTTTACCGTTGGGTGAGGTCATAGGAACGGATCTCATAGGGTACCTGTCTCCTCGGACCGTCGGTACCCCAGTGTTTTCTCAGCCCGTTCCGACTCGCTGATTTGTTGCCGTTGTCCTTCGTCGAACAGACGGTGTGTGGAGTGAGACTTGGGAGATGAACCTCCCTTGTCCACCCCTAACCATCCACCGTTCGTGTCCTCTTTCCATACCTCACCGGGAAGATCTAGTCACTAAGATTTATCCCATCTAAAATGGAAATTCGGTTACGAACCGTTACAAACCTCTGTGAAGACCAACAGATGTTGGTCCCGACCCCTACCCTCTTTCGATGACCATGAATCACCCATCTTCGGTTCCTACGACAATTTATAGGGTGTCACGTGTCCTGTGGGGTGTCGCTCCGTAGTATGTCGGAGTCTACGGTTATTACGGTTCCGACTCTGGGACGATGTCTACAGAAAGAAAAACCCTATACAACATAAGGGACCCTCACCTCCCGGATAAAACAAAAAGAGATTGATATAAGAAACACAAATGACCAATGAATCTGTCGTATATAGTCGAGTCACTTTTGGGTCGATATTCGACAAATGTTTTTTGAGTAGAAATTTTCGTCAAGGATATCATTTTACGTTTGTGGTTTTTTTACGTATGTTTACGTATAGTCCTTTTACGTTTGTTTTCGTCTTCATACAACACATACACGAGTGAGTCAACACAGGTTGACAAACGCTGGGACAATTGATATCGGGTGGTCGAAGAGACAGGTACCCTAAGACGTCCGTTCTTATGACCTGACCCAACGGTATAGGAGGAGGAGGTCCCCTAGAAGGGTTGGGTCCCTGACTTGGACGTAGAGGACGTAACCGTTCACCTAAGAAATGGAGACTCGGTGGACCCTTCGAGTCTTCATACAATTATATTTTTTTTAACTTCTGTTTTTGTTTCTGTTTTCCCCCGTAAAATATTTTTATTTTAAAGACCAAAGGTCACTTTCGGAATATATGACTCATTTTATTGTAGTTACATTTAACAAATCTTCCACATTTTTTTTTGTCATTTACTTATCTATGTTTTATTATTCTCTTCTACAATTCAATCAAGTACCACCAAAATCTCATCTATATCTAAATATAGTGAACCAAGTACTATCTGGAGGGGGTTGTTTTATCTGTTCTTGTTACTTCACTTAAGATGTGGGATTTTTATCTGTCAAGCAGAGAAAACGTTCCTCGATACCTTTAAAATAAATTTTAGTATAATTTTTTATACTAACTATGATTATACTGTATGTAGTCGGTCAAAGGTTTTTGCCTTTTATAGTATAAAAGAGAAATTTTTGGATTATCTGGTACGAGGGAATAGGGTCACGTTAGTTTGACATTTCTGCTTTGTATTTACTTTTCGGACTGAGACGAATGCAGACTTAGAGTAGGAATTTGTTGAGACAGACGTTCCTTTGACTTCGACTCTAAGACTTCGTCTCGACGAGGGATTCCGTCGTTCACCGGGGTGCATCGATAACTTTGTGTCGTGAACTGTTCTCCGATCAGACTTACCGACACTCACACTTGAGTGACCTAAAGGTTATGAATTGTACTTTTTTCTTACACTATATCGAGTAATTACATAAAAATAACTATTGTACAAATTTACTATTACAAACCCTATGTGACCCAATCTACTCTATAGTAATTTTATTACAGTGGACAAAGAAGACAGACGAAAAACGTACACCTATGATGTGTGACATTTTACTGTCCACTATCGTACAACATAAAGACAACCATCAAGACGAGATCTTGTAAGTATTTTTATTTTATTCTTCTACGTTATTTGCGATGTACAGTCTTAGATATCTTACACCGATTTCGTCACAAACCATTTTCGAGGATCGAATGAATAAATATGATGATTTATTCTTTTTTTACTTCACTTGATTTTAATTGGTTAATTAAATTCTTAAATCTTTTGTGTATTAATTTGATTGGATTCCTTTCGTCCCCGAAGTGACGACCGATTTATTATTCTTTAGACGGACGGTTATGTCCTCTGCATCCTATGAGACCAAACTAGGGACCCAACCATCCTTTACCGTCAGGTGAGGTCATAAGAACGGGCCCTTTAGGGTGCCTGTCTCCTCGGACCCCCCGATGTCAGGTACCCCGGTGTTTCTCAGTCTGGGTTGACTCGTGCGTGTATGACGTGAGTTGGAAATAAAGGAAAAAAAATTTAATTGTTTTATTTATGACTACCTATAAAGGAATTGTAGTATTTTATAATATTAGGAGGCAGGTTTTTCGATCGTGTCATATTACACTTTTCGGTCTTTGTAAGGGTAATTTCAGTCTTTGTTCTTGAGGGTGATAGTATATACTCTTTCTTATTTTCCATATTTTGAACCTTTCCTACTCCGTAGACAAATATTTTAAATACGGAGTTTAGTTTGGAAATGATATAATGTTTATTAATAGTCAATCTTTTTCTTCTACGGGAAATATTACATTTGTGTTTTTATGAATTCCTGTTTAAATCATTTATAATCATGTAAGGACTGGAATATATCATGTCCGGATTGGAATATATATACATCCCATTAACATTGGGATACGTTTTTTAAAAATTAAGGACAATTTTCGATGTGTTTCATAAAATCATTCACTTTTTCCAAAAAGAAACGTTCTGATGAGTCATTCTATCAAAATTAAGGATTAAATTAGAGATTTAAGTAAGACAAGGGTTAGATCAATGGTTGTCTTAAAACAAACCTTAAACTTGTAAATGTCGACTTCAGGTAGAGTATCTTATTTGTGTACTAACCTACGTCTTTTTCTACACTTTTTCTTATTGTTTATACTGATACTTTGATAGTCCCTATAGTTTTGTAACAAATTCCGGTGTCTATAAAATCTCATCCTAATCTGGTTCTCTAGTTTCATTCTCTGGTCTTTCAGTTTTTTATTTAAGTTCGTTTATGCCCTTAACTCTTAAACTGATTTTACCGTAGTAATCCGTAAGGGACCACCAGGTGACCAATTCTTAGGTGGACGATTACGTCTCCTACGGCCAAGCTAGGGTCCAGACCCTCCTAGGACGTACGTCTCCCTGTCGGTTCGGATTCGAGTGTTGATGACTCGGTCACACCGATCTCGGACCCTCGGTGTCCTCTTCGGTAGCGTTGCTCTTGGGGAATGTGGCGTCGAGCTCTCATCGGGGGTGAACGGCGTTAATCCTTTTTTCGGGTGTTACTTCTAGGTCGTGTCGTTTTTTATTTTATTATTTATAACTATTTATGTATTTTACCGTTAAATTTTTTTAAATTACCGTAGTAATTTAAATAGTCGTTCCTACTCCGTAAGTTATTTGACGACCCTTTTGTCCAATCGATAAACTTCCTTTTTTTTAGTTAAATAATGGAATAATGTATACTCATTCAAGGTATACCTAGGTTCTTAATATATATTTTTACCCTCGTATTTTCGGTTTAATTTTCTTTCTAATGTCTCAAGAGACATATTGACATACGTTTGTTTAAAATTTTGAACTTAATGTTGTTTCCAATTTTTGAGGTTTTTGAGTTTCCCCTTAAATGGTCCACTTAGGGTTTTCGGTCCACCCTTCACACAAGGTCCTGTTCAGACTGGGGTTTACAGGAAGGAAAGTGTCAGAAATCAGTTTAGACAGACGACGAGGTCGACCGGGGACTTCGTCTTTACGTTTATTATTTGTAATCCGAGTCTAATCTGTTATAATCGTAAGTTTTCTGTCGAACTTTTTCTGTTTGGTCGACAGTTCCTGATCTGTCTTTCTCCAATCTTTTCACTCTCCAGTGGTAACTTAAGAGTCCTATGATCTACTTGTGGTCCGTAGGGGTCAATCTTTTACGTGTCGTTCCTAAAAGGACCGTCAGGTCACCAGTTCTGAAACGGAAGGCTGTGCCGTCTGTAACCAAGTTTGGGACCACTCCCTTGACTCTAAGGTGTGGCACCCCGTTGGAGCGTGGTGTCGATGTCTCGGAAGATCGGTTTTGATTCTGGTCCGTGTCGGTTTATTTATTCATTTATATATAAAAAATTTCACGATCGGGAGTGGAGGAGACACGTCCGGTCGTTTAGAAGTAACTTTCACGGTTTTGAAGAGAACCTTTGACTGTTCTCATACCAACCTTCTTATTTACCGGTCCTTTTTATGTATTAAGTCCAACCCCACCTTCTCGTCCTTCACTTCACTTCACTTTCAGCGAATCAGCACACACTGAAAAAAGCTGGGGTACCTGATAGGTACCTGTCAGGTACCTTAAGAGGTCCGGTCTTATGACCTCACCCATCAGAAAGGGTAGAGGTCCCCTAGAGGGGTTGGACGGGTTCCCTAACTTGAGTCCATAGGGTGAAACGTCCATCTAAGAAATGGTCGGTCGACTCGGTGTTTCATTCCAGGTCTCTCGTCCTCACCCCTTCTTATTTTTGGATAAAATCTAGTTATTACTAATTTTGTTCGTTTGTTTGTTGTTGATCTCATGTCTAGGTTTCTCTTTTGGTGTATATTTAATACGTCTTCTCCTAGTTCGAACTCTAGTTTAATATACTCTCTGACATGATACACTACTCATTCGTTGCACCTTTCTGTTCGAATAAATTATTTAGAACAGCCTTATGACTTCTAACTTAGCTTTTCCTTTAATCTAAGCATAGAATGGGACGAGAGGTTTTACTTTCAAGTTATAAATTTTTATTCTGTGGTATCTCCTTTTTCGTCACGGCAGTCTTAAATGGTAAACGGTATGAGACTTCATACACCCCCGCCCCCACCCCGTCACCCTTCACTTCCTTTATCGTGAACGACTAACGGGCAACATACTTGTACAGCAAGGAATAATTCTGAGTGTCGTTGCGACCCTCTGTCCATAATGGGAGTTGAAAGTCTATTGCTTTGTCCGTATTTCTTGGGAAACAGTTGAAAATTTTTTCGTGCTACACTCTCAACGTTCAACAAAATAAACCCCGTTTTACTCCTGATGTTGGGTCCTCTCTTGTGAAGTCTATCGAGACTCTTTGACGGAGTTTCTCCGTCCCCCCTATCCTGTCATATCTACACTAAAACCACTTCCCCCTCATGTACGTTAGACGTATATAAAAAACGTCTTCCAAAGACCGATTAATGTTTCTCGTCAACAGTGGGACTTCCTAAAATCAATAAAAGATCTAGACTCATCTATATTCTTAACCCGAATATTTTTACTGAGGACTCTTATAGACTGATGGACTTCTGGACAAGACGGTCAAATGGGGGTTGTATGGGGGTTTTTCGTGTCTACGGAGTAAGAACGAGAGGTGGGACTTGAAGAAAGTCTCCCCACAACTTTTAGTCGTCGTGTACTAAATTAAGAACATCTCCATCTACTGTTCGTGGGTACCCTTCACGGTTAAACATCAACTGTGGACAATGAGAGAACTTCAGTTCATCCCTCGGTAGTCTTCCCGGAGTGAGACAGACTGAGGTACAGGACAGAACGAGTCGATGACGGGTGGTCGGGTTCCACGGGTTCCCTCTACCCCGACGGTCAAGTCACCGTCCGGTCAGGATCTGTACGGACCCTACCATCTTTCACTTTGTTCAATCTCGGTTCCGACTCCTGTTCCGTCGACGGGACACCATGTCTCAGTTACTCAGACCGGTCCTCTACCCTTCATCGGGGTTAGCTATAAATAACTTATTCACTTAAATGCATAGACAAGTTATACACATAAATAAGTAATCGAGTCTTCTTTTGAACTTCGGACCCCTTTCCTCTAAATAGATCGAACAAGTCGATCCTTCTGTTCTTGAAGTGTAAAAAGTGGTCAACATCAACTTTGTAAGGTAAAACCCTTTGACCCAGTTCGGTGTAGTGGCACACAATTAATATTCAACACTAAGGTCGTTGGACACATTTCTACTCTCTTTCCCGGTCACTGACGCAAAGGTTGTCGTTGTTTGCACGGAGACTACTGTGAAGGTATTAATGGTGGAGAAGGTCAACGTATGTAGAACCGACGAATGTTTCTCCACAAGTGTGGGTGCCAATCTTTTTGGGCGGAAGTTCCTTCCAGTACAATAATAGGGTCAGACACCTACTCCTTTACTTCCGAGATCCTCCACGTTCCTGGCCGAGTCACCACCAACCGCCGTCTCGTCTTTGACCTTAGGGGCCTACACGTACTTGACTAGTAGTGATACCGTATCCGAACCAATGGAACCAATGGTCCGAATTTTCCCACTACGACCTCTTACAGAACGGACGAAAGTAGACGGGGACAGAGGGGACTCCACAAGTACACCTAGACTCCAAGACCCCCCTCCCAGGGTAGATATGTAACGTGGAGTAGGGGTAGGTTTCGGTCAAACCTTCCTCTTTCTTTCTCACGTCGTCGGAGTCAGGACGTCTGAATACTCCGGGGTCCTTGACTAACGTAGGGTCATAGACCTTCGTGTCGGACCTACGACCTTGGGTATGACCTCGACGTCTCTCGACCGGTCTCTTGGACCCAGTTCACGTCGGAGTCTGATCCTCACTACTGGACGTCACTACCCGACGACGTGTCCACTCCCTCTTGGACGATAAATACTGAGCGGAGATGTACTCTCCAAGTGTGTAATAGTTATTAAGGGTGTCGTAGAGGACTATGAGAAGGATAATAAAAGTACCACGACTACTACCTCGTCATGGAACCTCTCACTGTAGGTTACGACGGAGAGCTTCGACTAACAACTATCAGAACGTATACACGTCCTCCCCCTTGGTAGTCCGTCTTGGTTCGACGTCGGACCTCGTGGTCAGTGGTATTTCTGGAGCACTCCTGGATCGTGGACCATGGAGGTCTTTGTCCCTTGATACCAGAGGAACTAGGGACTTCCGAAAGGTTAGTACGGAGAATGAGAAGGAGGGTCCTCGTTTTCCTTCACAGACTATGTTCGTTGCTCTAATCTCTTTCTTGGATTCTAACACGGATGGTCGGAGACGGTTCACAAGAGGGGAAACTGGGGACACGTACGCTCATGGACAAAAGGGGGTCAGGTGCGAGGGTACGACGACTGGTACCGTCCGAGACAGAACCAACCTGTACCGACATCAAACTCCACCCATTCGGGTGTCCGAAGGGACCACCGAGTCTACCATTTCTTAGACGGACGTGATGTCCTCTGGGGACCCAAGCTGGGGACCCAGCCCTTCTAGGGGACCTCTTCCCTTACTGATGGGTGAGATCATAAGAATGGACCTCTTAGAGTACCTGTCTTCTTGGACCACCCGATGTCAGGTACCCCAACGTTTCTCAACCTGTGTTGACTCACAAATTATGATTCGAGTCAAATTTCATGACTCTTTGGTCTAACACCGAAGTCTCAGTTCTATGAAATAGGTCGATAAAATGGTAAGGTTCAACGAAGTAGGTCTATAACTAGACCAAGATACAAAATTTTTTTATAAAACTGGGATTGTGCGTCGTACACCCTAGAATCAAGGGGTTTGTCCGTGGTTTGGGTACGAGGGACGTAACTCTAGCACCTCACAATAGGTGACGTGGTGTTCTCTTCAGGGACTAGACCGAGTGACCACTGAAGAAACAGTATCCTAGGTACCCCCTTTCCCGACCTAACTAGAAGTAGAAACGCCAATCGTTTCGGGACTCTAAGATAGCACCCTTTCACACTCCTCCTCTCATCCTAGGTCTCCACCGTGTCTCCGTCTGTAAGTGTAGGACGTAATCAAGGGCGGGGACTCTATACCCCACCGACGAGAAGACGAGGGTTTGGGGAGTGACAAAGTGGTTGACTTAGGTACCCTCAGACTGTCAGGGGTAGGCTCGGGGTAGGTGTGTAGGACGAGACTGGGTGAACCAGTCGTGGTAGTGATGTAAGTCTTATAGGGGCGAGTCAAGGATGTAAACACCGAGTGAGGGACGACCGTTACAGTTCCAACTTATTATCTTAGACCTTCCTCAAAGTCTCCAGTGGACCGAGTCGGGAAGAAGACCTCTTCCTGGGTAAACTTGAACCGAAAACACAGAACGTCGATCCTCGTTGGAGAGGACATTGAACCGCAGAGACAAAGAAGATTTTACACAAAAAAATCTGTTCTTTGGACAAAAGAACTATGAATACAGACCATATCCACGGCAGACACGGGATGTGTGTATGGTCCGTCGGGTGGGGGTGACGGTCCCTTGTGGTTGGGAGACTAGGGAACCCGGTATCCTCAGTCTACCATAAAATAGTAGTCCGTCTATCCGTCTCTCTCGTGGTTTCTAAACTACGAAAACTTGACACCACACCCTCTTCTACGAACTCTCAGAGACCCTTACGTTCCTCTAGTTTGGTCAGTTAGGATTTCCTTTAGTTGGGACTTATAAGTGAGCTTCCTGATTAAGTCTTCGACCTCGAAGTTATGAAACCGGTGGACTAAACTTCTCGACTGAGTAACTTTTTCTGGGACTACGACCCTTTCTAACACCCGTTCTCTTCCTCTACTGTCTCCTATTCTATCAACCTACCGTAGTGATTGAGTTACCTGTACTTAAACTCGTTTGACCCTCTATCACTTCCTGTCCTTTCGGACCGTACGACGTCAGATACCCCAGTGTTTCTCAACTTGTGTTGAACCACTGACTTGTTGTTGTTGAATAATAGTTCGTTCGTACGTTGTTCGTGACGGTCAACGAATCTATGGTATCTTATGTACCAAAGTTTCGAGGAACTACGACTCCGACATGAACTCGGACCGTGGGTTCTTTTGTACTCGACAGACACGGGTCGTCTACAAAGTCTCCCCTGACGTCCCACACGACCCGTGTGTCTAAAGAAACGACTAGTGGGTGACTCACAGAAACTACCCGGTCGGGTCGGGACTTGAACGAATAACGGGTTTTTACCTTTATCCATATGTGTGTCTTTTAGTGTTGTGTCGCACTGGGGACGATCCCTCCTCCGCATAGTTCCTACGACTTCCGTACACCCTCCGTTACCAGTCGTCTGGTCGGGGCCCTACTCGACTCGGGGTCTCCTACTCGTCTTCGTCGGTCAACACGCCCCGTCCGTCCCACTCGCCGTCCCTCTTTCTCGACCACCCGAACAATGGACCAACGACGTACTGTCCAGTTACTTAACATCTGCTCCACAACTTCGTTCTTTAAGTTAAAATAAGTCTTTCGGTCGTCTGACTCTTCTACCGTCTGCTTACAGGGGGTTTGTGGTTGAATAATCCCAGAACCCCGGTCACAGTAAATATCTTATCTCTACCCCTCCTCCACTTCTTCATTTCATTTTTCCGGTACTCCGAACGTTTTGTTGGCGAACCGGGTGGAACCCCTCTCCTACTCGAGTAAAGAAGAAAAGACGTCGGTGAGTGTCCACCCGTCCCAATCCTACAGAGAGACCTGTCTTTTCGGACCACCCGATATCAGGTACCCCAGTGTTTTCTCAGTCTGTGTTGACTCACTGATTTGTTGTTGACCTTCGACTTGTTTCCAATAAACTCAAATTGTCAGTCCGTCTCCCCGTCCCAAGGGGGACGGTCCGGTAACACATACGAATGTCGATGTCTGTTACTGATATTATTGTTGTCGTTACTCTTCGTTTCCAATTTCACTTTCTTTGTCTAGATTGCACCTCAGTTTTAAACGAGAAGGGACAATGTCTTCCCGACTACCCAACTGACCGAACTGGTCCTGTCGTGGAACCCACCACAGAAGGCACACGGACTCGGTGGAACCCACCACAGAAGTCACACGGACTCGTGTCAGTTAGGGGTCCTTCGTAGACCTCTCGGACAGAAAGACCACACTGGGTCAAGATCTATTGTACTGTGATTATTATGGGTAAGTGAGGAGTTCTGACACTCCTCAGTCCTCGATTACATACGTACCCCGAGTAATACGTTTATGAGACAGGAAGCCACCGTGTCTGGCCTGACGGTCTCGGAAGGGAGGAAGGACAGGTGAGGGTCCTAAGACCTCACCAGACGTCGACGGTTGTGTGTCGGGACGGAAGAAGGAGGTCGGTAGACTTTCGAACATGGACTCGTGGAGAACGTTTGTTGACAGAAGTAACGGTCTTAACAGAATTTCTTTCGCTAAGATCGAGACTTTTACGAGTTTCAGTTAAAGATAAAGAGGTATTCTTTACGATCTTTTTTTCTTTCATAACGTACAATCCCCCACCCCTCCACCGAGTCTTCTATCTCTGTACGGTTGATTCCTGGGAGACTTAAAGACATTTTACGTCTACACCTCGACCTGTTCTGGTCGGGTCGGTACGACCCATAACACTAAGATCCGTCGGATTTAGTTAGTCCTGGAAGATCATGTATTCAGTTCTGGGTCGGGTCGGTACGATCCATAACACTAAGATCCGTCGTAATTAGTTAGTCCCGGAAAATCATGTATTCGGTCTTTGTTATTTTGTACCGAGTTTCATTCCTCAACTTTTACCAGTAAAAGTTCCAGAATACACAAATAAGTTATTTGTACATCCCTATGGGCGATTTCCAGTCCGTGATACGATCGACGTCCACTCCATTACCCCTCGTTTCCACGAGGTATCCGGGGGTATTCTTAGATCACCCTCCCTACGTTGACCCCGTCATCAACGTGTTCCACTCCCCACGTACCTCCTTCTCCTTCCGTCCCTCCAACTTCCTCCTCCGACAGGGGTATCAGGCCCGGGGGAGACGGTCGACTGTTGGAAGGGTGTCCTACGTAGGCCGGGTAGAGATAGAGGTAGACCTTTAGAGGTGTCACGGGTCACCTACACCTCGTGAGGGGTGAGTCATTCCTCGTGGGGTAGGACCCTCCCCTGCACGAGGGATAATACCCGAGGTCCGGCCGCCCTCGTAAGGGTCACAGTCGCGTGTAACTGCGGAACTGGACTCGGACGTGATAAAAATTGACCGACAGCGGTACCGTCGTGTTCTTGGCGACCCTTTCTGTACCGGAAAGACTGTCGTAAGTTCTACGAGCGACGGGAGAGGAGAGTCAATTAGGGGACACGCGGTCTCGGGTCTAGTCGATATAATTTAGGGGCGGAAGAGGACCGTCTCGACCTCGGGTCTGTGGAGAGACGCGAAGGAACAGACATGTCACCCGTAAAATTATTTTGTTTTTGTTTGTCTTGTGAAGGGAAGCACCCACACACAACCCTTAGTTCAATCTAACAATTACACGACAATTACACGAGAAGTACCGGGTGCAATCAAAGACAACAGGTAGAGAGAAAGAAAATTTTCAAAATAAAAATAACAGACTTTAAGAGGTTACTAAGGTACAATGGAAAAGAGAAACCCTGATAATCAAAAGTACCAAATCTATCTCTAGTTATTAGTTAATCTTTAACCGTAGAAAACTCTTCTTTATACAACACAGGGACAAATATTTTACCTATTAGAGGCTAATTCTTTACCACGAGAAAGTAAGAGAAAGTGCCCACACAAGTAGTCATCGACAACAAATCAGTGATACAGGTTGAGAAAATACTGGGATACTAGACATCGGGTGATCCGAGAAGACAGGTACCCTAAAAGGTCCGTTCTTATGACCTTATCCAACGGCAAAGGAAGAGGTCCCCTAGAAGGGTTGAGTCCCTGACTTGGGCTCAGAGCCCTAACGTCCGTCTAAGAAATGGTGACTCGGTAGTCCCTTCGAGAGTAGTTCTCATGTGATTCGTAATAAAATAAGACAACACTTCTAAGACTGTCAGAGAGGATCATCGAATACATAGTGACTCAAAAGAAAGGAGAGGAAAGTACAAACTAGAGACAGCACTGAAATGAATTTTCCGGGACTGTACTCTTTCTTGCGCTTCTGAACTCTTCTGTAAGACAGACAACGGGTACGGAATTACTGTTGTAAATTAGGGGATGGGGGGTGATGACGGGAAGTGAAGACGACATACCTGACTACGAACAATCGTAAGATGTCCAAAGGGACACCGTCCTTCACTATAGAAAGACCTCTTTCTGAAGGTACCTCCCTCTCCTTCTCTAGGACCCTTGAACTCCGACCCTACCTTACCGGTGGACGTACCACAGTACCTCAGGTGGTACGACATCAGGTCCCCCCAGCGTTTCTCAACCTGTACTGAATCGCTGGCTTGCCGTATAAAACGAACTCTATTCTCTATCGTTAGGGGTCCCTTTTACGAGACCTGAAAACGTTTTCGATTCGTCATCAACCTTGAAAGTCCTCTGTAAGACTCCCAACACCGACTCCCTGATTGAGTGGGTACGTAGGACACGGGAGAGAGGGAAGGGGGTTCCAATAGGCACTTCCGACCTGAACTTGTTGCTTCCAGACTAGACACAGCAGTAGGATCAGAGAAGGGGTCCGAACAAAAATTTTTAGTGAATATGAAAAAAGAATATTGTGTTATTAACCGTGAAACATCCTCTAAATCTTTACATCTTTTCTTGTTTCCTTTTTTTGGGAGATTAGGTTAACGAGTCTCTATTAGTAAGTAACATAGTACCATAGATCAGAAAATACGCACTTATGTATAATATGTACGTGTGTGTATACACATACGTGTAAATAATGTATACAAATAAATACCTTTACGTATAAATACGTTACACATTAATAAAAATCTTCTTTCCACAGTATGGTACAAACTCTCGAGCTTAAGACCTCGGTCCGACACTCACACACAGGAGTCAACGAGTCAGGACAGACTAAGAAACCCTGGGTTACTTGACGTCGGGTGGTCCGAGGAGACACGTACCCCGAGAGGTCCGTTCTTATGACCTCGCCCATCGGTACGAAAGGAGGTCCCCTTAGAAGGACGGCCTCCTCTCTTGAACACCCAGGACACAGAGGACGTGACCGTCCGTCCAAGAAATGACGACCTCGATCCGACGGCTCCAAGATTAGGACTGAGGCAATACACCGGACCCACCAGAACTACCATTGAAAAGACACGGAGTCAAGGAAATAGACATTTGTCGGTTTGACCAACTACTTTTTATCACATAGCGACAACGGACTTAAACTTCGAAAACTCACTCCCAGGACACACAAGAACGGTGGAGGGACAGACCCCGAGACTTGGGGTAGGTCAGACGGAAGAATCAGAGACTACTAGGTGGTAGAGACGACAGAGAAGTAGAGGGCGACACAACCGAGGAAAGATGGTTAGTTATGTTAGTTAATTTTACGACTAAAGTTTTTATTTAAGACTTTTCCCACACCTCTTTTTCTTTGGGGGGATAGGACAACCATCCTTCCATTTAACTACGTTAATACCTCTTGTTATCCTTCCAAGGAATAAATTTTTTTGTTTTGTTTTGTTTTGTTTTTGACTTGTATCTCGATGGTATACTGGGTCGTTAGGGTGAGGACCCGTATATAGGTCTCCTTTGAGATTAAGCTTTTATGTTTGTATGGGGTCACAAGTGACGTCGTGACAAATGTTATCCGGTCTATACCTTCGTTAGATTTGCAAGTTGTCTCCTTACCTACTTTTTCTACACCGTCTGCCTTGTGATGAGTCGGTATTTCTCCTACTTTATTGCGGTAAACGTCGCTGTACCTGTCTGGGTCTCTAATAGTATAAGTCACTTCATTTAACCTATCTCTTTCTGTTTATAGTATACTATAGTGAGTATGCACCTTAGATTTTATACTATCTCTACTTGAATAAATGTTTTGTCTTTGTCTGAGTGTCTGTATCTTTTATTTGAATATCAATGGTTTCCCCTTTCACCCATCCATCTTTATTTAATCTTAAACCCTCTAATAAAGTCGAGTTTGATGAGATGTAATTTATTCCTGGATGGCATGTCGTGTCCCTTGGTATAAGTTATGGAACATTATTGGATATTACCTTTTCTTAGACTGTTTCTTATACATACATATACACTTAGTGAGACGACCTATGTACTTTGATTGTGTTGTAACATTTAGTTGATATGAAATTTTATTTTGTTTTAATTTTTCATAGCTAAAAGTTTTGTACGAGTTCAGAGAGGGTAAAATTTGTGTGTTTGTTCTTTGGAACGACTTTCGTACTGGAGGAAGGAAACGATCGGCGTGAAGGATTCCCAACAGATATACGTCATAGATTGGAGTAGAGGGACAGAGTTAGAGTCAGACAAACGAGAGGGTGGTGGGGTGGCTCTAACGAACCCTGGACCGAGGGTCACCACAGGAACAACGGAATAAGTGTTCCGTGAAGACAGAAGTAAAAGGGTCTCGGCGAACGTGAACCGTGGTGACGGTCGAGGGAGAAAGGGAACAGGGGGACCTAGCGTGAGAGACGAAGGGTGAAGAAGGAGTACGAGGGACCTGGGGGAGGACAGAGGAACGGAGACGAGTACGAAACGACCAGGAGAAACACTCACAGAGAGGAACCTACACGAAAAGGAGTCGGAAGGGAGCAAAAGAGAGGAGAGACTCTGATACCGACTTGCGTGGGTATAAGAAGTAATAAAACATTTACACCTGTTAAGAGTTGAGAGACAGAGAATAAATTTAAAAAAATAAATAAACCGACACGGTCTAGAAACAACAACGTGTTCCCTAGAAACTAGAAACAACATCGTGCACCCTAGATTAAGGGACTGGGTCCTACCTTTGGGTCTGGGAGACGTGACTCTCACACCTCGGAAATCGGTAACCCGGTGGTCGCTTTAGGGAGTTTAGAGAGAGAGAAATAAGTCCGACGAGAGGACTCGAGGACTAGGTATACGGGTGGACCTGTGAAGGTAATTCTGTAGGGGAGCCCTAAAGAGACCGTCAGGTCACCAATTCTGAGACACGAAGGTTACGTCCCCGGACCCAAGTTAAGGACCAGGTTCTTGATTCTAGGGTGTACAATGTCCCGAACCGGGTCCTTTTTGTTCTTTGTTTTTCTCTGTAGGGAATCTCAGTATTTTAGTTACACAGAGTCTATTTTAATTTGTAGAAGGGACGGCTATGTCGGGAGGGGAAACCAAAGATAGAAACCTTTCCCAGTCTGAGTAGAGGGACAATTTCACTGTCACTGAGTAGAACTTTCTTTAGTTTCGTCACAATGTAATCACCAACTTAAAAACCTTATTCTTCTACCTTCGCCCGTCCCCGTAGGCCTGAAAGACTACAGTGCTTTTGGTGTCCATGACAACACGAAACATAAGGACAGGACACGCTCCGTCTGGTACTACGAACTCTCTGGTAGTTGTGAATATTAATGATTCACCTGCCTTTGAGTACCCTAACTCTCCTTAGCGAAAAGTGTTTCACGAAATCGACCTTCTCTTTCGGGTACACCAGAGGGACGTCGGGTCTGTCCTCAGACACCAGAAGTCGTGTAAAGATCGCCATGTCTCTTCGGTGGGGCCTGGGAGGGGAGAAGGGTCAAGGTAGAGGTACCCCCTGGGGATCCGTGTCGGTAGTTTCTACGGGGACAGTACTTGACCCTTAGACCCCGGGTCCATTTTCCCGTAAACTGGACTGTAACAAAAAGAAGTGCAAGGTCCAGGGGTAGGAATCCGTAGGAACCTTTCCTCTCCCTCAAGGTACAACGAATGTCTCCTGACAGAATGGAGACCGACGCTAGGGTCCGGGACTTCTGTGTCCTTTCGAACCCACCTACATCAATAGTGACAGGATCCGTCCCTTTCCGAGAGAAATTTTTGTATTAAATAATGTCTTTTTAACTTCACATGATTCTCTCTCGTGTCCCGTTTTCTTAGAGGTACATAGGTTAGGAGTTGAAGTTGAATTAGGACAGTATCTATTCAGAGGAAGGGAGGTTGTGACAAAAACAAACAACCAAAACCAAACGACGTGATAGTAAAAAATTAACAACGTCAGTAAGAAAAAGTTTAAAACGGAATTTTTAATTAAAACCGGTGTGACAAATCGAACGTCCTAGAAACAAGGGGTTGGTTCCTAACTTGAGTACGAGGAACGTCTTCACACCTCTAAATTGGTGACCTGGTGGTCGCCTTCAGAGTCAGTAAGAAAGGAAATTTTTAGAAAAATAAAAATAAATAAATAATAGATGAATAAATAAATAACTTCATATCAACTAAATGTTATAGTACAATCAAAGTCCAGATGTCATGTCACTAGGGTGAAATATATATACTTTGAAAATTCTAAGAGAAGGGAAGAACCAATAATGTTTTATAACTCGTCTAAAAGGACACGATATAGTTCTAGTAAACTTTCATCCCAAAGAGTTTGAAAAACCATAGTCCTGAGGGAACGTGAAATGTTTTTGTACTTCCTCGGGGGTTTTCANAGAACCAATAATGTTTTATAACTCGTCTAAAAGGACACGATATAGTTCTAGTAAACTTTCATCCCAAAGAGTTTGAAAAACCATAGTCCTGAGGCAACGTGAAATGTTTTTGTACTTCCTGGGGGGTTTTCAAAACCAAATACACTCAATGTAAAAACTATGAATTTACAATTTTGACTCTTTGAAATTTTATAAATGAATAATTAAATAAATTTGTAATATTGTGTGAAGAACAATTGTATTTACTATACCAAAAATCACTTTTTATTGATATATATTGATCATTCTTCTCACTGTAACAAAATGTTCAGAAAGGTAACAGACCAATTGTCTTCTATTAACCTAAAAGTGATCGTATATCGACTCAAGAACACAAACGAAGACGTAAGTTAACGAATGTTATACAAAAAACCAACTTTGTGTTCTTCTTTTAGACTGGAACGTGTCCATACGTCAATCTTTTGTTCCCGTATAAAAGTATCCGAAAAGTCTATAAACACCCATAAACAGAAACTATAATATGGACTGTTCGTGACCAAAGAATTTAAACAATCAACGCGACACCTTAAACTTTAATATAGTCACTCTAAAAACATTCAACTATTGTAATTTTGGGTAACAAGAGAGAACGTGAAACTAACCGTAAAAAAAATGAGTCTGTACTAAAAAACAGAGTAGTACGGAACTTTCACTTCTCTTTCACTATCAGAGAGTCGACACAGACTTAGAAAAACTGGGATACCTGACATCGGACAGTCCAAGGAGGCAGGTACCCTAAGAGGTCCGTTCTTATGATCTCATTCATCGGTAAAGGAAGAGATCCCCTAACTTAGACCCAGAGGACGTAACATCCTCCTAAGAAATGACAGACTCGGTGATCCCTTCAGGGTCACCCAATAGTGCTAAAGTCAAGTCAAGTCAAGTCAACAAGTCAGCACAGGCTGAGAAACGCTGGGGTACTTAGTGTCGTACGGTCCGGAGGGACAGGTAGTGGTAGAGGGCCTCAAGTGAGTCTGTGCGCAGGTAGCTCAGGCACTACGGTAGGTCGGTAGAGTAGGAGCCAGCAGGGGAAGAGGAGGACGGGGGTTAGGGAGGGTCGTAGTGTCAGAAAAGNTTCGTCCCACTGTTATATGTCGGAACTGTATGAGAAAAAGGATAAACCTTGGTCAGACAACAAGGTACAGGTCAAGATTGACAACGAAGGACTGGACGTATGTCCAAAGAGTTCTCCGTCCAGTCCACCAGACCATAAGGGTAGAGAAATCTTAAAAGGTGTTAAATAACACTAGGTGTGTCAGTTTCCGAAACCGTATCAGTTATTTCGTCTTTATCTACAAAAAGACCTTGAGAGAACGAAAAAGGTACTAGGTCGTCTACAACCGTAAAACTAGAGACCAAGGAGACGGAAAAGATTTTGGTCGAACTTATAGTCACTCAAGTGCCAAGTCCATAACGACTTCGGATCGAACCTCTTAAAACTCGTAATGAAATGATCGTACACTCTACTCACGTTAACACACCATCAAACTCGTAAGAAACCGTAACGGAAAGAAACCTTAACCTTACTTTTGACTGGAAAAATAAACTTTTTATAATCAACTGATTCAATACATCTAAAAAGTTTACAAATCGCTGTATAATGTGTTATAGTTTTTGAATATAAACAATTATAGTAGTGGTTAAAGTAGACTTACAGATGTAAGACCGGTCAACCGTCTGCACAATGAATATAAACTTAAAAGTGAACCTTCAAACACTAACCGTAGTTTAAAACAGGTAAGAAATTGAACTTCACTGTGGACTGACAAGTAAAACCCCTGTTTCAGACGGTCTGTCTGGTCTTAACTGACATTAAGTAGACAATCAGTCAAAACGTTCATTTGTGGTCAGAGGTACCTTTGTCGTCGATCAAGTGGAGTTTTGAGTTTTAGTGTTCGTACAAAGGTACTCTGTCGAGAGTAGGAAACTCTACGTCGTGTTCACAAAATACCTATGAAGTATAAAACAGTGTACCTTAGAATTTTTCTACATGTGATTCCTGAAGGGACCGTCAGGTCTCCCTTCTGAAGTACGAAAGTTTCGTCCCTCACTCCCAAGGTAACAACGAATTCCTTGATTCTAGGGTACACGACGTACCGAACCGTTTTTTTTTTTTTTGTTTTTGTGTTGTGTGTGTGTGTTTTATTTTTCTTCTACATGTGATTTTCTAGTTCTAAATTGTCTAAGTTGTCGAAAATAACGAAGTATACCATGTAAGAGTTCACTTTAACCGGAAAATTGTTAACCAGTGATACACGGTCATATGTTACTGACCCGGTCAAACACAGAGAGAGAACCAAACACGAAATCGTGATGAAAACACAGTAGTCACGTTTAGAGTTTCGTTACGTTTTCTATTTATTATAAAATTATAACAATTTTTTTTCGAACTAAGACGTGTGGGGACTTACTCAGAGTCCCTAAGGGGAATTTCCAGACATCTGGAGTGAAACTCTTGACAACAAAAATTCGTTTAAGGTCTGTAGTATTGTAAACAACAATAACAACAAATCAACGATTCAGTACGGACTGAGAAAACGTCAAGGTGTTTGACATCGGGTGGTCCGAGGAAACAGGTACGCTAAAGGATCCGTTCTTATGACCTCACCCAACTGTAAAGGAAGAGGTCCCCTAGAAGGTCCGTCTAAGAAATGGTAAATGGACATTTATTAACTATACATAAGGATTGTTTGTATCTTAAATTTTTTATTGGAGTTGTGATTATAGTGTACATTGTGTCAATTATTGAAGAAAAATTATAGTAGATTATAAGTCAGACACAGGTTTAAAGGGAATTACAGAGTTTTATAAAAAAAATGTTGACGATACAGACTTAGTTCTCCGTTTACTACAGGTGTGTAACATCAAAAAATATACAGGGAATTTTTTATAATAAAATCACAAGGAAAGACAAAGGTAAAAAATAAGGTGAAAAAACCAACTTCAGTACCCTAGTAAACACGACATTTTAAAGATCGTAAGACGAAAACCGACTATCGTAGACACGTCGTAGTAAATTACACCACAAACCAGAGGGTGTAAAGACATTCGTCGAAGCGAGATCTCGTCCCAGAGAGTCGGGATATGACAACTATAAAACCTCGTTAAGAACTACCACCCCTCGAAGGATACGAGTCACCCTACCGATAAATCATCGTGGGGTCCGGAAAGTGTGACCTGCGTTAATCGTAAAGGGGTGAGGGTTCGACACTGTTGTCTTTGGTAGAGGTCTGTGACAGTTTACAAGGAACCGACTCCCGTTTAGTGGGGGTCAACTCTTGGTGACTACATCTCCGAGATCTTCATACTGATCTCCTGTCAAAAATATTGTTATTCTTATTCAGTAGTCGTCGAGTCTCATAATAATGTAGAATAGTCCTCCGTGCATTACAGACTAACAGGGTGAAAATTACTACAATTCTGACTAGATACTTAAGTCCCGAACAGTTAGATTAGTAGTTGAGCTTTCGAGAGGTTGACGGGAGGATTTTTCCAATCGTAGATGACTACTAACGTCGGAACTAGGTGATAAAGTAATCTCTATTGTTTCATCACTAAAAAAAAAGATTAAGTTAGTGAACGAAGACAGAAATGATCGACCTTATGAAGAACTTTCTACTTAAAGGGGGTTAATTGATAAACAACAACAAGTCAACGATTCAGGTCAGGTCGAGAAACGCTGGGGTACCTGACGTCGTGCGGTCCGAAGAAACAGGAAGTGATAGAAGACCCCAAACGAGTTTGAGCACAGGTAACCCACCCACTACGGTAAGTTGGTAGAGTAGGAGTTGGGGGAAGAGGAGGACGGGAGTTAGAAAGGGTCGTAGTCCCAGAAAAAATTACTCAGTCGAGAAGTGTAGTCCACCGGTTTCATAACCTCGAAGTCGAAGTCGTAGTCAGGAAGGTCACTTATAAGTATAACTAAAGGAAATCCTAACTGACTGAACTAGAGGAACGTCAGGTTCCCTAAGAGTTCACAAAAGAGGTCGTGGTGTTAATTGATGAACCAATGGGACTTCATGACAGGTATGTATGATTTCGTTCTCGACACAGACTAAAAAAAGAAAGAAACTATTAAATAAAAACTAAAATATGTATATATACACATATATATATACACATATATATATATATATAAACAGGACATAGTGTCCAAGAACTCACTATCCTCACAAAAAAACAGGTATTGTTAGAGAAGACTAGTGTGACCTCAAATATGATTAATCAACTGAATCCCACCCGGGGGAAGTTTCAGAGTCCTACCCCGACTAGGGGTCTTTCTGGTTCACTAGTCTTCCCCCTTGAAAGTCGGGACGGGAGGTTGGACTCCCCGACCTCTCACTCGAGACATTTTTGGAAGTTTGTTACTCTAAGTTTCTCAAAGACCCAACCACTTATGTGTCTTCACGACCCTCCATCCCGTACCTTCGGGGGGCGGGAGAGGGAATGGAATGGAGACGTGCAGAAGGTGAACCGAGAAGGACTCGACGTAGAAAATGTTGTTTGTCTTTCTTTCAACCAAGGTCTCAAACCACTCAGTAAGACCGGTTAATAGTTTGGTTCCTCTTGAAAGACCGTTCGAGGGGTAAAAGGTGACTAACCAGTCTTCAGGGCCACCGCGACCTGACCGTTGTCCGTAGACTTTAACACCACAGTAGAATACTCTGACTCGGGCTTTGGACATTTCAGATACGACTGAGACCCTCACTCGTAGTCTTACCTTACACTAGAAGACTGTAGGCCAACCACAGACCTCTTAGTCTTTTATTTAGTGATTATGACGCCTCTTATTGGGTGTTACACGCAAGTAAGAAAGCAAGAGAGAAGACGAACAACAACAAGTCAGCGACAGTACAACCTGAGAAACACCGCGGTACCTGACGTCGTATGGTCCGAAGGGACCGGAAGTGATAGAGGGCCCCAAGCCAGTTTGAGTGCAGACAACTCAACTACTACGATACATTGGTGAAGTAGGAGACGACGGGGGAAGAGGAAAACAGAAGTCAGAAAGGGTCGTAGTCCCAGAAAAGATTTCTCGACCAAGAAATGTAGTCCACCGGTTTCATAACCTCTCGAAATCCTAGTTAAGAAGGTTACTTATAAGTCTCAACTACAGGAGATCCTAACTGACCAAACTAGAGGATTATAGATCGATTTATTTTTACGTATATAGGAGACTCAGTCTTTATTAAAGTGAGGATTTATATGTGAAATATAATAACGTATAAATTTACTTTATATAGTTTCCAGTAATACATAAAGTTGTGTCGAACATTATCGTTTTCTAACCTTTGTTTTTGAATTTACAGATAGTTGTTCCCTTCTCCACAATTTTTATTATAATGTATACAATGTACATAAGTTTGTTCCCTTTCGATACTTTTAATACGTTGGTGTACTTCTTCCCGTTACAAGAAAGGAAATTATTCCTTTATTTAATTTATAATTTATATTATAATTATATACCTTTATAATGTTCTGTAGACCAATTCACTTTTTCTGTACCATCTTTTAACACACGTATAGTACGATTTTAAAATACCCCCTCTTTGTCTTTTGTATTTTCATATCCCTGAAGGGACCACCAGGTCATCAATTCTGAGACACGAAGGTGACGTCGCTCGTACCCAACCTAGGAACCAACCCCTTTGATTCTAAGGTATGCGACACTACGTCGGCCCCCCGCCCCCTCCACCCCCTTTCACATCTACCGAAGACCTTCCGATATACTTGTTGAACATTTTGTCCTACCTAAACCCCTCTTCCTAAACCCGTCGATCCTCCTCCTTTCCCCTTATCTGAATTAAAAGTAAGATATGGGAGAACATTAAAGAAATGTAAATCTTATTTCGTAATGGAGAAAATTTAAATCTAAAAGATTCTTATAAATTACTCTACCCCTTCGTAAAAAGAGTTGTGGTAGGGACTAAGAAGGTGAACTTATCGAGTCTTGTTAGGTTTTGAGTTGTACAGTTTTAGATGTGAGGTCTAAGACGGGTCTTAGACGATGTCGGTGACAGACGGAGTGCAACCAACTACCGTTGAGATAAGGACGTCGACAAGTCCGACCTTCAGTGTCTAAATAGATACCGAAGAGAGAGAGTGTAGGACGTAGTCTAAGACCGGTGTGACTAAAGAAGATCCTTTACGGTTCACGGTAGGTCAGAAACTCGACAACAGGGCCGACACGACAGGCGGGACCTTGGCAGGAGGGGCTTTTAACGTACGAAGTAGGGTAGAGAAACGAGTTCAGACACAGGTATTTAGGTATTTGCACACAAGGAGGGACTCTTCCTTGATCTAGAGATGGGTCGTGAGGACTGGGGGAAACGTATTTTTTTTTTAATGTACCCCTTTAGGGACCACCAGATCATGAATCCTGAGACACGAAAATGACGGCTCCCGGGCTCAACGTTGAAACCAACTCCTCGATTCTAGGGTGGTTCATGTACCCACACCGGTTTTTTAAAATTTTTCGACTAAAATTCTGTTTTTTTTTATACCCCATTGGTACTGAAAAATCGTATTACAGTTTGAAGGAAAAATATAAACAACAGATAGAGAAGGATGGACTGATTCGAAGTACTCCCACAATTGAAACCGAGTAAAACAAGTAACTACAACGGAAGTACTGTTACAGATCGTATATTCGGGTGTTATAAGAAACCGACTTACTTACTTAAGTAATTAGATTTTAAATATCTCGTGTTATATTTAACGTGGATGTCATATGATTCTCAAAACATTGTTTTTATATAAATTTTATAAATTTCAAAAAATTCTCTGTGACGTAACACCCATAAACGTATAAAACGTCCTATAAAAGGAGGACAACGGGTACTTTCTGCCAAGACAGTGACTAACGAGTCAAAAAAGAGGAAGAGGTTGAAGAGTCCCTTTCTTACATAGACGGATCAAGTCTAGGAAGGTCCTTCTTAACCCTTTACCCGTTTTTCTTTTCTTGTCTACTTGACTTCCTTGATTTTGTTCAGATTAATTAAATTGTGACACCCCTGAAGGAACCACCAGGTCACCAATTCTGAAGTAGAAGGTTACGTTCCCCACACCCAAACTGGGGACTAGTCCCTTGATTCTAGAGTGTACAGGTACCGGTTTTGGGGTTTTACCTTTTGTCATCGTTATAACATTGTTTAAGTTATTTCCGAAATTATTATCAAGTGCAGTTTTTTTTAGAAATTTTTTTAATTATAACTCTTACCTTCGTCTCAGAGACTTTCCTTCTTCTCTTTGAACTTTTTCCACTCCTTCTCTTTCTCCCTTCTCTTTGTGAAACTGTGACCCGAAATGTTCTCTACAAACCACCATCAAACCACCATCAAAACCACCTCTCTAAAAACACCATCTTCAAAACCCCTTCAACGTCCCTCACCCTCCACTACTCTCCTATCCTTACCCTTTCTTTTAAAATTCTTCAGAAAAAAATGACTAATATTTACTCTAGAGGAAACTAAAAGAAATTCTTAGAGACCACTTCTAGAGTTACGAAAACTAATGAGTGACCTGACCTGGGTCACTTAAGAACCATAAAAATCCCTCTTGTTTTACATACCGTTATAATGTTTACCGAACAAGTCCCACTCCCGAAAGACACAATAAAATTAACGAAAGAAAAAAATTAAAATTAAAATAAAAGTGATAACCGACGTGGTACGTCGTACGTCCTACCATCAAGGAGCTGGTCCCTACCTTGGGGACGTAACCCTCGTGTCAGAATTGGTAACACCTGGAAGTCCCTCAGGAGGTTAACAGAGGAAATATCCACAGACACGAAAAGTGTAAAAGGTAGTACTTACGTAAGGAAAATATCATTCCTTCCTGTACGAAATTATAAAAGGAAATGGCAAGTGGGAAGTTTCGTAGAGACACCTCGTCAGTCATCGACGGGCTCCGTGGATAGAAACGGACGGATAAAATCCGTCCGAGGACCTGGTCCTTTCACTCGGACCTCACGGCGCCGGGCCCAGAAGACTGGTGACGAGCCCTAGAGGAGGGAGTCTGAGAGTGAGACCGACCGAGACGAGACACGAGTGGAATTGAGGGTCGAAGGAGTCGTCGACCGACGAACCCCACCCCAGGGAACAAAGTGGAACCGGGAAACCTGACCTTTGGTTTCAACTAGATGGGAACCACGCACGCACGATTCAGCGAAGTCAGTACAGATTGAGAAACGCTGGGACACCTGATATCGGGCGGTCCGAGGAGACAGGTAGGAGACAGGTAGGTACCGTTCGTATGACCTCACCCAACGGTACGAGAGGAGGTCCCATAGAAGGGCTGGGTCTCTAGTCTGAGTACAGAGAATACAGAGGACGTAAAAGTCCGTCTAAGAAATGGTGATCGTGGTGGACCCTTCGGGTTAGATGGAAGTAGAGGGGGATTTTACCCCCAAACCACATATCGATATGGGTAGACTGAGAACATGTACTTTAGAAATAAAAAATTTAAATTAAATAAAGGTACATACACACAAATAACTGAAGACATCTCTCTGACAAAGATGTTATGTGTTAGTGAAATTTTTATAATAAGGAATACCAATTTGTGGGTCTTCTAAAAACAAAGTATGCTTTACCTTTTGTTTTGTTTTGGGGTCACAATGACCCGTAATAATGGTATGAAAGTTTAGAAATGAGAAGTCAAGTCAAGTCAAGTTAAGTCAGGAGTCAGCACAGGTTGAGAAACTCTGGGGTACTTAGCCTCGTGCGGTCCGGAGGGACAGGTAGTGGTTGAGGACCTTAAGTGAGTTTGAGTGCAGGTAGCTCAGTCACTACGGTAGGTCGGTAGAGTAGGAGACAGCGGGGGAAAAGGAGGACGGTGGTTAGGGAGGGTCGTAGTCTCAGAAAAGGTTACTCAGTTGAGAAACGTACTCCACCGGTTTCATGACCTCAAAGTCGAAATCGTAGTAAGGAAGGTTTCTTTAGGGTCCCGACTAGAGGAAGTCTTACCTGACCAATCTAGTGGGACGTCAGGTTCCCTGAGAGTTCTCAGAAGAGGTTGTGGTGTCAAGTTTTCGTAGTTAAGAAGTCGTGAGTCGAAAGAAGTCTCAGGTTGAGAGTGTAGGTATGTACTGGTGACCTTTTTGGTATCGGAACTGATCTGTCTGGAAGCAACCGTTTCATTACAGAGACGAAAACTTATACGATAGATCCAACCAGTATTGAAAGGAAGGTTCCTCGTTCGCAGAAAATTAAAGTACCGACGTCAGTGGTAAACATCACTAAAACCTCGGGGGGTTTTATTTGACAAAGGTGACAAAGGGGTAGATAAAGGGTACTTCACTACTCTGGTCTACGGTACTAGAATCAAAAGACTTACAACTCGAAATCCGGTTGAAAAAGGTGAGAGGAAGTGAAAGTGGTTCTCCGAAAAATCAAGGAGAAGTAAAAGACGGGATTCCCACCACAGTAGACGTATAGACTCCAATAACTATAAAGAGGGTCGTTAGAACTAAGGTCGAACACAAAGAAGGTCGGGTCGTAAAGAGTACTACATAAGACGTATCTTCAATTTATTCGTCCCACTGTTATATGTCGGAACTGTATGAGGAAAAGGATAAACCTTGGTCAGACAACAAGGTACGGGTCAAGATTGACAACGAAGGACTGGACGTATGTCTAAAGAGTTCTCCGTCCAGTCCACCAGACCATAAGGGTAGAGNCCAGACCATAAGGGTAGAGAAAGTCTTAAAAGGTGTCAAATAACACTAGGTGTGTCAGTTTCCGAAACCGTATCAGTTATTTCGTCTTTATCTACAAAAAGACCTTGAGAGAACGAAAAAGGTACCAGGTCTCCTACAACCGTTAAACTAGAGACCAAGGAGACAGAAAGGATTTTAGTCGAACTTGTGGACCTTAAACTACCAAGTGCATAACGACTTCGGACCGAACCTCTTAAAACTCGCAATGAAATGATCGTACACTCTACTTACGTTAACACGCCATCAAACTCGTAAGAAACCGTAACGGAAAGAAACCCTAACCTTACTTTTGACTGGAAAAGGTCAGGACACCGGTGACGACGCAAAAGGTTTAAACGACCGTATAACTCACGTCGTGAAAGTGTCGTAGTAGAAAATCCTAAACTTTATCAAGTTGAGCTCAACGTAGTGGAAGTGATCGAAACAAGCATCACTACGAAAGATTCCGGGTGAACTGAATTATGATTTATTGAGTATTGATTAGGGTAACACCTTTTCTCGATTAAAACTTTGTGAATGAATTTAAAACAACTCTTCAAACAAAAGTACAATACCTTTCTATAAAAATAAGTCACCAATCAAGTTCGATCTTAAGTTATAAAGACGACATGTCTCTGTCTATTGATAGTACTTATATTGTAACTGTCCTCAGAACTATTGTCTGATATTTAGTCCTATCAAACTTAAAATAAAAAAAAATGACAAGATTTATATTAAAATAAGTAAATAAACAAAAACCGACACGACTCAGAAGTAACGACGTAGTTCCGAAAGAGATCAAAGTCGTCAATCCCCTAACGTAAGATCCACACCACACTCCCGAAGAGTTACACCACAGAAGCGAACAATGCCTCGTGTCCGAGATCTCATGTTCGAGTAATTAACACGACGTACCCGAACCAACGGACCACCGTACACCCTAGAAGGATCTGGTCTCTAACTTTGGTACACGGGACGTAACCGTCCACCTAAGAGTGGGTGACCTGGTGGTCCCTTCTGGACAGGATCCATATTAAAGTTTAAAATATTTTAAAATAGTACTATGGGTCGTCCCCAATGACAAGGTCTATGATTCTCACCACCGAAACCCGACGATGGGTCCCAGTGCTCAACAAGACAAACGGTTCTTAACTCTCCCAAGAACCCTGCAACCGGAAAAAACCCGACTTTGGTCCGTTCAGGACCTGTTTAGTCCTATTCGACCAGTGAGGACAGTAGTGTCCGTGTTTATTCGAAATAACGGTCACAGAATCAGTTTAAAACTCAAATCGGTACAGGAGAGAGACTGTATTCATACAAGATAGGTATTGTCCACTACTCGTGTGGGTGTAGAGAGGAGTTAGTAACGTTCTTAGTCTAATTTTACGTCCTTGAGAGGAGGTGTAGACTACGAGATTTGCCTCACTGTTTATATAGTCTCGTCCATCACGGGTGTGGTGGTCGTCTCTTTGTGTCGGGTTTCCTTTGTACTACCTCCTCTAGGTTTCCCAGAAGACGAATTTATACTAAGGACCATGTTTGGTATGTCACGATAGGATCCCCAGACGTTTGTTGTCGACATAGAGGTGTTTGTCCAGTCGAGGTGCGAGGGTCAAGAACCTTTAAACGTATAGTTCTTAGAGGAAACTCTCTACTTTTCCCAAAAATCTGTTTTAATAAAATTTTTGTGTTCCGAGAGTGTCCTGGGTTTTCGTGTTCGAGTGTCGAAGATTGATCCAATCGATTTGTTCCTGTGAGGAACCTCCCTTGACGATCGTGCCTGAGATAAAACCCGTAAAGTCTCCTTGTGACCACTAGTACTGAATATGACCTATCTCACCGATAAACCCCTGTAAATAAAAACGATTCTATAAACGAACCCACAAAAATATTTCATGACGTTTAGACTTTTCTATTTTTGTTAAAGGCATCCTCGGAAATCTTCTCCCACCCTTCCTTCTGTCACTAGTACTATGACATCGTAAATACAACGGTGCTGTGAAAGACTATGTAAGTTATAGTAGAGAAATCTCTCTTCAATATTTTCTTGACTTCGTCTCTACTGTCGTATGTAAACCGCACTTTGTTTGTAACACTCGACCAACGGGGGCGACCAAAGGGGTGTTGAAAGTAAGGGGAGTTTTCCTGTCCTATTATTGAACAGTACCCCCGTTACTGAGAAAGATAACCCTCTTTGTCTTTTGAAGGTCTACAAGTTCGACCTAAATCTTTTCCGTCTCCTTGGTCTCTAGTTATTGGGTAGGCAACCCAGTAACTTTTTCGTTCTCTCAAGGTCTTTTTGTAGATGAAGACGAAATAACTTGTACGGTTTCGGAAATTGACACACCTAGTGTTGTTTGACACCTTTTAATAATCTCTACCCTTATAGTCTACGGAGGACTCTTTAGACATACGTCCAGTTCTTCGTTGTCAGTCTTGGCCTGTACCTTGGTGCTTGACCAAGTTTAACCTTTTCCTCATGCAGTTCCGACATATACCAGTGGGGTGAATAAATTGAATGTACGTCTCATGTAGTACACTTTGTGGTTCGACCTACTTCGTGTTCGACCTTAGTTCTAGTGACCCTCTTTATAGTTATTGGAGTCTATACGTCTACTGTGGTGGGAATACCGTCTTTAACTCCTTGACTTCTCGGAGAACTATTTTCACTTTCTCCTCTCACTTTTTCGACCGAATTTTGAGTTGTAAGTTTTTTGATTCTAGTACCGTAGGCCAGTGTAGTAAAGTACCGTTTATCTACACCTTTGTTACCTTTGTCACTGTCTGAAATAAAAGAACCCGAAGTTTTAGTGACGTCTACAACTCACGTCGGTACTTTAATTTTCTACGAACGAGGAATCTTCTTTTCGATACTGATTGGGACTGTCGTATAATTTTTCGTCTCTGTAATGAAACGACTGTTACCAGACAGATCAATTTCGACACCAAAAAGGTCACCAGTACATACCTGTACTCTCAACCTGGTATTTCTTTCGACTCTCGACTTCTTGACTACGAAAACTTGACACCACAACCTCTTCTGAGAACTCTCAGGGAACCTGACGTTTCTCTAGTTTGGTCAGTTAGGACTTCCTTTAGTTGGAACTTATAAGTAACCTTCCTGGCTACCACTTCGACTTCGAGGTTATTAAACCGGTGGACTGAGTTACCTTTTCTGGGACTACGACCCTTTCTAACTTCCGTTTTCCTCTTTCCCTGTTGTCTCCTACTCTATCAACCTACCGTAGTGGTCGAGTTACGAGTACTCAAACTCGTTCGAGACCCTCAACCACTATCTGTTCCTTCGGACCGCACGACGTCAGGTACCCCAGTGTTTCTCAGTCCGTGTTTACTCGATGACTTGATTTGACTTGACGGACCCTCCTTTTCCCACAAACCCTTAACACCTACGTAAGTCCAAACGTCCGTCGAACGACCCCCGTCCACAGTCGGTGGGACTGGTAACAGTGACACGGTGGAAACCAACGTCAGTGAAAGTGGGGACGAAGAGTCTTTGTCATCCAGAGTCGTCGTAGCCCGTAGCTGTCCCTGTAGGACTAATCCGTCAGACCCTGCTTTATTCCATGTAGCTCTCGGAATCGGGACGATAATGATTGTAATGATAGAAACCCTTTAGAAGGTTTTAGTAGGTACGTACCCAAGAGGAGGTAAGTTCCTCTTAGTCGATGAAAAAAAAAAAAAATTTATATGCTTCATTAAAGATGACCTGACAGACGTAGTCTTAGTGACGACTTTAAGTTACTATAAGTTTGAAACTACTTTATTAGTGTTCTATCCATCCACCTAACTATCTAACTTACTCTTTATCAACCTATCTATCCTCTATCCTCTACTTTCTTCCTCTCTCTTTATTTGTCTATTGGGTATACTTTTTATCTACTTGTTATCACTAATGGACACCTAGCCCTTTAATACTTGTTAAAATAAATGAAATACGGATAAAAGATTAGTTGAGACTTAGTGGCCGTGGTTGTCTTTTCACTAATCTTCTATATTAGTCATTAATATGGCTTTCTATCCATTATTTGTAATTTTTTTAGTTGGACTGACACCCTGAAGGGACCACCAGGTTACCAATTCTGAGACATGAATGTTACGTCCCCCAACTAGGGACCAACTCCTTCTAGAGTCTACGGTGTACCGTACCGGTTTTTTACTTTTTAGTTGGACTGATCATTATGCTTTTTTTTTATGTTTAACTTTGTTACTGGACTATGTAAAAATTTTCTAGTATAACCACGTAAAGAAATTATTACTCCAGGTCACACCAACTCCTACGTAAAATATTGCTCGTTCCCCGTTACTTTTGACCGTGTTAGAAAGCCTTTCTGTGTAAATTTTAGACATAGTTTTTATAATTTTAAAACGTATGGGACAACAGATTTTAGAGTCTATTAAACGAGATTCCTTTATTAAGACTTTAGACTTTTTCTGATTGATTTTCTAGAAGTAACGTTACTATAAATGTTATCTCTTTTTGATGTATTTTGGAAGTGTAGGAATCGTCTTGACACATTTCTTTAATACCGAGTACGGACGTGATTTTATGTTACATTGGTAACTGTTACTTCATCTTTTTGTCGTAAGTTAATGCACTTCTATTCGAGAGTCTTATTTTTTTTTTTATGTATTAAATTTGACTATCGAAATATCGGACTTAAAACTCCGTCTTTTCTTTCCTGTGTCATATTTATGTTATATGAGCTAACAACTTGAGAGTAAAACATTTTAATATGAATATAATGTATAAATTTACATATACCGGAGAAAAAGGACGAGTGGACGTAAAAGGTTCAAAAATCACTGTTTGTGACACCACCAGTGTAATACATAAAGGATAAATAAAAGAATCATTATCTTAAGATAAAAAGTGACGCCATCGTAATTTGGTTTGGTTCCTTTCCTCAGTACAGAACGAGATTATGTTTGGTATTGTTAGAAAGAAAGACATAGGGGTTGTAAAGAACGCATACTACTATAGAAGATTTTAAATAAAATAAAAATAAAAACTGACACGACCCAGAAACCACGATACACTCCCGAAAGAGATCATCATTGTTCACCCCCGTTAAGAGGTCAAAGCCACGTACCCGAAAAGTAACGGCACCAAAGAGAACGACACCAAAGAGAACGACACCCCGTGTCCAAGATGTCACACACCCGAGTCATCAACGCCGTAAGCCTGAATCAACGAGGTGGCGTACACCCTAGAAAGACCTGGTCCCTGACTTGGGCAAAGGGAACGTAGTCGTCCGCCTAAGGGTTGGTGTCCCTTAAGGACGTATACTGACTGAAGATTGCGTTTCATAGTTCCTCTTCAGTCGACACTCTACATGACGACCCCTTCCACACAAGACTATTTTCCCTGCGTACACAGACCGAGATGCTATAACGTCAAAAGACCAGACCTCACACGTACAAGACCTCGACATATTACTCGTTCCCTATTACTTTTGACCATATTAGAAAGACCTCCTGTGTAAATTTTAGACGTAGTTTAAAGAAAAGAGTTTTAAGTCCGATATTTCGATAACTAAATTTAATACATAAAAAAGGACAGACCTTACATTTACAGGACAGACCTCGACGGTCGTCGGAAGATCACGTGACGAACAGGACTTTCAAAACTCGGAGACTTGGTTGTCATCGTTGACGGGTAGAAGTCTGTAAAACAATACATTCTTTTGTTCAGGGAGACAAATCTACTTCGAAAGATAATGAACGTAGTTTTTCGTAGAGAGCGACTAAATTCCCACGGTATTTTTGTGAACTTTGTTAAAAAAAAAAAAATCTTAATTCTCCTCATTGTTTTCCTGATCCTCTCATTCAGATAGAAAAGATCTTATATGGACGTTGTGTAAACATTACATTACATAAAATACACATGTAATGTAAACACATGTACATAACGTTAAATGATATTGTGTTGGGTCATTTTCGATAAAGTTTAAAATATTGTCAGATCTTGTGTAGGTCAGACGGTCATGACCAGAAGATTCTGGACCATCAGGGTCACAATTAAACGACACGCTAGAACCCTTTCGTGGAGTAGTAAGATATTGAGTCTAAGGGTTTACCACATTCTGTTACTTAGTTTACTAAGAATTCCGAGGAACGATTCTCGAGGTCGATTTCTCAAGACACGAGTAGAGACTCAGACAGTAAGAGAAGGGACACCTGTTACTGAGCTGGTTTTTCTATGAGACACATCCCTTTGACGAGTTCTTACCCTTTATTTGTGATAACAAGGAACCGAATTTTTGTCTCCGTATGAGTACCTATGTCTCTGGTCTGACCACCAATGGTCTCCGTCCCTCCCGTAGCCCGACCCACTTTACCCTCTTCCCCCAATTTTTCAGGTTTGAGGGTCGATATTTTATTTATTCAGGACCTCTACATTACATGTCGTACCTCTAATATCAATTATTCTGATCCCTGAAGGGGCTACCGGGTCCCCGATTCCGAGGAACGAGGGTTATGTCCCCCGGACCCAAGTCAGGGACCAGTCCGTTGATCTAGGGTGTACGATGTAGATTCTCAACCGTACGACGTTTATTTTTTCTTTTTTTTCTTTTTTTTTTCTAGGGTGTACGACGGTTCTCTAGAATCAACCAGTAGGACTCATGGGGGTTGATTCTAGGACCACGTCCGTTTATTTATTATTTATTTATTAAATTTATTATGGTTATGGTACGACATATGAACTTTCGACTAATCTCTCATTTAGAATTTTCAAAAGTGGTGTATATGTCTTTTAAAACATTGATACATAACACTACTACAATTGGTCTAAATAATCCCACAAATAAAGTGTTAAATTTGTTTATAACTTGGTAATACAATATTTGAACTTTGATTATATTACGATATACAGTTAATATAGAGTTATTTTTTGTTTGTTGTTGTTTGTGTCTCCCGTATCCCTTGGTTCCGTGGTTCCTAGTGAAATATTAAAAGAAACACCATAGTCTTATGGTAGATTACACTAAAAGAAGACAATTCTTGTCTCACTTAAGAGGGGTTTAGAGGGTTGGTTCAACTTTAGGATCTTGTGTAAGAAAGATTGTGGAAAGATGACTCTACGAGGTACGAAGGGGTACCACATGTACCGGGGAACGACGTGTCCATTATTTAGGTTGTATAAGTTGATGTCCACACAAGGACCTCCTGAAACTGATCTCCTGTAACTGTTATCATTCGTAAGTTTTTACAAACAACGATGATAATCGTTACTAATAAAAAATTTTATTAATAACAACGATAATTTGTTCACCGAGGTCGTATTTTCTACGTAGAGACCCCTTCGCCGACTATAAGATGGGTCTTCCGTCTAAACCCTATCCAACGTTTTCCGAAAACAGAGTATAAGAGAACATACTTTGTCTACCGTCGGTGACTTTGTGCGTGTGCGTGTGTGTATATGTATGTGTGTTTACAACTGTTTAGAATTAGAAATCCTTCAGGGAGGTGTTTCCCTCTTTTGTACAGAAAGAACTAGTGTCGACTTAGAGATCGTTATTTCCTTACGTCTAGTATAGTGTATCGGGGTCGAGTTCTTCACAAAAGACTTACTTACTTAAACTCGTATGACCCTCTGAAATTGTCAAATTAAATTTGTAATTTTCTACTCCATGTGTTTACACCACTTCTGTATATATGAATGTAGGATGGTCTTTGACGTGATTTGTAAATTGTACCTAATTGAGTCGACGGAGGCTAGGGGTCGGCTACTTCATCTAGGATAATACTTGAGTCAAAATACCTCCACCTTTGACTTCGTGTCCCACCAAAGCACGAAGTGGTCCCTAGGGTACCGACCATCCACCGACTCAATCCTAAATTTAGGTCCATCAGACTAAAGCTTCAGACACGAGAATTGGTTATACGAGGTGACTGAACGTCATGTTTTATTTCAATATTTCTCACTCTCACACGTTGGTTGAAATGTCCGTCTAAACAATACTGGTTGGATCTGTCGTATAATTCTTCGTCTCTATAATGAAACGGTTGTTTCCAGGCAGATCAGTTTGACACTAAAAAGGTCACCAGTACATACCTATACTCTCAACCTGATATTGCTTTCGACTTGTGGCTTATTAACTACGAAAACTTGACACCACAACCTCTTCTGGGAATTCTCAGAGAACCTGACGTTCCTCTAGGTTAGTCAGGTAGGATTTCCTTTAGTCAGGACTTATAAGTAAACTTCCTGACTACGACTTCGACTTCGAGGTTATAAAACCGGTGGACTACGTTTCTCGACTGAGAAAACTTTTCTGGGACTACGACCCTTTCTGATTTCCACCCTCCTCTTCCCCTACTGTCTCCTACTCTACCAACCTACTCTAGTGGTTGAGTTACCTATACTCAAACTCATTTGAGGTTCTCGTCCACTACCTGTCCCTCCGGACCGTGCGACGTCAGGTACCCCAGCTTTTCTCAACCTGTGCTGACTCGTTGACTTGACTTGACTTAACACAACAAACATAGTTTTTTGTGTCTTTCATCTAATAAAAGACGTAACTCATTTTTGCGAGAAACTCATAAAATTTAACCAGTAAATTATTCGGTGTTTCACCTTTAATGTATCTATGTTAAACTGGTGTCGTTTTATTGTGAGCGATACCTCTTCCGTTACCGTTGGGTGAGGTCATGAGAACGGACCTCTTAGGGTACCTGTCTCCTCGGGCTTTCCGACGTCAGGTACCCCAACGATTTTCAGCCTGTACTGTCTCGCTGAAGTGAAAGTGAAAAGTGAGAGTACGTAACCTCTTCCTTTACCGTTGGGTGAGGTCACAAGAACGGACCTCTTAGGGTCCCTGCCCCCTCGGACAACCCGACGGCAAAGACCCCAACGTGTCTCAGCCTGTGCTGACTTCGCTGAATCGTCGTATCTGTGGTTCCTATTGTCCCCCTTTCGTTCCTACTTTATAGTCCTTACTTTTTTCCTTACATTCTTGTCTAAGTCCCTGAAAGGACCATCAGGTCAACAATCCTGAAGCGGAGGGTTACGTCTCCCACGTCCAAACTTGGGATCAACCCCTATTCTAGGGTTTACAGAACTCCGGTTTTATGGTTTTGTATTTTGGTTTCGTTATAACGTTGTTTAAGTTATTCATGAAGTTTTTACTAGGTATAGTTTTCTTAAAAATTAGTTTTTATTTATTTACAACTATGAAATTTCTTTTTTCTAAGTCTCCTCTACTTTTTAAGACTCCAATAGATAATCAAGTACGGTTATTTAAACTTTTACATTTACTCTACCTGAAAAAATTCGTTTATATTTAGTGGGTTTTAACTGAGTTCTCCTTAGTCTTTTACTTATGAAATAATGAATGATTATTGAAACCTTTCTTATTAATTTCTAGATCGGAAGGTTTTAGGTAGTTCGGGTCGAACTGAATATCTACGTAAGAAATTTAGTCGTTACTCGTCGATCTATAGAATATTCAATTTTTGTGGTTACACATCCTTTTTGGTCCTACGAAAGTTTTAATAGGATCTTTCAAGCGTATTAGATCACAATTTAGACTTACTTTTGGGGTGGTAACGGACTTTTCCTTTTTTCTTAAAATAAATAGTCATATCTACGGGGTATTTTCGGGATTCTTTTTAATCATTAAAATTAAGTTGACATAAAAATATTTTCTTGTATATAGCTGGTCTATTTAAACAACCCCCTTATATACGTACCATATTAATTCCTACCGTAAAACTTAGTCATTCGTCTCCTATCTGATCAGCCCAAACCACAATCCCGTCAACTGAAGAACGAAGTAGTTTAGAAACGGGATGGGATATATATCCATGTTAAAGGTCTACTTCTCCATTGGATTCGTTGTAGTAATAGTAGTAGTTATTGTTCTTATTGTCGTTTCAAGATTCGACGATCTTGAGAATTCATTAAGGAGAACACTAAGACCCAGAGGAATTCGATCCGTCATTTAGATCTTCGGTACTTTCTAATCTGAGTGTCTAAACTCCAGTGTGTTAAAACTTTGCCGAAACGTCTGTTGGGGCGGTTTATAATAAGTCACGAATTGTTTATTACCCACGGTGTACTTTTGTAAAGGTCACCATTGTGGTACTTTTGTGATTGACTATTTCCGTTTACTGTCTTATCAATATAAAAACTCTAGTTATTTTAGTTATTGGGAAACCGTTCAAACTAAATTTTTTTGACCCGTACCCTCCCTCTTCTGTGTGTATTCGTTGTAACTCTTACTTTTCCCCCATATCACAGTCTCTTTTCGTTTGTAATATTCCATTATGATCAACATTGAAGCACGGAGACTTGAACTTTAACATTTGCTCTACCTGTTAAAAGATCCTTTTACGTTTGCTGATTTTGACTGAGTTCTTCTACACCTCGAAAAAAAAAAAATTTCCTTTTTATCTTGAGACCTATATAATTATCTTTATCTAGGTGTCTATCTAACTATATCTATCTACTACCTATCTATATCTATTTACTATCTATCTATCTACTATATATAGTCATCCAAACACCAAATTTTTACGTCCAATGGAGACCCTTTACCCTGATTGTCTCCGTTCCGATCCACCTCCCCCCGTCGACGAAAGATTTATGTTCGACACACGAAACTTAGGACATTTTCAGTGCTTAATGAAAACGCTATTTCCTTCGTTTTTAACAACCACTCACCGAGAGGTCCTTCAGGGTCCTTGTTCAGTCTCCACCCGATTTCCGACCTCGACCTTACCTTAGGTTGGCGAGGAGACACTCTCAGTCTGAGAGGGGTCAGAGCGGCAAGATGGACGGGGGAGGAAAGAGGGAGAGGAAGGGTGAGACACCTGTCTGTAGGACTCTAACCTCCCGCAACTATTTTGTTCCGTCTCGTCGCCTTTCTCCTTTCTTCTGTCCTCAAGTTTAGGGAGGAGGTCTGACCCCATACCTCACAGTCTGAAACCCCTCACAGGAGTGAAAGAGGGCTAGGTTCCCAGCGACGCGGGGTAGGCGCGGGTGGTGGGAGACCCCAAGGATCTCTGAGTTCGATTTAACAACTCGCTCAGATTAGGGCGTTCTCGACCGCTACTCCCCCACCGCACCGGTCGCGGAGGCGGGCTCCGACGTCCATCCTCGCAGGGGCGGGGGCGACGGGAGAGGAAGGGGGACGGAGGGATCGTGTGTGTGGGTGTGTTCGGCGCGCGGAGGGCCGACCTCTCTACGAGACTCCTCGGTCGCCCGTCGCCGAGGAGGAATCGGTCGGCTTGGCTTCTTCGTCGACTTCCCGACCCCAACGCGGCCTCTGGATGTTAGGTCTTGGCCCCCCTTAAGAATAGAAAGAAAGTGCGAAGAAAGAAAGTGAATTTTTTTTTGGTTTGTTTGGTTTTTTGAGGGAACAAGGGTGACGTTGAACCTCCTCGTACCTTACTAACCTTCCTTGAAACCGCGTCTTCGAAATAAATATTTGGGATTTCTTCAAGACCCGTTCAGTGAGGTGCCCTGGCGCTCCGGGGTCCATTGGGGTCGAGGTCCGCGACCGAGTCATACCGCTCGGTCGGGTGTCGGAGTCCGTCCCCACGCCCCGCGAGGGACTGAAACGAAGACCTCGTTACTGTGAGGGGCACCGGGCCTGGGTCCACCGGAGCGAACCACTCGCAGGGGTGGTCCATTCGCGTGGGGCCCCCCAGAGGTGAGCCGTGGACTTACCCTGGAAGTCGAGGATTCTTCATTCAGGTGTGTCAAATCGGTGTCCGTTCTCACCCTCCAAACATCCTTTCTCAGACAAAAATAGTGTCCTTTAACACCCTCTATCCTCACCTTCTACCAAAATTTATAAAATAAAAACATAACTGCGCACCCCTACTCTACGCATCCCCCTACTTAAAAACAGCCTTTACGAACACCTAGCCCGGACCTCTATCCGCGGACTTAAACACGTACCTGACTTTCCCCTCGCTTCGGGAATCTAAAACGTCTTTGGACACTACTTCCCCTCCACTCTCCACTACTAGGACTTTTACACGGTCTATAACACATCTCATACTTAGATTCGTAAAATCTCTTTACTACCCTCTTCGTGAATGGCGGGACCGAAGTGGACTGGGGGTGTGAGCCGGTAGAGGTGCTTCTACGAGTGTCAATGACCGTTGTTACCTGTGGGCGCGGGTGAGTGACGGACGCGCGGTCCTCGGGAGCCGCAAGTCGTGGAGCCTGTCTCGGGCGCCCCGTCGCACGCCGCGGGCCTCTTGTGGACCGTAAGGCAGAGGCGGGGTTCGGTGGCTCCAAGGACCGACTCCCGCCGATAGGTTGCGGCGGGGATGTCGGCCCTCTCTCCTAAGAGCTTAGCGTTTCCGTTTGCACCTTGAGTCACAGACTAGTCGAAGATTGACGAAGGGCACTGACGCCTTCCTTCTCCACCTCACATTTGTGTATGGGGGATCGAAGGCGTTTATGATGTCGACTTTCCGCACCGGAGGACCTAAAACTTTCCACCTGGGTTAGAAGAAGTTTAAAATTGTTAATGACTCTCGAAAGATACACGGTTCCGGGACACGTTTCGCGAGAAATGTACTCAATGAAATAACAATCTCGGGCGGTGTTTACCCAGATACTAGGGGTAAAGTGTCTACTCTTGTGACTCCGTTCTCTTGAACTCATTGAACGGGGTCAAATATGTTTGTGGTTTACCGTCTCGTCGCAAGAATTTGAGGTTAGACCCGACGTTATCAGCCCTCTATACAGTCCGTCTTAAAACAGTTTCTCGAGACTTGAACCCTAGTCTCCTTGTCTCAAATTTAGTTTCGACATGGTGAATGTCTGCACACGAGAACCCGTTCTAATGGATTACACAGACCTGAAGTCCGAGATAGACACTTCAATCCTATTATTTCGAAGGGGACGTCTTCATGATGTCCTCCTTCACAGTTTCTCTAGAACATACACCGTTCTAAGTCCATTGAAACTTAACACCAACATACCATCACCCCCTTCCTTCATCCCTCGTCCGCTAAGTTTCTCCTTCTCCTAACCCTTAGTTGGGGTCACCGTAAGATGTCCCACGACCCGTGTTGACTCCCGTCCCGAATGAGGTAGAATTTCGTAAGGGTAATTTTTTACAATTTCGTGACAAGGTCAGTTCGTTATGTCTTGACACATGATGTAAATCGGGGGTCGGGTCATGATACGTCGGAACAAGATGTGATTAGTCCGATTTCCAGACCCTTCTGGACCGTCACTTTCTCGGATCTAAGTCACTCTAATTTCTGAGTTAGAGACAGAAATTTGAAGGGAGAATATTTACCCCTTTCCAACTTGTTCTACCGAGGAGAGTCGAAGTTTTCAGATTCTGAAGGTATCAAACACCTATTACTTTATTAGGTTCCCAAAGACCCGAAGGGGGAAGTGAGTCTACGATTTCTTAGACAGATGTTATGTCCTCTGGACTCAAACTAGGGACCCAACCCTTCTAGGAACCTCTTCCCTTAGCGATGGGTGAGGTCATAAGAACGGTTCTCTTAGGGTACCTGTCTCCTCGGCCCGATATCAGGTATCCCAGCGTCTCAACCTGTACTGACTCGCTGATTGTGAATACCTGTTTTTTCCGTTTGTTAAGGTGGGTAAGTAGAGGAGGTAGTTTTTTTATAAAACTCACACATACAATCACTACAAAATCAAAAGTCGTAAAGATCAGGTACACGGAAACTTTAATACAATCAGTGGTAATATCACCTCAACTCAATTTGTGTTTTGTCGGGCCGAAGTTTCTTCCGTCAACCACAGTCGGACCCCGTTTTTGTATACATACTCGTGAAATACCATTCAGGGATGTATACTCGGAGTTCAAAACTTGAAAGCTTCTACGTTTACACGTAAGTGGACAGGTTAGTACATTCAGTCAAGTGTATAGACCGTATATAACAGTACACCCACATAGGAGATGTGTACCAACACGAAAGTATATGACATGTCACGATTCAAAAACCACAAACAAAAATACGTAATAGACACACTTTTCATAATATTTATATAATGTCATGTCAACAACAAGTCAGTGAGTCAACACAGGCTGAAAAATGGTGGGGTACCTGACGTCGTGTAGTCCGAAGGGACAGGAAGTGGTAGATGACCTCAAACGAGTTTGAGTACAGGTAGCTCAACCACTACGGTAGGTCAGTAGAGTAGGAGACAGTGGGTGAAGAGGACGGGAGTTAGAAAGGGTCGTAGTCCCAGAAAAGGTCACTCAGCCGAGAAGTTTAGTCCACCGGTTTCATGACCTCGAAGTCGAAGTCGTAGTCAGGAAGGTTACTTATAAGTCCCAACTAAACGAGGTCCTAACTGACCAAACTAGAGTCATGTAATGTCATGTCATAATATTTCGTTTATACAATCAACCCACGGATACGATTGAAACACCCTGAATCGTTGTTTAACATGAATGCTTACGTGAGAACCTTGTCTTGAGTAGACATACGTCCCTTGAACGACATAACCCAATATTTTGGAACCCTTCATCCTTATTCCCTTTACTTTGTGTTCCGTTCCTTTCTCCTTTTCATTTATGTAATAACTCGAGAAGTATCGAACCGTTGATCACGTAACTAATGAGTCAGAAAACCTTTAACATATTAGGTGACGTAGAGTGGGTCTGGGTTTGATCCGATAATCTTGTTTCCCTTTTCTTAAATGGAGTGTAGATGGTAGGTAGAGGGTAGTCAGTTGTAAACAGGACGTTTTCCGGTTAGGAGTGGTGGTCGAAGACTCGTCTCATTGAACTAGAGAGGTCCGTCGACTACCTCTTTGTCAAAGAGGTTATCAGTCAAAGAGGACCAGTCGCCGTGGGTCCACACCCCGAGTCGGTAGACATTGTCACTGTCGTTCCCACTGGACTGAGATTCTGCCTCCATATCTGGAAAGCTTCCGGTGAACCCGTTCTCTCGTTCCACTCGTCGGTTGTGGGTCTCTCCTCTCCACCACATGTAGACCCTACTATTTATTTCACTCAGACCGTAGTAGACGTTCCGAGAACAGTTATTCGGTACACTGGACGTTAGAGAAGTTGGGTGAAAAGAACTACACTTTTCACATTCCACCTACGTCGTACGGTTGTCAATTGCAATTCCGTCGTGTGAAATAGACCCGATGTCCCTACTCCATTCCTAGACTAAGACAGGAACGTACCTCGAGGGCGTAAAAGTAGTAAATTCCTTAAATTCACCCCTCCTGGTGTCACTTTTTTTACCGATCTCTGTTGGACTTTTCATCGAGTGACCCCTATCTCTTTCAAGGGAGGCAGTTACCCGATCTGTTGGGTCTGGAGTCTCTCGTTGACCCTACGACTCGGAGGTAGAACGAGAGGGGAATCCCCGACCCCCTTCTCATCTACCCCCTGTTCGGACTCGAGTCTCCTCCTCCATCGGCGGCTACGTTTCACTTCCCTCTTTGTGTGGAGGGTCTATAAGATACGAGAAGGAGGAAAAGAAAGAAGAAAAAGAGGGATGGACGGAGGAAGGTGGGGTCTGAAGTTCCACCAGGTCTCGATACACTGACCGTGATGTGTGTTGTGTCTCTCTCTGTTAGGTTACCAGGTGGGTATAGGGGAAAGGTAGAAGGAAAGGACTAACAGAAGGACGGAAGGAGGTAGAAAGGGAAATGGGTTGAAAGTTTAATAGTGTCTCGACTACTCCCTGTTTTCTGTCAAAAGGACGGAACTTCCCGAGTCTCTATGTCCCTCTTCCGACTGGGTCTACCAATTGGTCTAGTTATGAGGTTCACTCCTTCCACTGGGGTCCCTTACGTCATAGGTGTAAAAAAGAAAACCATACAACACACACACACTCACACACACACACTCTCTGTCTCTTACGTTTCTACTACATATCATAAGGTCACACACTTATGTGATGGTAAAGAAATAAAAGAAAAAATTTTTATAAAAATAAATCAATACATAAATGAATAAACCGACACGGACCAGAATCAGTACCGTACTCGTTAGAAATCAACACCGTACGCCCTAGATCAAGGAAGTGGTCCCTATCTTGGGCCCGGTGGACGTAACCCTCGGGTCACAGAATCGGTGACCTTGTGGTCCCTTCAGAGAGATAAAAGTAGAACTCCCTAACAAAGATCAAAACCGAAAAAATACTTATCCCGAGGGCCCTAGTAAAAACGTGTACAAAACGATACGTATAAATAGTTATTAGATAAGGACTCTTGTTTTGTAGGGGTTTTACTCACCGAATTCACTTCCTAGTGAAGAAACGGTTATCAAGACCTTAACCTTGTAGACGACCGGAGAGGACTCGAGGGAATACGTCAACGGTAGAAGACCCCGAAACCGACGAGACTCTACCGGAGTACCTGTGAGGTCATAAGTGACTCCGACAGTCGACTTTACGAGACACAGGAAAGACCGTCCTATGGGGTCCGAAGACAGGTACCGTCAGTTTAAGGTTCTCTCGTTTAGGACTTCGACGTTCCAAGGGGGCTCCGGAACGGAACTTTCGGTGTGTTTCAATCAAGACGACGTAGAATAATCCACCGAGTCTCCCATTTCGCAGACGGACGTTACGTCCTCTGGACCCAAGCTAGGGACCCAACCCTTCTAGGGGACCTCTTCCTTTACCGTTTGGTGAGACCATGAGAACGGACCTTTTAGGGTGCCTGCCTCTTCGGACCATCCGATGCCAGGTACCCCAACGTCTCAGCCTGTACTGACTCGTTGAAGTGAAAGTAACCAGTTTCGTTTAGGGTACGACTGAGGAGGAAAGGTACCCTCCTCTCCCTTCCGGAGTAGTGTCCACCACACGTGCGTCCCTCCCCTCCTGAAACACCGGTACGAAAAGCCAGGTGGTGTGTGGATTTGGGTCCGTACCTTAATGACCCAGTCTCACATCCGTGACCGAGTCACCTTGGTTGACTACGAGGTGGTTACGTACGGAGGACGAAGGTAGAAGGACGTAGGAACTACGACAGCCAGATTAAAATCGGAGCGACGTCCCCCATCACGATGCCGATGTGCCACGACATTAAACTAAAAGGAACTAATGATTGTTCCGACTCGTGGCAAAAGACACGAATAACCGGTACACACATAGGAGAAAACCTCCTTCACTAAACATCCACAAGAAATATATCAGACCTATACTCAGTCAACATTAAAATAAGGTGAGAGAGGGAAGGTAGAACTCACTAAAAAGGGAACTAATTTTTCCTTCATTGTAACCTCGACTCTAAACTCTCTACTACTTATTAATTTCTCCTCGTCCCACCCGAATATCAATCTTTGTACTTGTCCCGATCTTCCTTCTTTTCCTTTTCACCCCACCAACTCTTCACCGGTCGAAAGTTCCATCTTCCTCGTATTTCTCTTGTCCGCATCGTCCGTCCACGACTTCCACCCACCGGTCCTCTACTTCCCGGGAACCTACCTTACCTTCTGTCGAACAAAAGTGACGTGCGACGGAAAAGAAGAAAACACACAATCACCTAGTCAGTACGGGTCGAGAAGCGCTAGGGTACCTGACATCGGGTGGTCCAAGAAGGTAGGTCCCTTAAAAGGTCCGTTCTTATGACCTCACCCAACGGTAAGGGAAGAAGTAAAGAAGGAAATCGAGAACTTTTAAGACGAAATTTACGGGTCTCAAATCCCTAATTGTTCGAATAGTTGAGTACCTTGACATTATTTTACTAGTAGACATCCTGGTGTCCTTTCAATTTTACTGTCTTAGTCTTCTCTTTCTTTCCGGTGTAGTCCCTCTTCTCCCTTTCTATTTCTTAGTCATCCTCTCCTGTAGGGACCACCGGGTCACCAACCCACAGGTGGACGGTTGCGTCCCTTGTACCCAAGTTGGGGACCAGGACATTCTAAGGTGTACGGAATCCCGTTGATTTGGGACCCGCGATGTTGATGACTCGGACACGGGGTGTTGTTCTCTTCGGTGACGTTACTCTTCAGGAGGGTGTTGATCTCTTTCGGACGTGTCATTCCTTCTGGGTCGTGTCAGTTTTTATTTATTTAGTTGTTTGTTTATCTTGACCATCCTCGGACTTCTTTCGTCGTATCTCAACTTCTCTCTTTGCCTCTGAAGAACACCTATGTGAATTATTGTATACCATAGAAACCTACCATCACTAAAATGTCTTTTTAGAGTATCCTTGTGTGTCTGTGTCAACGCTGTTCTAGTCTGAATCTGTCTCAACAACAATCTTGTCTCGTAAACCTTCTTCGTCTTTTACTAGACTTCGCCTTTCTATGTAGGATCTGACATTTAGTTTCAATGAAGACTTCCCTTTCTCCTCGAAACTTCTCCCAACTCTCCCCCGCATTTCCCATAGAGAAGAAGAAATATATGAATTCATACTTAACCCGTAAAAAAGGGTTTTTTCTTTGTTCATAGATAAGTACATAACTTACAAAATCTTCCGATATATAGGTAGAGAGTTGAACTCGGTTCTTTTCGACTGAAGGATGAATTAAAAACACACGTACACAAGAGTCAGTACAGGTTGAGAAACGCTCGAATCGACGACGATTCAGCGAAGTCGGCACAGACTGAGAAACACTGGGATATTTGAAATCGGACGGTCCGAGGAGACAGGTACCCTAAAGGGTCCACTCTTACGACCTCACCCAACGGTAAAGGAAGGGGTCCTCTAGAAAGACTGGGTCTCTAGTTTGGGCACGGAGGACGATACAGAGAACGTAACGTCCACCTAAGAAACGACGACTCGGTGACCCCTTCGGGAGAATATTTTATCTCCCTACCCTTAACTAGTTATTAACGGTCTCCTCACCCCGTTCTCCTTCCTACCACACGTAGTCTCCTCTTCCTTTCGAGTCCGTAACATTGTGGACGAGTCGACTCGGGTTTCCTGTTTTTCAGGTGGACCACCCCGGAACACCCGTCTCACGTCGGTCACTCTCCAGGTCCCGACCGTCCGTAGTTAAGACCCTCTGGTACAGAGGAATAAGGACCTTCTGGAGACCTAGTTGTGGGTGAAACCTCCGATATTCAGGTCCTAAATCCATTAACTGTGCTCCTTTTGGTTGTGTCCTTTGGGTCCAAACTGTTTGAAGTTGCCACCATCGAGACCATACTCGAAATAAAGGATTGTGACCACTCGTTTCTACGTTAGGGAACAGGTGGGAGACGGAGTCCAGACGAGTTGGTCTCTCCTCCCACACCGTTACGTAGTAAGGTCACCCAGAAGCTCAGACTAGCAGTTCCTACTCTTGAGACTGTAGACGACCTCTTCACCCTTGATGTCGGACCTTTCCCTACCGACCTGACAAGAACAAAAATATTAGAAAAGGGGGACACTACTGACACTATGTACAAACCAACTCCTTCATGTTGTTTTTCTTCTTGAACTTTTGATAAGTGTTAGGGTAGAGGTAACATCACGTAAAATAAGAGCAGAAGACCTATGTGTGGATCTCGTTGTCACGTAATTAGTAATAACTGCTCCATTGGATACTTCACATTCAGTGACGACTCCGATGTCGTCACTTGTTCTATCTGTGTTTGGAAAGGAATACCGTTGAATCTGGAATCACTACGGCTGTCTGTTTTTTGTTTCCAAGAATTTGACGTCACACTATTTATACATGTCAGTTACGACATTCTCGAACGTACAAAAGAACGAATGAGAGAGGATCTGTAATGCGGTCGATGAAATGTACACCAATGAACGAATTACTTATATATGTCATAGGGTAAATTAGAAGTGTTACTGGATTACCCCATCGGACGATGATAGTGGTGGGGGTGGGGCTGTCCAATGTCAACTTCTTCGTTTAAGTCTTTTCAATTTATTGGTTCGTTCTCTAAAGGGACCAGCAGGTCACCGATTCTGAGGGTTACATCCCCTAGACCCAAGTTAGGGACCAACCCCTTGATTTTAGGGTGTACGTCGTTGATTTCTAGGGTACACGACGTTGATTATGGGTCGTATCGGTTATTTATTTGTTTTGTTTTGTTTTGGTTCGTTCCACCGTAGTGAACCCTAGTCCGACCCTGTACTGACATATGTCTGAGGCATTGTGGACACGACGAGTCTAACCGATATCTTACACACGCACGTACGAGTCAACACAGACTGAGACACTGGGGCACCTGACATCGGGCAGTCCGAGGAGACAGACGCCCTAAAAGGTCCGTTCCTATGTCCTTACCCGAAGTGAAGGAAGAGGTTTCGATATCCTATATACTGTGAAAAGACAGAAGAAGGAAACGATCCAGACTGACGACGACACCGAGTCTCTGGGATTCGACATCGGTCCTACTACCTGCTACTGTGCCTTGACTCCTGCCTGCCTTTGAGTGAAAATTTCCGACACACCGAGCCCTCCGAGTCCGACTGTTCCGAGGAGGACCTTCCCCCGCGTATGTAGTTGCTTTCGTTACTGTTCCCCCTCTGCCGAGAGTACCACCGCACGTAGTGGTTCGTGCACCTGGTCGTCTCGTAGTCGTTCAGGTTCTACCAGTTCATGGACGACCTGTTGTCCCGTCTGGGGTTGTAGGTCCTATTCAGACCGTTCTGGCGGGAGTAGGTGCGGACGTAGGCTTCTCGACCCCCCCTGCACCAGAGGGACGACGACCTCTTGCCTCGTCTGGGGTCGGAACTCCTGGCGTGACCCCGAAGTCGAGACCAAATACGGTATTTACGTCTACTGTTCCTACGCAACTCTGTCGAAGACCTACGGACGTTCCGGTTTCCGTTCCTCCATTAATAGTATTGCTGTCTGTTCAGCAGAAGTCCGTGGTTTTGGTGGTTTGTCATAGACTTACAGGGGGGAAGTGGGTTTCTTCTTCTGTCTGTCAGCGGAGGGGGCACACGAAGAGGTAGACTCCAACTTGACTTCCGTGGTCCGGACCCGAGAGGTGGGTCGCTCTTCCTTCTACTGAAGAAATCGGAGGTTAGTCCAGTAGGTTCATCAACGTTGTGACGGTTCCGAGAATTACTTGGACCCAGCGGACAAGCCTTTCAACCCTTAGAGTTTTCCCGGGCGGACGGAGTCGACTTCTCCGAGGTCAGACTCGGGACCCCGGACTGCCGTGGTAGGCACGACCGACGGAGGACACACGCAGTCCTACTCTGGGTGCCGCACCCGTACCTGCCGCTCCAGTTGTCGTAGCCATTACATAGGAAGGGGTCTTCCCCGGGGGAGAGGTCTTGGTCGTCGTAACTACCGTTTCTACGGTCGGAGCAGGTGTACCAGTGCCTTGTCCACCACTTCTAGGGCCAGAGAAGTCGTTGCCGGAGCACCTTCCGTCGGATACTCTTCTGAGTCCGAGGGGTGGGTGCAGACCGGTCTTCTTCATGAGAGGGATAGCTGGTTCTCTTCCACCCGTAGACGGGTCGTCCAGGGAGACGAGAGTTTCTACGGCACTGGGAGTTTACCGACCTCTTACTGGAGATACTAAATCTCAATGTCGGACCCCGGCTGGACGGGTTGGGGTAGAGGGATCTTAGTCCGTTTCCAGGTGACCTAGCGTTCTTCGAGTTGTCGAGGGTGGAAAGAGAGAAGGTTCCGAGGTCCCTCAGGGACCTGCGACACAGGTCGTGTAGTGGGTTGAGTCGGGCAGCGTCCGGTGGGGTAGAAGATCTTTCTGCTCCAAGACCTTGGAACGAGGACCTGGCTTAAAGAGTCTGGTCCGGACCGAAGGAGGGTGGAAATTTACATTTAGACTTGGGTGGATAGGGCCTATAATCTCACTCGTCGTTTGGAAGGAGAGGTGAACGATCACCGAATTTTAGGTACCAAGGGCAGCGAGGTTCGAGTGGTTTCTCTCAACTGAACTCTTCATTTTTCTTTGAGGAGGCCTCCGTAAGATACGTTCAACTCGTCTACTTCGTCGACAGACTGAAACTCCTTTAGTACTGGATCTGATTCGAAAATCCCTCAACAAAAAAAAAAAAATTTAGATACATCAAATACTTATCATAATATTAGATCTGGTTGTATCGGTACGTCCGAAAGACATAGGACTAGTAAGGAATTACGACCACACACCGACGAAGTTTTCTCTACTTTTGTCTGACGGCGAAGGCAAGACTTTCCTGTAGACCTCAAAATATCCCGAGGAACCTTTCTCGAGTCCTATTGACTCAAAATCTCAACTTTAACGTTTTTTTTTTTAGAGGGTTTCTTCTTTTGGAAACCTTAAAGTTTCAGCGTGTCGTCCATGGTACTAGACTCGACGACTGTAGACAATAAAATATAGTCTGTTTGTTCTTAAATTTAGTGTTCCACCATAAACCTCATACAGTACACAGTATTTACATATTTCACGGATTCTCTTTTTGCTCCCCGAAATTGTACACAATCTTACACGTCTCCGAGTTGTGGTTGGGGGTCCGATACTTTAAAGCCCTAGACACAATGTAGGTCTTTTTGTCTTCGTCGTAAGAGGGTAATCCCTCCAAGACTGTAGGCGAAGGATGCAACTTGGTGCAGTCCCCCGTGACCGACCATGTCGTGTCACCTCAAGAAGGTCTTGAAGTCGTTATCTAAAATAGGTGATTAAACCCACAGGAAACCCAAAGAGATCACAAAACCTCTATTTCTAAGGCGGACGTTACGTCCTCTGAACCCAAGTTAAGGACCTAGTCCTTCTAGGGACCTCTTCCTTTACCGTTGAGTGAGGTCATAAGATCGGACCTCTTAGGGTACTTGTCTCCTCGAACCGCCCGATATCAGATACCCCAGCGTTTCTCAGCCTATGTTGTCTCACTGTTTGTGAAAACCCAAGGGTTTATAGTATAGATGTACAGGGGGTTTAAGACAAGTACATTATCATCGACCACGGAGTCTGTACTTAGTACAGGTCTTCACTTTGAGTGCAACCGGAGGACTAGACTGAGTCCAAGACACAACTTTAGAGTAAATTTTTTTACAGTCCCGATAATCGTGAAACCTCGATTTATAATATGTTGAGTATCTTATCTGGGTATTCTACATAAAGGAATAATAAGAATTTTTTTTTTTTTTGTTGACCCACTCTAGAACGGTTTGATCTTATTACGCACTACGACTCTCTGTGTATATAAGGTTCCATCTCGACTACCTACCAAGAGTCCAGTCTCCGCCCCCCGTTCCCCCTGTCAACCTCGGACTTTTAAAATTCCCTACGTGTGACAGTAAAGGGGAAGTGAAAAGACCCTTTAAGTTCTTGTAGACCAAAGAAGAAACGGACTTAATAGAGACACTACCCTCTAAACATCTTTATTGGACATATTGGAAAATTTCGGTGAGACAAACTTGGGTTCTTCCCTTCGTCTATAAATAGTGAAAACCACGGTACATCGGTGGAGACGCTACTTCGATAAAGACCAATAAAGGGTACATGAAAGAGAAAGTACGATGAATCTATCCAAACGAGATACCAATTTTTTTTTAAGTCATCAGGGAACCTCCATCGTAGTGTAGGATCTTTCTCCTTTCTGAAACTCTAAACCCAAACACAGAGACAAAGTAGTAAATGGTCGACGTTCTGAAGTTCCTTCATCGAAATGAAGAGGTTCGGAGGTGAGAGAGTAGACATTTTACCCCAATCATTACGGAGTGGACCTTTCAAACACCACTCTTAATTTACTCTATTATATACTTTCACGGACATTGACACGGATCGTGTCCCTCCTCATTAACCTATTCTACTTCGACTGAAAAATTTTTACAACAAATCATGAAATAATACTTCAATTTGGATGTGGTGACATACTAGATCATTGCGGTGAGATCCGTAAATGGGTTTTCTTTATTTTTAAGTTCAAGTATGTCTCTGAAAATATATATACGAATATCTTCTAAAATGATTTATCATTTATTATTATTATTATTATGTTGGGTTTACAGGTAGTTGTCCTCTTATAAAAGTGTATCCACCTATTTAGAGATTTTGTAATACGACTTAATTACTCGGTCTGTGTTTTCTCATGTTTGGTTTCCTAAGGTAAATATATTTCGGGGTCTTGTTTGTTTTGATTAAACACCACCTTTTTTCTTAGTCTTTCATCGGTGGAAACACTGACCCTGACTTACCCTTCCGTGTGTTCCTCTGAAAACCACTTTAAGGTGACTAGACTAATATAAAGTCAAAAGTGTTTCAAATTTACGACACTATATTTTGGGTTTTAATTGAACATATTGTTACTTTTATTCTCCATCGACTAAAATTTATGAGGAAGTCTGGAGACTTCAGAGTTTTAGAGTTTATTATGGCTTATGGGAGCGTTTCACTTCGTCTGAGATCGACTTTATAAGTTTCTCGGGAACTCTAAGAGTACTTCACTTCAGTGAGTCAGTACAGGTTGAGAAACGCTGGGGTACCTGACATCGGATGGTCCGAGGAGTCAGGTACCTTAAAAGGTCCGTTCTCATGACCTCACCTAACGGTAAAGGAAGAGGTCCCCTAGAAGGGTTTGGTCCCTAGCTTGGGACCAGAGGGCGTGACGTCCGTCTGCAAAATGGTAGACTCGGTGGTCCCTTCGGAACTCTAAGAGTACCCAAGATATTTATGACTCGGGGTTTGAGTAAACATTTCACTTTCTTTAAGACGGTGTCTTCGATACTTCTAGTCTGGTAAAGATATTCCTATAAGAGATCTTTATATAGACTTATAGAGTTAGTTTTCACGATTACTACCAATATTTATGAGGTTTATAAACAAAAAGTCATTAAGGTAATCCCGTCCGTGTATGGGTTGGAACCGTGACAACTGGTAAACCCGACCCATTAAGAAAAGACACCCTCTGACACACACATGATATACAACGAATCGTCGTAAGGACCGGAGATGGGTGATCTATTGTCGTTGAAGGGGGGTATAACACTGTTGAGTGTCACGAAAGTCTGTGCCTGTCTGTAGAGGACCTCCGTTATGGTGGAGTCAACTAGTCGTGCCGAGATCCTCTTGTTAACACACACACCATCTTCATACAGTTCTTGTTTGCTTGACGTGTCTCCACTCCCCGACCGACCGCTCCGACAAGGTGATTGACTTTCCGTCCTTCCACTGATTGTATGTTACACCCGGACATCCTAAGAACTGTACTCACGGTTACCGGAGAACATGAAACGTCGTTCCTTTCTTTTACTCTTCGTAACGTGTATTCGATCACTTTGGGTCCCGAGTGTTTGAACCAACTTACACCTGTAGGGTATCCGAAGAGTCCTGGTAAATCTATCCTTACAACAACGACAAATCAACGATTCAACATAGGTTGAGAAACTCTAGGGTACCTTACATCAGGCGGTCCGAGGAGACAGGTGCCCTAAAAGGTCCGTTCTTATGACCTCATCCGTCGGTAAAGGAAGAGGTCTCTTAGGAGGGTTGGGTCCCTAACTTGGACGCAGAGGACGTAACCGTCCGTCTAAGAAAATGGAGACTCGGTGTACCCTTTAGGAGTCTACTCTTATCAAGAATGGTTCACCTGTACTAATGTCCGTTTCGTTGTGGTGAAACTATGTAATTTCTCTCTTGGTCTGTCTGTTAGTGACTAGAATCGTCGAGTAATTTCTGTGTGTGTGTGTGTGTGTGTGTGTGTGTGTGTGTGTGTGACGTGTGAAATTTATGAAAAGATCGTCAACAATCACAGTCAATTTTGATTGGAGACGATCATTATAGATTGACACCCCTATCGCTCTGACGTATTCCCTTAAAAAGATTTGGAAATCGATTCTGAACTTTCGGATTAAATAGGTTTTATCACTGACACCGTGTAAGTATCGTTAATCGAATCCGTTTTGTGATGGGTCATGCTCAACGGGTAAGTCTTATCGGACAGGTAACGTGTCCACCCATTATCGTCCATACGAGTACGGTGAATGACGGACATAGGTAGTCAGTCCTGAAAGGGTAATCGGAAAGACATCTGTCAGTAATGTTATCATGACAAATAGTGATAGACTACTACGCTATCAACTTAATCTGACAAGGTTTGATCATGTTGGTGACGTTATGAACTAATACCAATTACGTATTTACCCGTCAAAAGAAACACAATTGTTTGGAGTGTCCTTACGAAAAATTTTCGTATAAATCTAAGTTTGTACGAAAGATCTAGTCTCTAAACCCCCTTGGATCTAGTGATGTTCAATCAACGTTTGACGTCAAAGTTATTGAGCGGATACATTCTGAGAGACTTTACAAGTAGTTTTATGAAGTATCTTACACTCAGATTTCAGAGTACAGACCCTAAACGTAAGTCAAAGATTTGTAAGGTTTCGTAAACAAACTAGTAAATTCAGGTAGCAGGTAAAAGAATCTTAAAGTAGTTCATTTACGTCCACAACAGACTGGAAGAAACCACACAGAACCATGAAGTCTACATGGTAAGACTTGACTAAGAGATGTTACAAGATAGGATCAGAGTTCGACTGTTACACGAGTTCCTACATGGTTTAAGGTACATTACCTTGATAAATCTATGAAGACTACACAGTTATTTTCTATTTAACATTAGGAAGTCATCGCAAAGAGTAAAAAGAATCACTCTAGAGTTAGTATTCATAATGGAAAAGAAATTCTACCCGAACTGTACTGACGGACCATTGTGACTTGACTCGTTTGTGACAAAATATATGTGTACTAAATTTTTAAATTAAAAATTTCTAAAAAAACTACACCTGGTAAAAGTTTCAGAAATAACTTACACAATGTTATGACGAAGACGACAAATACAAGACCAAAAACCGTCCGTACACCCTAGAATCGAGGGACTGGTCCCTAACTTGGTCTGTGGGGACGTAACCTTCTACTTCAGGATTGGTGACTTGGAGGCCCTTTCAGGGGTGTTTAATTAAAAATTAATGTGTTCCCAATATCAAAGATAAGACCAATGTTTTTTTCCGATTCTTACTCTTCGGTACCGGAGTTCCCCTCACTTAAGGAAATGCTACGGAGACGACGAACCAAGGGGGGCTCCCTACTTGGACGGTAGACGATGACCGTCCCTGAATTTCCAAGGACCTGTCGGGAGGAACCCGGCCTAAAGATTAGGACCACTAGTAATTGTCTTCGACTAAAGAGGATCGAGAATGATCCCATCATTCCATCCATCCATCATCCAAGTCAAGTCAGAGAGTCAGCACAGGCTGAGAAACGCTGGGGTACTTAGCGTCGTGCGGTCCGGAGGGACAGGTAGTGGTTGAGGGTCTCAAGTGAGTCTGGGTACAGGTAACTCAGTCACTACGGTAGGTCGGTAGAGTAGGAGCCAGCAGGGGAAGAGGTGGACGGGGGTTAGGGAGGGTCGTAGTCTCAGAAAAGGTCACTCAGTTGAGACGCTTACTCCACCGGTTTCATGACCTCAAAGTCGAAATTGTAGTAAGGAAGGTTTCTTTAGGGTCCCGACTAGAGGAAGTCGTACCTGACCAACCTAGAGGAACGTCAGGTTCCCTGAGAGTTCTCAGAAGAGGTTGTAGTGTCAAGTTTTCGTAGTTAAGAAACCACGAGTCGGAAGAAGTGTCAGGTTGAGAGTGTAGGTATGTACTGGTAACCTTTTTGGTATCGGAACTGATCTGCCTGGAAACAACCGTTTCATTACAGAGACGAAAACTTATATGATAGATCCAATCAGTATTGAAAAGAAGGTTCCTCATTCGCAGAAAATTAAAGTACCGACGTTAGTGGTAGACGTCACTAAAACCTCGGGTTTTTTTATTTCAGACTGTGACAAAGGTGAGAAAGGGGTAGATAAAGGGTACTTCACTACCCTGACCTACGGTACTAGAAGCAAAAGACTTACAACTCGAATTTCGGTTGAAAAAGTGAGAGGAGAAAGTGAAAGTAGTTCTCCGAGAAATCAAGGAGAAGTGAAAGACGGTATTCCCACCACAGTAGACGTATAGACTCCAATAACTATAAAGAGGGCCGTTAGAACTAAGGTCGACCACAAAGTGGGTCCATTCTACCATCCACAACGTTCTCCCGTAGTCTTCCGTCTGTGTGACTTTGGTATGAGTGTCTTTTGATTAGTTAGATTAGTGTGATCCTGGTGTCGGAACAGATTGAGTTACTTTGGTTCCGTACGGGTGTCCCGTTGGGTTCTACCCGCCCAGTGCCACCTTTCTCGACTGTCTTACACCAGGTGACCTCTTCCCTTATCGTTTGGAGAAGTCATAAGAACGGAACTCTTGGGGTACTTGTTATACTTTACCGTTTTAATATCCTATTACTTTATCCTTAAGGGATCCAGTCATCCACGGGTTGTGGGGTGACCTCTAGTCACCTCTTTATTGAGGTCTTTCTTACTTCCCTATCTCGGTTTCGTTTTTGTCATGGGTCGACACCTACACTGACCACTATCTTCGTTCCAGGTTACGACATTTCACGTTATAACGTATCCTTGGACCTTACAGTCCAGGTACTTAGGTCCGTTTAACCTTCACCAGTTTGTTCTCTACCGTTCTCACTTACATCTGTAAGATCCTTAGTCACTTGATTTTACCTGACCTTACCCACTTAAATTGAGTCTACTGGTAATGTAGATGGTGACACCCGTCTTTAGGGAGTCTTCTTTACCTCATCGGTAGTACCAGTTGTTTTCTCAGGCTTTACGTCATGAACCTACGTTAGAGTTTTTGCTGTCTTACTAGAGACAAGCAGAGGTTCCGTTTGGCAAGTTATAGTGTCAATAGGTTCAAATACGGGGTTGGTCATTGTGACTTCTTCGACTTCAACTTGCCAAAATACTTCTGCATGTTCTGGAAAATCTTGATTATGGGGTTTTTCTGCAGGAAAAGTAATATCTCCTGACCTTACGTTTTCATCCTTCAGTTCTTTGTGGACCTCATTGTCCGTTTAAACCGGAACCTTACGCCTTACTTCGTCCCGTTTGTGATTATCTCAAAACGGTTCTTTTACGTGACCAGTATCGTTTGTGGGAGAAGGTTGTTGTGTTCTCTTCTGAGATGTGTACCTGTAGTGGTCTACCAGTTGTGGTTTTAGTCTAACTAATATAAGAAACGTCGGTTTCTACCTCTTCGAGATATGTCAGTTGTTTTTGTTCTGGTCCTCGAATGAGACCGAGTGTAGTACTTGAGGAATAACGGTTTAAGTCTGAGTTTAACTTCTTTCATCCCTTTTGGCGATCTGACAAGTCCATACTGGATTTAGTTTAGGGAATACTAATATGTCACCTTCACTCTTTATCTAAATTCCCGGATTTAGACTATCTATCTCACGGACTACTTGATACCTTACTCCAAGCACTGTAACATGTCCTCTGTCCCTAGTTCTGGTAGAGGTACCTTTTCTTTACGTTTTTTCGTTTTACCGACAGACCTCTCCGGAATGTTTATCGACACTTTTCTTCTCTTCGTTTTTCGTTTCCTCTTTTCCTTTCTATATTCGTAGACGTACGTCTCAAGGTCTCATATCGTTCTTCGCGATTCTTTCGGAAGTAGTCGTTAGTTACGTTTCTTTATCTCCTTTTCTTGTCTTACCCTTTCTGATCTCTAGAGAAGTTCTTTTAATCTCTATGGTTTCCCTTGTAAAGTACGTTTCTACCCGAGTTATTTCCTGTCTTTACCAGACCTGGATTGTCTTCGTCTTCTATAATTCTGCTCCACCGTTCTGATGTGTCTTCTTGACGTGTTTTTTCTAGAAGTGCTGGGTCTATTAGTACTACCACACTAGTGAGTAGATCTCGGTCTGTAGGACCTTACACTTCAGTTCACCCGGAACCTTTCGTAGTGATCCTTGTTTCGGTCACCTCCACTACCTTAAGGTCAACTCGACAAAGTTTAAGACTTTCTACTACGACACTTTTACGACGTGAGTTACACGGTCGTTTAAACCTTTTGCGTCGTCACCGGTGTCCTGACCTTTTCCAGTCAAAAGTAAGGTTAGGGTTTCTTTCCGTTACGTTTTCTTACGAGTTTGATGGCGTGTTAACGTGAGTAGAGTGTACGATCATTTCATTACGAGTTTTAAGAGGTTCGGTCGGAAGTCGTTATGTACTTGGCACTTGAAGGACTACAAGTTCGACCAAAATCTTTTCCGTCTCCTTGGTCTCTAGTTTAACGGTTGTAGGCGACCTAGTACCTTTTTCGTTCTCTCAAGGTCTTTTTGTAGATAAAGACGGAATTACTGATACGGTTTCGGAAACTGACACACCTAGTGTTATTTGACACCTTTTAAGACTTTCTCTACCCTTATGGTCTGGTGGACTGGACGGAGAACTCTTTAGGTATACGTCCAGTCCTTCGTTGTCAATCTTGACCTGTACCTTGTTGTCTGACCAAGGTTTATCCTTTTCCTCATACAGTTCCGACATATAACAGTGGGACGAATAAATTGAATATAAGTCTCCATCAACATCAATCATAGTTTACTTAGTCGACCTGTCAGAGAGAATAGAAGATGTGAGGTCGTAAGACACTAAGTCTAAAGTAGGTCTGAAGGACTAAGGGACCTCTCAAGGTTTGGAATAGGGCTCCAAGAAGGGATCCACCAACTTTATTTAAGATAACAAAATACGAGTGGAGTCGAATTTGGTTACAATACTGTTCTGGTCGGGAACACCAAGAGTAACACCGACGTTCTTCGGTAGGTGTTATTAGTAATCCTTTGAAACCCCTTTTTCTTCAAACGACTAAAAAAAAACTTTTCAAAGACTTCTAATGTACCGTATGGACCTCAGTATGTCACTCCGACACCCATCAGTCTCCCGGGTCCGGAACTCCAGACGAAAATAACCCCAGGTTCGACTCCTGGATTCCAAAACACCCGAGCGAGAAATAAAATAAAAAAAAGAACACGAAGAGAATCTAAGGAAAAAAAAATTAAATTTAAAAATAAAAATGAAATATTATGACATAACCAAAACGGTATGTAACTGTACTTAGGTGGTGCCCACATCTACTCAAGGGTTAGGACTTGGGGGGAGGGTGGAGGGTGGGGTATAGTAGGGAGACCTAGTAGGGGCACGTGGTCGGAGTTCGTAGGACATAGGACGTAGCTTGTATCTGACCGCTAAGTAAAGAATGTACTATCATATGTAAAAAGTTACGGTAAGAGGGTTTAGTAGGGTGGGAGAGGCAGAGGGAGTCTCAGGTTTTCAGGCGAGATGTGTAGACACAGAGAAAACGACAGAGCGTATGTCCCAGTAGTAACGGTAGAAAGATTTAAGGTATATATACACAATCATATGACATAACCACAAAAAGAAAGACCGAATGAAGTGAGACATATTAACCGAGGTCAAAGTAGGTAGAGTAGTCTTGACTAAGTTTACTTAAGAAAAATTGCCGACTCATTATGAGGTAACACATATTACATGGTGTCGAAAGAATAGGTAAGTAGACGACTACCTGTAGATCCAACAAAGGTGCAGGACCGATAATATTTGTCACGACGTTACTTGTAACTTATATACACAGAGAAAGTGAAGACCAAAGGAGCCACACATACGGGTCGTCACCCTAACGACCCGGTATTCCGTCAAGATAAACGTTAAAAAATTCCTTAGAGGTGTGACAAGAGGTATCACCGACATGATCAAACGTAAGGGTGGTTGTCACATCCTCCCAAGGGAAAAGAGGTGTGGGAGAGGTCGTAAATAACGAACGTCTAAAAACCTAGCGTCGGTAAGACTGACCACACTTCACCATGGAGTAACACCAGAACTAAACGTAAAGAGATTATTACTCACTACAACTCGTATAAAAGTACACAAACAATCGGTAGGCATACAGAAGAAACCTCTTTACACATAAATCAAGAAACCGGGTAAAAAACTAACCCAGTAAATAAAAAGACCTTAACTCGACGTATTCAACGAACATATAAAAACTCTAATCAACAAACAGTCAACGAAGTAAATAATAAAAGAGGGTAAGACTTCCGATAGAAAAGTGGAACGAATATCAAAGGAAACAACACGTCTTCGAAAATTAAAATTAATCTAGGGTAAACAAATAAAAACGAAAATAAAGGTCATAAGACCCTCCACCTAGTATCTCCTAGGACGACACTAAATACAGCCCCCGAGTGAGAGATAATCACTTAAACTTTGCATTTTCACTCCCTGAGGACACCGGCAGGTCACCAATTCTGAGACTCGAAGGTGACGTCCCCCGTGTCCAAGTTAGGGACCAACTCCTTGATTCTAGGGTGTACGACTTTTCGTGCCGGTTTTTTGGACTTTTCGTTACGGGGGGTTATTAGGAGGGCGTGAATGGGGCTTTTTGTTTGTTTTCTGAACATTGTCGCCCTTAAGTTTCACACTTTTCTCTCTTTTTTATCCTTCCGGGTTTGTCAGTCAGTTGTTTCTAGAGATTTTGTTTCAACCCCCCTCGTACTGGTCCAAGAAATAAGTCAGGACACACCGACCATTACATAGATCCCTCTTTCGGTAGAAACTCTACCTCCGGGAGTTGGTAGTTTTTGTTTCAGTCCGTGAACGTAATGTCTTCTTTTCGGTCGACAGTCCGAATATGATGTCAATTGTTTTTTCCCCCCGAAGGGGACCCCCAGTTCACCAATTCTGAGACGGAAGATTACGTCCCCCACACCCCCACTAGGAACCAGTCCTTCGATTCTAGGGTGTACGAAACGTCGGTTTTTTGGTTTTGTATTTTTTATGACATTGTTTAAGTTATCTGAAATTTTTACCAGGAGTACAAATTTAGAATTTTTAGAATTCTAAAAATTCTTTTTTTTTAGAACTTCTTTTCCTGAGAAAAGTCGTACAGAAACAGGGAGAAGATAGACGTCCTTTCCCTTCGGTTATAACAAAGGTCGAGGAAGCTCTTCTCTAATCCTTCCTAGAAGTACCAACTCTTTTTTTTCTTCACCACTCCCTCCCCCCGCACTACTCCTTGTTCCGGACGGAACTCCCTCCCTCACATAAGCGTCCTAACTATCCCCCGAGTCCTCCAACCTCAGAGAGCTCACCTTGAACGTACTCGAATCAAAGATCGTGTAACTGAGAGATCAACACCTCACACCCGAATCGACGGGGAGTCGTACACCCTAGAATCAAGAGGTTGGTCCCTAGCTTGGACACAGGGGACGTCCACCTAAGAATTGGTAACCGAGTGGTCCCTACAGGGACAAAGAAGGCAAAATGTTTCAAAATATGGAAAAACAAAATTTAAATCCGTATGTTAAGTTAATAAAACCATAAACCATACTTTATACCTAGGTTCAAGAAATTTTGTTCATAAAAAAACGTATACTTATAGGTTAAAAAGGTCGTAGTAAACAACCTTTTCGACAGTAAAGAGGTGATGTAACGGAAACATGGAAACGTTTTCTAGTCGACGGGTACATATACCAATTTCGATTGAAGAAGTCTGTAAAAATATCTTTAATTTTTTAACTAAGATTATAAGTGAACCTCCCTGAATGGATCGTTAGGTCGTCAATTCTAAGACTCGAAGGTGACACCACCGGGTCCAAACTAGGGACGACTCCCTTGATTCTAGAGCGTACGACGAGTACGGTTTTTTTTTTTTTTTTTTTTTTTTCCAGTCAACTATTCATGGATATTAAGGTAGCCGTTGAAATTACTAAAAAACGTAACATTGTTTTATATTTTGTTTTGATTTAAGTGAACCTTTACGTTTCCTGGAGGTTCTCGGTTATGTTGAAACTTTTTCTTGTTGTCTCAACCTCTCTTGGTTGATCTCTCTAGTCTTTATTTGGGTACCTATACACCTGATCTTATGACGAGTCATTATTTCTCCTTACTTGATGACTGTATGTAACGAAGGGACCTTCGAGTCACCATTTCTTAGGCGGACGGTTAAGTCCTCTGTGACCTCTTAGGGACCCAGCCCTTCTAGGGGACCTCTTCCGTTACCGTTGGGTGAGGTCATAAGAACGGACTCTTTAGGGTACTTGTCTCCTCGGACCACCCGATGTATCCTCAAGTACCCCAGTGTTCTCTCAACTGTACTGAATAGTTGATTTGTTGACTGTATGTGTTGTCGTACTTACGTAGGATTTTATTGACACGACTCAAATTCTTCGAGATGATTTGCGTCACGAAAATATACTAAAGTCGACATCTTTTAAGATCTTATACGATTACTTACATCTCTGTCTTTCGTTTAGTCATCAATACCCTTACTTAGCCTTCCAACCCCTCCGTCTCTCCCTCTCTAGTGTTTCCTTTCCTCCTTTGATACCCCCTCCACCTAAGTGACAGCGTTAATATAGCTAAAGTGTCCGTACATGTACACTTTTGAGTAGTTTTGATTTCGTTAGACTACCTTTTACGGAGAGTACGTCCCCTTCCAGTCGGTAAACCAGATAAGTCCGGAAACTGACTGAGTTGCTGCAGTTGAACGTAAGACCTCCCGTTGACCGAGATAAGTTTGACGTCGCTGGAGTCGCAATTAAAGTAGGTTTGTGGACAATGTCTTTATGGACCTTACTTGTCTTTATGGACCTTACTGCAGACTGGGTTATCAACCCGCGGAACACCGAGTCGGTGTACCTAAGTAGTATTCTGCTATCTACAAAGCACCTACCACACTCGTCATCCCAGGGATTTCCCTCGACCGTCTCGGAGGGTCCGTATACTTGTTGTGTTCACTTCAGACTTACCCTTTATTGACAGTCTCGTGCAACCGAGGTTTACCTCTGATCTTGTCTCCACTACGAGTCCTGGGTGACCCTATTAGTCCTAGTTCTCTTTGACACTATAAAGACACTTCGGTTGACGTACACCAACCACACCCATTATACGACGTCAAAGACTCGATCTTTCACAGTAGTACACGGGGGTGTAGGAGGAAGTCCGAGACAGAAGACAGGTGAGAGGGACACACTGACATTTGTAAGTTTAATGTGTAAAAGTCTTGCCCGTTTCCGGGAGTACCCTTTTCACCGTAAACCCTGGCGAAGGGAGAGGTTACCCAACAACAGGGAACTACTAAGAAAGGTTAAAACAGTCAAGAAACTACGAAAGATCTTTTGTAAATTTCAACAACAGAAGTCCCCCTTGAATTCAAGTTTACTAGATTGGGCGGAATTGATCTTTGACATTCAGAAACAACACAAAAATAATAATAATAACTGATATTACGTTGTCGATACTTATCATAAGTGGACATAAGTCAGGAGGAGAGGAAGACCTGTGTACCCCCTGTATAGAAGGGTAAGTGGAACAGTAACCCATCCCGGTACTATAATTGACTCCTTTTACTCGACCCTCACCCTAGTCACAAACACAGAGAAGACATGATATTTGTGTTTCTTTAAAAGACATGATATTTGTGTTTTCGATAAAGTTTCGTAAGAGGACTAAGATACAAAGGTGTCGTGTATTAAAGTCTCGCCAGATAACTATTAGTATGTCTCTGATAAAATAAGATTCGCAACGGAAGTATTTATGAAACATCTTAAAGGGAAAGGGTAAGGAGAAAAAATATTTTTCTAATAAATAAAAGCTGACACGATCAGAAAAAAACAATGAACGACCGAAAGAGATCGACACCGTTCTCACACCCGAAGAGCAACGTCGCCGAAATTAACAACACGTGGATTTGATTTGACGACACGTTGATTTGGTTTGAAGTAAATCAACGTCGTACACCCGAGTCGTCAACGCCGAGGGACCAAGATCTCGTGTCCGAGTCGTCAACACCACTTACCCGAATCAATGGGGTACCGTACGCCGTAGAAGTGATTGGTCCCTAGCTTGGGCACAGGGGACTTAACCGTCCACCTAAGAATTGGTGTCCTGGGAGTCCTTTCAGGGTAAGGATAAAATAGAACTGGAAAATCAACTTAGGATATCCCCCTCGGACCATCCGTCGGTAGACACCCCAGCGTGTCAGCCTATGTTGACTTCGCTGAATCTTCGTCGTCGTATCGAAAGATCGACGGGTTTCCATTACTTTTTAGGTCAGGGTAAGGTGAAGTCAAATTTTTAGAGTTTGAGATATCTTTGTTACTCTCCTTACCTTTAACTGAGTGTTTTCCCCGATTCTGAATTCTTTCCAAATCACCGGTTTACGTGGCGGTTTTAGTACGGTACCATTCGAAGGAGAGTCCCACTCGAAGACGAGGACCCGTGAACAAGAGTGAGGGGTCCTCGGAGGTAGGATGGTGACGGTAGTTATTGGAAACTGTAGGAGTACGGAAATCTGTGGGGGAGTTCTAGCCTACGTTCTGACAGACCAACCGTCTCGGACCCAGTGTACGGGTGTACAGAACCCTGGATGTTCGTCTTTCTCCCCCTTATGGACCGGGAGACCCACGATACTACCCTCCGTCCGACCGGAGAGTGCCTCCCGTCACACACAGTGGAAGAGACCAAACAGACCCCTTTCGGACCATGCCAGTGTCGAGGTACCGTCACGTACTCCAAACGTTTGAAAGATAAACGGAGTCAGTCAGGTATCGTTGATGTAACGAAAGAAAGGAGTGGTAGTTAATGTACATACTCCGTACCTTTTTTTGACTAAAAGAAAGTTTTAGGATTCTCGTTCAACACCTCACACGAGGACACCGTATCTTGTTTATTTTTAAGACAAAGTCTGTATCCCTTGTCTGGACACCTGTGTCGCCCCTTCCTCTTCCACCCTACTTAACTCTCCTCGTAACTTTATATATTTAGTGGTACACATTTTGTCTATTGATCACTCTTCAACGACATATTTTGTCCCTCGGATTGGACTACGAGACACTGTCAGACCTCCCCACCTTGCCCTACCTCCCACCCTCCTTCCAAGTTCTCCCTCCCGTGTATGTATATGAATACCGACTAACTGAAATTAATGTCGTCTTTCGTTGTGTTGTAACATTTCGTTGATAGGAGGTTAATTTTTATTTTATTTTTTAGACGAAGTCTCGTGTCTGTCTAAGTGAAATATTTCGGATATAGAAATATCCTGTGAAAATTTTGGAAAATTTAACACTTTATTTTATGTGTATGTCTTGTGTTCACACATTAAGTTGTTTCTCAGTGTTACCATTGTAAGGGCTCAAGGGGAGCCCACGGGGAGTAAAATACTGAAAGTATAAAGGATAAGACTAGGAAAATAAAGGAATAGAACGGAATAAAATGACAGTTCTTAAAGACCTTGTTATAACTTATCGTCAACACTATCAAATACAAAATAACGGTCAAAGTTTCCCTTTCTAAAAATACAAATGAACAATTGGTACTCCACCCGAGAGTAAAAAATTATCTGTAAAATACTGTAATTCCTTAATAGTTAATAAAAACTAGACGACACGAGAGGAATCAGTGAATCAACACGGACTGAGAAACACTGGGGTACCTGATATCGGGGGGTCCAAGGAGACAGGTACCCCTAAGAGGTCCGTTCTTGTGACCTCACCCAACGGTACGGGAGGAGGTCCCCTAGAAGGGTTGGGTCCTTGACTTGGGTCCAGAGGGTGTAACGTCCGCCTAAGAAGTGGTAGACTCGGTGGTCCCTTCGGGTTCTTATGACCTCACCCATCTGATAGGGAAGAGATCCCCTTGAAGGAAGGGCTGGGTCCTTAGCTTAGTCCCAGAGGACGCAACGTCCACCTAAGAAATGGTAGACTCGGTGGTCCCGAGAAAAAAAAAAATTTAGTACTTACCTACGACATGAAATAGTACGAAAAAGACTTAGATAATTCTATGAGTAAAAATTGAATGACAAAATTCTCTGGAAATCTCTTCAGTCGACACTTTCATCTGTCCATTATCAAAACGAAAACAAAAGGTTCAATAGGATAAAACCTTGGAAGATGGTGTGTAGTACCTTGTGTTTGTGACTTTCTCCGAACCTCCAGGAGTCGGCAATGTGAGGTAGCGAGTCAAGTACTTAGAAGAGATGTTGTAGGGTCTGATAAATATCTCAGAGACGAACTTATAAAATTCGTCACTTTTTTTAGGTAATAGAGATGAGTAGTTAAATACCTTTCGAGATCAACAGTCCTTCAGTAAAGAATACAACTCAACTTTATATGGAGTTACAGTCTAAGTACCAAACGGGTTCAATAAATACCTTCTACGTTGTACGTCCTGTCTAGATGGGGTTCCTTACCCATCTCAACACACACATACACACCGCTTTTCGTGCACCGGAAATCTTAGTCCGTCCGGATCAAAGTTAACGACCGAATCGGTAATTGTTCGACTCACTTAAGCTCGTGATGCCATCTAACACAGTACTGGTGTCTAAGGACGGTTGGATCATACGAGGAGGAAACTTACACTGAGACTTCGAGGAGGTTAGGTCTCTACCTTCCTCAACTCTTTACCTTTGTCATTTGTTCCTACAGTATCAGTGGTCGGTTACGTCGGTGGTGGTTACCACTCGACTAGTCGGGACTCCCCCGAGTTCTTCCTCTCTTATGGACGGTATATCGTCGGTAGTCTGACGTCGGTACGGGGTACTACTCGGACTCCTTCGAGTTCTACTCTTTTGTGTCCTATGACTGAGATATAGATTCCATGTGTGTTTCCTTACTAAAGTCCCTCGGGTCTAAGGATGTAGAAGGGTATGTGTCTTTGCGTGATTTGAGGAATGGAACCTTATAGAGTAGAAAGAAAGGAAACTACAAGACTAATGGACGGGAAACAACGTTTAGAAGATACATTGGACCGAGGGGTGGACCAGAGGAACCTCGACAAGAGAGTCTTAAAGAACGTTACAACGGAGGTCCGAACTTCAGGATTTTTAAGGGTGGTTTATTTTGTGTCGAGTTTATAAGAAAAATTCAGATGTCTCAGGTAAAGAAGTGGAACTTAGACCCGACTGGGACCCTGAACGAAACTAGTTGTCTTACACAATTTTCACTATGACCCGTTTAAGACTCACATCACCCCCACCCACTCCTACCGTCTCCCTCTTCCCGGTTCAATAGAGACTGAACCGAGAGAACCCTCCGACGGGACTCGGACGGTATAGTAGATCCTTTAGTGGTTCGGATGTTCCCCGAAGGAGACACGGAGTCACCATTTCTTGGGTGGACGGTTACGTCCTCTACACCCAAACTAGGGACCTAACCCTTCTAGGGGACCTCCTCCTTTACCGTTGGTGAGGTCATGAGAACGATCTCATCGGACCACCCGATGTTAGGTACCCTAGTTTTTTCTCAACCTGCGTTGAATCACTGGTTTGTTTGTTGTGTCATATACCCGAGAATCAAGGGACTGGTACCCTAACTTGGGTGCGGGGGACGTCGCACCTTAGAATTGGTGACCTCGTGATAATACGTTTGAAAATTTCGATTATGAGAGAAGGAAGAATGAAAGATGAGAAGGTCCAATTTAAGACAAAGGAAACTAAAATAGAGTAAACTCTTCGGAAGGGTCGTTAAATAATATGAGGAAGGGAGGATTAATGAAGGATATGAGGGACAAAATAATTACAGGGAGAATCTTGTTATCGATACTAGAGTAGTAACGGACAATGTCGCGTCCGTCAAGGAAAGTCATTATCGTTGAAGGTGTGTTATCCACGATTTTGTTACGACAAGAAAATCAGTGGGTCGGGTTCAGTCCCTAAGAAAAAATCAAGGAGACAAAGGTAACAGAATATAAGTCGATTGTCAACTAATAGACAGAAGTGTATGGGACTGAACTCGATGATGATTCGGTTCAAAGAACGGGGACTCTGATACGTCCACAAAAAAACCTTAATTAAATCCTAAATTGTAAATTAGACCACTCTAAAGAAAAACAATCAGAACCGACTTATGAGACTCGACCGGCTCCATTAGAACCAGAATATAAACAGTATACAAAGAGGTGAACCACGGAGATTTAAACTATTAATGATACAGGTGTAAAAGATGGTCAATGATTTTTTATTACAAATTGTCCTGTCCCAGTACCTTCCTCGGAGTTTCGTGTGATATATGGAACGGTTCAGGTCATGTCTCGGTCATTTATAATTGTTAATGTAGTATGTACGTGTAATAAAGTCAGTTGTCTGACGAAAGTGTATAACTATACAATCGTAGGATTTTTCATCACAATCAGTGAATCGGTACAGACTCAGAAACGCTGGAGTACGTGATATCGGACGGTCCGAGGAGAAAGGTACCCTTGGTACCCTTAAAGGGTCCATTCTTATGACCTCACCCATCGGTAAAGGAAGAGGTCCCCTAGAAGGGTTTTGTCCCTAGTTTGGGTACAGAGGTAGTGACGTCCGTCTAAGAAATGACAGAGTCGGTGGTCCCTTCAGGTTTATACAGGTCACTGTCCTGTCGACCAGAATAGATGCACCTCTGGATATACCCGTCATTTTCAGAAACGATTTTAGTTCTATGTCCCTTTGGTTGTTAGGAGACTTTTTGTTTTTTGTTTTTTGGAGAAATGACTCCACGCACGAGTCAACGAAAATCAGCATAGGTTGAGAAATCAGCCTACCTGACATCGGACGGTCCGGGAAGACAGGTACCCTAAGAGATCCGTTCTTTCGACCTTACCCAACTATACTGGAGGAGGCCTCTTAGAAGGACTGGGTCCCTAGTTTGGGCTCAGAAGACGTAATGTCCACCTAAGAAATGGTGCCTCGGTGGACCCTTCGGGGAAAATGACTGCTTTGATTTTAGTCACCCAAAAGAGAAGCAGAATGGACTAATATGACTCATATGATATTTTGCGATATCACTACTAATATGTTTTATCGAAGAGTCCAGTTGCCATTATCTATTCCGTCATTTTCACTTCAGTGAGTCAGTTCAGGCTGAGAAACACTGAGGTACCTGACATCGGGTAGTCCGAAGAGGTAGGTACCCCAAAAGGCCCGTTCTTATGACCTCACCCAACTGTAAAGGAAGAGGTCCCCGAGAAGGGGTGGGTCCCTAGTTTGGATCCAGAGGACGTAACTTCCGTCAGTGAATTGGGAGACTCGGTGGTCCCTTCAGGAGTCATTTAATTAAATTAAAGGTCGCGAAAACTCTTCAGTTTTCCTTTCTTTTGTTACTAACGAAACAGGGTCTTCTTGGAAGGTGAATAGGACTGTTGGTTTTACTTGGACTTTGGGGACTCGCTCTCTGAACATAAGGGTAGAAGTGCTTCGAAGCACTTCGAAACTCATACTCGTGCGGACAGCCAAAAAGGACCTCATCTACATTAACACCCCAAAGATGAATGAGAGTGGTAGGTAGAGGACTGGGTACCGTATTAAAAAGTGGAACCCTTCCCCCACCCTTACTTTTTCTCCCCACAATTAACCTAAGAGTCTCAAAGGTAGAGAAGAAAGTAGATCGGAAGGATTGATGACACAATATCGTTCAAACCCGTGTGGGTAACCATCTGGTCCTCTGAAAGAGGTCTTGGTCAGTTTTTGTCTCACATGGGAGATTTTGGAGTGCCCGAAGCACGAGGACGTCGGTCTGTCATACCTGACGCACCTGGACCCGGCTGAGGCCCTTTGTGAGTTGGGACGCCCTGGGTCTCCCACGTCTTTGTACGGACAACCCCTACGTTCATCTCACGCGAAACCCCTCTACGCGCGACCGCCTCCCCCGGAGCGGAGGGGAAGCGACTCTGAGAGGTCGTTCTTTCGCCCCGCCCCGTCGCTTCCCCCTCACAGGGGAAGAGGTCGGGTCGGTCGCGCGTTCGCGTCGCTACGAGGGACCGGGCGCAGGGCCCGGGTGGGGGCTCGCGCGCAGACGCGAGACTTGCCGCCCGGGCCTTCGCGCCGCGGCCGAGCGCGGTGCAGACTCGACGTGGAACAGGCCCAGGGCGTCGACGGCGGGGCGGGCACGCCTCGCGTGCGGGCTCGGCGCCGGACGGCCTGACCTGGCCCTCGTAGTACCCACCCCACCAGGGCGCGAGGCGGAGGCGCGACGGCGACGACGATGACGACGACGAGGTCCGCCTCGCCGGCGCCCCGCGGCTCGAGTGGAAGCTCGACGGCCTGTTGCGGTTCGTCACGAAGGTGCTCCTCCACCTCGTCCCGCACTTCAAGAGGGATCTGATGGTCCACTCTGGCCGCGGAGGAGAGAGAGGGCGAAGGTCCCGAAGTCCCCAGTGAGCACGCGGGGGCCGACATCATCGACCTTAATCGGTTTCTCCGACGTCTCCCTCCGCCCTTACTGGTCTCTGTTCCTTCAGTCTCGGGCGGGCTCTGCCCGGCTGATCGGTCCCTCCATCGTGGCGTCCACGTACGGGTCCTCCCCCTACGGGCCCGCCGAGGCCGAAGGACCCCTCAACTAGACTTACTGGACTCTCGCGCAACTGAGATGTCTTGCGGTAGATACCGTGGTCGGAGAGACAGGGTTGCAAAAAACCTGTCGGAACAGGGGCGGACATGACCTTTTACCGTCGCTCTCCTTTACCCAAGCACCAAAATAAAAAGGGGGAAGAGAGGTCGCAAACTTCAGTATCAATCCCCCTCCCTCCCACGAAACCTTTCCTCAGGTGCGTCCGAAACTCGGACCGTCACAAATGTTCCTCACCACAACACCGATGACGGTATACCGAGTCTTTTCGAGGTTCGAGGACGTGAGAACCGACCACACTCTCAAGAGTACCGAGCGACAACCCCACATCGGCCCCTCCCCCTCCGCCATCCCTCGTCCATCCAGAACTCACTCTCTCGACGTCTAGACTCAAATCCGTTAGGACGGGTCTATAGGTCTGTCCGCAGACTAGCACCTGTGTATGACCGTCCGTAATGTCTTCCCTTCACCGTGCCCGTCGTTTTCCCTCCCATCCGTCAAACTACCCGGGAGAGACTGGTTTTGGTGATTTTCTCCGACACGTACCCCTGTCGTAGTACACAGGACCGGAGACTCGGTAAGTATACCAATGAAAGTGTAAACACCTGTCACACGTTTGACGTCGACCCATTTGTCCCCAGTGGGTCTGTGTCAGCAGTTTTTTTCACTAGGAACACCCTGAAGGGACCGCCAGGTCACCAATTCTTAGACGGAACGTCACATCCCCTGTACCCAAGTTAGGGACCAGTCCTTTCATTCTAGGATGTACGACGTCTTGTTGATTAGGATACACGGTGTTGCTTTCTAGGACACCCTACGTTACTTCTGTGTTACGTCACGTTATTTATTTATGTACTTATTCATAAACTTTTGTCTAACAACACTCCGACCTCCCCGGACTCTCCAGTAGTCCAGGTACGATCCAGTCTTTGGCGACAATACCCGAGTCGTATTCAGACATGTACAGGTCGTAATCCTTAGAGTGACTAGTGTTTCGTTAAAGAAGGTAGACATGTTTTCCTTTATAATTGTAGACCTTCGTCTACCTCCGGAAACTGACACAAGAAACTACCTGGAATCAAGATCAGTCACCGGTAGGGACACTAAGACGGGAATCGTCTAGAATAGAAAGGACACCATGTCAAATTTGATTACTGAGGGGACCATCAGTGACTAAGACACTTCCGAAGTTAGACATAAACGGAAGGAGAACGTAAAGTAGACGTTATTATATTTGGAGGTCTCGGAGTCAAAGGAGAACACATTTCACCCCTCTTAATTCGAGAAACGTGGGAAAAAAAGGTCTTAAAAAAAAAAAGTACACCTGGTAAAAATTTCAGACAACTTAAACAATGTTACAACGAAGACAAAACACAAAACCAACAAACCGACAATCCGTACACCATAGAATCGAGGGAGTGGTACCTACCTTGGACGTGAGGGACGTAACCTTTCGTTTCAGAAAAAAATTTTTTGAAAATTAAAACATAATCTCATATCGGACAATTGTTACAACACCTCCAAAGTCTACTTGTCACTTCCCTGAGTCGATATGTATATGCACATAGGTCCTTCCGTTTTAGAATTGGTAACCTGGTGGTCCCTTTAGGGTACCGAGAAACGTGAGAACGTCTCGTTTTGAAAACCTCACTTAGTCTGTACCTAGGTTCAGAATCGGAACAATGAAAGTGCGACACACTACACTTGTCAAGTGAAGTTAACAGAGTCGGAGTCTGAGGAGGAGACACTTAACCCCTCACAGTACCGTGGAGGAAATCTTCCAACATTTCTGATTTCCTTTTGTGACAAGCACGGTAGATTAGTGTCACCGGCCAATCGAAAACCATTCACCACCAACGGGGGACCACTTTTTGCCGGACACCTAGAGAAAATACCAACAGTCCAGTAGTGACCTCCGGTGATGCTACAGCTGACGAAACACTTTCTGGGGGACCCCTTGTAGTAGATGTCACTTTGGTTCTTTGTCATACTGTCGAAGTGCGTGTTCCGGCTCCAGTTCCCGCACATAGTCAAAACGAAGTCATTACTCAAAAGGTGGAAGAGAGTGTTTTGGCAGATGAAACTAAAAGTTCACCCGCTGCTCGGGGGGTAAGAGGGTCTGTACCCCTTGTCTCAGTGTCGAGAGTGGGTCCACTCACCTGCAGCCGTGGTTGTCAGACTCTACTTGGCGGAGGGGGGCGGGGGCCGGATAAGGAGGAACAGACAGGACCAGAACCGACTACTTGTCAGTGGTCGGTGGGTGGAGGGTCAGACTTCAACGTCATAAACGAGACGGGCACAAGTGTAGATCAGGATCTTCTGGAATACCAAGAAGAAAGACCAAGGGGAAGACCAGAAGGAGAGGTAAGAAATTGACACAGGGACGTCATGAAAGAAGACTATAAGGGTGCAAGGGTAAATCAGACTGTGTCGTGGCGAGACTTTCGTGTGTGTTATGCACGGAGAGACGAGGAAGTCACGTAGACGTAGTCTTTCTGTTTTAGGACGAAAGATACCACATAGTCAATTCCATTGTTCGACGATAGTGTTCAGTTGGGGTTTATAGTTATCGAATTATGTTACCCTTAAAACTAAGAGTGAGTCATTAGACCTCTCACCCCCACCCCCACCTCTTGACAGGAAGTACCTCACTGAACCCTTTGGTCCGAGGAAAAACCAGTAGAAAGGTGACAGGGAATGCCGAAGTCTCAGGAGACAAAGAACGGTGGTTTTTAACCTCTCTTACTCTTTCGGGACGGACGAAGAATTTTTGGGACCGGGTCTTCACTGTGGTAATGGGGACGAGTATAGAGTAACAACTCTTTATCAGCACACCTGTCAGACCCACCTACCTTCCTCCCGACCGTGTATGTAAGGACAATCCGTCAACTAGGGATCACTGTCGAGGTGTAGGACTGTCTCTTTACCACTGTGAAAACCTCCTGTCTATCAGTAGACACAGTGGGCCCCGAGTGCCAATTGATATTAAGTTGGAGTCGGAGGAGGTAGTCAGAGAGGAGGACGACAAGTTCGAGGAGGGAGGGTCTGTGTCTGAGTCTGACCTTGACAACACAATAAATGGGTACCCGGGAGTCGCGGGGCCACGTACCTCACACCGTGTCTTATCCTCGAGTGGTTTCTAAACAGTTCGTTGACTCACCGTCCTGGGTCCTTTCGGGGGTTCTGCCCTTACTGGTATACACCGGCGTGGACAGGGTCTTGGTTTCGGTCTCGTAGACTCAGAGACCACTCTGGTCCAGTAGAAGACCCGACGGGAGGTTTGACTGGTGTCCGAGGTAAGGAGACACCGAAACTACTACCCAAATAAGAGACTCGTCGACCTCCAATCATGACGTCACACGTCAGTCATTTGTGATGGATGAATCCCGATGACTGTATAATTACAATTTTAAGCGAAGGAACAAACGAGACATTGTTGTGTAGACAGATCACGAGTTATCAGGGTTCACCGACCACGGGTACGCACCTCTCAAGACGACCCGTAGTAACATAAACTTGAACCGTTATTCTCACGACTATCTGTCAGGTCGGGTCGTACACAGAAATACACATTCTCGAAAGTGTTGGACAGGAGAGTTCTCAAGACAACCAGCAACTACTTTATCGAAGACACGACTTCTAAAACATTCAAAGGTCCTCGACACCCACACGAGTCAACGAGTCAGCACAGGCTGAGAAACGGTGGTGTACCTGACATCGGGTGATCCGAGACAGGCACCCTAAGAGGTCCCTTCTTACGACCTCGTCCAACGGTTAAGAAGGAGGTCCCTTAGAAAGGTTGGGTCCTAGTTTGGGTGCCGAGGAGGAAACTGACGTAACCGTCCATCTAAGAAGTAGTGACAACGGTGTACTCGACTCTCTAAACGGGGAACTGTGTCACCTTTTCTTTGGTCATCTCTTTTCCGAAACACCCAATCACGTCAACAACAAGTCAACGAGTCAGCACAGACTGAGAAACGTTGGGGTATCTGACGTATACGGTCCGAAGGGACAGGAAGTGGTAGAGGGCCTTAGACGAGTTTGAGTGCAGGTAACTCAGTCACCACGTAGGTTGGTAGAGTAGAGTAGCAGACAGTGGGGTAAGAGGACGGGAGTCAGAAAGGGTCGTAGTCCCAGAAAAACACTCAATCGAGAAACGTAGTCCACCGGTTTCCTAACCTCAAAGTCGAAATCGCAGTCAGGAAGGTCACTTATAAGTCCCAACTAAAGGAAATCCTAACTGACTCGTGTCCGACAGGTTCCCTGAGAGTTCTCAGAAGAGGTCGTGGTGTTAAACTTTCGTAGTCAAGAAGTCACGAGTCGGAAGAAATACTAGGTTGAGAGTGTAGGTATGTAGTGATAACCTTCTTGGTATCGAAACTAACATACCGGGAAATCAGTCATCTCTTATCCGAAACACCCAATCCCGTCATCTCTGTAAGAAAGGACCTCGGAGTCTCAACGCAAAACAACGTCCTCTCTAACGTGAACGACGAAGACGTAGACCCCTGGAGTAGGAATGAAGACGGGTCTACGTCTTCTCTGTAAAGGAAGATGAAGACTTGGAGACAGGGGGGAGGGACTAACTCACCCGAAGATAGACACAGACGGAGGCTGTTTCGAGTGAACGATTACGGCCCGTACACGAAGGCAGACGTGAACACGGGCCTCCTACGACACTAATCTCGACACAGAAAAGAAAAATTATTAAGACAAATAAATAAATAAAAACCAACACGACGTAGAATGAACGACGAGTCACAAAAGAGACCAACGCCGTTCGTCCTCCGATGAGAGATCCACGCGATGTGTTCGAAGAGTTACGTTACCGAAAAGAACAACATCTTGTACCCGAGATCCCGTTCACCCGAAGTCATCAACACCGAGGGCCCGAGATCTCGTGTTCGAATTATCAACACCACGTGTCCGAATCAAACGGGGTACCGTACACCCTAGAAGGGTCTGATCCCTAACTTGGGTGTAGACGACGTAACCGTCCGTCGAAGAAATGGTGATTCGGTGTTCCCTTCAGGGTCTCGACACTAAATTCCCACTCCCAAGAGTCCCCTCCCTGGTTAACTGAGAAGATCCTCCAAACCCTTTCAGAAGCGTCCCTCTCAGAATCGACTGTTCGCTGCCACACTCACGAACAGGTCCTCGTACAGACCGTATCCTCCTGCCTCCCGGAGGCTCCACCGCTCTTGTCGTCTACGTCCATAAGTCCCGTAGTGAAAGGAGGACCCGGGACTAGAATTGAAACGAGAATGAAACGAGCCGTGTCTAGGGGAGAGACGGACGTCGACAGTACAGAGAAGGGTACTCCGAAGCAGATCCAGTCGTGACTCGGTCGCCGGCACACGACACCGTGATCATAGTCGGAGCCCCTTTCTTGTCCTAGGTCTCACTGGTTCAGGGTCCGTCCTCCCTGACAGAAGTGGGACTCAAGGTCTTGCTGGCCCGAAGATCGTCTCCTGTGCCCGGTCCCAAGGACGACTCCCTCCGGTTCGAACTTCGCGAAGGTCGTAGGACTCTCAGACCCGTCCAGGATCCCCTCCGACCTCCGAAGACTGTCTCCAGGTTACAGGCCCCGACGGAGTCACAACCAGTTCCCTTCTAATTTCAAAGGGATTGAGAAGAGATTCCGGTCGAGTGTGCTGTGACGGAGACTCAAGAAGTTCTTAAATTTCTTGGTTCATGTCATTCAGAGGATACATGCTTGTTCAAAAGAAGGCTCTTACGTAAGTATTCAGGTCAAACAAGGATTCAGGTTGTTTCATAGGTTGATTGTGTTAGTAGATATATCCAAATATTATGAGAAGTGTGTTTATTATGTATTTTTTGTTTGTGTTTTTTATTTCCTTTGTAAAAATTACAATATCATGTCATGGAGCCTTTCATGTCCTCGTGTCATGTTGTCCACCGTGCGTCCCCGACCGTAGCTCAGTTGTCCGTCCTTCTCAGCGACTGACCTCCTCCCTCACCTCCACCCTCTACCATCCCTACGTCCCAGCAGTCGTCGTCCTCCACCTCCCGTTCGACGTGACAGTGCGGACTGGCACCACCGTGCGTGTAAACGTGGAAACTTTCAAACGTCGAACTTCCTAGCATGCATCCCTTGAACGAAAATAGGCACCTCCGGGACTTCTCCACTCCGACTCACTTAAAGGACTGTCAATGTCTCACTTCTGGACCCGCGGTCGTCCACCACCTCTATTCTACCCTCACCCGTACCCTACATCCTTTCCCTATCAGGGTCCCCGTCTTCCTAACCAGTCACAGAGGTCTCTGGTGGACAGTCCTACCTCATCACGGGTGGTAGGGGCACTCCGAGGTCCTGTGACCCTTGATCGTCCCAACCTCCAGAGTCGTCCCACTTTCAGTGCGGGACCCTCTCGACCCCTGGGGACCGGGACCCGTTTGTCTCGACAAACGTTTTTTTCCCGGAGACGACCGAAGGACGACCCGTCCTTCGTCCGACCGGTCCGACGGATTGACTTTGAAACACCTTTGTTCGCCTTAACCACAGAATCCGTTTGCCGTTACCGTCCCGGGACTCTTCCCTCCTTACTACAAAGAGACCATTGCCGACGAGGGTCACAGACACCTAGAACCACAGTACAACGAGAACCAGAGACCCCGGGTACGATTCAAAGCTTCCCCAAACGACCAAGGTCTGCGGTCCTTCTGACATCTTGTGGTGGAGAACGAGACAATTGAGACTCCTGACTGGCGGAAGGGTAGTGACTAGCCCAGACTCCAACAAGGACACTTCCAGAGCCCGGGAGAAGTCTCTGAGTGCCACGACCAGAGACCGGCCACTGTACGCTCGGTTCGGAGACTTCACTACAGAAGGAGCCGTTACACCGTACAGGGGACGGGTCCCACAGACGTGGACACTAAAGACTCAGGAGGAGCCAGAGAGAAGGAGGGACGGTTGGGACTGGAGTGAGGAAGAGGTCACTGAGACCTGAGACCCTCCTCCCACCTCCATAGTTGGACATGACGACTTACGAGTCCGGTCCGGGTCCCCAGGGTCCTCGTGGGTCAAGTTCACTTACTTTACATATGGAACTCAAAGACTCACTCACACGTTACCTCCATTTGTGTCCTACCTTAAGGTTGGACCTCTCGGTTCCTCGGGAAGGGAACATAAATTTTTCGTTTCATACCTAAATATGTACAATTCGCACACACACGTATACACATGTGTACGTATACGTACGTATATGTGTGCCGGTAAGTCTACGTCCACATGTATATATATGCATATAGAGACAGGTAGGGCGACTAAAGTAGGGTGACTAAAAATCTCTGGACAATGTTTCAGAGATTTACCGAGGGTCTAGGTGATTAGAATTTTTTTTTTTAATAAAGAAGCTGACGCGACCAAGAATCAATGTCGTCTATACTAGAAATCAAAGTCGGACACCCTAGATCAAGGGACTGGTCCCTATCTTAGGTCCGGGGGACGTAACATTCGCGTTTCAGAATTGGTCACCTGGTGGTCCCTTCGGGATCAAAGGTCGAAGAATATAACTTGAAGTACTTGTCAAGTGGAAAGGTCATACCCTTCGTCAACAGACAGCCCACGAATACTTTAAGACATCGGGTCCTTGGGTAACAGGTATCTCAAAAGATCCAAAACTTACAAAATCTCCAACGGTCATTCCTGTACAAGAAAGTGTCCGTATTACAGAATCAAAAGGTAACGACTCAGTCATAAATGATGTTTACCAACTTTAATTATTGGCAAATAATAGAGTGTCAAGATCTCCGAAACGAGTTCAAGAACCCCGACTTTAGTTCTAGGACCACCCCAGTCCGACAGGAGACCTCCGAGACCCCGCAGAGTGTGAGTGAGTCCACGAACCGCCTTAACTCAAGGAACGTCAACCGCCAGTACGAGAGACGAGAATCCCAAGAAAAAGACGAGGAACGTACACTGGAAGAGGTAGAAGTCTCGGTCGTCGTCACACGGCTTAGGAGGACACAGGTAGAGAGGTTGAAGAGGAAGTCGACAGGCGAGCTCTTTCGAGGGACAAAACTCCCCGAGAGTCCGAGGGACCTGTCAGAGTCCACACTGTATATCAACAGTATCAGTGTCGAGTAACATAAGTGTCGAAGGACCCCAATCTCGTCCCTGGAACCATCACCACCACCCCTGTATCAGTTTCAAGACGGACGAGATGTACCATCAAATCGTTCATTTCTTCAACACTTCATCGCGCACAATGTACACTCATATGCGTACACATACACGACTGTCCGTGTGCACACACACAGAAACGGGAACAAACATACACCCATACCCAGATACATGTACTCTTCACATACAAAAGTAAATAAACATACAAAAGGATCTTCACATCCCTCGTCAAAAAAAACAAACAAACAAACAAAAAATTAAAAATGAAATAAAACGAAATGTTATGACATAACCAAAACGGTATGTAACTGTACTGAGGTGGTGTCCACATGTACGCAAGGGTTTGTACTTGGGGGGAGGGTGGAGGGAGGGGTATTGTGGAGAGACCCAGTAGTGGCACGTGGTCGGGGTTCGTACGACATAGGACGCAGCCTGTATCTGACCGCTAAGCTAGGAATGTACTATCATATGTACAATGTTGCGGTAAGAGGGTTTAGTAGGGTGGGAGAGGGAGAGGGAGACTCAGGTTTTCAGGCAATATGTGTAGACACAGAAAAAACGACAGAACGTATGTCCCAGCAGTAACGGTAGAAAGATTTAAGGTATATATACACAATCATATGACATAACCACAAAAAGAAAGACCGAATGAAGTGAGACTTATTAACCGAGGTCAAAGTAGGTAGAGTAGTCTTGACTAAGTTTACATAAGAAAAATTGCCGACTCATTATGAGGTAACACATATACATGGTGTCGAAAGAATAGGTAAGTAGACGACTACCTGTAGATCCAACAAAGGTACAGGACCGATAATATTTGTCATCCGTCGTCAAAACATTATCTTACTCGTCATCTAAGTCTTTATTTCACTTCCACAGTCAGAGAGTTAGTACAGGCTGAGAACGCTGAGGTAGCGGACATCGGACGGTCCGAGGAGACAGGTTTCGTTCTTATGACCTCACCCATCGGTAAGGGAAGAAGTCCCCTAGAAGGACTGGGTCCTTGACTTGGAATCAGAAGACATGATGTCCGTCTAAGAAATGGTAGACTCGACGGTCCCATCTAAGTCTCAGATCACGTCAACCTTAAATGCAGTACGGGACGGTAATTAAACGACACACTGGAACCCGTTCAGTACATCGGAGAAATTCTGAGTTAAAGGAGAAATTATATACGTCATTCGTTAGTCAGTCGGGAGGCATCGTGACCCCCATTACTGGGAACGGACAGTCCCTATACCATTCACAATTTATTCTCGAGTCCTTTTTTTTTCCTTGTGTCCTGTCACAAACTTTCGTATCAGAGTCCTGAGCTTGTCAACTCAAAAATAAATAAACGGACGTGGTCTAGAATCGACACCGTACACCCTGGATCAAGGGGTTGGTCCCTAAGTCGGGTCCAGGAGACGTAGCCCTCGTCGGGACTGTCAACTCAAGTATAGACCGAAGGGACCACCAAGTCCACTATTTCTTAGACGGATGTCACGCTTTCTGGGTCCAAGCTAGGAACCCAACGCTTCTAGTGGTCCTCTTCTTTTACCGTTGGGTGAGGTCATAAGAACGGACCTCTTAGGGTACCTCTCTCTTGGGACCTCCCGAAGCCTCGTGCCCAGCGTTTCTCAGCCTGTTCTGCCTCTACGCTGATTGTGAAAGTGTGAAGACGGTAGAGGATCGAGACACTGAGACCTGCTCAATGGACTGGAAAGACTTGGAATCAATCCGAATAATACTTATTTTGACACAGTCTGGGAATCACGTCTGTGTAGCAATCGTGAGTCATCATGGATCCTACAACTACTACCTCAAACGAAACACACACGGTCAAAGGTAAGAAGAAAAGACTCCCAGTCATCGTTGGAGAAACGAGAAGGACGGGTCTACCTCAGACGGACACACTGGTAGGTACTCCGAGACTTCTGCCACTAGCTGAGGGTCTTCGTAATGGCTGAGGCCCTCCGTGTCCTGGCCCGGGCGCGTCTTCTGGAGTTGTCGGCTCAGAGAATGACCAGGTAGCCGCTCTGGTAGCGGGACAAACACCAATCGAAGTCGGTCCACGATGACGATTTTTCGAAAAAGTGTCTCTTTGCCGGGTAGCCGTCCTGTCAGGTGAGGATCAACCCCACGAGACGAGGGTTCGGGAACCGTGGGACTCTGTCTCGTCGGGGGAACCCGGGGTCCGAGGACGCCCGACCACCCACATGGGGTCCCACCTACGGGACAGTGGAGTGGAAGATTAGTCTACGAACCAGGAACAGGAGGTCGTCGACCTCGAGTATCTCGGGTCAATCGTCCTCCGTAGCTCGACGGAATATACACGTTGTCACTTACGTCTTTCCCAGACTGGTCCGTCCCTGACCGATGACACCCCCCGTCCGTCCGGCGGTAGGTCACCGGACCGGTCGTCTTCCTTAGGGTTCACGGGGCCGGAGGTCCCGTGTCGAGTCCCAAGAGAGAGGAACGAGGTACTACGTGTTGGGTAAACCGAAGACACAGGAGAGGGGACACCTCTTCTGACCTGGAACTCAGACCCGAAGGGAGGGAACTCGAGAGACATGGACACCTTTGGTCCGGGACTTCGTCGAAACGTCTTTGGGGTGGGGGCCCCTCGGGACCTTCGTTCTTGTCCTACCATCGACCCACGGAACCGACCAACACATAGAGGAACCTCCACCCTGAGGCCGATTATTTTAGACTCACACTCGTGGTATCTCTGAACACAGAAAGAAAGAAAAAAAAATTTAATTAAAAAAATCCACCACAACAAGTCAATAATTCAGTAGAGACTGAGAAACACTGGGGTACTTGACATCGGACGGTCCGAGGAGACAGGGGGTGATAGAGGACCTCAAACGAGTTTGAATGTAGGTAACTCAGTCACTACGGTAGGTTTGTAGAGTAGGAGACGGAGTGGGAAGAGGAAAACGGGAGTCAGAAACGGTGGTCACGGAAACGGGTCGTAGTCCCAGAAAAAAATCCACATTATAAAATAATAAAAATTAACCTCCTATTAACAAAATGTTACAACATAACCAAAGACGAGATGTTGCTACACTTAGGCGACATTTCACATGTATATAGGGCTGGAAGAACCTGGAGGGAAGGGGGAGTGGGGTGGGGAGACCCACTAGTGTCTCGGGACTTGACTCGAGGAACAGACGTGTCGTCGAAGGGTAGTCGACAGACAAATTGGGTACCGTCGCATATACGTAGTCACGATGAGAGGGTCAGACAGCGTAGGAGAAGAAAGGGACGACACAGGTGTTCAGAGATTCAGACGAAGAGACAAGGACGGGACGTTTGTCCAAGTGGACATTGTAAAAAAAGATCTAAGGTATACACAATTACATACACAATTATATATTATGAACGAAAAGAGAAAGACTGAAGTGAGACACATTGTCCGAAATTCCAGTAAAAAAATTTAAGCAAAAAATAACCACATATTAACGAAATGTTGTAACACAATCAAGGAGGACACGTCGTTTCACTTAGTCAACATGTATATGTATATCGATGAGAAACACAGGGATTTCCTCGAGTGTCGAATCACCCCTAGTGACCGTCCGTACATTTATTAGCCTCACACTGTCTCGTTCAATACGAACTCTCCACCCAGACACATCTGCAAACACCTCCCCCGTCATTCAATGAGAGGAGAGTCGACTTACTTTTGTCACTTCATCCCTCGACCACTGAAACACCACAGTCTGATCACCAATGAGACTTACTGACTCAGTAGTAAAGTAAATTTATATTCCCGAGTCTTGTCTTTTACGGTTCTGACTCGTCATGACTCACCGACAGAGTCCCAGTACCGGTGTCGTCGGTGTCACCGGAGGAATTTTACATTCAGCCTAGGAAGTGAAGACCAGTCTTGGAAGGGGCACAGCACGTACAACGAGAGTCAGGAGCCGATTCAGGGGTGACACCGCCACTTCAGGGCTTCGTGGACCACGGAGTCGGAGACCGGGACCTTCGGGGATGGGATACGGTAGATGAGAGACGAAAGTTCAGGACCGAACGATAAGGGTAGTGTGGTCCGGTACGGGGATCGGGTCCTGGAAACGTGTTCGACAAAGGAAATACTCTTGTGGGAGAGGGACGATGGACGTACTCGAGGAGGACTGGTCACAGTACAATCGACACTCCAGAGGGGATTACTGAAATAGATTGTACCGTAGTAGAGCGGAGCGGGGCCGGCCAGTGCGGACAGAACCGAAATGAAGAGACATACAGTACATAGCGGTGGGTGTCTATACAAATGAACAGACGATAACAGCACGAATGGAGTATTTCTACCTTTGAGGTTCTTCCGTCCCGGAAACAAATGACGACATAAGGATCACACATCTTATTACGGACTATCTACGATTCGAGAATTATACACAATCAACAATCTACTTGTCGGAAAGGGTAAGTCGAGTCAGTCAAGTCAAGTCAAGTCAGCGAGTCAGCACAGGCTGAGAAACGCTGGGGTGCTTAGCGTCGTGCGGTCCGGAGGGACAGGTAGTGGTTGAGGGCCTCAAGTGAGTCTGAGTGCAGGTAGCTCAGTCACTACCGTAGGTCGGTAGAGTAGGAGACAGCAGGGGAAAAGGAGGACGGTGCTTAGGGAGGGTCGTAGTGTCAGAAAAGGTTACTCAGTTGAAAAGCGTACTCCACCGGTTTCAAGACCTCAAAGTCGAAATCGTAGTAAGGAAGGTTTCTTTAGGGTCCCGACTAGAGGAAGTCTTACCTGACCAACCTAGAGGAACGTCAGGTTCCCTGAGAGTTCTCAGAAGAGGTTGTAGTGTCAAGTTTTCGTAGTTAAGAAACCGCGAGTCGAAAGAAGTGTCGGGTTGAGAGTGTAGGTATGTACTGAGGACCTTTTTGGTATCGAAACTGATCTACCTTGAAACAACCGTTTCATTACAGAGACGAAAACTTATACGATAGATCCAACCAGTATTGAAAGGAAGGTTCCTCATTCACAGAAAAGTAAAGTACCGACGTCAGTGGTAGACACCACTAAAACCTCGGGGGGTTTTATTTCAGACTGTGACAAAGGGGTAGATAAACGGTACTTCACTACCCTGGTCTACGGTACTAGAATCAAAAGACTTACAACTCGAAATTCGGTTGAAAAAGTGAGAGGCGAAAGTGTAAGGAGTTCTCCGAAAAATCAAGGAGAAGTAAAAGACGGTATTCCCACCACAGTAGACGTATAGACTCCGACAACTATCAAGAGGGCCGTTAGAACTAAGATCGAATACGAAGAAGGTCGGGTCGCAAAGAGTACTACATGAGACGTATATTCAATTTATTCGTCCCACTGTTATATGTCGGAACTGTATGAGGAAAAGGATAAACCTTGGTCAGACAACAAGGTACAGGTCAAGATTGACAACGAAGGACTGGACGTATATCCAAAGAGTTCTCCGTCCAGTCCACCAGACCATAAGGGTAGAGAAAGTCTTAAAAGGTGTCAAATAACACTAGGTGTGTCAGTTTCCGAAACCGTATCAGTTATTTCGTCTTTATCTACAAATTTACGTATGAATGGTTTATAGATTTATCATCCAGAACTCCCGTCTATAGTACAGAAAGTAATTTTTTTTTTGGTTTTGGGGTGTTTAGACTTTAGGATTCGACAAAATTCACAATTATCACGGACCTTTTAGTGTACCTACCTCCTCGGACCATTCGACGTCAGGTACCCCAGGACTTCTCAGTCTGTGCTGACTCGCTGAAGCGAAAGTGAAAAGTGAAAGTACGTAACTTTTTTCTTTACCGTTGGGTGAGGTCACAAGAACGGACCTCTTAGGGTCCCTGCCCCCTCGGACCACCCGACGGCAGATACCCCAACGTGTCTCAACCTGTACTGACTTCGTTGAATCGTCATCGTCACGGGACATCCCTTGTTTTATTTGTCAGATGGATCTTTCTTCGAGACATTCGGAATGAATCGAACTAACTTTCTATTTAGGATGAATTTGGACGAGTATCTCAAAACTACCATAAAGAAGAGAGAATTTCAATTCATGGCTCATTTGTATTCTCTAAAAAATACTTCATACAAACCTCATAAGTAACAACCCATCAACGAGTCAGTACAGATTGAGAGACACTGGGGTACCTGACATCCGACGGTCCAAGGAGACAGGTACCCTAAGAGGTCCGTTCTTATGAACTCACCCAACGGTAAAGGAGGAGGTCCTCTAGAAGGACTGGGTCCCTGGTTTGGACACAGAGGACTTGACTGTCCACCTAAGAAATGGTGACTTGGCGGTCCCTGAAAGGGGTACAAACCTCATATGACTATTTGTCACATTGTGTAGGAATACAAGGTGATGGACCTAATTGGTTATATTACACTGGCCAAGGAGAATCTTCGAGGGACCACGAGACACGGGTGGAGAGGACGTAAAACGGAACTCCTAGGGTACGAGGGGTGGGCGGGAAATTGTACTAAAGTCACCGTCGTCGGTCCGGTGTCCACGAAACACATCCTGTGCTAGTCCCGTCTAACCTCCGGGACGGAGTCCTACGTCTCACCACCAACTGGTCGACGGGATCCCGTAGAGGAGAAGGGACAGGAGGGGAGGATTCTGGAGACCCACTACCTAATCTTTGATTCCGACGAGAGTAGGGGTCTGACAAGAAAGACTGTCAAATTTCACTTGTAACTCCCGAAGAGACGTCCAGGTCACCAATTCTTAGGCGGACGGTTACGTCTCCTGTGTCCAAGGCAGAGACCAGGTCCTTCTAGGGACACGCCACCCTGTTGATTCGGGTACGAGGTGTTGTCCTCTTCGTTGGTGTTACTTCGCGGGTACGTGGCGTTGATCTCTCATCGACGGGGGTAAACGGTATTGTGACTTTCGAGCGTAAGTCGTTGTTTCTGGGTCACGCCAGTTTTTATTAAAATTTTATTTAGTTATTTTATTTAACTTGTCATCTATTCGACGGTTCATAACCCAACCGGTTTTTAAGTAAACCTAAAAAGGTATTCCACAAAACTTTCGAGTTTTTTCGATAAACCGGTTGGGTCATAGTCTATTACTCCCAATGAGTAACACTGTGAGGTAGGACCCCTTATAGGAAGGGGGTCATGGAGGAATTGAAGAGATCCCCCTGTGGTTGGTCTCGGACCAGAAATCGTGAACGAGTATTTTGCAGGGTCTGGGGTCGTCTTGTACGTATGGGTCCACCTTTGCTGGTATGAGGGTTCTACTTGTTTCTTCTTTGTGTTGGGGAACTCGTGGTAGGTTTGATAACAAACTTTAACAACCTTGTACACCTCGGTTTAAAAAAAAATGTGTAAAAAAAGACTAATATGAAAAAAGACAAAATAAAAATTAATCTCCTATTAATGTTATAACACTACCAAAGACGGTATGTAGTTGTACTTAGTCGGTATTCATATGTATACAGGGGAGGGAGAACTTGGAGGGAGGAGGGAGGATGGGGTAGGGTGGGGAGATCCAACAGTGTCTCGAGGTAAAATTCATTGTATCATTTATATGAGATTTTCTCTTTCACAATCAGCGAGTCAGAATAGGTTGAGAAACGTTGGGGTACCTGACATCGGACAACCCGAGGAGTCAGGTATCCTAAGAGGTCCGTTCTTAAGACCTCACCCAACGGTAAAGAAGGAGGGTCTCTAGAAGGGTTACTTCTCCTTTTCAATTTTAAAATGTATTGGACGAGGAGGAAGATGGAGACATTGAGTCGAACGGGGAACGTTTCAGATCTAGTACATCCAGTGCATCAGAGTTTTCCACCCCTAAACGTTATGATCCTTGATTTAAAATAGAGTGAGTGGGAACAGGACGAAAAACGTTAACGGGTCGGGGACGTTTGGACGAATTAGTACGGACGTGTCCAGTCCGTAGGGGGAGGGGTAAAACTGCTGACAAGGACGCTCGTACTTTGGGGAATCAAATTTGGTCGGACAATTGTCGATCACAACGGGTGAATGTCAGACAGATATTTTTAAGACATTAGGGAAACAAGCCCCGAGTCTCGAACCTGACAATTGAGGAGACCCGGGCGACCGCATTATTTGGACTCAAGAGGTTGAGAGACTCACACACGAACAAAAGAACTCATGACCAAAGACGTTGTGATTGGGTCCTTAGTTTGGGTCCAGAGGACGTGACGTCCGTCTGAGAAATGACAGACTAGCTGGTTCCTTCGTTGGATTTTCTCTTTTACAACCATTACAAGTCGACGTTGTACTTCAACATTGTTTCTTGTTTACCTTTACAATGTCTATTCTTTAATTTTTTCATCTTTACTTCCGGTGGGAGTCTCTCCTGTTTTCGTACCTTATCTCGACTACACATACTTTTGGGAGGACCTTCCGTTTTTCTTCCCCCCTTTTCTCGATTCTCTATGCTTTTCATTTTTACCATCCTCTACCTATTCTCCACTTGGACTTCGTCTTTTATATATGATCTTCTTTATTATTTTTATACAAATAATCTTAATTTCTTTCTACTTTCTAGAGTCTCGTTTTCCGAGTACCTCACTGTACTGTTTGTCCCAACTCCTGGCTCTTCCACTTGGGGGTATACCTGTACCTGTACCTGTACATTCTTAACGTTCCCGTTTCTCCTCTAAGACTTACGGAGGTCTCTCTTTCTTGTTGAGGAGGTAGTCAGTCTCACTTTAATCTAAAGTGTTATCGTTGTGACGTACGTTCTTCTTCTATTCCAGGATAAAAATTTTATCTTTTCCGTTCTTGTTTTATTGGGGACTTAAGTCTGTGACTACAGATTGGTTTAACATTTGTACTTTAAGGTGACTTCTAGAGTCCGTGCACCCGACGTCGTCTCTTCTCTTGATTTGGAGTCTCTGTCGACATTGTACACACTCTTGACTACAATTAAGAACAAATTCTTAGATCCCGTTCCTGAAGGGACCACCAGGTCACCAATTCCGAGGCGTGAAAGTGACGGTTTTCGGTTAGATATCGGTCTCTTTTCTCCTTTCTTTTATGTGTGTACGGTTGGTTCATGACGGTCTTAGGTCGAGGTCGTCGGTCCCTTAGTCGGACTTCCCCACTCGCCACAACCACCCCCTACTACGTCGGAGACTGAGTTTCATGCCCTGATATACAAATAAAGTTCCAAATCCAAGAGAAAATATGAAACTGTTTTCGTAATCCAGTCTCCAAACTGTAAAAGTCAGGGGGGGTGTGGGTCTAAATAACAGAGGTCTTTAGTAACAACGGGATGTTTGTCTCAAGGACGAAGTCGCTAAGAGAGTCTTAGCCCAAATGATAGATAATAGATGAAGAAGAATACACAGGAAGACTAGTGTGACATTGACTACGAATACAGACCCGACGTGTGGTGTAAGGAGTCAAATAAAGAATAGAAAGATTTAGGACAAACGGGGATCGTAGGATTCGAGTGATAGAGGATTTTTCCGAAAATCGATAAGAATTAATAAGGATTCGGGATTCGAGTCGTTCTCATTCACTTTCGTGTCCGTCGACGCTGGCCACGTGATTCACGCCGGTTTTCCTCGATGGGGTGCAGGCTCCGGTCCCCGTCGCCGGCTCTCACGGTCCGACGCTGCCACGTCCTTGTCGGTTCTCCTCGATGGGGCGCAGGCTCCAGTCCCCGTCGTCGGCTCTCACGGTCCGACGCTACCACGTCTTTGCCGGTTCTCCTCGATGGGGTCCAGGCTCCAGTCCCCGTCGCCGGCTCTCACAGTCCGACGCTAGGCTCCAGTCCCCGTCGCCGGCTCTCACGGTCCGACGCTGCCACGTCCTTGTCGGTTCTCCTCGATGGGGTGCAGGTTCCAGTGCCCGTCGCCGGCTTTCCTCGATGGGGTGCATGCTCCAGTCCCCGTCGTCGGCTCTCACGGTCCGACGCTGCCACGTCCTTGTTGGTTCTCCTCGATGGGGTGCAGGCTCCAGTGCCCGTCGCCGGCTTTCCTCGATGCGGTGCATGCTCCAGTCCCCGTCGTCGGCTCTCACGGTCCGACGTTGCCACGTCCTTGCCGGTTCTCCTCGATGGGACGCAGACTCCGGTCCCCGTCGCCGGGACTCCTCGTTGGGGTGCGGGCTCCGGTCCCCGATGCCGGCCCTCCTCATTGGGGTACAGGTTCCTCACCACCGACGGACCCGGGTCCTCCCGGATTCCTCGATAGGGTGCAACTTCCAGTCCTTACCACCGTCATTCCTCTATGGGGAGCAGGTTCCATTCCTCGTCGTCGACACGAAACGACCTCATCCGTACTTCTCTATGGGGTGCGGGTTCCATTCTCTTTGGGTTCATTCTACCATCCATAACATTCACCCGTAGTCTCCCGTCTGTGTGATTTTGGTATGAGTGTCTTTTGATCAGTTAGATTAGTGTGATCCTGGTGTCGGAACAGATTGAGTTACTTTGATTCGGTACGGGTGTCCCGTTGGGTTCTGCCCGTCCAGTACACCTCTCCAGACTGTCTTACACCAGGTGACCTCTTCCCTTACCGTTTGATGAAGTCATAATAACGGAACTTTGGGGTATTTGTCATACTTTTCCGTTTTACTATCCTATGGTTTTCTTCTTGAGGGGTCCAGCCATCCACGGGTTACACGATGACCTCTAGTCACCTTTTTATTGAGGTCTTTCTTACTTCCCTATCTCGGTTTCGTTTTTGTTATGCGTCGACACCTACACTGACCACTATCTTCGTTCCAGGCTACGACATTTCTCGTTATAACGTACCCTTGGACCTTACAGTCCACGTACTTAGTTCCGTTTAATCTTCACCAGTTTGTTCTCTACCGTTCTCACTTACAGCTGTAAGATCCTTAGTCGCTTGATTTTACCTGACCTTACCCACTTAAATTGAGTCTACTGATAATATAGATGATGATACCCGTCCTTAGGGAGTCTTCTTTACCTGATCGGTAGTACCAGTTGTTTTCTCAGGCTTTACGTCATGAACCTACGTTAGAGTTTTTACTGGCTTACTAGACAAACAAAGGTTCCGTTTGGTAAGTTATAGTACCATTAGGTCCAGATACGGGGTTGGTCATTGTGACTTCTTCGACTTCAACTTGCCAAGAGACTTCTGGATGTTCTGGAAAATCTTGGTTGTTGGTTTTTTTTTGCAGGAAAAGTAATATCCCCTGACCTTACGTTTTCATCCTTCAGTTCTTTGTGGACCTCATTGTCCGTTTAAACCGGAACCTTACGCCTTACTTCGTCCCGTTTGTGATTATCTCAAAACGGTTCTTTTACGTGACCAGTATCGTTTGTGGGAGAAGGTTGTTGTGTTCTTTTCTGAGATGTGTACCTGTAGTGGTCTACCAGTTGTGGCTTTAGTCTAACTAATATAAGAAACGTCGGTTTCTACCTCTTCGAGATATGTCAGTTGTTTTTGTTCTGGTCCTCGACTGAGACCGAGTCTAGTACTTGAGGAATAATGGTTTAAGTCTGAGTTTAACTTCTTTCATCCCTTTTGGCGGTCTGGTAAGTCCATACTGGATTTAGTTTGGGGAATACTGATGCGTCACCTTCACTCTTTATCTAAATTCCCGGATCTAGACTATCTGTCTCACGGACTACTTGATACCTTACTCCAAGCACTGTAACATGTCCTCTGTCCCTAGTTCTGGTAGGGGTACCGTTTCTTTACGTTTTTTCGTTTTACCGACAGACCTCTCCTGAATGTTTAACGACACTTTTCTTCTCTTCGTTTTTCGTTTCCTGTTTTCCTTTCTATATTCGTAGACTTACGTCTCAAGGACTCATATCGTTCTTCTCTATTCTTTCGGAAGTAGTCGCTAGTTACGTTTCTTTATCTCCTTTTCTTGTCTTACCCTTTCTGATCTCTAGAGAAGTTCTTTTAATCTCTATGGTTCCCTTGTAAAGTACGTTTCTACCCGAGCTATTTCCTGTCTTTACCAGACCTGGATTGTCTTCGTCTTCTATAATTCTGCTCCACCGTTCTTATGTGTCTTCTTGATATGTTTTTTCTAGAAGTACTGGGCCTATTAGTGCTACCACACTAGTGAGTAGATCTCGGTCTGTAGGACCTTACACTTTAGTTCACCCTGAACCTTTCGTAGTGATGCTTGTTTCGATTACCTCCACTACCTTAAGGTCACCTCGACAAAGTTTAGGACTTTCTATTACGACACTTTCACGACGTGAGTTATACGGTCGTTTAAACCTTTTGAGTCGTCACCGGTGTCCTGACCTTTTCCAGTCAAAAGTAAGGTTAGGGTTTCTTTCCGTTACGGTTTCTTACGAGTTTGATGGTGTGTTAACGTGAGTAGAGCGTACGATCATTTCGAGTTTTAGGAGGTTAGGTCCGAAGTCGTTATGTACTTGGCACTTGAAGGACTACAAGTTCGACCAAAATCTTTTCCGTCTCCTTGGTCTCTAGTTTAACGGTTGTAGACGACCTAGTACCTTTTTCGTTCTGTCAAGGTCGTTTTGTAGATAAAGACGAAATAACTGATACGGTTTTGGAAACTGACACACATAGTGTTCTTTGACACCTTTTAAGACTTTGTCTACCCTTATGGTCTGGTGGACTGGACGGAGAACTCTTTAGACATACATCCAGTCCTTCGTTGTCAATCTTGACCTGTACCTTGTTGTCTGACCAAGGTTTATCCTTTTCCTCATGCAGTTCCGACAGATAACAGTGGGACGAATAAATTGAAGATACGTCTCATGTAGTACTCTTTACGACCTGACCTTCTTTGTGTTCGACCTTAGTTCTGACGACCCTCTTTATAGTTCTTGGAGTCTATACGTCTACTATGGTGGGAATACCGTCTTTCACTTCTCCTTGATTTTTCGGAGAACCACTTTCACTTTCTCCTCTCACTTTTTCAACCGAATTTCGAGTTATAAGTCTTTTACTTCTAGTACCGTAGACCAGGGTAGTGAAGTACCGTTTATCTACCCCTTTGTCACAGTCTGAAATAAAACCCCCCGAGGTTTTAGTGACGTCTACCACTGACGTCGGTACTTTAATTTTCTGCGAATGAGGAACCTTCTTTTCAGTACTGGTTGGATCTATGGTATAACTTTTCGTCTCTGTAATGAAACGTCTGATTCCAGGCAGATCAGTTCCGATACCAAAAAGATCATCAGTACATACCTACACTCTCAACCTGACACTTCTTCCGACTCACGACTTCTTAACTACGAAAACTTCACACCACAACCTCTTCTGTGAACTCTCAGGGAACCTGACGTTCCTCTAGGTTGGTCAGGTAAGACTTTCCTCTAGTCGGGACCCTAAAGAAACCTTTCTTACTACGATTTCGACTTTGAAGTCATGAAGTCGGTTGAGTACACTGCTCAACTGAGTAACCAATTCTGAGACTACGACCCTCCCTAACCCCCGTCCTCCTTTTCCCCTGCTGTCTCCTATTCTACCGACCTACGGTAGTACCTGAGCTACCTGCACTCAGACTCACTTGAGGCCCTCAACCACTACCTGTCCCTCCGGACCGCACGACGCTAAATACCTCAGCGTTTCTCAGTCTGTGCTGACTCGCTGACTTGACTTACCTTGACTTCGAGTCGTTTGAAGAAAACGGTATTTGTAAGGGGAATGTTTGTCCAGAGTCTATTGTTAGGAAGGGTACTGGAGTTCGACACCGGATGTACGAGTAGGACCTTGTAAGAAACACTTTTAGGAACTTGTTTACAGTCACCAATTGAAATACCTAATAAAAGACCCATGTTGACGTCTTCCGAAACACGAAAGAGTACGAGGAGAGTTCTTGTTATTCGTAGAATTGTAAGAAAGGTCGGTTGAGTCGGCTTCTTTCCTTCTTTGTTCAGTCTTAGTGTTTTCGATTGGGAAAGTAGGGCCCTGACACGGACGCTCTACTCCTGTCCCCCAACCCCGGCACGGAGGTAAGACAGTCATTACGGATTACGCCGAGACCTGTTTCATGATGGTAAAACTTGTTCCACCCTTTTCAAATTTTATGTCCGTCTCTCTGTCTTCTTGTACTCCTACCATTCAAATTCTTTAGTTATCTGTTCATCTATTCTCAAACCTGGAATTCAATTTTCGTTCGTCGGTGGTATTTTTGTTTTAACCTTTTTTATTAAAACCTTAGTCACTTTCTTTTAAACTAGATAGACTCCTTTTTACCTTTCCTCCGTCTTTTTTTATCGTATCATTCACTTTTATCCTTTTTTCTTTCTTCATGGAAACATATAAAGATTACTTTCTTACTAATATTATTTACATCAATTAATTTACCCTTTGACACTAATCTATTTTTTATATTCTAGGTTATTATACAAAACTCTGTACGTAATTTTCTGTGTCCTTACAATTTTTATTTTGTCACTTCTGAACGGTCCTTTTGTTGATTTATTTAGCTCCATTAATAGAGTCATAGATTGTCTTGTCTTAACTTCGGGTTAATAACATTCTTACTAAAAATAACATTCTTATGTCCATCTTTGACGGACTGGTTTGAGTGTTGGCTCACGTCGGATTGTGTCGACTTACTAACAAGGACCTTGTTTCAAACTCCTCTTCGACAAAAAGGTCGAGAACGCCGTCCTCGTCCGATATCAATCTTGGAGGACCTACACACACGAGTCAGCGATTCAACACAGGTTGAGAATCGCTGGGGTACCTGTCATCGGGTGGTCCGAGGAGACAGGTACCCTAGTAGATCCGTTCGTATAACCTCACCCAACGGTAAGGGAAGAGGTTCCTAGAAGGATTGGGTCCGTAACTTTGACAGGGGTACAAACCCGAAAAGAATTTCTTCCTTATATAACCTACCAGGTCGTCGTGTCGAGTCTTACCACCGGGGAGTCTCGGTACACCTCACCGTCCCCACTGAGGATGACAGAACGGGTAGAGTCACACCAGTCCCTCCCCCAACCTCCCCTTCGAACAGTCTGTCTACCTTTCCTCTATACTGTTCATCTACTCCCCATACCCCCTGTCAGTCGAAACACTAGGACTACTGTGGTCTAGAATGGGTGTTGTCCGGACACCGACCGCCCCATAACGATTTTTGACGACAGACGAACTAGTGGAACTTCCGACGACTCGTCTTCGGACAAGGGTCGCACACGGGTTCTTTTGACTACCTTTTCGAAAACCTCTACGGAGCGAGGTTCGAGGGGTGACAGGACTTAGAACGTTTAGTCACTGCACCTACTGTTTTCCTCCCCGTTGTTTGTCCTGGTCTTTATTGTCGTGTCATTGTTAATCTTCCTTTACCGTTGGGTGAGGTCACAAGAACGGACCTCTTAGGGTCCCTGTCCCCTCGGACCACCCGACGGTAGATACCCCAGCGTGTCTCAGCCTGTGCTGACTTCACTGAATCGTCGTCGTCGTTGTTAATCTTCTCACGTAAAGTCCTCTTAATGAGGTCCTTCGTCTTGTTACGTTTGTATCAAAGGGGGTTAAGAAATAAAAAAACAACAATCATTAAAAATTTAATTAAAAATAACCTCATATCAAGGAAAAGTTACGACACGATAAAAGACGACATGTCATTTTACTTAGGTGGTATATATGTGTATACAGAGGAGGGAAACCTGAAAGAAGGGTAAGTCCAGTGGTGTCTCGGACTTCGTCTCAAGGAACACACAAGAGTAATCAATGGATAAAATATACATCATAGTTATCACATATAATGTTTAGACATGTAAACTGGAGATGTAGACGGATAAAGACAAAACGTTTATTCTGTTAGACATAGTAAGAAGATCTAAGGTATGTATATGAAATTATAAAAAGAGAAAGACTGAATGAAGGGAGTATAAAAAATATTTTTCCGTGATTCTGAAGTCTTTTTCTAATGTTTCTTAATATCTTCTCCAGTACTATGTCGGCTTCTCTACTTTTTCTTAACAGTTTAGAGTCCCTTCTACACCTTCTTCTTTTTTTTACAATACTTTACTGACAGTTAAACTTCTACGGTTTTTCTCTTGTCTATGTTGACTTTAGTGTCCATCCTTGTGATTTCTTTCCGAACCCTTTTGATAGGTTTATTTTACCTTTTTCTTGTTTCTTGGGCTTCAATAGTCCCTTTTCGACTCTCTAAAAATGTTGTTTCCTATAGGCAGTACGACTATTGACCACGAGGACTTCTTCTTTTGTCTTGGGGGCGTTGTTTAGATTTCTGTATTTTTTCTCTTTGGAAATTATTTTTTATTTTCTTCTGGGTTTAGGAGTCAAAATTTCCCATGGAACGTCAAGTCCTTTCTAACTTCGTCTTATCGGTTGTGTCTGTATAAGATCACTTCGANACCACGAGGACTTCTTCTTTTGTCTTGGGGGCGTTGTTTAGATTTCTGTATTTTTTCTCTTTGGAAATTATTTTTTATTTTCTTCTGGGTTTAGGAGTCAAAATTTCCCATGGAACGTCAAGTCCTTTCTAACTTCGTCTTATCAGTTGTGTCTGTATAAGATCACTTCGATGACTCGATGAAAAAGTTTTTTTTTTTTTTTACTTCTTCAGTAGTCGTAGATACAATGTAATTTTTGTTTCTGTTTTTTCGTTCAATAGAGGTTCTTCTTTAGTCCACTAGAGGTTGAAAAGATACTGTATATGACACTCTTTCTGTCGTTTCGTCACAGAGATGCCTTGAATCCGTTTCTCTCACGTCTGGCTTCTTCTGATATTTGACACTCGAACCGTGAGTTTATGTTTCCGTCCTCCACTGGTGAGATTTCGACCTTCCTTGAGTCCCCAGTCTCGTGAGTACTTGGTAATGACTTGTGTCAATTCGGGGGATGTATACTTAAGGTTCAAAGTTTGAAGGCTTCTACACTTGTTAACTTAGATCGTTCCTTGGTCTTGGGTACGGTAGTTGGAGTCCGTACTCACCGTAGAGTCGAACAGGAGGTAGAGGATATCGACTGCTGGGGAGTCGAGATGGCAGAGGGTGGAGAAGAGGAAGGAGGTCAGTTATTGAGAAGAACGGACAAGTGAGCTGCGGTCGGGCCACACGGACGACAACATGACATGATCACATAAAGAGTTCCATGACATGACATTCTAATTTTTACAAAATAAACACACAAACATAATAAACACACTTTTCATAATATTTATATCGGCTAACACAATCAACTCATGGATCCTATTGAAACAACCTGAATCCTTGTTTAACCTGAATGTCTGTACGAGATTCGATGGAGGACTTTCTGGAGATCTCTCGTTCCTTTCTCTCTTCGGTAGTATAATTAATTTTTCCGTCTTCATAAAGTAGGTGATTCCATATACGGACTCTACTTGGTGATACCTTTTAGATCGATCTTATTTAAAGTATTTGAGATTACTAAATTTTTATTGTTATGTTATTTACTCCTTCTATCCTCTTTCACATTCAAGATTACAGATTAACAGAAGACCCGAAAAGAATTTTCTTTTCAGAGGTCATATATACTGTTTTGTAATCGTAAGCAATTAAGACCCACCGTGTATACGCCTACACACAATATAATGGAAAACGTGAAAAACCATAATTTTAAAAGTTCTCGTTTCATTTATGTTCCTACCGTTATCATGAATGAAGTGAAGAATTCTGACAACGTTCCAAAGTTACTCATAAACACTTGTAAGAAACGTTTTACTTTTCGAGACCTGTTTGTAATCCAAAATATCGATTAGACGAGGCAAACGACAACTAAGACAATTGAAGGTAAAGTTTTCAGGTGCACTAGACTGTCGAAGGCGGAAACCCACCACAACCGTCGCCACCACCACCCGTATTACGTCCATTGTCTCTACCACCACTACCACCACCACTCCCACCACTCACATTCCTCACTTCGGTCTGGACACTAGGTCGAGACACTGCCATACACGACGATGTCTTATGTGAAAACCCGACACAGAATGAAGATTGCTTTGTCACTTGAGGTGTCTCTTACCGTACTTCTACATAGAGGGTGACCCGAAAGGTCGACCGAGAACACCATTTCTTGGGCGGGCGGTTACGTCCTCTACGTTCTCTGTACCCAACCTAGGGACCCAACCCTTCTAAGGGGACCTCTTCCTTTACCATTGGATGAGGTCATCAGAACGGACCTCTTAAGGGTACCTGTCTCCTCGAACCACCCGATGTCCGATATCCCAATATCTCAGTCTGTGCTGATTTCACTGAATCGTGTGTACGTGTATAGAGGGTGACATCACTTCACTTCACAATCAACGAGTCAGGATGGGCTGAGAAACGTTAGGGTACCTGACGTCGGGTGGTCCAAGGCGACAAAAAAGGTCCGTTCTTATCACCTCAGCCAACGGTAAAGGAAGAGGTCCCCTAGAAGGGCTGGGTCCCTAGCTTGGGCCCAGAGGACGTGACGTTTGTCTAAGAAATGGCTGACTCGATGTATCAACGACGACGACGACGGTTCAGTGAAGTCAGCACAGGCTGAGACACGCTGGGGTATCTGCCGTCGGGTAGTCCGAGGTGGCAGGGACCCTAAGAGGTCCGTTCTTGTGACCTCACCCAACGGTAAAGGAAGAGGTTACGTACTTTCACTTTTCACTTTCACTTCAGCGAGTCAGCACAGGCTGAGAATCGCTGGGCTACCTGATGTTGGATGGTCCGAGGAGACGGGTACCCTAAAAGGTCCGTTCTCATGACCTCACCCCACGGTAACGGAAGAGGCTCGATGGATCTTTTGGGGTGAATTTCATTAATTGTGAAAAAAGGGGGATATTTATGGGTTACTTAAGGAAGAATGTTGACGTCGTTATACTCCTTACTGGTGTTCTCCCGTCATCTCTTTGTAGTTATTTCGAATGAAAAACGGACCTCCCAACCCGATCAGTAACGAACACTCGTCTCTTTTAGCAGGACGTCTCCTAGAGTCCGACCCTTAATTAATAAGTCCCGATAACTTGTGTGGTGTCTTACAGTACCTTAAATTTTTAACAACTCTTGGTGGATCAAGTTGTAAGAGTCGAGTCGGTTGTAGAACGGATGCTGAACTAGTCTGAGTAGGTTCCTCTACTCCTCGACATCCGTCCATCTATTACAAAATTTTCCCAAAACGAAATTGCAAAACGACACAAACTCTACATTGGTCTACCTCTTTACCCCACCTAACAAAAATTTCTCCCACCCATCACGTTGTGGTACCTTTTCGAGGTCATCTCCCTCTTTTCCTCCTCTATAATTTCTCTCTCCCCTTGAAGGGACCACCAGGTCACCGACTCTGAAACCGAAAGTTGCGTCCCCTACACCCAAGTTACGTCTCCCACACCCAAGTTAGGGACCAGACCGTCAATTCTAGGGTGGACGGAGAACCGGTTTTTTGGCTTTGTGTTTTATCTTCGTTATAACATTATCAAAGTTAATTCTGAAGTTTGATCAGATGTGGTTTTCTTCTTTTTCTATCTCGATGTTTAGTTCTTCTTTTGGTGATGGTTGAGGTATCCTTTTTTACCCAGTTCACAGGTCTTTTTTTTAAATTTATGATCACGAAGTTTTATCTAAGGAAGAGGTGAGAAAGACTTATTTTATGAAGTATTTTAATTTACCCCCTTTAGTCCGAAATTTTTAGGAAAAACTGTGTGTAAATACACTGTGTCTGGAAACCAAGGTAAAGACCTGTTAATTATCTGAAAGGGAACTGGGTCAGAGTGGGGTACCAGTCGAGAGGTCTTTCGTGTCCAGTCGTAAAGCTAATTGAGACCACGGACCACTTGTAAGTTCGGCGACACGATTGGACGGTGTCTGGTCCCAGTAAAAAACCTCTGTTTGAGACGAGTCAGGGTCTTACATTCCATAGGACACCAGTTGGGGCTTGTCCCGACAACTAAGCTAGAGTAAATGTCGTTCTGTCTCCTTACGAATACTACAAATAAATACACGGTACAAGGAAACTCTTGACTCAAAAGAAATACACGAATCCGGAACTTTTATATTATTTTCAGTATTAAATGTTTATTGGAAATAAACATCGGTTCTACTAAGATCGACATCCTTAGGGTTCCATTAATTGATTTTTAAACAATCCTGATTGTTCCCATGTCATTCTTCCGACCAATTTTTATATATGTTTTAGTTATAAAAGAACGTTTGGTTCTCGACCAATCTTTTAAATTACCTTTTTTTCTAGGGTAAACGACATTATCGTTTTAATATATATAAAATGACGATCACCTTTCTCGAAAGAATTTACACGTCTTTAAAATAATTCTTTTATTGAAGGAACTCAATATTTTGTAATAGACATCGTATCGGGGTCACCCTCAATTTTATACGTTTGTGTCTGTGTGTTGTGTGTATGTGTAAAAACGAAACTAATTTTGGGGTCTTTCTTATAACAGTTTTAAAGTGGTACATAAAAAAAGAATTACCGTGTAGTTCACACTATACATCTAAAACCCAAAAAATTATGAATTTAAAATGGTTTTACATCAACTAAATGTTATAACATAATCAAAATCCACATGTTGTTTCATTAAGTCAACATGTATATGTATATAAGTACAAAAAATTCTAAGAAAAGAGTATATCAAAAAGTGTCTTATCACTCGTTTCAAGAGACACGATAAGTCAACCAGGAACAACTAATAGACAGAATATATATCACCTCATACATACAATTAGGGTTTAAGGACTAAATAGGGGGGAGGTACAAAGAGGAAACTTTTTTTATTCAAACAAAAACTGTAAATATGTAGACGAAAACAAAACATTTATTTGAGTAAACATAGAAATCTTTTTATCTCAGATATATATTCAGTATACTATAAACAGAAAGAGACAGACTGAATGAAGTGAATCATACTATTAGAGATCAACGTAGGAACAATGACGTCTACCGTAATAAGGTAAGGAAAAAAATATCGACTCATTATAAGGTAACATATATACCTGGTTTAGAAATAGGTAAGTAGACAGTCACCTACAAACCTTAACGAAGGAATGGAACCGACAACATTTATCACGACGTTGCACTATACATCTAAAACAAAACCAAAAACGAATAGGGACAAAAGATGAATTTTTTTTTTTTATATATATATATATATTATAAGATTTTATTTTGTAGATTTTTACTTTCTTTATTCGATGTGATGGAAGTCGTTTTACCACGATAAGAAAGTAAAAACGGACAGGAGTTTATCTGTGCAACTAGGAAGGGTGACGACTGGAGAACGACCCCTTACTCACTGGGGTCGAAAGGGTAGTTCTCTCAGGACCTTCACCGACCTCACAGTTTGGTCTGGAGGTCGTATCGGTCTATAGACTGTACCGACCTGGTGAGAGTCGTAGGAACGGACCGAACCCTGTGTGTGACACGGAGAGGGGTTTCCCTGTCGTCGTCTAGTCTGTCACCCTCCTGTTGTCCGAAGTCAGAACCGGGGAGCCAAGTCCGGACCGAGTCACAGACCCCCTGTACGACCGTCTACACTTGGAGGTTCTTTAGGTCGAAGTTCTTCCGTCGGAACTGGAAGGAAACGGACCGACCAGGAGGAAGAGACTCGGGTTGGAGAAGGAAAAGGTCGACACTAAAAGACCCGTAGTAACCGACAGGTGAAAATATCGAAAAAAAATTTTACCTAATTGACTACTTTACAAGTTCTTTTATGTCAAATGAAGATTTAAAAATTCACTCTCATAAAGTAAACTTTACAAAACCGGGTTCGCTTGTAGGAACAAACTTTAAATTACAGTCTCTGTAGTCATTTTCTTGTCGGAAGAGTAGGTCACAAAACAGTAATAACCCACTAGGTCGGGATAACCTTGTGAGACGACTAGTCACACGATTAGCGGTCGTACACAGACCATCCGTTCATGTGCCCTTCTCTGGTGGAGACCTGGGTCTCAGTCACACCCAGACACAGTACGAAAGGACGTCCCTACGTCGTCAAGTTGTCTCCTCTCCCTTTTGTCGGAGGAAGCTTCTGAAGTGTCACAAGAGGTCGAGGTGTTTGAGGGGTCGACTTTGTTCTGGACGTAAACAACTTATATCCCACCCTAAAAACAGGTGAAAGACAAAAATTTAAATTAATTGAATAAATTTCAATAAATACATAGAACCGACGTGGCCCAGAAACAAGGAAAAACGCCCGAAAGAGATCAACGTCGCCCACCCCCGATGAGAGACCGACACCACGAGTCCGCAGAGCAACGGCACCACAGGGTACGACACCTCGTGTCCGAGATCCTGCGTTTCTGAAGTCATCAACCCCGCGTACCCGAAATATCAACCCGAAGAGTCCGAGATCCCTCGCCCAAGTCATCAACACCATGTGTCCGAATCAACGGGGTACCGTACACCGTAGAAGGGTCTGGTCCCTTCTGTGTCCCTGACTCGGACACAGGGGACGTAACTGTCCGTCTAAGAATTGGTGATCCGGTGGTCCCTTCAGGCACAGGTGAAAGTAATCACTACATAAGGGTCACGAATCTTGTCACAACCGTACATTATCCACGAGTTATATGTAAATACTTCCTTACTTCCCTGTTTACTTATTTTCTAATAGATTGCGGATAATACACGATCTGTGAGAGATCCTAGACTCTCGTGGTTACTTGTCGACGTCGACACCTGTCTGTCCGTTTCGGGGAGACCAGTACTCAAAGGTTTTCCCTTCTACTTTCTATTTGTTTATATGTGGTAGAGTCTGTCACTTCTCACGACACCTCTGGTTTTTTCGTTTCACTTCCACAAGATCGGTTTGCGAGACCCTTTGTTTGAGTAAGTCTTCCTGTCGCGCCTATCACCTCACGTCAAATAATGTGCCCGCACAGGCTTCGTCTCATAGGAGAAATCGGACCTTGGGGCTGACTGAAAACACTTTCGGAATATTTGGAATTGACATGTACGAGTTCGGGTGTGGGGGTTTAAGGAATTTGGATCGGACCTTTTACAATTTCCCTCTATGTTAGTCCAATGTCGGTACTGAGTATTAGTCTTCCCAGTCGACCGATACGTGACATTGGATATGGTTACTCGCGGTATTTCTAATGTCTCCACTAACTGATGTATCCCCTAATAATGTAAGAAAGACCACTTCCCTTTAGAACCATACCTTAGACCACATTAGTCAGCCCCTCCGGACAAACCGCGATCCATACACTAGAGGAACCGATGGTCCGTGTATCAAGTTTTAAGTGACCCTTACATTTTGCCTCAAAGGAAGAAAAAGTCCTACCTCGGTCGAGCCGGACGGGGAAAGGAGGAAGTTTCCCTACCTCTTCCAGTTGTCTACCACTGTCCCACCTTTCCTTTAGTCCTCTCCGATGAGATTTTTGTGTCGGATGCACGAGTAGGGGGTAGAGGACGTAAAGACGAAAATCCTTAAATAGAGTGTCGAAGAGTCGCCACGTGTTTCTAGACATTCCTCTAAGACTGACGTCGTTAATAAATATTGGAGGAATTTGATCCTTGTTACGCTTTTAGGTAGTCATTCAATTTATTCAATGTTATATCGGTGTGATACTCAATGATGATCCGTTTGTAAGTTTTTCTCCCCGTAAACATACAGAACTGTATCTGTTTTACATGACTTATATAATACACTTTACCTTGACTTTTAGAATCTTGTCTTACGTATTATACTCGAAAGAAAATACTTTTTTTTTTACATAACAACTGAATTATCATTTTGTATTGTCAACGCTCAATTCAAAATAAACCCCTTTTTACTCGTGATAGTGGGTCCTCTGTCGTGGAATCTCTCTAAACTCTTTGACGAAGTTTCTCTACACCCCTCCCCCTTCTAGTCAAATCTACACTAAAACCACTTCCCCCTTATGTACGAGTCAAGTCAAGTCAAGTCAAGTTAGCGAGTTAGCACAGACTGAGAAACGCTGGGGTACTTAGCGTCGTGCGGTCCGGAGGGACAGGTGGTGGTTGAGGACCTCAAGTGAGTCTGAGTACAGGTAGCTCAGGCACTACGGTAGGTCGGTAGAGTAGGAGACAACAGGGGAAGAGGAGGACGGGGGTTAGGGAGGGTCGTAGTGTCAGAAAAGGTTACTCAGTTGAGAAGTGTACTCCACCGGTTTCATGACCTCAAAGTCGAAATCGTAGTAAGGAAGGTTTCTTGTGGGTCCCGACTAGAGGAAGTCTTACCTGACCAACCTAGAGGGACGTGAGGTTCCCTGAGAGTTCTCAGAAGAGGTTGTGGTGTCAAATTTTCGTAGTTAAGAAGTCGCGAGTCGGAAGAAGTGTCAGGTTGAGAGTGTAGGTATGGACTGGTGTCCTTTTTGGTATCGGAACTGATCTGCCTTGAATCAACCGTTTCATTACAGAGACGAAAACTTATATGATAGATCCAACCAGTATTGAAAAGAAGGTTCCTCATTCGCAGAAAATTANGGTGAAAGACGGTATTCCCACCACAGTAGACGTATAGACTCCAATAACTATAAAGAGGGTCGTTAGAACTAAGGTCGAACACAAAGAAGGTCGGGTCACAAAGAGTACTACATGAGACGTATCTTCAATTTATTCGTACCACTGTTATATGTCGGGACTACGTGACGAAAAGGATAAACCTTTGTCAGACAACGAGGTACAGGTCAAGATTCACAACGAAGGACTGGACGTATGTCTAAAGAGTTCTCCGTCCAGTCCACCAGACCATAAAGGTACAGAAAGTTTTAAAAGGTGTCAAAGAACACTAGGTGTGTCAGTTTCCGAAACCGTATCAGTTATTTCGTCTTTATCTATAAAAAGACCTTGAGAGAACGAAAAAGGTACTAGGTTACCTACAACCGTTAAACTAGAGACCAAGGAGACGGAAAACATTTTGGTCGAACTTGCAGTCCTTCAAGTACCAAGTACATAACGACTTCGGACCGAACCTCTTAAAACTCGTAATGAAATGATCGTACACTCTACTCACGTTAACATGCCATCAAACTCGTAAGAAACCGTAACGGAAAGAAACCCTAACCTTACTTTTGACTGGAAAAGGTCAGGACACCGGTGACGACTCAGAAGGTTTAAACGACCGTGTAACTCACGTCGTGAAAGTGTCGTAGTAGAAAGTCCTAAACTTTATCGAGTTTACCTTAAGGTAGTGGAGGTGATCGAAACAAACATCACTACGAAAGATTCCGGGTAAACTGAAGTGAAAGGTTCTACAGACCGAGATCTAATCACTAGTGTAGTAGTACTAATAGACCCAGGACTTCTAGAAAAAACATGTCAAGAAGACCATGTCAAGAAGACACATAAGAACGGTGGAGAAGAATTATAGAAGACGAAGACAATCCAGGTATGTTAAAGACAGGAAATAGCTCGGGTAGAAAGGTACTTTACAAGGGAACCATAGAGATTAAAAGAACTTCTCTAGAGATCAGAAAAGGTAAGACAACAAAATTGGGTTCATTCTAACATCCACAACGTTCTCCCGTAGTCTCCCGTCTGTGTGACTTTGGTATGAGTGTCTTTTGATCAGTTAGATTAGTGTGATCCTGGTGTCGGAAAAGATTGAGTTACTTTGGTTCGGTACGGGTGTCCCGTTGGGTTCTACCCGCCCAGTACCACCTCTCCAGACTGTCTTACACCAGGTGACCTCTTTCCTTACCGTTCGGTGAAGTCACAAGAACGGAACTCTTGGAGTACTTGTCATACTTTTCCGTTTTACTATCCTATGGTTTTCTCCTTGAGGGGTCCAGCCATCCACGGGTTATACGATGACCTCTAATCACCTCTTTATTGAGGTCTTTCTTACTTCCCTACCTCGGTTTCGTTTTTGTTATGGGTCAACACCTACACTGACCACTATCTTCGTTCTAGACTACGACATTTCTCGTTATAACGTATCCTTGGACCTTACAGTCCAAGTACTTAGTTCCGTTTAACCTTCACCAGTTTGTTCTCTATCGTTCTCACTTGCAGCTGTAAGATCCTTAGTCACTTGATTTACCTGACCTTACCCACTTAAATTCAGTCTACTGGTAATATAGATGATGACACCCGTCCTCAGGGAGTCTTCTTTACCTCATCGGTAGTACCAGTTGTTTCTCAGGCTTTACGTCATCAACCTACGTTAGAGTTTTTACTGTCTTGCTAGAGACAAGCAGAGGTTCCGTTTGGTAAGTTATAGTATCAACAGGTTCAGATACGGGGTTGGTCGTTGTGACTTCTTCGACTTCAACTTGCCAAGAGACTTCTGGATGTTCTGGAAAATCTTGATTGTTGGTTTTGTTACAGGAAAAGTAATATCCCCTGACCTTACGTTTTCATCCTTCAGTTCTTTGTGGACCTCATTGTCCGTTTAAACCGGAACCTTACACCTTACTTCGTCCCGTTTCTGATTAGCTCAAAACGGTTCTTTTACGTGACCAGTATCGTTTGTGGGAGAAGGTTGTTGTGTTCTCTTCTGAGATGTACACCTGTAGTGGTCTACCAGTTGTGGCTTTAGTCTAACTAATATAAGATACGTCGGTTTCTACCTCTTCGAGATATGTCAGTTGTTTTTGTTCTAGTTCTCGACTGACACCGAGTCTAGTACTTGAGGAATAACGGTTTAAGTCTGAGTTTAACTTTTTTCATCCCTTTCGGCGATCTGGTAAGTCCATACTGGATTTAGTTTAGGGAATACTGATGTGTCACCTTCACTCTTTGTCTAAATTCCCGGATCTAGACTATCTATCTAACGGACTACTTGATACCTTACTCCAAGCACTGTGACATGTCCTCTGTCCCTAGTTCTGGTAGGGGTACCGTTTCTTTACGTTTTTTCGTTTTACCGACAGACCGCTCCGGAATGTTTATCGACACTTTTCTTCTCTTCGTTTTTCGTTTCCTCTTTTCCTTTCTATATTCGTAGACTTACGTCTCAAGGTTTCTTATCGTTCTTCTCTATTCTTTCGGAAGAAGTCGCTAGTTACGTTTCTTTATCTCCTTATGTTCGATAGTTCGCGTATAAGAAGGTCTTCCAAAGACGCAACGTTCTTTGTCAGCAGTACTTCCCAAAATCACGAAAAGATCTATACTCCTCTATGTTCTTCACCCGAGTTTTTTTAGTCGAGGACTTTTATAATTTTTTTTTTTCGCAAGTAATTAAAATCTTAAATTTCAAAAAAATTTTTTTGTTTGGTTTTTTTTTTTTTAGAAGAACTTGACTACAAAATGGATGAAGACCAATCCGAGACCGACAGACACCTACATAAAAGTCAAGAGTAGGGGGTGGAGACCCCGTAAGTCTTGGGGGAGACTAAAGTCAACTACAGACTCCGTCCTTCCCCTCTGGTCCATCCACTCCTCCGAATACGTCGGTCTTCCCCTTCTTTTTCGTTAACTTTTGTTTTCATCTGACATAAACGTAGACGCAAGAATCTTCGCCGTATTAAATACATTTCCTCTACCTAGGAAGGGGTCTTTTTAGTGGATTACCTGAAGACTCAACTTTCTCCTCCAAAGGGGGACCCGTGTTCCCGTATTTTTCCTTATTTGTCGAGGAGATTGTTTGCTATGTCTCAAACCTCTACAAAGGACCGTCGACCTCTCTAACTGTCTGAAGGGACCTCCTCCCTTACCCTTGGGCGAGGTCATACGAACGGACCCTTTAGGATACCTGGACAGGTATCCTGTTTCCTCGGATCACCCGATGTCAGGTACCCCAACGTTTATCAACCTGTAGTGACTCGTTGATTTGTCGTTGTTATTTCGAGTGTTTTCCCTCTCCTACCCTCTCCTCTACACATAGTTTTTCCACTGTTAGCCTACTAGTATGGGTCGTTCTCTTTATGGACTCATGTACACACATTTTTGGAAAAATATTATGTGTCTAACGGTCCTAGGGAGTCCTCACCGACAATGCGGGCAATCCAGGTGTTTCTCGTCCAGAGAAGGAATACTAAGTCCGTGCTGGTAGTCTCCTTATAAAGTATGTAAAAATCCTACAATTTCAGATCGTAATTCAAATTGGACTACAGACCTGAAATGACACGACATTAGAGGAAGGTGATGAGGTTTAGAAATCGTTTTAGACCAGTTCCGTTGGTCACTACCAACCACTCTTACCTCAATTCTCGGTCCTAGTTACATCCCCCGTCGTTACCTCCTCTCTCCTTCCGTCTGGGATTCTTGTTGACCTTGTAACGTTTACGCACCCTGACAACCCCAAGTTTAAGTACCTGGAATCCTTAGTAGTGATGCTTGTTTCGATCCACTACCTTAAGTCCAACTCGATAAAGTTTTGGATTTTCTACTACGACAATTTCACGACGTGAGTTATACGGTCGTTTAAACCTTTCGAGTCGTCACCGGTGTCCTGACCTTTTCCAGTCAAAAGTAAGGTTAGGGTTTCTTTCCGTTACGATTTCTTACAAGTTTCATGACGTGTTAACGTGAGTAGAGTGTACGATCGTTTCATTTCGAGTTTTAAGAAGTTCGGTCCGAAATTGTCATACACTTGGTACTTGAAGATCTACAAGTTCGACATAAATCTTTTCCGTCTCCTTGTTCTCCTCTAGTTTAACGGTTGTAGACAACCTAATGACATTTTCGTTCTTTCAAGATCTTTTTGTAGATAAAGACGAAATAACTGATACGGTTTTGGAAACTGACACACCTAGTGTTGTTTGACACTTTTTAAGAAGTTCTCTACTCTTATGGTCTGGTGGAATAGACAGAGGACTCTTTAGACACACGTCCAGTTCTTCGTCTGTACCTTGGTCTGTACCTTGTTGTCTGACCAAGGTTTAACCCTTTCTCATGCAGTTCCGACATATAACAGTGGGACGAATAAATCGAATATACGTCTCATGTAGTACACTTTACGGTCCGACCTACTTCGTGTTCGATCTTAGTTCTAACGGTCCTCTGTCTTATAACCTTTATTTTCGTTTTTATTTGTTTACCCTGGACTAATTTTAATTTTCTAAAACGTGTTGTTTCCTTTGATATTCGTTCCACTTTTCTATCGGAAGTCTTACCCTCTTTTATTATCGTTTGTTTCGTTGACTGTTTCTTAATTAGAGTTTTTGTATGTTCGTTGAGGATGTCGAGTTAAGGTATTTTTATTTACTGAGTTAGTTTTTTACCCGGTTTCTTGATTTGTCTGTAAAGAGGTTTCTTCTGTATGTCTACCGATTGTTTGTGTACTTTTCTACGAGTTGTAGTGAGTAATAATCTCTTTACGTTTAGTTTTGGTATTACTCCATGGTAAAGTGCGGTCAGTCTTACCGACGATAGGTTTTCAGATGTTCGTTATGTACGACCTCTCCCACACCTCTTTTCCCTTGGGAGAATGTGACAAGCACCCTTACGTTTGATCATGTCGGTGATGCCTCTTGTCATACCTCTAAGGAATTTTTTGACCTTTATCTTGACGGTATATTGGGTCGTTAGGGTGACGACCCGTATGTGTGGTTCCTTTGGTCTTAACTTTCTCTATGCACATGGGGTTACAAGTAACGTCGTGATAAATATTATCGGTCCTGTACCTTCGTTGGATCTACAGGTAGTCGTCTACTTACCTATTCTTTCGACACCATGTATATGTGTTACCTTATAATGAGGTGGTAATTTTTCTTATGTAAACTTAGTCAAGATTACTCCACTTACTTTGACCTCGGATAATATGTCTCACTTCATTCAGTCTTACTTTTTGTGATTATGTTATATGATTGCGTATATGTACCTTAAATCTTTCTACCATTACTATTGGGACATACGCTCTGTCGTTTTCTCTGTGTCTACACATCTTGTCAGAAAACCTGAGACACCCTCTCCCTCTCCCACCCTACCAAACCCTCTTACCGTAACTTTGTACATATGATAGTATACACTTTGTCTAGCGGTCAGGTCCAAGCTACGTACTATGTCCCATGAACTCCGACCACGTGACCTTACTGGGTCTCCCTACCCTACCCCTCCCTCCACCTTCCCCCCAAGTCCTACCCCTTGTGTACATGTGGGCACCGCCTAAGTACAGTTACATACTGTTTTGGTTATGTTATAACATATCATTAATCGGAGGTTTTGTATTTATTTCACTTTTTTTTTTCTAACGACCCTCTTCATAGTTATTGGAATCTATGTGTCTACTGTGGTGGAAATACCGTCTTTCGTCTCTTCTTGATTTCTTGGAGAACTACTTTCACTTTTTCATCTCACTTTTTAAACCGAATTTTGAGTTATAAGTCTTTTGATTCTAGTACCGTACGTTGGGGTAGTGAAGTACCGTTTATCTACCCTTTGTTTCCTTTGTCACTCTCTGAAATAAAACCTCCCGAGGTTTTAGTGACGTCTACTACTGACGTCGGTATTTTAATTTTCTACGAACGAGGAACCTTCTTTTCGATACTGGTTTGATCTGTCGTGTAATTTTTCGTCTCTGAAATGAAACGGTTGTTTCCAGGCAGATCAGTTTCGATACCGAAAGGGTCATCAGTGCATACCTACACTCTCAACCTGATATTTCTTTCAACTCGCAGCTTCTTAACTACGAAAACTTGACACTACAACCTCTTCTGAGAACTCTCAGGGAACCTGATGTTCCTCTAGTTTGGTTAGTCAGGATTTACTTTAGTCAAGACTCATCTCATAAGTAACCTTCCTGACTACGACTTCGACTTCGAGGTTGTGAAACCGGTGACTGAGCTTCTTGACTGAGTAATCTTTTCTGGGACTACGAGTTTTCTAACTTCCGTTCTCCTCTTCCCCTACTGTCTCCTACTTTACCGACCTACCGTAGTGGGTGAGTCACCTGGACTCAAATTCGTTCGAGGTCTTCAACCACTACCTGTTCCTTCGGACCGTACGACGTCAGGTACCCCAACGCTTCTCAGCCTGTGCTGCCTCGTTGACTTGACTTGACTTGACTTGGCAACCCCACCCTAGGTGTGTATTGTACACTACCTTAAACTCCGTAGAATATGTCTATGACTTAAACTCCCAGGTTATAAATTTCATGACAAAAATAATAACAAGAACTTAGCGAGTTAACTCAGACTGAGAAACGTTAGGATACCTGGTATCGGGTGGTCCGAGGAGACAGGTACCCTAAGAGGTCCGTTCTTAAAACCTCACTCAACGGTAAAAGAGGAGGTCCCGTAGAAAAATTTTCATATTGACAAAAATGGAAATCACTAAAATGAAAATTTTAAAATACAGTAGAAAAAACAACCTTATATTAACGAAATGTTACAACACGACCAAAGATGACACATTGTCACACTTAGTCGGTACACAAATGTATATAGGAAAGGGAGAACTAAGAAGGAGGGTGGGTGGGGTAGGGTGGTGAGATCCAGTAGTGTCCCGTGGCTCTACTCGAGAGTCACGATATGACGAAGGATTGACAATAGACAAAATGTACACCGTTACATATATACAATTAGAAAGAGAGAGTTGTACAGGGCTGAGAAGTGTTGGGATTCCTGACATCGTGTATGTAAAAGATGGATATTCAATCCTTCTCTAAGAAAACATAAAGGTGATTTTCGAAACATTCAAACGTAAAATATCAATTCAGATATTGGATTGAAACAACGAAAAATAGATAAAATATTCCCAGATTATAATAAACTAAAGAGGGATGAACAGGACCAAGGTAAGTAACTTTTCTGGTGGGAATAGGACCCAAGACGACATGGTAGAAACATTAGTTAGTTTGGAAGTGTGCACACACCTAGACAAAGGGGACCGAGACCAACACAGAGACCGATCCTTCCGGGTCTCGACCTAAGTGGAATATAACCGTTGACCTCTAAAGGATCTTTTTATGAGTCCCCCTCCCTTTAAACGTTTGTCTAAAACGAAGTACTTCGGACCGACACTACCGCGTCGTCGAGAATCTACGTGTCCGACCGTGAGTTCGGACCGAAGACGAAGAGTAACACTCTACGGACACCTTCTCGAAGAGGTGGTAAGTGTCATGCAAACCCCCGGTCGGAGGGAACCTGTGCTTCCACCCCGATGTGTACCTCTTCCCGAAGAACATGACGAACAGGGTGATCTAAATAAACCACTGAGTCACCATTTCTTAGGTGGACGGTTCGTCCTCTGCACCCAAGGTAGGAACCCGGTCCTTCTAGGGGACCACCTCCTTTACCGTTGGGTGAGGTTATATGAACGGACCTTTTCGGATATCTGTCTCCTCGAACCACCTGATGTCAGGTACCCCAACGTTTCTCAGTCTGTACTGACTCGTTGATTTGTTGTTGTTATAAAGTTCGTGTGTCGTTTCGTGTCTCTTACTATTCTGCACACATGAATAATGGTGTCAAGGTAGGTTAAAATTGTGTCACGGGTAAAGTAACTTGAAAAAATTTAAAATAAAAATAAAAAAGGAGAAATAATGCAGTTTTGTCTATAAAATTCAGTTTGAGAAGATACAGATGTTTCTTTATTTACTGTGTATACTAAAGTCTATTGAAAGATATACATTATTTAAATACTAGTTACAAGGTCCTAACCGACCATATTCTAGAATTACGTTTGGTCGGTTCTTACTATAAAAGGAAGAATCACCAAGACCTCATACGTGGTGGACACAGTGGATAGTGTATTACGAACGTCAGTAGAAATATACAAATAGATAAAAATTTAATTAAAAATAACCCCATATCAACGAAATGTTACAACACAATGAAAGACGAATGTCGTTTCACTTAGTCAATATACATATATATGTAGGGAAGAAGAAACCTAAAGGAAGGGTAAGTCCAGTGGTGTTAAGTAATTCATCAGTGACTCGAAACAACTTTCTATATTTTAACAGGTCTCTTTAGCTCCCCGGGACGAATGTTCATGGTTTCCGGTCATGGGAGAAGAAGGGGTCTTCATTTGTGACCCTACTTAGACTCATAGTAAGAGCACGTACCCGAACACGTGAAAGTGATGTGTAAACACGGGAGTACTTATAATATTTCGTGAATAATCTCCGAACGACCCATATATTTGCCTTATTACAATGACTATGTTAACGTAAATAATTAAAAATTTTTAAAAATAGCCTCATACGACGTCGACGACGACGATCCAGCGAAGTCAGCACAGACTGACACGCTGGGGTATCTGCCGTCGGGTGGTCCGAGGGAGTAGGGACTCTAAGAGGTCCGTTCTTGTGACCTCGCCCAACGGTAAAGGAAGAGGTTCCGTACTTTTACTTTTCACTTTCACTTCAGCGACTCAGCACAGGTTGAGGATCGCTGGGGTGTTTGACGTCGGATGGTCCGAGGAGATAGGTGCCCTAAGAGGCCGTTCTCATGACCTCACCCCACGGTAATAGCCTCATATCAACGAAATGTTACAACACAACCAAAGGTGACATATCGTTTCACTTAGGCCTCTTCCGTTACCGTGGGGTGAGATCATGAAAACGGACCTTTTAGGGTACCTACCTCCTCGGACCATCCGACGTCAGGTACCCCAGCGCTTCTCAGTCTGTGTTGGCTCGCTGAAGTGAAAGTGAAAAGTGAAAGTACGTAACCTCTTCCTTTACCGTTGGGTGAGGTCATAAGAACGGACCTCTTAGGGTCCCTGCCCCCTCGGACCACCCGACGGCAGACACCCCAGCGTGTCTCAACCTGTCCTGACTTCACTGAATCGTCGTCATCGCCATCGTCGTCGTTTCACTTAGTCGATACGCATAAGTATATAGGGGAGAGAAAACCTAAAGGAAGGGTAAATCCAGTGATGTCATCTCTAGGGACGTGATATATCATCCAAGAGTAATCAATAGACACAATACGCGTCACGACACGAATCACCGAGTCCTCACAGGTTGAGAAACGCTGGGAAACCTGACATCGGGTGATCGGAGGAAACAGGTACCGTAAAGGGTCCGGTCTTATGACTTCACCCAAAGGTAAGGAAGAAGTCCCCTGGAAGGACTAGGTCCCTAGTTTGGCTACAGAAGACACAGAGGACGTAACGTCCATCTAAGAAATGGTGACTCGGTAGCCCCTTCGGGTAACGTGCTCAGGTTTTTCCGTTCCTTCTCCTCCTCCCTTATCGTCTCTTCACCTCTGCACCTCGGATGTATTACATAAGTCCTCTGGGTCTGCAAGTTCTAAACCCTCTCGTCACCACACCGTCTAAACCCTCACCACCGTCCATTCTCGTCCTTACCTACGTCCCGGCGTAGAGTTTCCCGGAACTTAAAGTACGGTCCGTTACACAGGAAATGAGTCATACATTACTTCCCAAAATTCGGTCCGTCTCTATGTTGGACTAAACGTAAAATCTTTCCAGACGCTGGACGGAGGGATATAACCCGTCTCGTGAGGACCATAAGTAATGAGTTTACGGTTGGATTTACCCGAGACCTTTCCGATTTATTTTTAACGTAGACACCCTTAACAGTCTGTATTAGGGAGAGAATAGACGTCACTGTCGACTCTAGCCCCTCACACCTAACTACGGTCGACTCGACCATGTATGAAGTCCTACGAAGACCTACGAAGTCAGGGACACCCTGTCCCGGAGGAGGTGGGGAACTCGAGAACAATGTCGGTCACTGGGGGAGACGGATCCCGGAGTCCACTAAATACTCCATGGTCTAATCCTTGGACGAAGGGGAGGGGACGGGGTGTGGTTACGGAAAGGTAAAAGGTGACGCCGGTCCTAGTTTAGCCTTATGGATTGGGGTACAGTTTCGGACCGTATCGAGGACGGAAAGAGAGATCGGGCAGAGTGACTTGAGGTCAGTGTCCTCGGAGTTAAGAGGTAGTTTGTACGGCAGGAGGTCGGACTCTTGGAGACGTGGACGAGAAGGACAACGCCCTCGTAAAACGAGACTGAGGAGTGTCGTGATCAAGGAAGATTAAGAAGTCCAGAGTCGAACCTGTAGTGAGGGTGTTTCTCTGGTAAGAAATGGTGGAGCAGGTTCATTCAGTGAGACACTAAGAAAAAAATTTTAAGTAAGAAAAATTGTTTAATAAAAATAAATAAATAAAAAAACCGGTACGACGTACCGTAAGTTCTAGAATCAAGGGACTGGTCCCTAGCTTGGGTACAGGGGACATCACCTTCGTACCTCATGGTTGGTGACCTAGCGGTCCCTTCGTGTCAGTGAGACGGTAAGAAAAAGTATCGTAGACGCAAAAGAGGGGGTCGAAGAAACTGTTAGACACCAGTAGAAAGGATAATGGTACAAATCAATAAAGAACAGGTAGAGAGGATGATTTAATTTCCATGGTGGTTCCGTCCCTATACTTGATAGAACAAGTGGTGGTTCAAAGGTTGTGAATCTTGTAAAGGACCGTGTATTTCCGTAAACCATTGATATACCACTAATTTATTCCATACGTGTTTAGTACAGGTCCCAGATCTTGACTACGCTTGATGTATTAATAGTAATGACGATCTTACAGGTAGTGATCCGCATTAGTTCCGACCGGTTAATGGGGACACACTTTTTCGTGGGTCTGGTAGGGTTTCTCGGGGGTCTCTAAGGAATGTCTGCGGAAAGTCTGGGATAACACGTCGTCGTTGGGATCAAGGATCACAATTAGTCTCTGATACTAGGATGGGTACACCATCGAGAAAAGGAACAGACCCCCGAATGACCGGTTTCTTCGGGGTGCACTGGACGACCATCAGTGTCGAAGGTCCTGTATCTTGAAATAACAAAAGGACCACCTTCAGGAGGGAACGACCCTTAGTGTTGGGTGCTAGGTCGTCTTAAATCACAATACCCCTGTCTTCGTATCCAAAACATTCTTGTAGTGACCCTTCCTACAATTCTCTCCGGGGAACATAAAGACGGAGAACCAACCAAGGACTTGTATGAGTAAGGTAGATGACCCCTGTGTCGTGGTCTTACCGGGAACGAAGTGACGTATATAAGGGGAGACTCCCCTTCTCGTGATTAAGACGTCTACAACGGGGGTCAAACCGTAAATGAGATTCGGAAATTATCCTTAAAGTAACAAGAGAAGTCGTCCGTAAAAGGTCCACCGCGTCATACACAGTATGTGCACAGGTACGTGAAGGAAACAATACTTTACACGGAGAACCAAATTTCGTTATACCAAGTTGGTAAACGTTTCGTTTCTATCTCTGTGTCTGTATTTCTTGTTTACATACCTGTGGTTCCCCACCTTTCCCACTCCTACCCTATTTGACTCTCTAACCCTAACTGTATATATGTGACGATACATATTTTCTCTATTGATTACTCCTGGACGACATCTCGTGGCCCCATCCCCCGTGTCTTCCATGTTAGACAAACGTCCTATATATAATTCAATTGGAATTTGTACGTGAAGTTACGTGTAACTTTCACTTTCACTTCAGCGAGTCAACACAGGTTGAGAAACGCTGGGGTACCTGTCATCGGGTGTTCCGAGGAGACCGTACCCTCAGAGGTCCGTTCTTATGACCTCACCCAACCGTAAAGGAAGAGGTCCTCTTAGAAGGGTTGGGTCCCTAGTTTAGGTCCAGAGGACGTAACGTCCGTCTGCGAAATTGGAGACTCGGTGGTCCCTTCGGGGACCACGAAGGGACGTGTAATCCACGTCTGTTTATCACAACCTAAGATGGGTATACCTCATGGATCCTATCAGTTTAAGTATCTCAGTCTTTCATGTAACTACCTATGGTCCCCAACTCCCCTTCACCTTTCCCCTCAAGCACAAATTACCCCTGTCTCAAAGTCAAGTCCTTCCACCTTTTAAGCCCTCTACCTACGACTACTCTCAACATGTTCATTTACATAAATCACGACGACTCAAGATGTTAATTTATACCAATGTTATCACACAAAATATAATACACTGAAAATGGTATTTGCTTTGTTTTTATTTCGTTATACCAAGTTCTAAGATACGGTCAGTCTCACCGTAAGACCGTAAGACCGTCAGGAACATGCCTCCTCCATCTTCTCCGAGTAACCTCCCATTCAGTCTCAGGGTCTGTCTACTCCACCACTAAGATCAGTCCACTCAGTCGAGTGGGACTTTCCCGAGGCACCGCCCGTCTAGAGACACCCGAGATGACGCTGTCCGTCCTTCCAGTAGTGTCGGAAACTCGCTCCACAACTCACACAGAAGAGTAGGAAAGATACATTTCCACTCGATCAAAAATAGGGGAAATGACTATCCCAAACTTGTCTTGTATAGACGGCCTAGTTATTGGTGTAAGGGTCACGGGTTCCGGTAAGGCCATTTTTATCGTGTCAGTCGTGACTCCGACGTTAACCCCACTAGTAAACTGAACCAAATATCAGCAGGTGGTCGTGGAGGATTTAAGAAGATCAAAAACGTCTTCTGTGCGATTACTTAACTTATTGTCTCTGTTCTACTGTCGGTGGTGGGAACGTAGGAACTTTAGCCACTTCTACCAAGATCGTAACCGACTAAACAGGTACTCCACCATACCGAAGATCAAGTGATAGAACCAACCTCACTTCCGGACAACGTCCCGGAAGACGAACGAGAAGGATAAAAGAGAGAAGGAGGTGTCCAGTCTCCCACTTACTCTTAAGACGGTTGGTACGTCGTATTAATGTGTGAACGTTGGTCCTTTCATTTGTTCCGACTCGGGACTTCTTAACTAAAATGTAAAACTACGACCTCTTCTGAGAACTCTCAGGGAACCTGTCGTTCTTCTAGTTTAGTTAGTTAGGATTTCCTATAGTTGGGACTTATAAGTAACCTTCCTGACTACGACTTCGACTTCGAGGTTATGAAACCAGTGGACTATCCTTCTCGACTGAGTAACCTATTCTGACACTACGACCCTTTCTAACTTCTGTCCTCCTCTTCCCCTACTGTCTTACTCTACCAACCTACCGTAGTGACTGAGATACCTATACTCAAACTCGTTCGAGGTCCGCAACTACTACCTGTCCCCTCGGACTACACGACGTCAAGTATCCTAGTGTTTCTAGGCCTGTACTTAATTACTGACTTGTTGTTGTTATTAGTCCTTTCATTAACCTCCCATCTGGAGACCTATGTTCCCTAGGGGGAACTCTCCTGAACCCGAGGTTGTTTAGATACAGGGAGTGACCCTTCCATCCCTGGGAACTATGTAAAACTCAAGGAACCGTAGAAACAATCGGGTCTGCAGTAACTTCTCACTCACGTGGCTCAATGAGACCATTTGTTCATGTCCAAGGAATCTCTTCCTGTTCCCCTCTGCGAGTAGAGTGGGGACTGGTGTACTAAGAACGATACAGCGTCAAAACAGTGGAGGTAAATGACACTGACCCGAAGGGTCCGTCGAGTCACCATTTCTTAGGTGGACGATTACGTCCTCTGTGTCCAAACTAGGGATCTGACCCTTCTAGGGGACCTCCTCCCGTACCATTGGGTGAGGTCATAAGAACGGACCTCTTGAGGTACCTGTCTCAATGGACCATCCGATAGTAGGTCCCCCAACGTTTCTCTACCTGTGCTGACTCACTGAGTTGTCGTCGTTACTACGGGTATCAGAAGCAACAGATCAAGATTCCGTCTTAATTTTTTTTTAAAAAAAACCGGTGTGGATCACCGTACACCCTAGAATCAAGGGACTGGTCCCTAGCTTGGGAGTGGGAGACGTGACCTTCGTCTTTCAGAATACCTGGTGGTCCCTTCAGTGATCCCGTCTTTAAATATGGTAGTCAGGTCCGGTTGTCTAGTGTCACTGGCGACTAGTAGAGTTTCTACGAAGACGGCAGTCACCTAAAAACAACGGAAGACGTGTAAAACCCCGAAGGGACCACCGAGTTCACCCTTTCTTAGACGGACGGTTACGTATTCTACGTCCAAGCTAGGGACCCAAAACGACGGACTCCTCTCCACACAGGTCCACGTTCATAACATCGTTTCCCAGGACCGACGTCGGACACAGTTTCACAACTAGAGTCGTGATAGTGGAGGGAAAGGCGGGGGAACGGTGGAACAAGTCCAAACCTTTCACTTTCACTTCCAGTCTCCGGAATTAGCGTCCCGACCTCTGAATCCAGAAGGCGGTATGACTCAGAGTGGAAGACGTCCGAGAGTGGACTTACACTTGGGGTCTTAAAAGTGTATTTGGGTGTCTTAGATACTATCCCCACGTCTCCTCCCCAAACTCGAAGTCTATGACTGGACCCCACCACCATCACTATGCCGGAAACGTTTCTCCACGACAACCTTTAACATTCTCCTTTTAACCTTTAACATTTGTTTTTGTATCGCTCCTCTCCTTTCTCTTCACTCGGATCCTCTTCTTTTTGAAGTTCCTACGAACTTAAAGTCGCTCGTATTCCTCCTTTTCTAACTTGGTTCCTCGATCTCTTCCTCATTTTTCCCCTTAACTTCCACCTCCACCACGAGTCTTTCTTACCGGGGACTTTCGGTCTTCGGGACGCGAAGTCGGACCCTAACAGTAAAGAAACGACAATGAAACCGATTCAGTGAGCTGGAGAGACCCGAAACCAAAAAGGGTCGAAATTTTGACCTTCAAAACGGTTAAGGACGGAGAGTCCAAACAACACTCTAAGTTTCCTTTTTCCTAACATCTCCTGGAAAATTTTTTTTTTTTTTTTCCGTGGATCCTCGTAAAAATTTGTGGATCACAGAAGGGGTCCCGTCCCCTCCTCCCAGACCGAAGTGACATAAATACAAAAGTAGAACGAGAGTTAGAGAGAAGTCTAGAGATATTAATGTGACAGAATTATGTTAGATTTAATTTTTCTATTCTCTTTTGAAGAGAGAGGGTTCGAACTAAGACACTAACAAAATAAAAAAAGGGAGACTTCGGATATTGAATGTAATGGTTCTTCCGTTGTTCGACAGTACTTACGAATCGTTAGGTAAACACTGGTGTACCACGTAGAATATTATTCTGACCCAGTTCCTCAAGGTCAGACGCCCACGTCTTTTCCAAAAAGACTTCCTTGTTTCCAAATAAACAAGTGTTAACCCTCCGTCCCGCAACCTTGTCAAGTTCCAAAAGTCGATAAGTTACGGTTCAGAAGACCGGTTTTCTACAGGAGTGTTCAAAGATATCTATTTTGGTAATATCCTTTAGTTACACGAGGACCTAAAAGGTTATCTTGAGTCTGTATTACGGCGACTTTGTCGGTCCCCTTGGGTCTCGATTACTAAACCCCGACCCTACTTCCCTTGAGTCCGACGTAAACGTTTTAGCTCTCGTGATGAGTTTCAACTACTTTTATCCGGGTAAGTTGTAAATAAACTACCTGTTAGTAAAGGGAAAGACTCGGAGTCAAAGAAGGAGAACGTTGACTTCGGTGATCTTATCTCTGTATCCACATCTCTTGTGTGTACTCTTGTGTCCCGTCCTCACCCCTTCCCCGTCCACCCTACTTGACCCTCTTACCTTAACTGTATATATGTGATGTACACATTTTGTCTACCGACCACCCTTCGACGACATATCGGGTCCCTCGAGTCGAACCTCGAGGCACCACTGGATCTCCCCACCCTACTCCCCACCCTCCCTTCAGGTTCTCCCTCCCCTCTATATATATAGGTGTACAGGTATACCGACTGTGACAACATGTCGTCTTGGATTGTGTAGTAACATTTCGCTGATACTTTTCACTTTCACAGCCAGTGAGTCAACACAGGCTGAGAAACTCTGGGGTACTTGACATCGGACGGTCCAAGGAGACAGGCACCCTAACAGGTATATTCTTATGACCTCACCCATACGTAAGGGAAGAGGTCCCCTAGAAGGGTTGGGTCCCTAACTTAGGTTCAGAGGACGTAACGTCCGTCTAAGAAATTGTAGACTCGGTGGTCCCTGTGGGGCATTTCGTTGATATAAGGTTAAAAATTTTTTTTCTTATCTGAAGGATGTGAAGAGAAAGTCTTACTTATAGAACTCGGAAATAACTTGCAAGTCGGTTTATTTTCGTGAAACTTACTATAATCTTCCAAGACCAAACGAACAATTCTTTTCTTACCCGTGAAGGGACCACACGGTCACTAATTCCTAGGTGGAAGGGTAAGTTCCTTGTGTCCAAGTTGGAGACTAGACCCTTCTAGGGTCCACGGTGCCTTGTTGGTTTGGACACGTGGTGTTGATGCCTTCGGCTTCGGGATCTCGGGTACGAGCCGTTGTTCTCTTCGGGGACGCTACTCTTTGGACGAGTGGTGACGATCTCCCGTCGGGGTCTGGGGTGAGTGACGTTGGCTCTGGGTCGTCTTGGTTTTGATGTGTTCATTTATTTACTGTAAAAATTTCTTCTTTCCTTACAGAAACCAAACGCAGCCCGAACGACTGTCGATGTATACGACAGTGTACACGAGATCTCCTCTTTCCGGTCAAGTCCGACGTCGTTCATTGTGGGACACACTGAAATCTATCTCGTAAAAGCGACAAGACTCGGAGCGAAAGGAGGTGACATTTTATTCGGTATCTTATGCACCCTTTAACCCTTGGAATCAACGGAGATCTCTTCAATTGACTACTCGACCCCTAATCAAAATCCTTTGACACCCGACTTAAACCTCTTCTCGGTATAGGTTCCGTCAACCTATCCTTGAATAATGGCATGGGACACATGGAAACCAGGGATGATTTATCGTGTCCCTTGAGAACGAGTTACAGTACACCGTCGGACATTACCCTCCCCTCAACACCCCTCTCACCTATGTGCACATACATACCAACTCAGGGAACAACAAGTGGACTTTGATAACGTTGTAACAATTAGTCGAGAGTCAAGTCAAGTCAAGTCAGCGAGTCAGTACAGACTGAGAAACGTTGGGGTACTTAGTGTCGTGCGGTCCGGAGGGACAGGTATTGGTTGAGGGCCTCAAGTGAGTCTGAGTGTAGGTAGGTCAGTCACTACGGTAGGTCGGTAGAGTAGGAGACAGCAGGGGAAAAGGAGGACGGTGGTTAGAGAGGGTCGTAGTCTCAGAAAAGGTTACTCAGTTGAGAAACGTACTCCACCGGTTTCATGACCTCAAAGTAGAAGTCGTAGTAAGGAAGGTTTCTTTAGGGTCTCGACTAGAGGAAGTCCTACCTGACCAACCTAGAGGAACGTCAGGTTCCCTGAGAGTTCTCAGAAGAGGTTGTGGTGTCAAGTTTTCGTAATTAAGAAGCCGCGAGTCGGAAGAAGTGTCAGGTTGAGAGTGTAGGTAGATGGGATTATATTTTATTTTTCAAAATTTTATTTATCCAGGTATCTGGATCCCTCAACCACATAAAGGAGGACCTTTGTCTTGTAGGATAACATAAAGAACGGGAACTACGACAGACGACTCTTACCATATGTTACAAGAGAAGTAAATAGTGGAGTACTAAAATATTCGTTCTGTAATTTGTACTATCGAGATGTCGTTTGGTTCAGTTTACTGTTTCTTGCGTAGGACAAGATTAAGTCCAATAGTTATTCACACTTTTTCGGATCAAGACAGACACTTTTATTCCAGGGACAAGGGAAACCATTATCGTTTCTGCTCCTGTTTCGACAGTAATGTAAGGTAGAAAACAATAACAAAGCCGACAAGGTGTATCGTACGTCCTAGAATCAAAGGGGTGGTCCCTAGTTTGGGGACGGGGGACGTTACTTTGACGACTTAGAAATGGTGACCTGGTGGTCCCTTCAGGACTTAACGAAGAAGAATTAACCGTCCTTGGGAACGTCCCCACTGCCACTACACCAGTCTGTTCAGGACGGTGGTGGGGGTTCTGTCTTAAAAGTGACACTAACGTTCTTTTGACCAAATCAATTGTTATTTAAAGTAGTGGTGAATTAAATTGTCCTTTACGGACGACAAACCCCGGGTGTTTTATTACGGACTAGGGAGTCCACAACTTCAAAGTTTAATCCCCCTTTTTATATTCTATCTACACACTGTATATATAAGAATGTTTACATATACATACTTACTCACTTGGACCCTATTTCTTCTTTATGTTAATACTTTCAACCGTCGTTGTAGAGCCTTCGTTACTAAACGTTCTCTAAGTTAGATTTAATATTAAAGGGTTCAGCTAGTGTTATTTAAAGGTCTTTGTTCAGAACGGAAAGTTTGTGTCTTACACAACTGTCCTTCTAGTACAGAAATGGTACTACATAAAGTACATCCAGAACAACTGGACACTGGAACTTCTTAGGAGACACATAAACAGAAAGCCTAAACTTTGAACTCAGGACCTTTGTGCGACCAACAAGTGTGAACCATTATCGTTTCCATAAACGTACTGAAGTCCGGCCTCTTAACAAATTAGTGGATTACATACGTCTTTCTTTGTCAGAGTCTCTCCAACGCATTGAGTGGATTTCCAGTGTATCGGTCGTTCCTGTTTCGTCGGACGTCGGACAAGTTTATGCGAACTACCAAGGGTTCTCACTGTCACTCCCACACTGGAAGGACCCTTTCTATTGAACTCGGTGGTTCTTTCATTTAATAAGGGGTTTCTCTGACCCATTGGTTATGTCGGATGTTACTGTACGCACGAGTTAGAACAGACTAAAACACTGGGGTACCTAACATCGGACTGTCTGAGGAGACAGATACCCTGAGTTCCGTTCTGATGACTTCTCCCAGTGGTAAAGAAGGAGGTCCCCTGGAAGGGCTGGGTCCCTAGATTGGACGTAGAACCGTCCGCCCAAGAAATGGTGACATGGTGGAACCTTCGGTGTTATACGTTCATCTTCCAAAATAGGACCCGTAAGTACCGAGACTTAAACCAGTAGACTTAGGAAAATAGGAAAAATTGTTAGTAGTCTAAGTCTCTTCCCGACCACAACATCTGTGTCGAAGGGGTCACGTGATCTTAAAGTTAGTGAAACGTCGACGTGAATCTCGAGGTACTAAGTAGGGTGACAACTGGGTAGTTCCTCGTACTGTGTACGGTCGACGAAACACCTTGGGTCGCCTCCTTTGGTGAGGAAGTACCTTTGTTGGTCCTTCAAAACTAAGTAAGAAAGTTACTTGAAGAACAACCCTCATCAGAAGAGTTTTATCTGTCTCCTACTCAAACCTTCTACCCTTTGACGGTAGGACCATTCGTTGTAAGTAAAACAGGGTCAAGTCAACACGGTTTCCGTACAATTAACTCGTGTCTAACACACGTCCTACGACCTTCCTGAACCCTTACTTGAAATACGTCAAGGACAAGATCTCTTTCTCCCTCTACGGTCGAAACCCGTCACGGACGGGGTCGGGGTACGTCCCCATTCCTACGGAACTGTAAACTGTAAAAGAAAAGAAAGAAATCAAACCTTCGTATAAGGAAATTCGTTTGGCTGTTTTTAATCGTACCAACATAATCGTCCCAACATAAGGTCTCATTCTCAAACAAAAGACACGTAGGGAGAGGAAGATAGAAGAGACTACTAAGGGGTCCCGACCCCCTCTCTGTCTTTCGCTGAGTCTTGGTGCCTAGATACCCTCTACCAATTCTGCCTACGTACGATCTTTTCAGACATAAAAAACGGATAAACAAAAACAAAAACAAAAACAAAAACAGAGTGGTACCCCGAAGGAACCACCAAGTCAACCATTTCTTAGGTGGACGTCACGACCTCTGAACCCAAGCTATGGAACCAATCCTTCCAGGGGACCTACTCCCGTACCGTTGGGTGTGAGGTCATAAGAATGGACCTCTTAGAGGTACCTGTCTCCTCAGACCACCCGATGTCGGATATCCCAGTGTTTCTCAACCTGTGCTGACTCGCTGATTCGTGTCGTGTTCCGTACATCCTAGAATCGAGGGACTGGTCCTCTTGACTATGGAAGACATCACTTCCGTCTTAGAATTGGTGACCTAGCGGTCCCTGAAGGGTTGTAATTGTACTGACAGTATTTACCGGTTTGAAAAGTCATGGGTACGGTAGAAGACAACTTTTGAGGTCGGTCGAAAAATGAAGACACGGTGACCTATGACAGGACCTCCCAATAAACGAATCGCGAACGGGACGGGAACAACTCTTTCTTAAGAACGTTTCGATAAATATATGAGGGAGGAACTTCCACTTAATATTCCCCTCTTTGTTTCTTGGCTTTTTCACCCCCAAGGAAGCAACCACTACGACCTGTGAAAATACCAGGAACCACTAACAGGTCAGACAGAAAGAGAAGAAATCCGTGGGAGTGTCTGTAGAGGGGTTTAAGAGAAAAGTAAATTAGATTGATCTAAGTCTAGGCACTGACCTACGTTTCTTGGGAGTGTTTATATAACTAAGGTAACACAACTCAGACACAGATTGTTTGTCGAAGACGAATATGTGTACGGAAACTAGAAAGATGGAGGTGAGTAGACCGTGTACTATCTACGAGACATTAAAAACAACTTATTTGTTATTCACATCTCTTCACTACCGTGTAGTTCTATACCCTACGCCAGTCCTGGATTTGACGTTCTCACCTCACTTCTCCTCTCTTCCGACACTCCCCACTCTCCATCTGGTCCCCCACGATTTCTCTTTCGTAAACTCGACTCAAAACTACCCATCTAGGCCCAACCTCTTCCCACTTACACTCTGACCCGAAGGGTTCACCGTGATCAACACTTCTTGAACTGACGGTAACGTCCTCTACATTGTCTACGTTCAAGCTAAGGACCCAACCCTTCTAGGGGACGTCTCCCGTACCGTTGGGCGAGATCATAAGAACAGACTTCTTAGGTTACCTGTCTCCTCGGACCACCCGATGTCAGTTAGGTACTCCAGAGTGACTTCGTTGAATCGTGAGTACGTGAATAAGAAGGACCTATCGAGTCAACAATTTCTTAGACGGACGTTACGTCCCCTGGGACCAAACTAAGGACCCAACCCTTCTAGAAGACCTCTTCCCTATCCGATGAGTGAGGTCACAAGAACCCGAAAAGAACACCGAATCGACCATTTCTTGGGTGGGCGTTACGCCCTCTGAACTCAAACTAGGGACCCAACCCTTCTAGGGGACCTCTTCCATTTCCTATGGGTGAGGTCCCCAACGTTTCTCAGTCTGGACTGACTTTCTGAAAATGAAGTGAAGTGGAGCAATAATCGTTAAAGGACTAGTGTACACAGTAATACTAAACCCCCACCTAAATAACGACTGACAAAAAGATGGGTGCCACCGACTTAAGAAGATTTTAGTGTTTAACTTTAGTTACCGGTAACACCTTTGGGTTACGTCCGTACCAGTGTGGTCCAGTGAACCCTATCCGGCTAGAAAGGAGACACAATAAGATCCCAGACTACAGACTCTTAGAGTTTCGGTATATTTTTCATCACGAGGGTCGTTCCAGTTCTTTGTGTTTTGTTCAAAATTAATGTCCGGAATACGACTCTTGTATCTCTGGTCCTTTGTTGAGTTCCTTAAATTATTTATTTCCGTAGTACCACATTTCCCCTTTGAAAAGAAAAAGCCATCATTCCATTGTGAAAATTACTTTTAAAATATCTTTTTATGGTCGTTGAGAATAAAAGGAGGGATGAGGTATGGAGGGTTTGGAAAAGGAGCACATCTTCATAAAGGAAACAACACTGTCATTATACATATTAAGGATGACATCAAAATTAAAAAAAATAAAAAACCGACACGCTGTACTGTATACCCTAGAATCAAGGGACTGGTCCCTAGTTTGGACACGGGGGACCTAACCTTCGTGTCGTAGAATTTGTAACCTGGTGGTCCCTTCAGAGGAAATCGTATAGTATTTGAACAAAGAAAAAGTCCATGGTGTAATGAAACTAAAATCACTAGCTTTCACTCACAATCAACGAGTCAACACAGACTGAGAAAAGTTGAGGTACCTGACATCGGGTGGTTCGAGGAGACAGGGACCTTAAGAGACCCGTCCTTATAACCTCACCCGACGGTAAAGGAAAAGGTCCCCTAGAAGGACCGGGTCCCTAGCTTGGGTGTAGAGGACATAACGTTCGTCTAAGAAATGACAGACTCCGTGATCCCTTTGGGTCACTGAATTCTTGTACGGTAGATTCTGTCACATAGTGTGAAAAGTCTTGGGAAGAGAATTGTGACCCTTACAAAAACATGGTATCTATTTCGCCGGCGACTGTAATACCACCTGTCGAAACAGTGAGAACCGAGGGACGAGACGGGAAAATATTTAGTCTGGTTTTTAAAGTCAAACCGGGTAGTAACCCGTCGACCATGACTTTAAAGCTCGTAGACCGTTCAAAGACCGGATCTTGTAGACCCTTCCTCCCAGACTAAACACTATCTTGTCTGAATAACCGGGGTTTAGGACCGTTCAGTTCTAGTCGATGGGTACTAGTCTTTAAGGGTCCAAAAGTCGAGATACTGGAGAAAGGTTCCTGAAATTAGAGTGCAGTGGTCCTTTTTGAGTGAAGGGACTACTATCACCACAAGAGACTACTCCAGCAGAGAAAGTCTAAGTACCCTGTCATTTCCCTAGCGGTCCGTCGACCGTTTTAAACTAGAAATTCCGTTCAGACTTCGTCCTTCACCCCCCCGCCCACCCCTCCAATCTCCTACCCCTTCCCTCTCAGTGGTACCTTTATTGAACTCCGTGACTTCCTTCTATGTTATTTTTTACCCTTTTCACTCTTATTTGGATTGTTATATGAGGACCGACAAAATCGTCACCCTGACTGGGCCCTGTACCACGGACCGATTAAGCCTGCGGTGCCCAGATGGCAGAGTCGAGTGTTCAGGCGAGGTAGAGATTCCTACAACAGTGACAACAAGTCAACGAGTCAGCACAGGTTGAGAAACACGGAGGTGTCTGACATCGTACGGTCCGAAGGGGTAGGAAGTGGTAGAGGACCTCCAACGAGTTTAAGTACAGGTAACTCACTCACTACGGTAGGTTGGTAGAGTAGGAGACGACGGGTGAAGAGGAAAACGGAAGTCAGAAAGGGTCGTAGTCCCAGAAAAAGTTATTCAGCCGAGAAGTGTAGTCCACAGGTTTCATAACCTCGAAGTTGAAATGGTAATCAGGAAGGTTACTTATAAGTCCCAACTAAAAGAAATCCTAACTCACCAAACTAAAGGAATGACAGGTTCCCTGAGAGTTCTCAGAAGAGATGGTGGTGTCAAATTTTCGTAGTCAAGAAACTGTGAGTCAGAAGAAATACCAGGTTGACAGTGGAGGCATGTACTGATGACCTTTTTGGTATCGAAACTGATATGAAACCTGAAAAAACCGTTTCACTACAGAAACGAAAAATTATATGCCAGATCCAAACAGTACCGAAAAGAAGGTACCTCGTTCTCACAAAATTTAAAGTGTCGACGTCAATGACAGGCGTCACTAAAACCTCGGGTTCTTTTAGATTCCTACAGGAGGGGTGTTTGAGTATGTCCTTCTCTACGGTTTACAGGTTACACTAGAGGGAGATGAACCGTAGGAATAGTGGTGATAGGGGGTAGGGGGCCAAGTCCTACTGAACACTACGATTGAGTGTACTCAAGAAGGAGTTTTCCTTACACCTTTTAAAGGTAGAAGGGTCCTTTAACACGGTTCAAAGGAAAATCCACTTGTCGAACGGCCCGTGGTGTATATGTCGTGTCCATTTGACCTTAGTCGAGTGGACCGAAACAGGAGGACGGTTCTCCCGACCGTACGAGGTTTTTTTCCGCCTCAGAGGCAGGTTCAAGTCGAGAACCGTCCTCCGACGAAACTAGAAGGGACAGGTGGGGTCTGTATTCCTAGACCCAACGTCTATGACAAACTCAGGTTTGTCGAGTCGATATAGAGTAATTGTTGTCAGTCTTACATTTACTGTGTCAAATCCCTTGATAATTGAATTCGGAGACACATAATTTAAGGTCTATTCAAGGTCCGTAGTGTCGTCCCACTCAGAATAATTGGTCGTCAATTATTATGGAAGAATAGTCCCAGTAAAATAAAGAGTTGATCTCCACCCGAATCTGTAGTGGAGACCACGAAACATTTAATATGTCTAGGACTTCTGTTCTGAGGGGTAGTTTTGAAGACACCGTCACTGACCGGTCACAGACTGCCACTACCACTTACGGTGGGTCTGCCCGAAGAGGGAGTAATTAGTCTCTAAGGGAGAAACAGCTGACATGTATGTGTAAGGTAATCTGACGTCGTCGACGTCAATCTTTAAGAGATAGACGAGGACGTCTTGGTTTCTCAGAGGCAAACTGATAAAGTAAGGTGACTCTATACCCACTGAGGGAGAAAAATGCTCCGTTCCTTAAAAAAGATAAAAGTTTTGATACTCGTGTCGTATGTCGGTTACCCTTTCTTCGGTCCGAATCTCTTTTGTTCTTAGGACTGGTAGTCCGCCAAACCAAACTACGAGACCGAATATTTGACCACGACCTATCTATCTTTACGTATACAACTTTTACGAACGTCCCCGAACTTTTTACCGACAAAGAATTCCTAAAACTTATGGCTAAACCGTCGTGATGACTATGGTAAATAGACGTGAACGGTGCTTCAGTGCAAAAGGATTTGTCTCTACGTCAAACCAGGTCAGTATCTTAATAGCATCTAAGATTTAATCGCAGTAGGTTCAATTATTTAAAGTGACATTATACGGTTCACGTTTTCGTCCCTGACTCCTCCCATCTTACTTAGTACACTAAGAGGAACCTCTATTTCTTACCCTTTCGATACTTAACAAATATCCTTAGACCTCCACCCTTCGGACTCAACGTAACCAGTGTGTGTCGACGGAAATTTTATACTTATGTCTTTAAGACTATCTCTCTTCGAATTCCAGTAAAACAGGTGTGGGAAATAAAATGTCCACTTTTTTACGTTAATTCATCCATTTTACTAAATAGAATTCAGTGTGTCTTTTAGATAATTCCCCGGATTTGTCTACAATAAATTTATTCTGTAAATCCAAATTTGACCGAAAGTTTTTGTGGAGACACTTCTGACTAAAATCGTGGAAGTTGTGTCGAAAGGAAACGGGGTTGGGACAAAGGTAGAACGGGTAGCTCTCTGAGGTATCTTTAATATCTTTTCTAATTTTTGACTTTCATCAGTGGGAACATTTGTTGTAACCTACAAGAGTCGGAGTTTAGAAACTTCCCGGGGACTTGTTAGTTTATACCAGACCTATATATGTGTGACGATGACGACGACGATTCAGTGAAGACAGCACAAGCTGAGACACACTGGGGTTCCTGACGTCGGATGGTCCGAGGAGGTAGGTACCCTAAAAGGTCCGTTCTCATGACCTCACCCCACGGTAACGGAAGAGGCCATATGTGTGATGATACATATTTTATCCTTTGGAAAACATATCGTGTCCCTTGATGAGTCACAAGACACTACTGGATTTACCCTTCCTTTAGGTTTTCTTCTCTCTTACGTACACATGGATACCGACTAAGTGAACAGACATATCGTCTTTGATTACATTGTAACATTTCGTTGATATGAGGTTATGTTTAATCTTTCGTTTCCGTTTTCGTTTCGGCCAGTCCTTCGGTCGTTCCGTCCGGGGACTATCGTCTTCTCTACCGAGTCTTGTGGTCCCCACTCTCTCACGGTTGGGTCTTTCCACCCCTCTCACGACTCCGACGAAAAACAGGTCTCCACTCTTTTCTACCCCCGCCCCTCCTCCCATCGAGTGTCGGGACTAACCGACCCAACTAAGTCCCTCTCGTTGGTCTCCCAACTGGGGTATGTTTGTGAGAGAGGAAAGGGGTTCGTCGTTTTTAGCAGAAAGGGAGGTCACCCTTCTTACTAACGTCCGTCCACCTGACCTTTCCTGTCGTCTCGGGACCCTCTTAATCCCTGTGCGTGTGGATCTATCGGTTTGACGGGACCCTCGACCCGGTCGTACGGGTTGAGGTGGCTCGTGTCACGTCTGACGTCCTTCCGAAGGGACGGGGGGTGGGGTAGATCCCGGTCGTCGTCTAGTTGATTGACCCTCAGAGTCGTTTATTCTACTCTCAGTCGTTTGTAAACCCCTCTCAGGACGTTAAGGTCGTTTTCTATTTTTTTGTAATTTTTTTTTTTTTTCCATCTTAATTAAAGTTTCACTGTTTACGACGGTGCGACACTGAGACCAACATTTCACTGACCGTACGTATGTGATAACTATGATATATATTTTATCGATTGATTACTCTTGTATGAGAAGTCGTGTCCTTTGATGGGTTACGAGACACCACTGGACTTACCCTTCCTTCAGGTTTTCTCTCCCTATGTACATATACGACCCCATCCTTTACCGTTGGGTGAAGTCATAAGAACAGACCCTTTAGGGCACCTGACTCCTAGGACCACCCGATGTCAGGTACTCCAGTGTTTTCTCGCTGGCTATGTGTTGGCTCACTGACTCGTCTATGCATATAATACCGACTAAGTAAAAACGATATACCGTCTTTGATGTTACGTATTTCCTCTTTCCCTATCCTATTTCTTTTATAAGTTTCTGTACTTCCTATTTAGGTCTCTAAGTTTTTAGGAAGATTATCAAAATCTTCCTCTCTTGTCTCTCTCATCTCCGTCCCCCCTTATGTTCTAAACTTTTTCTTTTTTTTCGATTCTTAAAAGATGTTGACATCTTTCTGTAAGTAGAAGTCTGACTGTCCCAGATGACAAATAACTCATCCTACTTAAATATTTTGGTGTCTATCGTGGACCTGTTTATTATCACTTTAAAGTTTTGAAGTACCTATTCATTCCTTTTAAGATCATTGGAGGTCCTTTATTTCTATCTTATCAATACGTTCTTACTCCTAGTTTAAATGGAGTTGGTGTGACCTACTTTTCTTTTACTTCCCTTTAGAAATTCCACGGTTTCCTCTCCTTCTTTCGGAAAAGTAAGATCTTACCAGATAGGTCATCTAATAATAAGATGTCCCTCTTATTTTATATCCGTAAAAAGATTCACGAGTCTATTTGCATATTGGGTGTCTGTGAGGACTTTCTTATCGAAATCCTAGATAAGGTCGTCCTTATTTCTTTTCTGATCATCTTTTTTTAGTCAATACTTACCTCTGCTGTAAGTACGAAATGAACACGTTGAGTTTTATTAAAAATTTTCTATGGAATTTTTATCTCAAAATTAAAATTTGACCTTTACGATTCATGGAATAGTAACTTTTCTTTTGTTGGTATATAAGTTACAAATTTCAGATCCGTTATATAAATGTTGTGTGTTAGTAAAGTCTTTTATAGATTTGGTTAAAATTCTAAAAGTCAAGGGTTCCTTGAGTTTCTACCATGTAACTGGTATCCTTCGATAGTGGTTAAAGAATACTTTAGGGGTTTTTACTACGATTCCCTTAATTTTTTCTGCGTTGAGGTTTCTTGTCCCACTCATACTCTCCCCTTTAGTCGAATTTTTGGTGAAAAGAATAGACTTTTTTTCCTTTATCCCCTCACCATTCACTAGATTGGGTCTCTTCTGTGACGACGACGACGACGATTCAGCGAAGTCAGCACAGGCTGAGACACACTGGGGTATCTGCCGTCGGGTGGTCCGAGGGGGCAGGGACCTAAGAGGTCCGTTCTTGTGACCTCACCCAACGGTAAAGGAAGAGGTTATGTACTTTCACTTTTCACTTTCACTTAAACTGTGATGAGAGAAAATTTATAAATAAAAATAAACAAATTAAACCGACGTGGTCCAGAACCAGTATCGTACACCCTAGAAAATCTAGAAACTAGAAACAACGTCGTACACCCTAGAAAGTAAAACCGTACACCCTAGATCAAGGGGGACGTGACCCTCAGGCCTCAGAATCGGTGACCTGGTGGTCCCTTCATGGACAAGACGAGACAATTCCACCCACGATTCCACTCTCGGTCAAATGGGTTGTTTTGGACCTTTCAGACGGTGCGTCTCTGTATTCTCTCCTACTCCCCCCGACTTTTCTAACTTTACCCCCTTCTGAGTCTGACATCTGGTCTGCAAGTAGGGGTGGGAGAAAGGACAATGACTCAGGTTTAAACGAGACGAGAGGTGTTCTATTAAGTTACTTTGACTCTCTCAGTTAAGGATCCGTCTGACTATTCAGGTCCCAGGGATTCCTCTTCTTTCCCCAGACCCCGAGAACTTCACCTCTACCCCAGACCTTAAGAGTTCCTCCTCCTTAAAACACATGTGAGGAATCAGTTAATGTGTTAAGTCAAATTTGAGACATGATCCTTAATATGTTGTTGTTAATATGTTGTTACAACGTATGTTGTTGACGAACTCCTGTCAACGAGGAAGGACTTTTGGAAGACTGATTAGGACTATAGAATCTTACATATAATACCCTCACCCAGACCATCCTAGAAAGATAACACTTTAAGATTAGAAATAGGATTTTACATTTAACACCCTCACCCAGACCNGTGGGAGAAAGGACAATGACTCAGGTTTAAACGAGACGAGAGGTGTTCTATTAAGTTACTTTGACTCTCTCAGTTAAGGATCCGTCTGACTATTCAGGTCCCAGGGATTCCTCTTCTTTCCCCAGACCCCGAGAACTTCACCTCTACCCCAGACCTTAAGAGTTCCTCCTCCTTAAAACACATGTGAGGAATCAGTTAATGTGTTAAGTCAAATTTGAGACATGATCCTTAATATGTTGTTGTTAATATGTTGTTACAACGTATGTTGTTGACGAACTCCTGTCAACGAGGAAGGACTTTTGGAAGACTGATTAGGACTATAGAATCTTACATATAATACCCTCACCCAGACCATCCTAGAAAGATAACACTTTAAGATTAGAACAATAGGATTTTACATTTAACACCCTCACCCAGACCATTTTAAAAGTGTTTGAACTCTGTAAGAAAACTAAGTAACATTATTGATTAACCTCTCATATCTTGAGGTAACGATTGTGATCGTTCCCCCATGGGAAAGACGGGGGAAGACTACAGATAAATACAGTCTTCGAAAGAGATAGGGAAAATATGAAATTATTTTGAGATAATATGTTTTCGAGACTCGCTAGTTCAGAGCAGAGACCGGGGCCTAACTTAAGAAGAGACCTCCGGTTCTTAGGGTCACAGAAGACACCAGGTCGATGTTGGAAAGTTTAGGTTCTATTCAGTTACTTAGACTCTACTCCACAACCCTAGTCCTTCCACATTCCACTCACGCCTCTTTTTCTCTCGGTCCACCAGTCCGTTCTTTTCCTTTAAATAATCTCCCTTTACTCTCCCACTGACCGGGAATTCCTCTTGGTCGTAGGAGGGAAAGACTGTCCCAGAAAGAATATAGGACGGCCCTCTTTATAGTTATTAGAGTCTATACGTCTACTATGGTGGGAATCCGTCTTTCACTCCTTCTTGATTTCTCGGAGAACTACTTTCACTTTCTCTCACTTTTTCAACCGAATTTCGAGTTGTAAGTCTTTTGATTCTAGTACCATAGGTCAGGGTAGTGAAGTACCGTTTATCTACACCTTTGTTACCTTTGCCACTCTCTGAAATAAAACCTCCCGAGGTTTTAGTGACGTCTACCACTAACGTCGGTACTTTAATTTTCTATGAATGAGAAACCTTCCTTTCAATACTGGTTAGATCTGTCGTATAATTTTTCGTCTCTGTAATGAAACGGTTATTTCCAGGTAGATCAGTTCCGATACCAAAAAGGTCATCAGTGCATACCTACACTCTCAACCTGATATTTCTTTCGACTCGTGGTTTCTTAACTACGAAAACTTGACACTACAACCTCTTCTGAGAACTCTCAGGGAACCTGAAGTTCCTCTAGGTTAGTCAGGTAGGATTTCCTCCAGTCAGGACCCACAAGTAACCTTCCTGACTACGACTTCGACTTTAAGGTTATGAAACCCGTGGACTACGCTTCTCGACTGAGTAATCTTTTCTGGGACTACGACTCTTTCTAACTCCCGTCCTTCTCTTCCCCTACTGTCTCCTACTCTATCAACCTACCGTAGTGACTGAGTTACCTGTACCCAAACCCATCTGAGGCCCTCAACCACTAGTTGTCCTTCCGGACCACACGACGTCAAGTACCCCAGCGTTTCTCAGTCTGTACTGACTCGTCGACTTGACTTGACTTACTTTTTAAGAGACTTCCACAATCCCTTTCGTGTGACTAACTTTGACAGGTGGGACCGGGTTGTGGTATCATTGGTAAATGTACTCGACAAAATACTGTCCTCCATGACGATTTCTTGTGCCTTGATTACTCGGAGGTGGTCGACTTTCTCAAGCCCTTTCCAGTTTTACTCTGTAGTGTACAGGCTGGTGAAGGGTGAGACAGTAAGTAGAACCGAAGTGTTCCGCACATGGTGGTCCTTCCTGAGAACTCAGTCTTACTAACCGAATTCTGTTGGGCCTTTGATTAGGGTAGTGGTATTTTGGGCTGACGTTCGGTACACTGTCTCGACAAGAGGACCCAAGGGAATGGGACAACGAGATGCGGGTCCACAGGAAAGGGTTATTTTAGAGAACGAAACAGTCGTGTACACAGAGGAGCCTGTTAAGTAAAGGCTCACAATCTGTTCTCGGGTCAAAGCCCGGGACCTTCCCCAGGAGGAAGGACGTTGTTTTCCCACAAGTTTAAAACCGGACATCGACTCAGGACGCCAGTACATCCAGTATATCGGTCTCCAGACCTTAGACCACCAGAACATCGGAACTCTTCCATCCGCGGTCATTCTTTTCTCTTACAATAAACCCGTTAAACCAGTCAGAGTTCCCATGAACTAAAATTACAGACAAACGTTCCAGTTGTATTACTCGGTAAAATTGTTACTCGGGGGAACATCCGAGATTGTCTTCCCTGAAATAAACCCTCGGACGACGGGCTCTTCTGCCGTCCGATCCTGGAGTTTTGTTGATAGAACAGTCCCAGACCAACGGTCCAAGAAAATACGTAATCTCTACCCCACCCCCCTCTGTTCCTTTGTTTCATTTTTGTGATAAGTTAGGATCGTTTACAGGGGATCTTCCCCTTAGGAGTCCGTCCCCCTACACAATCAGAGTCAAGGAATGTCAGGAAGTTCCCACCCGTCGAGTCTAATAGAGGGACTCTGTCCGGCAATACATACAATCTTGTTTTTTCCCAATTGTGTCCGTCAGTCCAGTAGGGGATCCTGTTGAGTCCCTTGTTAGTGACCTCTTTGAGCTCTGAACTCTGAGGGTCTTCCGACGAGTGCCTTGTAGGAAGGTGAGTAATAGGTAACTCAGACTACACTTAAAGGTGTGCGTAGGACCACACCTGCAAGTAGGGGTAACCGTGAGGTCCTGTCCGAATCTAAGGGTCTGAGAGTTTCCACTCAGAGGAAGTGACGTGCTGTGTCCCATTCCGGTCGATAATGTGTATGAAGACCGGACACCCGTCACACAGATGGAGACAAGTGTCCACCTTGTAGGAGAGACCCAAGGACCAAGAGGTGGTCCTCGAGTGTATGTCTGAGGTCGACCCGACCCCGGGAGTTGTCTCTGGTACGGGAACTCCCATGGTCATATAACATTCCGACCCAGGACCCTACAAAAAGACATTCCCCAATTTACTATTTGTAAAATCCGAAAAACCTGGTCCTTTGTTTTAATTCCTATCGGACGACGACGACGACGATTCAGTGAAGTCAGCACAGGTTGAGACACACTGGGGTATCTACCGTCGGGTAGTCCGAGGGGACAGGGACCCTAAGAGGTCCGTTCTTGTGACCTCACCCAACGGTAAAGGAAGAGGTTACGTACGTTCACTTTTCACTTTCACTTCAGTCAGACAGTACAGGTTGAGAAACTCGAGTTCCTGACGTCGGATGGTCCGAGGAGGCAGGTACCATAAAAGGTCCGTTCTTGTGACCTCACCCCATAGTAGCGGAAGAGGCTTCCTATCGGACCTCCATGAATATATTGGTAAATTCAACATATAACGAGTAATAATCTCTTTACGTTTGATTTGGATGTTACTCTATGGAGTGTGACCAGTCTTACCGGTAATAGTTTTTTAGATGTTTGTGATTCACGACTTCTCCCACACTCCTTACCTTTGGGAGAACGTGTCAACCACCCTTACATTTACCTATGTTGGTGATACCTCTTGTCATACCTCTAAGGAATTTCTCGATCCTCATTTTGATGTAGTGGGTCGTTAGGGTGACGATTCGTATATGAGACTCTTTTAGTATTAACTTTTTCTGTATACGTGAAGTTACAAGTGACGTCTTGATAAATGTTATCCATCCTGTACCTTCGTCGGATTTACAGGTAGGTGTCTACTTACCTATTTCTTCAACAACAAGTATATGTGTTACCTTATAAACAACGACAACAAGTCAGTGAGTCAGTACAGACTGAGACGTTCGGGTACCTGACGTCGTACGGTCGGAAGGGACAGGAAGTGTTAGAGGACCTCAAACGAGGTTGAGTCCAGGGTAACTCAGACACTACGGTACGTTTATAGAGTAGGAGACGACAGAGGAAGAAGAGGACGGGAGTTAGAAAGGGTTGTAGTCCCGGAGAAGGTTACTCAGTAGTATTTTTCTTTACGTAAACTGTGACAAGATTACTCCACCTACTTGGACCTCAGACAATATGTCTCACTTCATTTAGTCTTTCTCTTTCTGTTCATAGTAGATAATTACGTGTGTATACCTTAGATCTTACTACCATGACTACTTGGATAAACGTCCCGTCGTTACCTTTACGTCTGTACACCTCTTTTCTTAACACGTGTGTCACCCCCTTCCTCTCCCACCCTGTTTAACTCTCTCATCGTACCTTTATATATGTAATGGTATACATTTTATCTATCGTTTACCCTTGAAGGACATATTGTGTCCCTCGCGTTTGGACACGAGACACTGTTGGATCTCCCCACCCTACCCCACCTTCCATCCTCCCTCTAAGTTCTCCCTCCCCTGTATACATATGAATACCGACTGAGTACAACTATATAACGTCTTAGGTCGTGTCATAACATTTTGTTAATAGGAGGTTAATTTTTATTTATTTAAAAATTTTACATTTTAAAGAATGGAGGGTTTGACATGTCCTCGTTCATCACCCAACTTAAACGGGGGGGCCCGGTACTAAACGGTAGGATACGAGATTCCGTATATATAAATTCGGTCTGAGGAACCGTCTGTTAAACGGAATGAGGTCGTGGAGTAAAGTTGAGGGTCCAAGAAAAAGTAAAGGCCAACGACCACAACGAAAAGGAAAAACTAGAACTTGAACCGAAATATAAAGTTCTTTTAAAATAACAATATAAAATACGTTATAACCATACAGAAACCTCGTTCTCCACCCAGAAAGGTGCATTCGAATAAAACGGTAAGTCCGTCTTCAGGTCCTTGGCAAAGGTATTCCTATCGTTCCACTACTTTCAAAAATTTTCTTACACAAACTTGTACATTCGTACTTTACCTTGATTTGTTACAAGCTCGACGAGAGGGTACCTGATCGATGAGGGGATGGGGTAAGTAGATAGGACACCCATTCAGTAACGAAGAATCTTAGGTCTCATTGACTTGTTTCTCTCTTCTCCACTTCAAGTCCAGTTTGACCAGAGGTTTGTTGGACCGAATGAGACACCCAAACGATACATCTAGTTTCGTCTCTCATCTGTCTTTTCGCGAAAGTTTTGTCTTTCAGGAACTACATCCCTCCAGTAAAGTGATAGTTTCCAGTCAAGACTATGAACTTTCCTCAAAACCATTTTTATGAGTCAACTTAAAAAAACGAGATGTTCAAATTCATTTCTTTCTTAGACATAGGGTTGATTTTACACAAAATAATTAAAAGGTACTGTCTATAACAGTTTAGACCAACATAATCGTCCATTTGATACGTAAACAGTTTTGGGTATTGAACCCCGAACGGACCACCAAGTCACCAATCCTCAGACGGAAGGTCACATCCCCTACACCCAATCTAGTGACCAAACCTTGATCTAGGGTGTCTTGTTGATCTCTTCGGACACGTCTCGTTGTTCTCTTTCGGGTGTACGGAGTCTTCTGGGTGGTACCGGTTCTATTCGTTTGTCGTCTTGAGTTTTGAAATGTAGTGTGTCTCACTTGGAGTTACGTAATTTTAGATCTTTTAGTAAATCGTGAAACCCCTTACGAGCCTACCTTACGACTTACCCTGGTTTCTTAGATTGAACTATTGTTTACGTATTTTATTAGAGTAACCTTCCTCCATCCTCTTTTTTCGTAATTGGATTTATTGAAACCTTAACTCACTCTTCCATTCTGACTCCCGGGTCCCTTTACTTATATTTGTGACAAGAGATGAACTACTCCACAAAGGATCCCCAAACCCAATTGCCAAGACTTTGGTGACGTATCTGTACGACCTTATCTTGTTGATTCCGGTACCTACCACCCATCACCCCATGAGTCAAGAGTCACAACTTTACTCCCCCCATGTCCGTTTGTTTCCCTTACGACCTTACTAGATACCGATTACCTACTCTCAACCTTCATGGTCATACTTGAATACAAATAGAATGATATCTATGTTTACGAATATATCTCTTTATAAATATCTATGTACGTAGATATGAGTAATCATACGTACCTTATAAAGAAACGAGACAATAGAAGGGGATGGTTATAAGACACACAAACCGAGAAGTCTCGACTCCTGTTAACACACTCGTCGGACGTTGATTGGAAGACACCCAGTTAACGGAATGTCCCAGTCCCTACTTGTCGGATTCTTTTCCCTTGAACACCCCTGAAGGGACCACCAGGTCACCAATCTTGAGACGGAAAGTTATACCCCCTACGTCCTAGTTAGGGACTGGAACCTTGATTCTAGGGCATACGACCGTCCCCTCCCACCACGGTGGTTAAAAAAAAAAAAATTCCTTAAACGAAAATTCCAAACCCTTAGGGTAGTGACTTAACCGTCAGTGACTTCGAGGAGCTAAGTGGTCCGTGAAGACTGTAATTTATTATCTAAGTACTCGGGTTGTTTTATCACTTCTGTTATTATAATTTTGTTGTGGGATGGAACATAACACAAAATACCAAAGTTACTATATTAAAAATGTAAACTGGAAGGATTAGTGGGAGACTACGTCCTACCCAATCTTCAGTGAAACAAAATCATCAAAAGTCCACAGAGGACCCTCTCAGCTACCAGCTTAAACCGTACCATGAACACACGCACGATTCAGCGAGATCAACACAGATTGAGACACACTGGGGTACCTGGTATCGGGTGGTCCGAGGAGACAGGTACCCTAAGAGGTCCGTTCTTATGACCTCACCCAACGGTACGGGAGGAGGTCCCCTAGAAGGACTAGCTCTATTGGGTTGGAAATTATTCACTCAAATTCTATGAGTGTTTCTACTACTACTGTATGCAAAATCAAAACTAAGTCAACAGTATAAAATACAGTACGAAGGATAATAATCTCAAAGAAAGTGACATACTGCATAAAAGAAGAAACCCCTCTTCGCTGTGAACTTTTGAGGATTTTGTTCCACTGAGGTTTTCAACTTTTAATTTCCGACGTGTTTGTGTACGACTCTTTTATCTGTGTTTGGTTGTTTTTCTCGTTTCTAACGGTAGAATTAAAGTTTGTTCCACCTTATAGAGGTGTGGTTTATTGCACCTTCTCTGCGAATATCTCGTTTTTGATACCTTTGACTTGTCCTTTTATCGGTTTTTGTATAATAATGATTTTTTCGAAAGAAGTCAGTTGTTGTCTCGTTCCCTCGTTTTTTACTTGTTAATGTCTTTTAGAGTTATGTGTAGACTTCCATATTTAGTTATATCCAACTTCAGATACAAGTTGTTTGTCTTTAAGTCTTTTAAACTGGTAATTAGACCGGCCCTTCTTTTACAGTTTAACGAGGGGTTTAATTTTAGTACGTCTATTCAAAAAGATAAGACAACCCTCACACATAACGATATTGGAGTTACCTCCCATTTAAAAATTATAGTATTAAATTTAATGTAAATGAGAAACTGAATGGTCAAGATGAAAATTCCTAAATAAAGGGTCTACAAATGAGAATTTCCACACTTTGCTATACTGGCTCGTATAATTACGTAGTTAGAAAATTATCATCTTTATACCTTTAATGGATGGATAAGTAAGTATCTCCAAGTAATTTATTCAATACCATTAGACACTGACACACCTAGTGTTATTTGACACCTTTTAAGACTTTCTCTACCCTTATGGTCTGGTGAACTGGACGGAGAACTCTTTGGACATGTGTCCAGTCCTTCATTGTCTTAACCTGTACCTTGTTGTCTGACCAAGGTTTATCCTTTTCCTCACACAGTTCCGACATATAACAGTGGGACGAATAAATTGAATATACGTCTCATGTAGTCCTCTTTGCGACCCGACCTACTTCGTGTTCGACCTTAGTTCTAACAGTCCTCTTTATAGTTATTGGAGTCTATACATCTACTGTGGTGGGAATATCGTCTTTCACTTCTTGAATCCTCGGAGAACCACTTTCACTTTCTCCTCTCACTTTTTCAACCGAATTTTAAGTTGCAAGTCTTTTGATTCTAGTACCGTAGGTCAGGGTAGTGAAGCACCGTTTATCTACGTCTTTGTTACCTTTGTCACTCTCTGAAATAAAAAACCTCCCGAGGTTTTAGTGACGTCTACCACTAACGTCGGTACTTTAATTTTCTACGAATGAGGAACATTCCTTTCAATACTGGTTGGTCTATCGTATAACTTTTCGTCTCTGTAATGAAACGGTTGTTTGCAGACAGATCGGTTCCGATACCAAAAAGGTTATCGGTACATACTTACACTCTTATCCTGATATTTATTTCGACTCGTGACTTCTTAACTACGAAAACTTGACACCACAACCTCTTCTGAGAACTCTCAGGGAACCTGACGTGCCTCTAGGTTGGTCAGGTAGGATTTCCTCTAGTCTGGACTCACAAGAAACCTTCCTAACTACAACTTCGACTTTGAGGTTATAAAACCGGTGGACTACGTTTCTCGACTGAGTAAACTTTTCTGGAACTACGAACCTTTCTAACTCTCGTCCTCCTCTTCCCCTGTTGTCTCCTACTCTACCAACCTACCGTAGTGGCTGAGTTACCTGTACTCAAACTCGTTCGAGACCCTCAACCATTACCTGTCCCTCCGGACCGACGTCAAGTACCCTAGCGTTTCTCAGTCTGTACTGACTCGTTGATTTGACTTGACATGACTTTAGACGTGTTACCTTATAATACGTTGGTATTTTATCTTATTCTACTGATATACGTTTAGTTGTACATAGAGTTTTATTTTTCAAACGAAAATTCTTTCTTCCGTCCAAATATCTACCACTATATCTGACTAGGGGGTTTATAGAAAAACTACTACTTTTTTTAATTACATATTTCATTGAACATATCTTATAAGTCAAGTCAAGTAAAGTCAATGAACCAGTACAGACTGAGAAACGTTGGGGTACCCGACGTCGTACGGTCCGAAGGGACAGGTAGTGGTTGAGCGTCTCGAACGAGTTTAAGTACAGGTAGTTCAACCACTACGGTAGATACGGAAGTAAGAAAGGGTCGTAGTCCCAGAAAAGGTTACTCAGTCAAGAAGTGTAGTCCACCGGTTTCATAACCTCAAAGTCGAAGTCGTAGTCAGGAAGGTTACTTATAAGTCCTGACTAAAGGAAATCCTAACCGACCAAACTAGAGGAACGTCAGGTTCACTGAGAGTTCTCACAAGAGTTTGTGGCGTCAAGTTTTCGTAGTTAAGAAGCCACGAGTCGAAAGAAATATCAGGTTGAGACTGTAGGTATGTACTGATAGGTATGGTATCGAAACTAATCTGTCTAGAAACAACCGTTTCATTACAGAGATGAAAAATTATACGACAGGTCCAACCAGTATCAAAAAGAAGGTTCCTCGTTCGTAGAAAATTAAAGTACCGGAGTCAGTGGTAGACATCACTAAAACCTCAGGTTCTTTTATCAGACAGTGACAAAGGTAACAAAGGGTAGATAAACGGTACTTCAGTACCCTGACCAACGGTACTAAAAGTAAAAAACTTACAACTCGAAACTCGGTCGTAAAAGTGAGAGGAGAAAGGGAAAGTAGTTCTCTGAGAAGTCAAGGAGAAGTGAAAGACGATATTCTCACCACAGTAGACGTATAGATTCCAATAACTATAAGGAGGACTGTTAGAACTAAGGTCGAACACGAAGTAGGTTGGACCGTAAAGTGCACTACAGGAGACGTATATTCAATTTGTTCGTTCCACTGTTATATATCGGAACTGCTTGAGAAAAGGACTAAACCTTGGTCAGACAACAAGGTACAGGCCAAGATCGACAACGAAGAACTGGACGTATGTCTAAAGAGACCTCCATCCAGTCCACCAGACCATAAGGGTAGATAACTTCTTAAAAGGTCAAAAACACTAGATATGTCAGTTTCCGAAACCGTATCAGTTATTTCGTCTTTATCTACAAAATGACCTTAAGAGAACGAAAAAAATACTAAGTTACCTACAACCGTTAAACTAAAGACCAAGGAGACCGAAAAGATTTTGGTCGAACTTGTAGACCTTCAAGTGCCAAGTGCATGATAACTTCGGACCGAACCTCTTAAAACCCGTAATGAAACGATCGTACACTCTACTCACGTTAACACACCATCAAACTTGTAAGAAACCGTAACGGGAAGAAACCCTAACTTTACTTTTGACTGGAAAAGGTCAGGACACTGGTGACGACTCGAAAGGTTTAAACAACCGTATAACTCACGTCGTGAAATTGTCGTGGTAGAAAATCCTAAACTTTATCGAGTTGACCTTAAGGTAGTGGTATCTATGAATATATCTGACTAGGGGGTTTATGGAACAACTACTACTTTTCTTAATTGTATATTTGATTGCACATATCTTACAATGATAACACATTTTTTGTTTTCTCCCGTGATGAAAATAAAAATATCAGATAGAAACTTCCCTGTTCATTCTTTGATCACTCTGTCGATAGAGGCCTGTCCCATTGGTCGACCATATGACATATAAAACTTATGACGTATAAAAGGGGGACACCACACATAATGAATAAATATTGTTATTAATTCGTTAAATAAATGGTTATTTGTTTCATGGTGTGGGTACCGACGAACTACCGGAACGGTGGAACCACAACGGTACGGTAAGACGTGAGTGACTAGTGAGACTCGATATTCCTGAAGAACCGTAGACGGAGAGGGTCACCCGTCACTCTGAAGACTCCCGGTCACAGGGAGTACACACGAATCAGTGAGTCATCACAGACTGAGAAACACTGGCGTACCTGACATCGGGAGGTATAAGGAGCCAGGTACCCTAAGAGGTCCGTTCTTATGACCTCACCCAACGGCAAAGGAGGAGGTCCTCCAGAAGGACCGGGTCCCTAACTTGGAGCAGAGGAAGTAGAGAACGTAACCGTCCGTCTAAGAAGTGGGCGACTTGGTAATCCCTTCGGGTATATGATGAGTAGAGTCATATTTATTAGTTTTGTATCTAAGATCTCAGTCTGACGGACCCGAGTGTAAGGACCAAGTTGAGACACTGGAATCCCTTCCTTGACTTGGAGATACACGGAGTTAAAAGGTAGAAATTTTACGTTTATTATCATAATCGGTAGAATATCCTAAGACCATTCCTAATACATTCCGTTCAGAGTCTTGACTAGGAACTGTACATTGTTCAAGGTTGACTGACTGTACAGAACCACTGTAAAGACGTAAGTCCACGGTGATTGTCTCCCGGACGTGTAACGTCGTGAGTCGTAAAAGTTCATTATTTATCTACGTATGGGTGAGTGGTGGGATGGTACTGGGTCACGATTGTTTCGACAGAAAGAAAAGCGAATCGACCATCTATTAAGACCTACTCAGTTCAGCAGGTGGTTAGACTGTAGGGACTGTACTATTTCCTCTACCAATAAAGTCATCTTGAACCTACGTACGGGTAAACACGGTTGGGATTTTTATAAAAACAAATAGAGTCCCTAGGTCTATTGAGGTCCTTTTATTACCTTAGAGTCTTACTCCGAATCAATGGTCTGAAAGTCAATCTCTCCGGTCCGAAATAGATGAGTGTTTTATCGTAGACTTTGCGGTCGTTGGGTTCAGATCGTATTTACCTAAAAAGAATTCATGAGAAGAGGTAGTTCAAAGGGAAGTAACTTGAGGAGAAACAGTCCTTTATAATAAACCCAAGCGACTTAACTTTAGGTTAAAGAAAAACTTCAAGTCAGATCACCTCTTTTACAATCCAGTCGTAATCTCTTAAGGAGGAGAGGTCTACTGGAACCACTTCAGTAAAGTAAGTAAGTATCAAGACACCGAAACAAGAGGACAGACAATTCAGTACTATTCTGCTATTTGTATATTTAGTTTGGGTACAAGGGACTATAGTACTCTTATAACCCTTCAATTGTAGTTCGAGCTCGACCCTCGACGGACCTATTTTGTACCACCTTTATGTCTCGACTAAGATGTTTGTCCGACTCGTGGATGACACACGGACAGGAACCCGAACTTAGACCCCCAAATTTTTACTTCCTTTAAGTACAATTTATTCAAAAAGTTCTTATGGATTTAGTAAACTGTTCATAAATGACTCGGGGTTTGATACAAAGTCTGAAGAGTTCCCCGAGTCACCATTTCTTGGGTGGACCGTTACGTCCTCTGAGTCCTCTGTACCTAAACTAGGGACCAAGTCCTTCTAGGGGACCTTTTCCTTTACCGTTGGGTATGGTCATAAGAACAGAACTCTTAGGGTTCCTGTCTCCTCGGACCGTCCGATGTCAGGTACCCCAGGGTTTCTCAGCCTGAGTTGACTCATTGATTCGTTGTTGTTGTTGTTTTGATATAAAGTCCGTGACAAAATCACGGACCCTATGTAGGCACTAGTCTTAGGTGTTTTTACCTTTAATCAGTCACAAGAGGTCTCTTTATCTGGTTATCCTACACATGTCATAACCAACACCACACGCGAGTCAACACGGACTGAGAAACACTGGGGTACCTGACAGTGGGTGGTCCGAACCCACGACAACTTTATCTTTTTTCCGGATCAAGAAAGAGAGACCCTCCTAAGCACAAAGTTAAGAGTAGAAGATTGAATTCGTTATTGTAGATACCTAACAGACTTGAAATAACACATTGACGTTAGAGTCTTTCCTCAGTACGAAAAGGACATTGTTACGTACACCGATAATACATAGAACAAGGACGTTTAGTTATCCGTTAATCCTCCGAGACACAGGAGATCTGGCGGTACGGGTTTTCAATAACTAAAAGGGTGAGTGGAAACATGGTCCCATGGAACAGAGAGGGGAGAGGGTATGGTGTGTACTTGACCCCTTTTTTTTTTTTCGCCCCTGTTTCGAACAAAAGGGAAGGGTGGTGGAAGGAGGGAACCAGGACCTTCGGAGTGAGTAGTCCTCCAACTGCGATGGTCGATCCTACCCCGAGTCCCTGAGGGGAGTCACGTGGGGTCGTAGAAACGTTCGTTTAGTACCTGGTCGACTCCTTTGGTTCCGAGTCTCTGACGTTCACGGAAACACAATTTTGATATAGTAACCGAGAAAACACATAGGTCGAAGTACTGAGTAGAGTAGACAGAACCCCGAACGTGTAGATATTAGTGTACTTAGTTAAGGAATGTTATTTAGAGTAATACCAAGTCACCATTTATTAGGTGGACGGTTACGTCCTCTGAGTCCTCTACGTTCAAGCTAGGGACCCAGTCCTTCTAGGGGACCTCTTCCTTTACCATTGGGTGTGGTCATAAGAACGGACCTTTTAAGGTACCTATCTCTTCGGACCACCCACTGTCAGGTACCCCAGTGTTTCTCAGTCCGTGTTGACTCGCGTGTGGTGTTGACTATGACATATGTAGGATAACCAGACAAGGAGATCTCTTGTGACTGATTAAAGGTTGGTGCGGACCTTTTAAGGGACTCCTTTAGCCCCCACCCCACTTTAACCTCAGTCAGTCCCCGAGACGATAAGGGTCATGACCTGAGTCCGGTAACGTGGGATCTACAGTGTTGGTGTTCCCCACCGTGTTAAATTTCTGACAGTGGTCGAAGAAAAGTGGTAACGACCGAAGTCAAAGTGTCGAAGCCCGTTCTCGCAGCCCGACCGGTTCGAAACCGGGATAGACGTCCCTCAGGCACTCCTCTCTACCATAACTTCAAAGTGTTTCATAGTTAAAGGAGGTTCTATCCTTCTCTTAAGTCCTAGACTCGTCTGTTCTTTTAGTTGTTTACAGGAAACACGGACCACCCGAAGGGACCACCGAGTCTGTCACCCATTCTCGGGGACCTCCTTCTTTACCATTGGGTGAGATCATAAGAACGGACCTCTCAGGGTACCTGTCTCCTCACACCGTCCGATGTCGGGTACCCCAACGTTTCTTACTCCGTACTGACTTCCTTATTATGTGTGTGAAACACGGACCGTTTGTAGGGTGGCGTTGTCGAAGACGAACCTTTTCCGGTTCACGTTTCGACTTCTCACCTTGGGCTCCCAAGTACAGACTAACCTCACACAGGTCGGTTCCCGGGTCGGAAGTCTTCTGCTGGAACCACGACTATCTGAGTGGAACCAGATTTGTCCGGGGACCAGACGTCCTATAAACTCATCGTTGGGTGACACTCCTAGGCCCCTCTTAAGTATTCTGGAGTCGGGGACAAAGTCTACACAAAGACTAAGTGTAGAGGAAGGTCCGGAGTAAAGTGCTGACGGTTCGACGACTGGGGTCAGAGATGGGTACATTGAGTGTCCTTTCCTTAACCCCAACCCTCAACGAGACATGGGGTGAGGGTGGAGGTTAAACACAATATTTGGATACTGACATGGACTTTGGGGACGGTGACGACCTTCAGGGGGCCCTTGTCTATAACAGTCTTTCTCTTTTTGTTTACAGTATATAATTACATATATACACCTTAGATCTGTTTACCATGTTTACCTGGACAAAAGTCCCGTCTTTAACTCTGTGTCAGATACTGGTATGGACTTGTGAGAGCTAGAGTAGACTAGAGTTTACAATTCGTCCCAGCCCGGATCAATCATGAACCTACTCTCTTTCTCTCTGTGTCTACGTCTCTTGTTTAAATACCTATGATTCCACTCCTTCTTCCCTTCACCCTACATAACGATCTAACCCTAACTGTATATATACGATAACTAAGACACATATTATTACTCTTGGATGATATGTCGTGTCCCTTGAGATGAGTTACGAGACACCACTGGACTTACCCTTCTTTCAGGTCTTTTCTCCCCTATATACATATATATAGCGACTAAGTGAAATAACATGTCGTCTTTGATTGTGTTGTAACATTTCGTTGATACGTTCACTTTCGCAATCCACGAATCAGTACAGACTGAGAAACACTAGGGGACCTGACATCGGGAGGTCCGAGGAGACAGGTTCCCTAAGAGGTCCATTCTTATGACCTGACCCAACGGTAAAGGAGGAGGTCCCCTAGAACGGGTGGGTCCTTGACTTGGACACAGAGGACGTAACCGTCCGACTAAGATTTCTTAAGATTAAGATTTCTGTGTCTTCGGGTGAGGTCATAAAAACGGACCCTTTAGGGTACCTGTCTCCTCGGACCGTCCGATGTCAGGTACCCCACTGTCATCAGCCTATGTTGTATCGTTGATTTAGTACATATATATGTTGTACAACACAATCAAAGACGACATGTTGTTCCACTTAGTCGGTATACATATGTAAATAGGGGAGAAAAAACCTGAAAGAAGGGTAAGTCCAGTGGTGTCTCTCAAGGGACACGATATGTCATCCAAGAGTAATCAATAAATACATATACATATATAAAAACGAATTCAGAGTTTATTAGTAGGAAACTTGAGATCCCAGTGACTTCTAAGACCCTCCGAGTCCCAGTGAATTCGATAGTGACTTGAAGAATCAGCTGTGGGAAATGTGATTCCTTGTTCACCTCGAGACTCTTGTGGTTCGACAGTTGTCAATGGTGGGGCTAGTCCGTAATTTCATAGGCAAATAATCGTCCAAGTGAAAATCTCGCGACAGTGGTTAACGTAGGTCCGTCGCGCACTTCCTTCCGATTCAGCCGAGGAGCAACGGGGGCCCCGGCCGCGAGCCCGGTGTCCATCGACTGCGGACACCACCATGGGACCGACGTGAGGCCCTTTTCGGCGGGCGGCTGACGTCGGGATCCTCCCCCGACACAGGGAGGGATGGCTCCGCGCGAGGCGGCGTCAAGACAAGGCGCTGAGCCATCCGCCGAACCGAAAGGAAGGCGTTACCCTAGACAACTAAGACTTTGATGTGAGAGAGACGCGAAAAGACCGGCTCGCCTGGCTTTCACACAAGCACCCGCGAAGGGGTGGCGTCCCGGTCCCAGACATCTCTACCACCGCGGTCTCGGTCGACGTCGCGAAGTCGGGGTGGCGTCCCGCGCCCCTCTTGAGCGCTGTCCGGAGGTCAAGACTTCCGACATAGGTTAAACTGAAAACCTTTGGGTGGGACCGATCAAAGTGACCCGAACCCCACACACACACACACACACACACACACACACACACCCACACCCACACACCCACACACCCACACACCCACACACACACACAACCACACACACACACACACAAACCCCTTCCCCACCAGTGCACTAGCGGTCAGCGAGGTTAGACCCATGGTTAATTCGGGTCTGGTCGGTTCTCCCTTTTAGTTACTCGCTTCACTGGTGACACGGGACCAGAACGTTTCCTAACGCCTTGGCCTCCGGCCCCTTCCCGCTCGGCTCACGTGGGCCCCTTCTCCGCTCCGCTCCGCTCCTGCGGCAAGCGGCGGGGCCGAGCCGGCGACCCCCGGCGTCAGTGGAAGTCGTATCCCCTCGCCCCTCTGCGCTTAGGGCCGACACCGAGACTGGCGGCCCGAGGGAGGTCGCGCGTCGGAGGCGAGCGAGAAGGGGTCGCGACGTCGGCGCTGGGCCCTGGGTCGCCTGCAGCGGAAGAGGCTCGAGACGGCCCCGGGGGTAGGACGGGAGGGGCCAGCGTCGAAGGTCGGTCCGTCGGGGAAACGCGCAGGCGGCGCGGGGAGGGCCTGGGCGGGGGAGGCAGGGGGCCCACGCGCGTCAGCGGCGGTCACGCGGGACGGACGGTCCCGCGGGGCCCGCCCGCTGCTACCCCTTCGGCTCGGGTCGAGAAACGGCGGATCCCGAAGTGCCGGGCGCGTCGAGTGGCGGGCGGTCGGGCACTGCGCCGCGGCGGCCGGCTCTGTGTTTCTGGCGCCGACCCCGGCGGGCCCCCCGCTCCGGCGCAGGGCCTCGGCGTCGGTCGGGCTCGCGGTACTCTCGGCCACGGCCGGCGACCGACGGGCCCTCTTCGGGCTCGCCGGCGGAGGGGGCGCCACTCGGCCGGGCCCAACGTCGGGACACCCGCGTCGCGTCCACTCCCGTCTCGGGCTGGGCCCCGCGGCTCCGGTGCCGGCGGGGTCTGGGGCCCCACGGCGGCGCTCACGCCTGGGGCCCCACGAGCTCTCCTCCGCCCCTGACCGCCCAAGGCCTCGGAAGGGGTCCGCGTCGCTAACTCTAGCCCGCCTGGTGCCGCCCTTTCTTCACCCTCGGACATCCCGGCGCACCCGGGCCGCGGTCCCCTCGGAGCCTCCATTGAAGCCTCTGGGCCGCTGCCCGCCCCCCCGCCCTCGCGTGCGCACGAGCACACACGGCCACGCTCCACACACGCGGCACACGAGCGCCGAGCGGCGTGTGCGCGCGCCCTACATTTCAGGGCTCGGCGGCCGAGGGGAGGGGCGGAGGCGAGCCGACGGACGCCCCACGGCGCGACCCCCGACACTACCCTTTCCACGCACACACACCACGACCCAAACTGGTGTGGACCACCTCTCTAGTCCCTAAGTCCTTCTCTCAGCTGCGCTCTCCTGGTACGCCAAACCCCGTTCAAAAGTACCGACTTTTAAGGGAACATCTTAGACCATAGAACTCCCAATTTATCCGGTCGTGATTACATGTCTTTCGGGCTGTGTAGTCTCCGCGGTCCATGGGTGGGCTCGGCCTGGCTGGTCACGTAAGTTAAGAATCTAACTCTAAAGGCCAGTGCAACTGCACCCTACCCCAGCAACCAAAAGGGCTCCTCTATTCTAACAAGTTGAAGTGGCCGGTCTGCTGTGTCTTCGGCCCGGACCGCCCGCCCCTCGCGCGCGAGTGTGCGCCGGCGGCGGCGCCAGATTGAGCATGCGGACGTCGTAAGGAACTGACAACGAGGAGACTTACGCTCGCAAGGAGGCCCGACTGTGTAGGTCGGTCTCACTAGCAATCAGGTGAGAGGGCTCCCACAGCCCTCGAGGGACACAAACTCGTCGAAGTGACATCGTCACGGGTGAGGTGGTGGCAACACGACCTTCTGACCGTTACAAGCTGACAACACACGTGCGATCCCTTCTACCAACCAAGTCCTCGCGAAAAGTCCCCTTTAATTCCTAGGACACCCCTTCTGGACTCGACCCCCTATCTCTCAGAGACGCTATTTGTTATTACTAAATAGAGTCTCCGAAGGTTGGGTAAAGAGAACTCCTTCCCCACCAAAGGTCTCTCTCTCGTCTCAGGTACGAAGACGGGAGTACCGACACTACCCCCTCGAAACGACGGGCCGACCGACTCCAGAATACGTACCGTAGTTCTCAACGGTCAACAAACTCTCGTCGAATACCTCTGTCCAATACGTGAGGAAAGAGGTGGTTTGTTCGACAGTGGTGGTGGAGTGGGTCTACCTCTACAAACCAATTACTGGGAAGAAAGGGTCAGGACACTGGTGGTCGTAGGGACCAGGCCTACGAGACGTCCATCTTTGACCGTCCGACGACACTGGTGTCATATAGACATCCTTACCGTGGGAGTGTCGTCATAAAACTCCTGTCAACTCTATTCTCTTCCTACAATTTCTCTCACCCCACGGACTACGAGACTACGACATCCCTCTCAACCTGTGGGAGGAAAATCCCCGCTGTCTCCTTCCTCCACGTCCTCTCTCTTCCTCCCTGGAACCTCTTGTTTGTTTAACTCTCTAAAAGAATGGACCTTCCTTTTGGAACTGACAGACCATTTTTCAGACTAAAAATGACATGAACAGACTCTCCGAACATATTTAGACTCTGATACACGTTTATTTAACGGTCCGTTTATTATCTAGTTTGTCACATAAACGTAAAGACTACTCGAACCACTCCTTCACAACATATCGTGAATTGTGAACCTTCTGTCTGTCTCCAAAGAAACAGTCACTACACAAGAAAAACTTAAAATGTTTATATTATAAGATGTGGTGGTGGGGGGTGGGCGGTGAGGTCGGTTACGATCTCCGTTTTAACTACACCAAAGGGTCGAAGGTTTTCGGAAACGTCGAATAATTGAGAGATTATGAGAGAGACCTTGTAAGTCAGCGAGGACACTCCAATTCTACAGACAGGACAGAGACAGGTGACGTGTGTCTTGACCAGAGTCCGGCCGCCAAGAGTAAGTCCTCGGGGGTCTATTCAGGAAAGAACCTAGGACTTTTTACACTTCGTCTTTCGTCACAACGTCGATACCGAACCGCGGACGACTCGACCCTGAACTACTGGTCCTCTTCTTTCCCCTTCCGGGACGACAGACGAAGACGGTTCACCACTACACGCAAGAGTTTCATCGGCCCTTTCTAAGGTCCAAGGGGACACCGACACGGTGATTTCGGGTGACTAATCGAAAGGGGTAACTGTAGCCCTTGAATCGACGTCTGAACCATATTTAACTTTTTATTCCCCTACCCCCCACCCATACCTCAAATCTCTGTCCGTTTCCGTCAACCGTCCGTCGGAGACCGTACGTAGATTGAGTACTATACTGGAGTCATTCAATGAATTCAAAAGACACACAAAGATATTTTACTCTCTCGTAGTCTGACCTGGTAGTTAAAAAGAAGACCTGACACGACCCAGAAGTGACGACGCGCCCGAAAGAAATCAACACCACTCGTTGCCGACGAGAAGCCACGTCATGTGTCCGAAGAGTAACGTCACCGAAGAGAATAACACCTCGTTCCCGAGATCCCGCTCACCCGAAGTTATAAACGACGTGTACTAGAGTCATCAACGCCGAGGACACGTGATCTCGTGTCCGAGTCATCAACACTGCGCACCGGAATCAACGAGACGTCGTATACCCTAGAAGGGTCTGATCCCTAGTTTGAGCGAAGAGGACGTAACCGTCCACCTAAGAAATGGTGACTCGGTGGTCCCTTCGGGGTCTTACGTCCAAGAATTGGTGACCTGGTGGTCACCAATTACCAGGGTATCTAGTAATCAAAAAAAGGGGAGAAGAGAGATTCTTATCTTGAGAAATTGAACTTAGAATATACTTTCAATTCATGTACTTTGTCTAATCTCTACTCCCTCCCTGTACCGTCGGACAAGTGAAGGGTTCCATTAAAGGTTTCGTGAGAGAACCTTGGGGATTGTCGAGACTCTTTTGTCAAACTCTTGGGGATCTTCCGAAGAAAGATCTTACACGTATAGGGGGGAGACTCACAGCCTTTACTTTATAACACCAAGGAACAACAACAACAACAAGTCAACGAGTCAGTACAGGTTGAGAAACACTGGGATACTTGACGTCGTACGGCCCAAAGGAACAGGAAGTGGTATCCTCAAACGAGTTCAAGTACAGGTGACTTAGTCACTACGATAGATTGGTAGAGTAGGAGACAACGGGGGAAGAGGAAAACTAAAGTTAGAAAGAATCGTAGTCCCAGAAAAGGTCACTCAACCGAGAAGAGTAGTCCACTGGTTTATAACCTCGAAGTCGAAATGGTAGTCAGGAAAGTTACTTATAAGTTCCAACTAAAGGAAATTCTAACTGACCAAACTAAAGGAACGACAGGTTCCCTGGGATTTCTCAGAAGATGTCACGGGGTTAAACTTTCGTATTTAAGAAACCACGAGTCGGAAGAAATATCAGGTTGAGATTGTAGACATGGACTGATGATATTTTGGTATCGAAACTGGCATGTCTGGAAACAGTCATTCCACTACAGAAACGAAAAATTATACGACAGATCCAAACAGTATCAAAAGGAAAGTTCCTCGTTCGTAGAAAATTAAAGTGTCGACGTCAGTGACAGGTGTCACTAAAACTTCTGGTTCTTTTATTTTAGACAGTGACAAAGGTGAAAAAGGGGTAGATAAACGGTACATCACTACCCTGACCTACGGTAAAATCAAAAAAGTTACAACTTAAAATTCGATCTAAAAAGTGAAAAGAGAAAATGGGAGTAGATCCTCTTCCTTTACCGTTGGGTGAGGTCACAAGAACGGACCTCTTAGGGTCCCTACCACCTCGAACCACCCGACGGCAGATACCCCAGCGTATCTCAGTCTGCGTTGACTTCGTTGAATCGTCGTCGTCGTCGTCGTCGTCGTCGTCGTCGTCGTCGTCGTCTCCGAGAACTCAACGAGAAACAAAAAACGGTATTCTCACCATAGTAGAGGTATAGACTCCAAGTATAAAGAGGGTAGTCAGAACTAAGGTCGAACACTGAGTAGGTCGGATCCTAAAGTATACTCCATCAACGTATCTTCAATTCATTTGTCCTTCTGTTATATGTAGGAACTGCATGAGGAAAGGGTTAAACCTCGGTCAGACAACAATGTACTGGTCAAGATGGACAACGAAGAACTGGACGTATGTCTAAAGAGTCTTTTGTCCATTCGACCACACCATAAGGGTAGAAAAACTCTTAAAAGGTGTCAAACAACACTAGGTGTGTCAGTTTCCGAAAGAACATCAGTTACTTTGTCTTCATCTACAAACAGACCTTAAGGAAACGAAAAAGGTACTAGGTCACTTACAACCGTTAAACTAGAGACCAAGGAGACGGAAAAGATTCGGGTCGAACATCGGAAGATTACGACACAGTAACTGTACAGTGGGTGGAAAGGACTAGGATCATCGACTAGGAGGAACTACAGATCAATTGGGGGATGTTACACCTGAGGACTTTCTGCCACAGGAGAATTCGGACTTTCGAGGACTTTAGATCATGGCATGGGCCGTCCCTTAATCCATGAGTCATTTACGAATGACTTACCTACTCTGTTGTTTCCTCATTTCAATAAAACTGAGTCATCCTTGATTACCTACCTTGGTGATGTCATATTCAACATCCTCCTGTCCCTGAAACCTTATAAACAACAACAACAAATTAGTGATTTAGGAAAAGGTTGAGAAAACACTGAGGTACCAAACATCGGGTGGTCCGAGGAGACAGGTACCCTAAAAGGTCCGTTCTCGTGATCTCACCCAACGGTCAAGGAAGAGGTCCCTTTACAACAACATATAGTCACGGATCTTGTACCGGACCGTGTCCGTCTAAAACCGAGTAACGTTCTTTTTGGAAATTTAATCAATTTCAACCCTTGACTAACGAGGTTCTCCAGTAGTCGTGGTACACACACTACCAATAAGAAGACGATTATTTCTAAGAGTGAGAGACAGGAAGACCCTTGCACCACCTAACGTCGAGGGACTTTAATAATAAATAAAATAAAAAATTTAATTAAAAAATAACCCCACATCAACGAAATGTTACAGTACAATCAAAGACGACATGTCGTTTCACTTAGTCGATATGGGTGCGTATATATATTCCTTCAGGGAAAACCTGAAAAAGGGAAAGTCCAAGGAACACAAACACACACGAGTCAACACAGACTGAGAAACGTTGGGGTACCTGACATCGGACGGTTCGAGGAGACAGGTACCTTAAGAGGTCCGTTCTTATGACCTCACCCAATGGTAAAGGAGGAGGGGACAGGGGACTTTAATCTACACCAGAACACGGGACAAACCGACCCTCGAAAGTCTCAAAACCGTCCACGGAGTGAAAAACAAGAAGGAAAAGAAGACGAGGTCACTGTTTCGAGGTCCCCTCAAGGGACCTTCAGGTCACCAATCCTGAACCTCAAGAGTGACGACACCGGGACCTAAGATGGGACCGGTCCTTGATTCTAGGACGTTTGTAACGCCCCGGACGGAGAACCGGACCTAAGATCCAACTTCCACCTCTCCTCGTCTTGGGGACCGACTGAGTACGTCCAGTGTAGGTACCTATTCTCTATTTGGTAACCCCAAAATTCGAGAACCTTGGGTCCCTGTCAGAACGATGTCGTATTGGATCAGACAAGACTACCTACGTCGTGCATTTTCTCGAATTCTGTTGTGACCACACACTAGTCTCGTGTAACCCTAGCTCACAATAGGAGTTTCCGGTCTCCAACGACTCTGTCTCGAAGTACTTCTAAACTTGGAACCACACCAAGGGTGTAACTCCACACATCGACAGTAAAAACGATCAACCTCACAAGGAAACGACTATATGGGTCCGGTCAGAAAATGTCTTCCTGGGTACCAATTGGTTCCGAAGGGTCCACCGAGTCACCACTTCTTGGGTGGACGGTTACGTCCTCTGGACTCAAACTAGGGACCCAGTCCTTCTAGGGGACGTCCTCCTTTACCTTTGGGTGAAGTCATAAGACCGTACGAGTCAGGGACCCCAGGGTTTCTCGACCTGCGTTGACTCGTGTGTACGTTTTCGTACTATCGGCCTCCGGATTACGTATTCTGTGTTTGACGACCGAATTATCTACTCACGCTTATTTCACTTAGACTATTTACACGAGTGACTAGTCCCTCTTTACGGGTAATTTCGGTCTATTATTCTTCGATAAAACACTCGAACCTCACTTTACATCCCCTCAGTCACCTTGCCGACCACAGGATACCGACCCTGTCCGTCCCCAGGAGGGTCTACTCCCTAACTTTGGCACAGAGGACGTAACCGTCCACCTAAGAAGTGGTGACTCGGTGGTCCCTTCGGGACTACAAAGGAAGAAATAGGTTCAATCTTTTGGTGAACGACTTACGTGAGGTATGCGTTTCTGCGTGTCTGTGGGGGAGTGGAGGGGACGGTAAATCATGGTAGGAATCGTGCACTGAACAGGTCGTGCTTATGACACACTAAAAAGACCCCGAGACAACGGGTACAAGAGTCGTCACCCTTGAAAGGACCGTCGGAAAAACTGACCGAACCGGACACTCTTGTCTCGTGATGCCTTCGAGGGTCGGACGTCGGGAGGTGGAGGGGAGACGATACGTACAGAAGGAACCACAAGGAGACAGACGACACTAGAAAGAAGGACGGAGAGGGAAGCCCAGGACCTCCCGTGAAGACTGAGGGTCTCCGACTACACGACACTACTGGTGCGACCGCGGAGACGTTATAGTGACCCTAAAACTCTTTCTTTTTAAAATTCGTCCTACGATTTGTACGGACAAAATACCAATGAATTCCTCTGAAGTTCGTTTGTCGACTCTTTTGTTTGGTTTTCAGTCATCCCTAAGTACCCTTACACTTCCCGAAACCTGGGAGGACCTTCGGACCTCCCAACTGTCGTCAACACTCTCCGGTCGACTCTGAGTCGTTACGCCGGACAAAGACCTCGACCCCAACTTCTCTTACGTCTCAGCAAAAAGTAACACCCACGTCTTACCTCTCGTCCATAACTCACCCACCCTCACTTACCCCTCCCATCACTCACCCACCCCCACCCCCACACCCACCCATCACTCACCCCTACCTGTCACTCACGGGACCCACCACCCGAGAGAGGACGAGACAGACTGTCGGCACCCGTGTGAGGGACGCGACACGACACTATCTGGTCACGATCAGACACGAAGGGAGACTAGGGACTCGGGTCTTCCCCGCCCTGTCATAGAACAAGGGTAGAACCGGTACCGACCGTTCCTCGACCGTGCCTCGACCCGTCACGTCATCGCGACAACACACTTCGTCCCTGACCCACAGTGAAGTCTACTAAGTCTTCCGAGAGACACCCCGGCCCTTTCGGACCGAGGTCTCGACGACGCACTACCTTTTCACCTTACTAAGTCACAGGGTAGTGGAGGCACACTCAGTTGTGATGCCACACCGGTGGCCTTTCTCCGAGTCGAATTCCTGTCGTATCCCTTCCTCCTCCCCTGAAGGCGACAAAAGACATGAAGTCACATTCCTCCGAATCGACCTCCTCGAGTACTCGTCTAACTTCTACTAATTTTCATAGTCCCAGTAGTGACGATCCTATGTAGATCAGGTCGTAAGGGTTCGGTGACAGTGCCACAGCTCCCATGGTCTCGGAGAACCCCTAGAAATATGTTCGTCTAAAGTCCAAAACGGGGTGAGACGGGCCAGTCTTACAGACCCGAACTCCGGATCCGAGGTCAAATAAAAGGCGTAAATGTTCACGACAAACCTCAACGATCTCCTTCCCCTTCTAGGGTCAGTCTCTGGTGTAGGGGTAGGTGTCCGTCTTAAGGCCCTCAGTGTCGGTCCAGGGCCTACCGACTTCCTGGACCCGACCTGGTCAAGAAACAGAGTTCACGGGTCCGTCCGTACCCAGTCCCAACGACACTCGAACTTTTTACACCCCCTCCCTGCACTGTTACACCGGAAGGTACACAGGTCCTAAAATCCTATTTAAGGTCCTAATATCATGTTCCCTCAGGAATAGTTGTAGTGGTCAATAGAAATAGAAGTCGACGGTCAGTTGTCTCCCAAGATCGACTATCCGACCCGTTTGGTCTAGAACAAAGTAGTTGATCTCGTTTCGTAAACAGAAGGCTCTTCCTGACGTTTGGAAGGTCGACACAGAGGAGATTTATCCTCTTTCACTTCTCCTGTCTGGTAGGAAGAAAGACGTACACGTGACCAACAATCCCCAAGTCCGGGAGGCCATTTCTCCAATCGGGAGTGGGGTGGGGGACCTACCGGTACAGGATTATGGGTCCTTGGACACTTATACACTGGACAGGAAACGTCTACACTAATTCAAGTCTAGAACTCTGCCCCTCTAATACGACCTACTAGCTCCCCAAGTCTCGTTTGTGTTCTCGGATGTCTACCCTTTCTCCTAAGTCTTCTCGATCACTTCCTCCACACCGGTGACCTCATCTCGAGTTTTACTACATTAACGACCGAAACTTCTACCTGTGTCCCCGGTACTCAGTCCCTGACACCCGTCGAAGGGTCTCGACTTTTTACGTTCCTTTGTCTAACAGGGGATCTCCTCGGAGACCTTCCTTAAGTCGGGAACGATTATGGACCTAATTTTTCAGGTAAACCTGAAATTCTGACATTTAAACATACCAAAATTCGGTGATATAAATACCATAAACAATATCGTCGTTATTCTTCTAGGGTATATACCCTGAAGGGTCCACTACGATCACCATTTCTTGGGTGAACGGTAACGTCCTCTGTGTCTTCTGTACCCAAACTAGGGACCCAACCCTTCTCGGTGACCTCTTCTATTACCGGGGGGTGAGATCAGAAGAACGGACCTCTTAGGGTACCTGTCTCCTCGGACTACCCGATGTCAGGTATCCCAGCGTTTCTCAGTCTATACTGACTTCGCTAAATCGTGTATCCTGTCGTTATTCGTTGATAATTATTATGTCGTGTTGGAGACTCTACTACTCATAAACGGTGGATTCACAGTTCTCGGTTGTCTTAAAACGTCTGGGTCTCCGTATCGAAACTGAAGAAGACCACCGTCACCTGAAAGACCCGTTAGACTAGTCTAGATGTGGAACCAGTCACAAAGAACTTAGGATTTTGAGAAGGGAGAGCCCTAAAGGGACCACCAGGTCACCGATTCTGAGACACGAGGGTTTCGTTCTCCGGACCCAAGTTAGGAACCAGTCCCTGGATCTAGGGTACACAAGGTTGATTCTGGACCATGTCGGTTTATTTGTTTATTTATAATTTTTTTTTTTTTGGGATAGGAGAGATTTTGTTTAGGTACTTCGGGTTTCAAAGGAGAATCTGACGTCAAAACCTTTGTGTCGTTATTTTAAAGTTGTAACAGGGGTGTCACTCATATCAGGGACTCTGGTGTATCGGTATGGGTCAATACTCCACTGGTGTACGTCGTAGATCTTATACGTAAATGTAAATAGTGACTTTACTTTTGTTTGTCAATTTAATTTTGTTTCGTCTTTTTACTGTATGGTAAAAGGGGGGAGTTTACAGTATATATCCTTTTATGTACGTTTCTCCAATCCTCTTTGAAAGGATTTACTCTTTACTTGGTCTCTCAACAAACAAAAGTTAAAAACCGATATGACCTAGAAGTAACGACACGAGACCGAAAGAGATTAACGGGGTTCATCCACAATGAGAGATCAACACCACAAGCCCGAAGAGTGACACCACCGAGTACCCGAAATCTCGTACTCCCGAAATCATCGACACGTACGGAAATCAGTGGGACTCCGCACACCTTAGAAGGGTTTGGTCCCTAACTTGGGTACAGGGGCCGTAACCGTCCGTCCAAGAAGTGGTCACCTGGTGTCCCTTCGGGTTTGGTCTCCCAAGAATAGGACAAAAGACAATACTTTGTAAGACTGAAGGGGAGTCCCCAAGAACAGACAGGGAGAGGTAGGGTTGTCAGTAGTAGACCAGGTCCCGGAGTAGAGAAGGATCCTTCAATTTCCAATCCTCCCTCCAATTGGAATCTTCCTACCAAAATCCACCTCTCTCCTCTTCAACTCCCTTGAGGGTCCAGAGTAATAACAAAGTGAGATTTTACCTTACACTCTCCACAGACACGATAAAACCCCCCTGTAAAACTATTTCTCGTATCAGTGGAATCTCTATTTATAACATAGTAACTGTCATTTCATCATTTATCACAAATAAACGTGTAGTACTACATATTTTACGGAAGGACCGGTTGGTTTGTGTGGTCAGTACGAAGTTGGAGTCCTGGAAACGTGAGCGATAAACGAGACGGGCCTTGTGAACTGAAGGAGAAGTACTTTCCGTCGATCCGTACGCCAACCGAGACAACGGATAAACCGCCGAGGTGAATCTACATTAGAAATGGGACTCCTGAAGAGACTTGTAGAAAAATTGTTAACGTCAGGGATGGGGACCAGGGGATGAAAGATTTAGGAGGAGATAAAAGGAGGTATCATAAAAGGTGATAGATTATATGATAAGTAAAATAAACAGAGAAAACGAATAATATACAGAGGAGTGATCGTACATTCAAGTACTCCCATCAAACAACAACAAAAAATTAGACGAACTTATCGGACAATATAAAGGTCATCAATATCTTTAGTACGGACTGTGTACGGTAAATGTTCTAAAAACTTACTTTAGTACTTACAGAGGAAACTGATACAATCTTTAGGGTCCTTCTCCTTAACGAGAGAAGGAAAAGATCCACTCTTATGGTTTCTAGCCTCCATTATTAAATGAAGGGGCCCAAGGGGAACGACCCTAAAGGACTTTTAGGAACAAAGTAATAAAAAAATAATCTTTTAGTGTATAAGGTTCGTAAATTCATTATATCTGGATTTTGTTTCCCTTTTTTTTCGTGGTTCCCTATTAAAAATTATTGTAAAACCAGATGTTTCACACGTATATCTGTTAAAAAATAGTATAATGTCATACGGTAAATGACTGTGTGAAAAATCGAATTCTTATGTAGTAATTTTTAATTTGTATAGTTACATAAATAAAGAAGTTGTACCGAATATCACCGACGTACTATAAAGTAGTGCAACTTCGTGATGTCAAAATATATTGGTTAACAATCGATGTTTCCAATAACGACTATAAAGAGAATAATATTCGTTATAATTTCTCTTACATAAACGTCGTGAAAGAAAAAATGTACATAAACTGACAACGGAACTCTATTCATGAATCTTCACACCTAAACAAAATAAATTTCCTATACGCACGAAATCCAAAATACGTCTAATGAAGGACATTACTAGTGTGTTTAAAGGATAGAGAGGAAGAGAGAGTGTTACGGATTCTCACGAGTGAAAAGGTGTAAGAGGGGATGTCACCATACTCAGAAGAATTGGGTATGGTCAAGTCGTTCGTTTTATTTTGTTTTTTTAGGTATCACAAAACCACGAAGAGGTGGAATCTTTCTTTTATAGTAAAAGTAAAAGAAATGTACATATGTAGGATTCCGTCAGTTTGGGTAACACCAAAATCAAACGAAAGAAACTAATCGTACTTTCACTTTCAGCGAGCCACAGGTGGAGAAACACTGGGGCATCTGACCTTAAGAGATCCGGTCTTATGACCTCACCCATCGGAAAGGAAAGAGGTCCCCTAGAAGGGTTGGGTCCCTAACTTGGGTCCAGAGGGTGTAACGTCCTCCTAAGAAATGGTCGACTCGGTGTTTCTTAAATAATATTCAGAAATATATAAATATATTTAATATATAATATTAAATATAAATGTATTTAATATATATATATATTGTATTATTTAATATATTGAAAGAATATTACAACGGGTAAAAAAGGAAACGGAAAGAGAGAAACTTATAACAGAGACCCTGACAAGTAAGAAAGAATGACTATAAATCTCAAAAGATACTATACGTTTTTTAATGACGTGAGATAAAAAAAAGTTAAAGACACTACAAATAACTGTACCATTCAGTAAAAGTAAATAGGTGTAACTAGTTAGAAAAAGTAGTACCAAAGTTGAAAATCTTACAACACACCTTTATAGTAAAGTGTTGGAGTGGATTCAGGACTGAGTCTAAAATAAGAAAAGTAAATTAGACAATAAATAAAAACATATACCGTGCCTTATTCACGATTGCATTAAAAAATGTCAACCAATTGGTTACAAAGCCTCTTCCGTTACCGTCGGGTGAGGTCATGAGAACGGACCTTTTAGGGTACCTATCTCCTCGGACCATCCGACGTCAGGTACCCCAGTGATTTCTCAGTCTGTGCTGACTCACTGAAGTGAAAGTGAAAAGTGAAAGTACGTAACCTCTTCCTTTACCGTTGGGTGAGGTCACAAGAACGGACCTCTTAGGGTCCCCGCCCCCTCGGACCACCCGACGGCAGATACCCCAGCGTGTCTCAGCCTGTGCTGACTTCGCTGAATCGTCATCGTTACCTGTATAAAATGACTTATTTGGTAATAAAAGAGTAACTGAACTTTACGGTGGAAGTAGTACCTTACTTAGGAATCGATGTAAACACATACGGAGAACAGCCCTTCTAGGGGACCTCTTCCTTTACCGTTGGGTGAGGTCATGGGAACGGACCTCTTAGGGTACCTGACTCCTCGAACCACCCGATGTCAGGTACCCCAACGTCTCTCAACCTGTACTGACTCGTTGAAGGGAAACAAAGAAAGAACAGAAAAATAGAACGAGGTAACTAAATAGACAGTTTAATACCAATATCCTCGAAATATCCTTTGAAGTCTTAAACAGATAGGTTTACCTAGGTCTTAAGAATTAATTAATTTTATTTCGTTCATTGATAAGTTACAAGGAAGATTCTGTGTCTGAAGAGTGACATTTTTACGTTCTTGTCGTTTTGTATCATTGTTTTTGACCAATTAATCATCAATGGAAAATGTCGGAATAAATACTTTAAAAGACGAGGTAAAACTGTCCTCTAGGTTCACCCTTGAATAAAAAAATCAAAAATTTTAACTGAAAGAAAAATTTAATCATGGATAAAATTTTTTACGTCTTTACATGTCTGTTATTGGGTTTTCTGTAGGTGCATGGTAACTCTAATTTATCCGTAATTGTAAAACAGTACAAACGAACACACGATCAAAAAGATTTCTTGTTCACCATCAAGTTCTAGATGGACAAGTAGGAAAACGAACTAGCGGTCGATAAGTGGGGTGACCTCTCCCGCCTAAGGGAGGGATCCCAATACCTATGCCAGTGGACTGTAGACTGAGACCTGTCTCTTCTGACTGTCGTCGAATAAAAAAATAAAAAACATAAATAATTAAAACCGGCGTGAAGTGTGTACACCCGAGAATCAAGGAGATCCTCCCTAACTTAGGTACGGAGACGTAATCTTCGTGTCAGAATTAGGACACGAAAGTACTAGGGTACTTTCAGGACTGTCGTCGAATTAAAAAAGAAATTTAAATAAATATAAATTAACTTCCTATTAACGAAATGTTATAACAAAACCAAAGACGGTATGTTATAACACAACCAAAGACTTAGTCGGTATCCATATGTATACAGGGGAGGGAGAACTTGGAGGGATGGTGAAGGGTGGGGAAGGGTGGGGAGACACGAATCAATGAGTCAACACAGGTTGAGAAACTCTGGGACACCTGACATCGGGTGGTCCGAGGAGACAGGAACCCTAAGAGATCCGTTCTTATGACCTCACCCATCGGTAAGGGAAGAGGTCCCCTAGAAGGACTAGGTCCCTAGTTTGGGCCCAGAGGACGTAACATCCGCCTAAGAAATGGTAGACTTGGTGGTCCCTTCGGGAAATGTATACCATCACATATATAAAGGTACGATGAGAGAGGTAAGTCGGGTGGAAGAGGAAGGAATGGGTTGGGTACAGGTATTCAGACAAGAGATGGTTGTCGTCGAGTAATTGGTGTATTAAGTATCAGATCCCCCTCCTGTGTCGTGTAGTAAGTCCTGGTGTGTCCCTAACTGAGTCCTCGACTCACTTGTGCGTACCAGACAACTCCCGTCCGAAGTATCATTGTTTCCCCACTCCTCTGGGGACCAAAGGTACCCTCCGACACTAACAGAATAAACTTATAGGGACCCGAACGTCCCATGGTTGTGAACGACGAACCCCTATTCATCTCTGACGGTCTAAGGGAACTGCTCCTCTCAACAGAGCGAGGTCCTAGGATAGACCCTCGTCTCACCCCTCTCCTTGAACACTGATCTAGGAATGTCCTGTCGAGAATTGTAACTCTAAATTAAAATCTGGAATTTGACGTAAAAAGGAAGGGGAAGAAAGAGAGGTTTCCTTTGGGAGACGATTTGTACCATACTTAGTAAAGGTATATGCAAACACATGGAAGGAAAAATATATTTACAATCAACGAGACAGTACAGGAAGAACAATCCCTGGGGTAACTGACATCGGGTGGTCCGAGGAGACAGGTACCCAAAGAGGTCCGTTCTTATGACCTCACCCAACGGTACGAGAGGAGGTCCCCTAGAAGGACCTGGTCCTTAACTTGGGTCCAAAGGACGTAACGACGTCTAAGAAATGGTAGACTCGGTGATCCCTTAGGGAACAAATTGAACTCGGAATGGTGATAACGGTTTAATGAATTGCAAGTGGTCTGTGATTATGTATATTTTTCTCCATCTATGATAATAGTAAGGGTAAAATGTCGGTTCCTTTGACTCCGTCTCTTAAACAAGTTCAGTGTGTCGAACATTCACCTTCTCGAAATTAAAGTTGAATTCGTTAACTCGAGGTCTCAGATACTGGAAATTGATGATATGGTTAGACGGACATTTTCGATGGTTGATATAAGACTAAACCAAAACTGACTATAAAAGAATAGGGTAACCGTACGAACGTAGGAAGGACACTGTCGTAAATCCATATGGATAATATCCATCGTAAACTGACGACCACAAAAAAAAAAAATTAGGTGAAACTCTCAGTGTCAGAAAATTGGTCATTTAAAAGTATGACAAGTATGACAAGTGTCCCAAGAGTTCCGTTCTTATGACTTCACTAAACGGTAGGGGAATAGGTCATCTGGTGAAAAAATAGTCCTTTTCCTGATGCAAAACGACTCTTTCTAACTCCCGTCCTCCTCTTCCCCTGTTGTCTCCTACTCTACCAATGCACCGTAATGACTGAATTACTTTTACTCAAACTCGTTTAAGACCCTCTACCACTTCCTGTCCTTTTCTAACCGTAAAACGTCAGGCATCCCAGTGTTTCGTTGGATCACTAAATCGTTGACTTGTTGTTGTTTTGGTCATTTAAATCGTCCAAATGTAAATAAGACATACTACATAAACCTTTGTAAAGACAGTAGAATAAACATTAAAAATGAACGGGAGAAATCGTCAAAACACCTCCTTTTGACGGCACTTCCCTCTTTCCCGGCAGGAAAGTCAATCTTTAAATAACGTCCACTGTGTTCCCTCCATCTTTAAGGGTAGGTATTTAAAATCTAAGGATCTACTTACGGAAGAAAATTATCAAAGTAACTTAGGTCTCAAAGTGACTTAGTGTCATCGGAGGTAGTAGGACCCCTTTTTTTGTGGTTTTAGGTTTTGTTGTTCGGTCCGGTTATGGGTCTACGACGTCTCTTTAAGAGAAACAGCACGAAAAGTACTCACATTTCACTCCTGTGACGGGTGTGACGTAGAACCGTGTAACAAAGTCACAACCTTTCTAGTTATACAGTAACGTAGACCCTTTTGTAATTATTCTTGTGGAATATTGGTTCAAAGCGAGGAGGTCGAGTTCCAAACATAGTAAACAGGAGTAGTCTAAAAACCTAACCAACCGTTTCCTTTCTCCTTTCGAAATTCCCTCAACCACCTCTACTTTAAGTCTCTCGAACAGAAGACAGGCTTCTAAGTACACCGTCAAGACGTTCAATATCAGGATTTAGTACAGGAAAAGAAGAAGAGACAAAACTAGTAGACTACAGTTGTGAAACTCGTCAATGTTTACGTATTCCAATACTTTTCCACCTGTAAGTAAACTCGGAGCATCTGACCTGTCGACGTAATCAGTTCGACCTCGTGTTGTACTCTCAGTGTGTACCGCAGTACTCCCTCACCCCTTTTCAGGTCTTAGACCAAGGCCGGGAAGGGCTTCGACATCTACACACCACCTTTATCGGTACACAGGCCTCCACCTTTTCGGACCTCAAGAGGACCGACACACATACGTCCTCCTCAACGTCTGATCTCTTACACGCGGGGTCAGACACGCAGGACACCCGTCTGCGAGTAGACGCGACGTCCCGGTCGGGAAGACCGTGGACGAGACAGCGACGAGGGTCGAAGGCGACGGACGTCTTAGCTCAGGTCTGTGGACCGGGTCTAACTCGTGGGACGGAAGAGACCTACGGGGGAACGAGTAGGACTGGTATGTCTGTCTGAGATGGTACAGTGGGGAAGTGCGGAGACGGGAGACGAAACCTCAGAAGACAGAGGAAGGAGGTCTGGTAGTATGTGGGAGGGGAGAGGTCAGAAGCTCCGGTAACGGCTACCACGCAGGAACCGCTTTGACCGGAAAGGGTCACCGACCCTGAGGAGAGTGAGAGGGCTCCAGGGGTCGGAGACCAAAGACGAAGAGACTCCGGACTGTCAAAGATGTGTCTGTGAACACTTTTACCGTTCCACAGTCCTCGGGACGTTGGACCTCGACTAATATGGTGATCGAGAGGTACATCAAAACTTTTTACTACCACGAGACGGGATAAAAGGTCAGACATTCCCCCTCCCCGAACCGGACCCCCGAGTACCACCAGGGAACGAGCCACATGTATGATAACGAGTCTACTGAACATACATACTTACACACACTTACAAACTCACACAGACCCACACACAGAGACCCACACTTGTACACACTCATACACTCACACAGACACTCATACAGAGATACACTTACACTCACATATTCACACAGACACACAGAGACACTTGTACATACTAACATACTCACATAGACATACTTACACACAACTCACAGAACTCACACACAGAGACACACTTACACACACTCACATACCCACACAGACACTTACACACAGATACACAGATACAGAGACACACACTTGTACATACTCTCACAGACATACTTACACACACTCACATACTTGTACAGACACATAGAGACACACACTTGTACATACTCACACACACACTCTCATACTCACACAGACACACACAGAGATACACACTGACGCACATACAGAGGCACACGTGTGTGGACACGTGGAAGGTGTCGTCTAAGCGAATCGGGGGCCTCTAGAACCCGACTATAAAGAAGAAACGAGACAGTAGTGATTCTCTTCGTAGGTTCTAGGTCGTAAGTCGTTCAAACCGAAGTCTGGACCGTAAAGGAAGAGGGAGACCGGAGTAAAGGGAGTAGGAAGACGTGTCCACAGGCTTACCACTACGACGTGAGAGGTCCGACGACACCTGCAAGACACACTTCGGGGCCGTGTATCATCCACCAGACCGACGTCATGGGTAGGACGAGTCGTAGGGGGGGTGTGGTCAAGTGAAGACAGGGAACCGTCACTGCGAAAGGGAGGAGGACCGTGTTCTGTCTCAGACGATGAGACGGGTATCGTAGGAGTTGGGTCCGACACCAGGTAAACCCGGGGTCCGTCGAGTGTAAGGGAGGGGAGAGAAGTCAAAGGAGTAGACGATTTACCCTCGTGAGAAGGGTGTGACGTCTCGACAAAACACTGGACTCCTCCATCGACGGTCCCTGACACACGACGTCCGACCTAGGATAACGTGACAGTGACTCGGGTCTTTAACAAAAAGGTAACCGGAGAGAAAACGAGGAATAAGGAGAGACCGTAAGTAACCGTGTAACATCTTTTAGATGTACCTAAAGAGACGTCACTAATTAGTAGAATTTGTGTGTCGTCCGTACACAGGTAACCGTGTCCCAGTGGACGGATGGGACGGTCGGCAAGTATTAGGGGATTTAAAGTCAGAATTATCTTTTGTTGAGACCAAATCTGTCTAGGGTGAACACAACGGAAATAAGTGAAGTCCTCTACGAGCCCGAACTAAAAGGTTCAAGAATAAACTGGACACTAACCATCTTAAAAGTGGTGTATTTCATCTTATCTTTCAACTCTGTTAGAGCGTCCTTTCACCCCAGAACCCAAACCCGCTCCAGGTACCCCAACCTGACGTTCAGGTCGAGACTCCTAGGAACAATGAGGGCGAACGATGAACGTCCCGAGGCTTGAACAAACGACCAGACAATCTTTGAATATCACTTTCTTCGGAGGATTCTAACAATGTTTTTAAGATCTTTAGAGACTTTATTAAGATCTTAAAGACTTTCACGAAACACAGGGGACATATATTTTAGACTACACGGACTCAACATTAACGAGAAGGGAGTCATAAATATAAGTAAACAGGGGACGAGTCCAAAGACACGGACAAAGGAACTTCTAACTCGAACCGTCCAACAGGGGTGGACATTGTTTGGCCTTGTAGGACTGTGCGTCGTGAGGGTAGTCTGCTTCACCCGTCTACCCCGTCCCTTCCTCTCGACACACCCCTTTACCCCCAAAGGGACACTGAACGAGACCCGTCCTCGTCTCGGCGAGTCCCGAGTTGACGGAAAAGGTATGTTCTTTTAGGTCCGGTGAGTAGAGACGTACAGGGACGTCTGCAAGTACCTCTCTCCCATATCTAAGAGTGACCCTCGTGACGTAAGTCCTACCTCTCTCTTGGGCACCAGGTCTCGTCGACTTTCAATTGGGGATTTTTTCTGTGAGAAGAGGATCTTTTGTCCGAGACACACACACGAGAGTCAACACAGGGTGAGAAACACTGGGGCACCTGACATTGGGTAGTCCGAGGAGACAGGTACCCTAAAGGGTCCGTTCTTATGACCTCACCCAACGGCAAAGGAAGAGGTCCCTTAGAAGGACTGGGTCCCTGACTTAGGTGCAGAGAACGGGGAGGACGTGACCGTCCGCCCAAGAAATAGTGATCGTGGTGAACCCTTCGAGGTACCGACACATACCCGGTCCAGTTGAACTGTTAGATATTCAGTTAGTAGTTTTATGGAAACGATTCATCACTGACCGTTCCAAGAGTACACATTAAACTATAAAGGAATATTTAGAGTCTTTAACCCAGGTATAAATAGGTACTCTTCAAACGAAAGAGAACATTACGAAACAATTCGAAAAGCGAACTACAAAAAGTAAAAAGGTAGGTTCAAAGTAATTACATCTAAAAAGAAAGGTGAAGTTTTATTCTAATTAATAACAAACATACACACACAGGATTTAGCGAAGTCGGTACAGGCTGAGAAACGCTGGGATACCTGACATCGAGAGGTCCGAGGAGACAGGTACCCTAAAAGGTCCGTTCTTTTACCCCACCCAACGGCACGGGAGGATGTCCCTTGGAAGGGTTGGGTCCCTAGTTTGGGCGTAGAGAATTGTAGAGGACACAACTAAACCACTACCGTTTTCTATTACACACCAGTACCATCCTTAAAACCTTTTCTTCCTTTTAATACTTCTTTTATAATTGTAATGGATATTTTTTATTCTTGACAGTAACTCACCCTTCCCTATACTCTCTGAAACCCCCGTTACCCTTGTAAGATCTAGAATATCCCCAAAACGAAAATTGTGTCCGTGTGTGTAAACAATGTTGAAGTCGTTTATGTGTGTTTAAAACATGTGAAGTAACATACATTTAGAATAATTATTTTCTCTTTGACATTTGTTAATAACCTGAATCCAATAAATATCCGTGTCACTTTAGAAATCCTCCTCCACGTGTCTACAAACGTTAAACAAAACTTCACGTAAATTTTTTTATTCTACCGAAGTACTTCCCATCTACCTATCTATGCACTATTTCGTTTATATCATTTTACAATTACCACCTTAGGTCTACCACCAATATACTCACAAGTGACATTTTAAGAAAGTTGAAGCGACATACAAACTTTTAAACGTATTATTTTATAACTCTTTGTTTCTACTGATTAAGTCTTACTTTTAGATATAAACGTTAGGTTTCCATTGTCGGTAATTGTAAAATCACGTATAATAAAAGAAAGTCAAAGTAAAGGTTTTTCTATATTAAAATATATTAATTCTAGAATGATGTCTATGTCTAAGTAAAAATGTAAAAGTGAGTCTTACAGTAAGGAGTCAAAAGGAAACAGTAGTTTTCAGAGGTTACACATTAAAATATTAATTCTATATTAAATGTATTCATTTTAAGTGTGCAAAATCGGGTGTCAAGACACTCAAAACTGTTTACGTCTCTCTGTCCATTGGTGGTGAGGTTAGTTCTACACTTTCTCGAGGTAGTAGGTCTTACCTCAAAACGGATGTGGAACGAAGTGTAAGTCACAGACCGTTGGTGCCTAGACAAAAAGTCTTATATTATTTTTACCTTGGCGTATTATTCTCCCCGAAGGGACCACTGAGTTAACTATTTCTTAGACGGACATCACTTCCTCTAAGCTAGAGGAAGTCCTAAGCTAGGGCCTCAGTCCTTCTAGGGGACCTCTTCCTTTACCGTTGGGTGAGGTCATAGGAACGGACCCTTTAGGGTACCTGTCTCCTCGGACCGTCCGATGTCAGGTACCTAAGTGTCCTCACCTGTACTGAATCGCTGTTTTAGTGGTGTACTATCCATCGGAAAACTCAGACCGAAGAAAGTAAGTTCGTGGTATGTAAAGTCTAAGTAAGTACAGTAAATGATGTACATGACCATTAAACATGGAAAAATAATTACTCATAATAAGGTAACATTCCTATATGTAATTACATTAAATAAATAAAACACCAACGGGACCCAGCAACAACGACACGTGTCCGAAAGAGATCAACGTTACTCGTCTCAGATAAGACGTAACACCACGTGGCCGAAGAGTACCGTCATTGAGAGAACAACGTCTCGTGTCAGAGATCCCGTACCCCCGAGTGATCAACACCACACCCCCGAATCAACGAGGTGTCGTATACTTTAGAAAGGCCTGGTCCCTAGATTGGGTATAGGAGACGTGACTATCCTCCTAAGAATAGGTGATATGGTGGTCCCTTCAGGATGTAATTACATCAAAATTACGAACATTCTTTAGTGACATATAGTATCGCACGAAATTCTGCGAATGAGGAACCTTCTTTTCGTCTCTACAATGAAACGGTTGTCTCCAGGTAGATCAGTTCCGATACCAAAAAGGTCACCAGTGTATACATACACTCTCAACCTGACGTTTCTTTCGACTCACGGCTTCTTAACTACGAAAACTTGACACCACAACCTCTTCTGAGGACTCTCAGGGAACCTGACGTTCCTCTAGGTTGGTCAGGTAAGACTTCCTCTAGTCGGGACCCTAAAGAAACCTTCCTTACTACGATTTCGACTTTGAGGTCATGAAACCGGTGGAGTACGCTTCTCAACTGAGTAACCTTTTCTGAGACTACGACCCTCCCTAACCCTCGTCCTCCTCTTCCCCTGGTGTCTCCTACTTTACCGACCTATCGTAGTGGTCGAGCTACCTACACTCAAACTCACTTGAGACCCTCAACCACTACCTGTTCCTCCGGACCGTACGACACTAAGTACCCCAGCGTTTCTCAACCTGTGCTGACTCGTTGACTTGACTTGACTTGACTTATAAGTCTATAAATTCTACAAAATAAAAAGTAATAATATTAATGGTAACATTACTCGTAGAAAAAATACTAACATTGATAAATTTTCTTATAAAATAATCTCGTATCGACTAAACGTAACAACACAAAGTCCACATGTCGTTTCACTCAGTCAACGTGTACATGTGTCACTTGTAAAAATACGTTTTAGTTTCAGTAGGAATTAAAGAAATCCATCTAAAGGAAATCAGTAAGTATTACATAAGTCCATCAAGGGGTCTTTCAACTTTCGGGAACGGGTCGTAGATTCACGATTAGTTATCCAATTCTGCTTTTAGATCTAAAGGGTCAAAGGTCCTGGTCACATTGAACCTTCCCTTAATGTTACACCATAAAATATTTATAAAAATTTCGTAATTGTTGTAAAGATTCGTAATTTTTCAGAAAGGAACGTAAAGAAATGCACCAAGTCCTGGTCGAACTGAATTTTGAGGTGACTACAAAGATTAGGAGAAAAGGGGAGGTATGATAAAAAGGTATAATAGTCAGGGCGTCTTGACTGAGCTTCAAAGGTCACAGCGGTCGATCGGACACTTTAAGATTCGGTACCTCTGGTTGGTCCTTTGCAGGGAGAAGAACCACTTCTAGAACCTCCTTAATCTGTCGTTCGTTTTATGGCAGAGGATGGTCCTGGAGACGTTTAGGGATACGCGGGCGAAGCTAGACAGGGTCGAGCGCTTTGACTCTTCGCACGAGAAGATATGCCGGACAGAACTGGGGTTGAAGGGTCGGTGCAATAAGTTTCTGTTCTACTTTACACGACATTTGTTGGTCGTCAGGTTCTTTTAGTACCACCGACGTCTGTAGCACTGGTATAAGTTGGACTAGGTCTACTTACCCCCACGGCGGTTCCTCTTCGACGGACCTCCGGCCGTCTTCTACGTGTTCTTTCTACGGAGAAAACTGAGCACGGCGAGCCTGTGCCTCTAGACGTCGCGCCGTCTCACGCTCGGGGAGTTGACACTCGACTCACTGGCCGGAAAGTCGGCCCCGATGGGGTGGGCGGTCAGTAGGTTCACGTCTTTCCACCTGACGTTCCTGACAGGTGTCAAGTAAGGACGGAGACTTGGACTGAAGGAGGACCCCCAGTCGTTTCTGCACTTTTTGGCCCGTCGAAGGGACCTGTCCGACGTCCGAGACCGGGGTATGAGCCACCGGTCGGGAGTCGGGACGCTCTACGTCTCTTGGATGAAGGGGTACTTGGAGCTCTCACTCAGGTACAGACTAGTCCTGAGGGACGGAGAGGGGGTCCCGTAGTTCGTCTGGAAGTAGAGGTTGCTGCTCGGGAAGTACCAGGTCAGGACACAGGTCTTTTCCTTGTAGAAGTTTCTCCTGAAAGTGTTGGACTACCGACACAGGGGGCCCAACCGGTCGGGCCGGTTGTTCCGGCTCTCGCTCGTGTCCTTTAGGGTCCCGGCGTTCCTCAGGGTGTTCTGCGGGAAGGGGGTAGTGTCGAAACTCTACGGGATGTCGTCGGTCATGGACTTGGGGCTCATGAGGGGCCAAGGACTGTTCTCCGCCCGTTTCGTGCTCTCGAATCTACTGGAAGTTCGGAGGTGCATAAAACCTGGGTGAGGTCACTACCCCTGGGTCCTCCGGGCCGCGACAGGACCGTTTAGTCCGTTCGTCTGGGGGACCGGTCGGTTTTCGACCTCGGAGTTGTGACTTCTTCAAGGACTGAAACTTGCCAGGAAAAAGTTGTCTTTGGGGAGGCTCCTCTTCGAGGCAATAGGTTTAAGGTCGTCAGTCTGTGGGTTGAAGGGTTGGGGCCTGTCTACGGGACGAATGGACTGTGGTGTCCTAGTTGTCGGGTAGGAGGGTCAACCGATGAGTCGTTTCGGGTTACCCGAGTTTAGATTTCTCTAGGGTAGAGGACATCTGGACCTCTTCGTACTTGGTCAGTTTTTCAAATTTCTGTTCTCGTAGTCGACGTGGTCACCCGTCGACTCGAGTCTGTGGTCGTCGCACCCGTGGGTCTGACTGGACGTACACGACCTCGGGTTTTTTCCGTTCCTGGACACGTGAGGACCCGTCCCGTTCATGTCACTGGCCGTACGGCACTTCGTAAGGCTGCTACTGAGCCTCCACCAGTCACTACTGTAGTCGCTGTAGAAGGCCAAAGAACTACTGTACTCGTAGTCACCGAGCTGTCCCCAGTACGTCAGTAGGACGATGTTGTCGTGACCCAGGGATAGAGTCGAGGTGTTCAGCCTGACACTGTCAAGTGGTCTCGTGGTGGAGTGGTCTCAGTGGTTACCCGAGGGGTCGCCGGTTCCCCTCTTCCCGTCGGCCGGTCTTTTGTCGGTGGTGAGTCTTCTCCTCGACTTCTGGTCGCACACGTTCGACCACGAGTCCTAGCCCCTCTAACTTGCCTTCGAGCTCAGTGACAGCCCACACGCACTCCTCTAGAGGGTCCAGGACCCGTTCGAGTTATTTGATCTGGTCTTCTATGTCGTCGGGCTCTTCCACTCGCACGTCTAACTGGAGTTAAGAGACTGGTCACTCCGAGGTAGACTGCTCTCGCGGAGCGGGGTCTACAAGGCACGGGTGTTCCCACGGGTACCCGGGTTCGACCTCTTGTGCCGACTGACCACGACGAGTCTACGGTCACCCTCGTTGTCACTTTCGGAAGCACAGGTCCGGAATTTTTTTTCGGAGAAGTGGTCCGGCAGAAGGTCCAGGGACTGTCTCCTCTTGTCACGGTGTCTTAGGTTCTAACGGTCGTAGAGGTTGAGTGGGTCCCTGACCGCGTGGTAGTGAATGAGGTTGGCGTACCCGTAGTCGCTCCTCCTCTAGTTTCTCGCTCCAGGACCACTGTCATTTCTGACCGTAGCCTTCAGATTTCTCCATTACGGGTGAATTCCAGTACATTGACCCACTGTCGAAACAACAAAAACAGTAATAAATCAACGAGTCAGCACAGACTAAGACAAACCGAGGTACCTGACATCGGACGGTCCGAGAAGACAGGTATCCTAAGAGGTCTGTTCTTATGACCTCACCCAACGGTAGGGAAAGAGGTCCCTTAGAAGGGTCGAGTCCCTAACTTGGACCCAGAGGCCGTAACGTCCATCTAAGAAATGGAGATACGGTGGTCCCTTCGGGGTTGTGACCTTTTCTAACTTCTGTTTTTCTCTTACCCCACCGTCTCCTACTCTACCGACCGATCGGGGGTCTTAATTCCGGAGAATTAAGTTTTCGGAGACTTTCGAAGGGTCCCCGAAGAACGACCAGAGACTAAAGGGAGGAAATCAGTAGAAACACGTCTCATCTATGGTCGAAAATAAAAATTTGATAGAATCCATATGCATACTTGACAACCTAATCTTGTGTTCGTCGAGTAACCATCTTCGTCACCCCCGTTCACACCCGTCACCCATTGAAAGATCCAGTCTTTTCGAACGAACGCAATACACGAGTCAACACAGGTTGAGAAACGTTGGGAGACCTGACATCAGGTGGTCCGAGGAGACAGTACCCTAAGAGGTCCGTTCTTATAACCTGACCCATGGATAAGGGAAGAGGTCCCTTAGAAGGGTTGGGTCCCTAACTTGGGTATAGAGAATGTAGAGGACGTAACCGTCCGTCCAAGAAACGATGACCGTGGTGGACCTTTTGGGGTATCACAAACATAGGTAGGGAAAATATTTCGAACCTCACGGAAGAGGAATCACCACACTGAAACGGTTTACACCGAAACTTTTCACTAGTCCTATCAGGAGACGGGAACTCCTTGAGTGTCAGGTCACCTCCTCTGTCTGTCTGTCTACCTGTCCGGTAGTATCAAGTCACCCTGTCACGACCGATACTCGAGGTATGTGTCAGACTTCCCCAGAGTATCCACCCGTAACTGGACCAGAACCACCCAGTCCCTCACGAAGGACCTCCTTCACTGTACACACGTCTCTAGACTCCCGGATTTCAATCTTCCATAGTCTTCTGGACACAATATTGTCCCAAGTACCTCTCGTCTCGGGGTCCAAGTATTGATCCCTGACTCTCGTAGTCACTACGGTCACCACAGTCCGTCCAAGGACGGAGGTGTCACACCAGGTCTGACAAGGGACAGAACTTCCGACTCGTCTACAAGGACTTTTGGTCACCTCCGAGAGTGGTACAGGAAAGGCTGAACCGAAGAAGGTAGGTTTCTTCGTCCCACAGTAGGCACCAAAGCCGGTCAAGGAACCTCTTTTATGGGTATAGAGAATGAGGAGTCCTGGTCCACCTTTAACCATTATCTTTCTCCCCCGTCCCTGAAGGGACCACTAGGTGACCAATTCTGACACGAAGGTTACGTTCACCGTACCCAAACTAGGGACCAACCCCTCGATTCTAAAACAGTATGGTGCATCACACCGTCTTTATTCTTTCTTCCTTCCTCTCTTTCTCCCCCGCAATGATACGTCACAATTGGTTCCGAAAAGACTTCAGTCTACGATTTAAATTTAAGGTCGAGGGACGGTAATCGTCGACACGAGGGACCTCATTTAATGACACCGAAAGACCAGAGGAAAAGGAATGGTCTTATTACACACAATTATCATCATCGGTACCGCACTTCTAATCTATTTTAACAGAGAAAGACCGTGTCTTTACAACCCAGTATACTCATCATAATTACAGCATTCGAAAAGGATCATTTATAGGGGGTTATGTCCGTTAGGAAGATAAACGAGTACTCATTGACGTACAACGATGGACCCGACGTGGATCACTACTTTTCGACCCCAGACGGGTTACACTGTAGACTGGTGTAGAGACACCGGAGGACCTGAAGAGACACGGGGAGACGTCCGTCTGTCCGTCATGCTGTAGGGGGGCGTCGTGGCGGACGGGTTCGTCGGGTTCCTGCCGAAGGACCACCTCGTCCACAAGTCGGGAGTGGGGATGGGGCGGAGAGAGTTCCGGGTGTACTTCTCGTTGGGAGACATGTGCCTGTACGCCGAGTGCCTCGACCGTCTCCACTTCGCCCCGGTCGGAAGGACCTGGTAGCTCCTCATACGTGCGTTAAGCCCACTGTTCCCGTTCGACTGTCGGGACCTGGACGTCCACTCGGAGAGACGGGTCCCACCCCACTCCATCCCCTTCGGACCGGTGTGGGGTCACCTACGTCTTTACCTACTTCCTACGGGATCGGTGAGTGAGGGAGGGGAAGTCGAGGGAACCAGGGGTGGTACCCTGTGACTTGGACTTATGTAATATTCCGTCTCTACACATTGTCCCCTAACGATACAACGAATAACCGAACATTTGTAAATCGTTGTCCTTACGAAGTAAGCACCTAACTGGAACCGGTAGTTAAACGATTGCAACGCAAATTCTGAGGCATGGTTCTCGTCTAAGAGTACGAACGAGGATTCTGAACTCGGGTTGACCAATTACCTTGTGTTCGGACTAAAGAGGAAGGTGTACATCGGGCACCCTATTCGTACAACCACCCTCGGTTCGATACCTAATACAAAGGCATGCCTCGTCGGGGTCCATTCGTGGTGGGGACCTTTGAGACACTTACGTCAACACCGATCTCTCACACAAATGACAAGTTGGTGTCCGTCTCGACCCAAAACCGGTGTGAACGTAGAACCACCAAGGTAGGTGCGACGCAGATAGACACACAGACGCAGTAGAACCCTCGTCCCTTCGTGGAACGGAAGTGGACGGCCAATCTAGACACCCGCCGCTCCAATAACAGAATAACGACGGTCAGTGCATGAAGGTCCAGGGACTTACGGGGGTGGTGAATATCCCGTCGACCCCTCTACGACCACCTCCGACCATACCGTTCCATAGGGAACTGTAACGGAGCGACACTTCGGTTCTCAGACGTCCTTCCCGTCCTTCCACCACTCTTTTCCTTACACAAAAGGGTGTCACGTCCAAGAGTAGGTCCCAAGGAAACGACACGTCGGACCTTGTAAGTGGACAAACTCGACACCAGGGGAGTGGACAATTGACAGGTACTATTAGACATTGAACACCACAACAACACTCTGTACTCTTCTTACATAAATTTCATGGACCGTAATTAGTCCCTGACTTTTCCATAAATCCGACTACTTTCCTACGACTTTAGTTAGTTGAGACATACCACAAAAAATTTTGTCAAATAAATAAATAAAACCCGACACGACCCAGGAACAACGACGTGTTCGAAAAGAAGTCAACACCACTCGCCCCCGATGAGAGATCGACGCCACACGTCCGAAGAGTAACACCACCGAAAAGAACACCTCGGACTTCAGATCCTATACGCCCGAAGTCATCAACTCTACGCACCCGAAATCTCGTGTCCGAGTCATCAACCCCGTGTACCCGAGTCAACGAGACGTGTATACCCTAGAAGGGTTTGGTCCCTAACTTGGGTACAGAGAACGTAATAGTCCACCTAAGAAACGGTGACTCTGTGGTCCCTTCGGGGACACACCACGAAAAAATGGTGTCAGAGAGTACGTTGCACGTCACCGAACGTCCGTCCTCACTACTGTAAGTAGAGTTCGTCCATTTACTCCTTTAACTCCGGGTTCTTTGAGTTCTTAAACGACGTCCAGGTTGTTCAGACTTAAGGACAGTCTGAGAGATCGTTATTCTGAAGATAAGAAAGTCGAATACAACGGAGTAGTGGTAAAGTAAAAAGACCACCACTCTCATATCTCCCCGAAGCACAGTGATTTCACTGGTGTTACTGTAAACAAATACAACCAAGGATTGACTGTCGTCAATATCCCTCCTCGTAGAGACCGGTTTAGGATTCTCAGTCCACCCACCACGATAGTCCTACTGGGACCTCTATAGCACCGGGGACAGGGGAGGACGTGGAACACAGGTGTACGGACGACGAATAGTGAACTGGGAAGTCCGGTGCAGGAGAGGACAGTGGTGGGACGACCGTTCGTCCGACATATCCTAAGAAAAGAGGACCTCCACCAGGATTGTGAAACGGCACCCATGGTGTAACACGAGAAACTCATAGTCCTACGGTGCTTAGTCCCTTCTGGACCTCCATACTTACTGAGTGGACCTCCTTATTAGTCACAGAGTGGTCATAGTACCCCACTGGAACTGTACCAGTCAATTGACTTACTTAGTATCTAACTCTTTGTAGAAAAATTGCAGACCTTCCGACTCAGACTCTCTTCACGAGAATGTCTATGTACACTAAAACTTCACGGTTATAAATATTCGTGATTACCACTTTAATATTTTTCAACTTCTAGAAATCTCTCGAAGTCCACTGTAGTGAAAGTTTTCATCTCCTATTATATAGATCAGAGTGTTTTACATTCTGTCGTTCCTCAAAGTATCGGAAAACTCCCACAAACGTCGTTTCATCTTATCCATAGCCCTTGAACCATTTCCGTCTTTCCGTGGTGGGAGGAACAAAGGTAGTGAAACGTCTCTGGGTCCATGACAGAATCCCGTCGGAGTCGTAGACCTGGTAGAAGAAAGACAGAGAACCAAAGTTCTATATTTAAGTGGTCGTCACCGTGGAACTCCTATGTCGTTTCTATGACAAAGGTAAAGGTCACAAGTCGTCCACATTAACAGTTAGTTTCTACGAGGGACCCAGGGCACTTTGGAACCGTAGTGGAGAGACGATGACCCACAGTACTCTCGAACGTCAATAACTTTTTTTGATTAATGTTTATCAAATAAAGTGACTGACTTAGTGTCATGTATTTCGTTTAGATGGTCCTTTCCCGAAGGGCCAACCAAGTTACTATTTCTTAGACGGACGGTTACGTCCTCTGTACCCAAACTAGGGACCCAACCCTTCTAGGACACTTTCTCCTTTACCGTTGGGTGAGGTCATAAGAACGAACCCTTTAGGGTACCCACCTCCTCGGACCGCCCGATGTCAGGCACCCCAGTGTTTTCTTACCCTGTACTGAATCACTGATTTGTTGTCGACTTATCTGATCTTGTTTCCAACCGTTTGAGAGGAGATTTCCCGGTCTCTCTTTGATGGAATTCTGGGTCGTCAGGAATGTTAGAGGCAGTAGTGTTGACGAGTCAAGTCAAGTCAGAGAGTCAGCACAGGCTGAGAAACGCTGGGGTACCTGGCGTCGTGGGATCCGAAGTTGACCAGTCGAGACGGGTATTATCAGAACTCGTCGGTACCTGTCAAACACAATTTATTTACTGACCTGTACCAACACAAAACTATTTTGTAAGAAAAAAACTACACAAAACTATTTTGTAAGAAAAAACTACGACTCTAAACTTAAAGGATATTAAAAGTGTATAGGGACTGAAAGCAAAAAGAAAAGAAAAAAAAAAAAAAGGTCACTAATTTTTTTACACTCCTGGTCAGAATTAAGCGTGTGACATGTCTCCGTCCACAACCCGACTTAAATCGAGGACCCGACCGCAGACGACCGGGGTCCTGATCTTCCGGTAATCATCGTCCTCTCGTTATCTCTACGGTCTCCCTCCCCAAGTGTCACACACCTGACAGTCGTAGGGTAGTCCTTCGTCGACCGCCTGAGTACCTTCCTACCCTTACCCTCCTCCCCTGACAACCGTAGTCACATCCACCCCAAATTTCGGGTCGTTCGTGGGTCCCTGGTCGTACTCACTCTCCGACTACGACGGGAACCTAGACTTCCGGGTTTCTACCCTCGATAAAGACTTTGGGTGGTCCTGGATGTCGACACTTTCGTCCACGGTCTATCTTTACATCAGGTAGTCTCTCCCTAGGACTCCTGACCACGAGGTGGTTGACTTGAGTGGTCACACACACAATAAGTGAGTCAGCACAGGCTGAGAAACACCGGGGTACCTGACATCGGACGGTCCGAGGAGACAGGTACCCTAAGAGGTCCGTTCTTATGACCTCACCCATCGGTAAGGGAAGAGACCCCTAGAAGGGCCGGATCCCTAACTTGGGTGCAGAGGACGTAACGTCCGTCTAAGAAATGATAGACTCGGTGGTCCCTTGGGTGGTCCCTACGTAGGTATACCTGGTTCTAGACCCGCCCCACCCCCCGACGTCTCGTTCCACCTCTTCTTGTCTCTTGACGAGACCTTCCTGTCCACCTCTTACTGATTGCACCCACTCTTTTAGTAGTTATAAGGTCATTGGACCTTGGTGACTCCAAAAAAAAAAAAAAATTCAAAACCTTCGTAAACAAAACATTAAGAGAGAGAGAGACATGTATTAAACATTGTGTGGGGAGAAATAGTCGTAACTGGTTAGACTCTTGTAGAAGTTTTACCTATGAAACGAACACAAAGTCTCTAAATCCTCTGGAGTTGACCTTAGCGTTACACAACGGCGAAAATACACGGTGAGTGTAATAATTTACGAACGACATTTTACTCTTGTGACGAAAAGAAATACTTTTATCTAATATCGGTAGGTGCCTCTTGTCCTAAGTACCCGTTGTGTCCAATTTATGTTATAAAGAGAGCGTCTGTTAGCAATTAGAGTCCCTCTGGTTCTCTGTCTTACAGTCCCTCCCCGGAGGGTGACCCCTACGGTGTGGACCGGACCCCCACCAGACGGCGGTCAGACACCTGGACCGGAAACTCGTCACCGGACTGGACGAATCTGTCTACAAACTCTACCTTTATAAAATACAAAACAAACTCGACGAAGACACCCTCCACGGAAACTAAAAAGTCATCTCCGAAAAAGACTTCTTGACCTTTCACTTAGTCTCATTATCTTGTCGGAATGAAGTTTGTCGAGACAAGAATTCCTGACATTCACCTCTTATAGACAGTCACTGGGAGGGACGAAGGGGCTGTCACTCCGGTCGGACAAGAACCGACACGTGGGAACTTCACATCTGAGAGTGAACAGAGCCGGGACAAAACGAACAGGGGTCGTTTGGAGACCCAAAAGGACACAGCTCTGGTAGTACTGGAAACATCATTCTCCCCCGTCCACGTTAGACCCCACACGTCCTGGGGCTCAGGAACCACCAGGTAGAGTCCTCCCCGACCACCCGTCGAACCTGTGGCGACGGTCGACGTCTGTGGAAGTTCCACGAAGTTCGTGGTCAACTCTACGAAGTTCCTACTACTTGGACAAATGTTTATAAGTGGTAGAAAGATTGTAGAAGAGAAGTGAAAATCTGAGTTCTTAGAAATTTAGGCTTGTTGAATCTCATAACCTACCTTCTGTAAATATGGGGCCCGATGCTGAGTAACGATTTTGCCTTTCTTCGGCTTAAGTCTGCTCGGTTCCAGACGTTCTATCGCCGAGACTAACGACGCCGACGCACGTGTCAGTAAGACCACTAGCACCACGGGTAGACGTGCTACTTTAGTACTCGACGACCTCCGCTACAACGGTTACCGAGCACTGGAGACTGTAGAAAGAGACATCAGATTTTAGTGCACCGTCCAGTCCGTGGTGAACAACTTTGTCTTTAGTACCTCCGAAAAGACGTTTACCACTACTACCAGAAGTCTTTTATAAGTAAGATCTCTCTACAGATAGATGGATGATCGAAACTGAATTACTGTGTCTACTTAAAATTCTTCACGTTATAGAAAAGGATGGCTTTCTTACATTACCTACTGGTCATCTATGTTTGACTTAAGGTCCGTTTTTTTTTTTTTTTCTCCTTCTAATTAACCAACCTAAGAAAGGTAAGTACCACTTCTTATACGATATCTCCTCTACCAATTATGTATGAAGAAATTTCCTTTCGATTCTCTCTCGTTCCACTCTTTCTTTTCGGACCCAAGAGAGAAGGAAGTACAAGGATCTGGTAACGTCCACTTCATTGTCCCATACAAAGGTATCCCCCAATGACAAATGAAGAGACGACTGACATTAGTTCCCGATGACTGAAAAGTATGAACGGGAAGACAGTACTACTACGAGAAACAACGTCTAGAAGTACCTTTGTAAGGCCTGGAAGAAGGACCACGGGTCCCATCCTTCCATGACCTGACGGTTCAGTCGGTACCGTACTTCACTGGAGAAACGAATTATCCGGTTCCAGAAGTCCGATCCTCTGGAAAATCACCGGTGGGGTTCGGTACCCTCCCGACGAGCGATTACTACATACGAGTTGTAGACTTTCAGTTCCATAGGGTTTCCTGGAGGGTAAGAACGGAACCACACACCCAGTAGAGAAGGTAGAAGATAGAGGACCATCATGCCTAGGAGGTGGAAAATGGTACTCAACTAAAACCTTGAACAGGAACACGGAACTCATCTCTGTTACCGTCTTGAAACTGGAAGATTGATATTTGGCACCAACGACACGTGGTTATTATGGTCGGTAAAGGTTACCGAAATTTTTCTAAAACTTTCGAACAGCTATTATACTATTTCCGAGACTCCACAAGAGTTGATGAGGTCGTGGATGAGGTATCAAAGTTTATAAACAGTCGTCACGTTTTTTTATTACTAGATAAATTGGTAAATAGATAGATAGATAGATATACAGATAGATTTATGGACTAAAACCAAATAACAGAAGAGACAATTAATTGAACTCTCGTTCTAAAGAGGGCACATTCCTTCGGCAACAGTAAGGACTCTTAAACTAGAGTCAAAGGTGGACAACTTACCACGAAACTGTATTCACCTGTCTTTCTTAGGAAAAGTCGTAGTCTAGGATTACAGAACAATATCCAATTTCTTTTTGTTACCTGTTTTTGATCGATGGAATTAAGAAGGTTCTTGTTTCACCTTATATTTATTTACAACCATCATTCTTAGGACAGTGAGGTCACTTTCTTTCCACTTTAACAATCAGTGAGTCGATGTAGGTTGAGACTCTAGGGTACCTGAGATCGGACGGTCCGAGGAGACAGGTACCTTAAGAGGTCCGTTCTTATGACCTCACCCACCGGTAAGGAAGAGGTCCCCTAGAAGGACTGGGTCCCTGACTTGGGTCCAGAGGACGTAACGTCCGTCTAAGAAATGACAGACTCGGAGGTCTCTTCGGGTTACTATCTTATTTAAGGATTTTCCCTCAAACCCTTCGTAGAGTCTAAAATTTCGTTATCCTTAAGTCGTAGGTAGGATTTTAGAAGGTTTATGACGAATCGAACGACACAGATTAAGAGAACAAGGGGGTTTCCCCTCAGTCTTGTAAAACACAACAATTATTTATATCCTACCTACGAGAGTAGACATCATTTGGAAGCAAAAATCTCCAGAAGTACAAGAGATAAATATCAGAGTACAAATACATATCTAAAAGTCGATCCACTGACTTTAAATTCGGAATCATGCCTTTGGACTCCTAAATATTAACTTTTACTTTTTATATAATTATATATAATGACAGATAACAGTCTTAAATCAGAAAACCACGAGACAAAACCCAACCCGTGTAATTTATTCCAACAAAGAAAGTCGGGGTTCCCCTAAGATCTAATTATGGGAGACCTCAACACCCAAGGGTTTAGAGGAGGGTTGGATATGGTGAGATCTTTAGTGGGATCGGGACTGTGAAAGGGGAAATAGTGTCCAATTCGGTGCTCTCGTCGTCTCCATCCATCCAACGGTTGGAGAACGGGACACTAAACGTCTCTTCAGCTCTACGTCAGTGGGTCCGATTCTTTTTAAACAGTTTAGGGTAAGCCTGAGGAAGTAAACGGTCCATCCTATTACGGCCTAGCTGGTTTGGTGATACCGGTGACGGGAACCCACTCAAAGAAGAATTTCCCGGGAGAAACCCAGTGCACGGATCGAGGGACCCCTCCCACACTCATATTCGTGGGAGGGTTGCGTATTTTCACTTCTTAAAAGAGGATGTGAAAAGTATAGACCCCTCCATCAGTTTCTTTAAATCAGAACGAGATTCGGGTCGTATCGAAATTTTAAGCCGAGGTGAGTAACGACGTAGTACCTTTGTAGGTCTGGACCAGTGGGGGGACCCTCTGGTATGTCGTCACTGGGGGTCCGTTCCCCCAAAGGAGACCTTTCACTAACAGGAATCGAACCATCGGGACTCAGACCACAGTTCAATACGTGAAAACGGTACCGCACTTCGAACTACCTACGAACCTCAGAACCCCAGATCTCTTACACTTCAAGTATCAACCGAAGAAAGAGAGGTAACTAGGGTTCGAACAATGTGAAAGAAAGGGACCTGGAGATCTGAGTGAGGTCGAGGAGGTAGGGAGACAAACGTCTTTCCCAGTTCTGGTCTCAGACCTACCCTTACTTCGTAGATGGGTAAGGAGATTTTAAACGGAGAGGACGACGATACTCGAGGGACACCCGCTGGATCTCAGTCCGGACTGAAGACATCATCCGTTGTCGGAGATGGTGACATAGACCGTATAAAACTACTTCATGGTAAAGAACACGGATTTGACTTCTAGTAATATAATATTTTTAAGTGAAGCCAAGAGAACGTAAAATTTTTTTACTTGGTACCCTGTAATAGTTCCCTAATAAAATTTTAATCCAGAGAAATAGGTTTATTTCAGTATTAGTAGTGTAGGAGAAAAAGTCAGACGTAAACGAGACTTGTGTCGGAACGTCTCTTCGTTTCACATAAAGGGTCGAGTGTTAAAAGTCTGTAAAATACGGTTATGGAAGAAATTTACCTTTTATGTCATTTCGTTTAGTATGAACATAGTGGGTAATGATCGACTAGTATTTAACAATCATAAAATCCCGTACGTCGATACACCAAACATAGACGTTCCGACCGAATTATCTACACGACTTTCAGTGACAAACCTTGGACGTATTCGAGACTATGGGAATAACCTAAGTACCGTCACGACAGAAACAAATATCAAATAGTCAAATTCTCGTGCCGTGGAGGAAAAAGAATTGTTTTTTTCGAGACGACTCTTATGTGTTAAGACAATTCACCATATTTTTACACACTTGCAACTTTAGGTTGGACAAAGTATAATATTGGTCGGACGTTCTTCTAACACGAGTTAACACACTTATGGTTTAGTCTCATATGACATACAACATGGAACCTTTAAACATAAATTTCCGTTGTTACAATTATTATCAACCATATTGTCCCCTTTTCCCATAAACTATAAATAATTGTTCCTCTTTACGTTGTTTGAAGGAATAAATACGGAATACTTATTTCCCCACACTTTATAATCTACTTCAAAATACACGTACTGAGACTTGAAATCTCAGATTTCCTCACCCCTAGGAGCTTCCGTCCCTGACAGAAAAGATACAAACAAGACATTTCGAGAGTCGCGTGAGAACCACGAACTAGTTACAATATATTATGGTTATTGATTCGTGTAAAAATCTAGAAAAAAGTTTACCGAACACATTTTAAACCAATTGCATATTACCAACCAAACTTCGATAGTACATTTTAGACGGAGAGGTTTATATTAGCTCTTATTTGACCTTTACTACTTCATCGTACGACACTCCAAAACAATATACGTACTTAATATTCGTCAATCAAAGTACGTGCTTAGTATGCACTGACCGACTTACGAAAAAGTGTTTACCTTGTGTACGTACATTAATCGTAGGACTAACTTTTTTGTCCTGTATGTTCGTGGGGTCTTTGGAGGGAGTTCGGGGGAAGGTCATTTTTAGAGTGTTTCTTCTTACTGATAGGACTGAAAAGTTTTAATTAAAAATAATCGTTATATCAACGAAATGTTACAACACAATCAAAGACGACATGTCGCTTCACTGAGTCGATAGGTATACACACGTACGTACGATTCAACTAAGTCAGTACAGTCTGAGGAACACTGTGCTTCTTATGACCTCACCCAACGTACGGGAGGAAGGTCCCGTAGAAGGGTTGGGTCCCTAACTTGGGTACAGAGAATATATAGGACGTAACCGTCCACCAAGAAATGGTGATGACGGTGGACCCTTCGGGTATACATATGTATATAGGGGAGAATAAACGTAAAGAAAAGGTAGATCCAGTAGTGTCTCGTAACTCATCTCAAGGGACACGATATGTCATCTAAGAGTAACCAATAGATAAAATATGTATTGTAGTCATCACATACATACAGTTAGGGTCAGAGGATTAAGGAGGGTGATGGGGACAAGGGGAATTATGAGTATATAAACAGGAGATACAGACACAGAGATAAAGACGAAACGTTTATTCTAGTAGATATGACAAATGAGCTACCTGCACTCAGACTCACTTGAGGCCCTCAACCACTACCTGTCCCTCCGGACCATACGACGTTAAGTACCCCAGCGTTTCTCAGCCTGTGCTGACTCGCTGACTTGACTTGACTATGATAAATGGTCCATAGAGTCACCATTTCTCATACGGATGGTCACGTTCTCTATACCCAAGTCAGGGACTCACCCCTCTAGGAACCTCCACCTTTACCGGTAGGTGAGGTCATAAGAACGGACCCTTTAGGTTACCTGTCTCTTTGGTCCATCCGATGTCAGGTACCCCAACTTTTCTCAACCTATACTGACTCGTGAGTACACACGTGTGCACGCGTGCGTGTGTGTCTGTGTATGGGAAAAAGGACCCTTATATAATCAAACAGGACAAAAGTTCGAAACACACTTACGTAAGTACGTCACATCAGAACACAGTGAGTCGTATTATAACACTTTTTTGTAGGTGCGACACCACACACAAATATCAAAAGAGGAAGAGTAACGTGATTGACTAACGTTTGTATCGTGTTGAATAAATAAGTAAGACCTGAAGGGTCCACCACGATCATTATTTCTTGTGTGGACAGTAACGTCTTGTGTATTCTCTACGTTCAAGTCAGGGACCCCAGCTCTTCTGGGTGATCTCCACCCGTACCGTTGGGTGACTTCATAAGAACAGACCTCTTGGGGTATCTACCTCTTCAAACGTCCGACATCAGGCAACTCAGTGTTTCTCAACCTGTGTTGACTTCGCTGAATCAAGAGTAATACAAGTAAATAAGTAAGATGACAACTACCTGTAAACCCATCGAAGGTCAAACGCCGATACTTATACGAACATACACAGAAAACCACTCACGAGAACAAGTCAGCGGTTCAGTACAGGTTGAGAAGTTCTGGGGTACTTGGCGTTGTGCGGTCCGAAGGGACAGGTAGTGGTTGAGGGCCTCAAATGAGTTTGTGTACAAGTAACTCAGCCACTACGGTAGGTTGGTTGAGTAGGAGACAGTGGGCGAAGAGGAGGACGGGGGTTAGGGAGGGTCGTGGTCCCAGAAAAGTTTACTCAGTCAAGAAGTGTAGTCCACCGGTTTTATAACCTCAAAGTCGAAGTCGTAGTCAGGAAGGTTACTTGTAAGTCCTGACTAAAGGAAATCCTACTTGACCAACCTAGAGGAACGTCAGGTTTCCTGAGAGTTCTTAGAAGAGGTTGTGGTGTCAAGTTTTCGTACTTAAGAAGTAGCGAGTCAAAAGAAACATCAGGTTGAACGTGTAGGTATGTACTGATGACCTTTTTGGTAACGGAACTGATCTACCTGGAAACAACTGTTTCATTACAGAGACGAAAAATTATGCGATAGATCCAACCAGTATTGAAAGGAAGGTTCCTCATTCGTAGAAAATTAAAGTACGGACATTAGTGGTAGACGTCACTAAAACCTCGGGTGTTTTTATTTCAGTCAGTGACAAAGGTGACAAACGGGTAGATAAACGGTACTTCACTACCCTGGTCTACGGTACTAGAAATAAAAGACTTACAACTCGAAATTCGGTTGAAGGAGCGAGAGGAGAAAGTGAAAGAAGTTCTCCGAGAAATCAAGAAGAAGTGAAAGACGGTATTCACACCGTAGTAGACGTATAGATTCCAATAACCATAAAGAGGGTCGTTAGAACTAAGGTCGAACACGAAGTAGGTCGGGTCGTAAAGAGTACTACATGAGACGTATATTCAATTTATTCGTTCTCACTGTTATATGTCGGAACTACATGAGGAAAGGGCTAAACCTTGGTCAGACAACAAGGTACAGGTAAAGATCGACAACGAAGGACTAGACGTATGTCTACAGAGTTCTTCGTCCAGTCCACCAGACCATATGGTTCCTCATTTTAACGACTTAGTACTCTACAAGAATACGAGACGGTTTGTGACGGTCTGTGACGGTTTTTCAAAAGGTCGTGTCAAGATGGTTGGATGTCGGGGTAGTGGTCATATACATACCCTCAAGGTCAACGAGATGTAGGATGATTTTTACCTATAAAAGGTAGAGAGTAAACTCGGCAAGACAAGTCACACATCACCATAGTGTAACACATAAATCAAACACAAAAATACCAGTGATTATTCTGAACGATGAAAAACACACAAATAACTGGTAAACCTTAAGTATAAAACCTCACGGACAGGTATAAAAAAGGTCAAAAACGAGATGAAAACAGAAAAAAGAATGATTAAACATCTGGAAGAGACGTTTAAGACCTTTACTCAGTAAACAGTATATATGTAGTGTTTATACTAAAAGGTAAGACACTCGACGTAAAAGAAGACAGAATTACCACAGAAAGACTAGTTATCTTCAAGATATAAAATCATATCTTTACTTAGTAAAAGAAGACAATACTGACCGTTAAACTCAGGACAAACTCTTTAGAAATGTCTGAGGTCACAGTACTTGTACTACATACGAAAGAAATTCTTTGAAATAACAAAATATAAAGTACTAGTATAGACATGAGGAAAAATTTTTTAAAAAATAAAATATAACCTCATATTAACAAATTGTTATTAAACTATCAAAGTCCATATCTCGTTTCACTAAGTCAATATGTATATACACATAGATAACAAAAAGTTTAAGAAAAGGGTAAATCCAACAATGTCTTATAACTCGTCTTAAGGGACACGATACGTTATCCACAAACAACCAATAAATAAAATTTATATCGTCACACATGTACAAGTAGGGTTTGAGGGATTGATAGGGAAGGAACACTATTGGTACTCAAACAAGAGATTCGGATACTCAGACAAAGACAAAACATTTTATTCAAGTAACGTTATAGTATGTTATAAAGAGAAAGAGACAGAGTGAATTAAGTGAGTCATACTGTTAGAGATCCAGGTAGGTACCACGACGTTTACCATAATAATTATTACATAAGGGAAACCTTAACTATAAGTATGGACTATACTACAACTCTCAATTCAAAAAAGGAGGGGCAAACATATAGGTAACTAACTACGGTGCATAATCTTTCTAACAGAAAGGGGAAACTGTAATCAGGTAACTTTCGTATATACCAAAAGACCTGGAAGATAAGACGAAGTAAGTAGATCAGTAGACAAGAACACATTGTTGTAGTTGTAGTAAAAAAAGTAGGACTTCTGTAATCCGTAAGGACCGGTACTTCATTTACTTATTATCGAATGAACCCGTCTTCAGACTCGAACGTTTTAGTATATTATAGTAACTCTTACCACTTCTCTATTAAGTGGATCGAAGAAAGTAGAGGAAGACGGTGAGCGTCTCAGTGACTCAAGGGACGAACTCAGTAATTTCTTTTGACTAATTTGTACCCAGTGTCGTGTAACCTTTTTCGTTAATTATAGAACTGTGGATTTGTGGTTTTCTTCAGAGACTACTTTAGAACCTCTTATAATCTCATTAATATGGTATGACCCATATTCTTACGAAAAAAATCAAAATGTTATTTTATACTTAAGTCTAGGTGTTTAGGTTTCAAACGTATATCTGTCTGACCTGGACCTAACTTAAAACGATTCACAAGATTTTTTCACTTAATTCTTTTATTATCTTCATTAGAACATCCCCCTTTACAAATGGGAGGGATTCTCCTGTTTAGTTAACATTATACGACAACATTCAGAAAAATTAGACGGTAAGTAAATCTCAGGAGGGACCGTTCATGATCGTTTTCAGTTATGAATCAATTGAATGAAATGTGATAGTTTACATAGAAAAATTTTTCGTCCGTGACGAGAAAAAATACAGAAAAATTTTACAAAATTTAGTTAAATAAAATTAGCCTCCGATTAATTTTATAACACCACCGAAAACGGTATGTAGTTGTACTTAGTCGGTGCCCACGTGTACACACGGGGGTAGGACTTGGGGGGGAGCATGGAGGGAGAGACGAGGTAGGGAAACCCAACAGGGTCTCGTGGCCGAAACTCTCGGGACATTTTTCGTCTGTGATGAAAACCACTGACGACAACAACAAGTCAGCGGTTCAGTGGTCATAGACTTTCGGAATCTTGAGTCCAAAACGTTGTCCCAGGGTGACCGAAAGAGGTAGTACTCGGACTTAATGACTCTAGAACGAGATGGACCTTAATCAAAATACAGAAGTGATCAAAAACATTACTTTTCTTCCCTCTCTTCCATGTGTATTGAAGTGTATCTTCACTATTATTTCCCTCGGAAGGAACCACCAGGTCACCAATTCCTAGATGTAAGGTCACGTCCCCCTGTACCCAAGTTAGGGACCAGACCCTTGTTTCTTTGGTGTACGGTGTCCCGTTGATTACGACGGACGGAGTTGATGACTCGGACGTGTCGGGGTGTTTCTAGGTCACGTCGGTTTTATTTTAATTCTTTTCTTCACTATCATACAATACACTTTTTAATGGTCATAGACTTTCGTCTTTTTGTAACCTCAAAGACCGACCTTGGTTGATGATACAAAGTTGGGTACGTTTGTGTCAACGAAACGACAGAGTTTTAACTGAAGTCGAACAGTGTCAGAAACTTTAAGGACTTTCTAAGTAATTTTGGATCTGTGTTTTAATAACAATCTTTAGTCGTCACGTTCACACCAATTAATGTTATGTCAAAGGAAAGTGAACAGTTCCTTTCGTGAATTATTTAATAAGGATTATTCAATGACTCACCAATAGGACGATTATCTTCTTGACACCTACTATAAAAGTACGACCAATGAGTGTCAGCACGAGATGTAAAATTACTAAAAACATATTAAAGTCTTCAGGGTTTCTCCCTCGGAAAGGGTCAAGTGAAAGAGACCCTGGTCACGACAAACTAGACCCTACAGAGTCGGTCAGATTTAATCGTAAAACAACGAAATAATAATTTCAAGTCAAAAGAGTAATCGTTACATATACACTGGATATATGGAGAAAGAATAAGTTAGAAAAAAGATGGGAAGCCAAATAAGTAAATAAAGAAATCAGTTGACTATACATAATTCTTTGAACGTACACGTTCTATCACCGAAAGGACCACCGAGTCGTCATCTCTTAGACGGACGTTAAGTCATCTACATCCTCTGTGTCCAAACTAGGAACCCAACCCTTCTAGGGGACCTCCTCCCGTACCGTTTGATGAGATCATAAGAACGGACCCTTTAGGGTGCCTGTCTCTTTGGACCGTCCGATGGCAGACACCCCAGTTTTTCTCAACCTGTCTTGACTTCGTCGAATCGTGTGTATCGTGTCGTGTACCAAGGTTCTTCGTTGTCATAAAACATACATAATAAAAGTACGAATTATTCATTAACAACTCAGTTACTCACTTGTGTACTCACGTGCTTTCAAAATCTAGACTACAGAACCTTGAAGGTAAGATTACTTATACATCTATCGTTAGTTCACTCGTTTATGTTATTAAAGGTTGTCGATATCCACATTACTTCCTTCGAAAAAGTTGAGTCTCTCCTTGTCTCCACGACGAACTCAATCTCATCGGTCCCTTCCCAAGGACTCCTACACCACTCACCTCTTGACTCCTACTTGTAAAGACTATCTCCCTTGTACGTCACGTCTCCTTTCGGTCCCACCGAACTTGAACCACTTTATCCGATCCCTTAAGACAGGTTCACCTCTAGTCACTTTATCCGTCTCCGATCTAACACCTCCCTAATAACCGATGTCATTCCTGAAAACCAAAATAACAGTCATATTACCCCTTGCACCTTTCCAACGTTCGTCTCTCTACTGGATTAGGTATTAGACTGACTATATTAAAATAAAACAAATTAATCTCCTATTAATCAAATGTTATAACACTACCAAAGATGGTATATAGTCGCACTTAGTCGGTGACCATATGTATCCAGGGGAGGAAGAACCTGGAGGGAGGGAGGAGGGTGGGGTAGGGTGGGGAGATCCAAAAGTGTCTCGTGACCGAAGCCCAAGGGACGTAGTATGTAGTTTAAGGGTAACCGATAGATGAAGTGTTTATCGTTATACATAAGATTTCCTTCGCTTGGGGTTTATAAGTGACCTTCCTGACTACGACTTCGAGACTATGAAACCGGTGGACTACGTTTGTCGACTGTGTAACCTTTTCTGGGACTTCTACCCTTTCCAACTTCCGTCTTTCTCTTCTTCCGTTATCTTCTTCTCTGCCAACCTACCGTAGTTACTAAGTTACCTGTACTCAAACTTGTTTGAGGTCCTCTGTCACTTCCTGTCCCTCCGGACCGCACGACGACAAGTACCCCAGAGTTTCTCAGTCTGTGCCAAATCGCTGACTTGTTGTTGTCGTTACATATAAGACTAACTATAAAAATTTCTCGAGTGAAACCGACGTTCCACTTCTGACCTGGTGTCTCGTCTCTTCGTTCCGACCTTTGTTCCTCTGACCAGTCCTCTACGGCAACGAGATCCCACTCCTTCACCTCCACCTTTCCTGACTCGGACACAGACATCTACGTCGACTGGTCTGAACGACTATTCCCCACTCTCTTCCTGTACTCACCCAGGACCTGCTGTCGACTTAAAAGTCGAGGACCTCGTCCCGTTCACTATCACGACAACTTGACTAACCTCTTCTGAAATCCTTCTTGTCAAACCCCGATCCCCTACCATGGATTCCGAGACACACCCCGTATAAGGTAAACTCTGAAAGAGGTAGACCAAGGATGTCCCACTTTAAACTGTGAACTCTAAGTTACCGAACTATGGACGAATGGAGAAGGAGGTAAAAGAAAAAAAAAAAAAAAAATTCTGAAAAACTACACCTGGTAACAATTTCAGAAATAACTTAAACAATGTTATCACGAAGACAAAAAAAGAAAGAAATACAAAACCAAAAACACGGTGCTCAATACACCCTAGAATCGAGGAGTTGGTCCCTAGTTCAACTGTCAGGGACGTAACCCACCGTTTCAGAATTGGTGACCAGGTGATGCCTTAAAGGAACTCTTGACGCAAAATATATTCTAGTTCCCGAAGTTCTAGATTTGAGAACCTTCAGTGACAGATGTGGGTAGTGAATAGAGTCAAGTAATCATCTTGAACAGTAACAACAACAAATCAGTGATTCAGCGCAGACTGAGACACCTGGGGTAAGTAACATCGGGTGGTCCGAGGAGATAGGTACCCTAAAGGGTCCGTTCTTATGACCTCACCCAACGGTAAAGGAGGAGGTCCCTAGAAAGCCTGGGTCCCTAGCTTAAACAGAGGGCACAGAGACGTAATTAGCCGTCCACCTAAGTGATTTACTGGACCTTTCGATCTCGAACGGTAATACGTCTGTATTAATAAATTATGATCTTACTTTAGAGGTTTTGTGACATTAAAGTCGTGGGTCTTGTCAGTCACGATTCGGGTCTCCTGAAGTCACTTATAAAGACCTTTCTTACTTACCTGCTAAAGAAGTGTAAACGTAATTTTTACTTTTTAGTATGTTTAACGGAAAAAATTCTTCTCTTTCCTTGGATGATACTTTTCCTACAATTAGTACACGCCAACCTTACGAGTCACTTGAATGTTTTAGGACTCCGATCTGAAGGCATTTAATCGACCTTGTAGGAGATAAACATTTTCTTTACTCGTATTCTATTCTAAAATTTTTTTACTATGTACATCATTAATATTACCAGGAAAGGTATTTGTGTCGTACTGTTTTAGATGTCAAAGTGAGACAACAATTGTATCAAAAGAGACATAAGATTCCGACTCTAAAATCAAAGTTCTTTCACAGAACACAATCCGAGAGTCCTTTGTCTGCTCCCCTGTCTCTAAACAAACGTCCCAACTGACCCTTCACGGACATCCCAGTCGTCGGACCTCCTCCCCCTTGACTAGTCCTCCTCTACCACCCGGTGCCCAGTCGACGTCGTCTCCGGTCAGTTCCCCCTGAGACTTCCACCACAGGACGGAACTGTGTTCCCCGACCAGAAGTCGTTGCCCGACGGAGACGACCTTACCTCAAGTCTCTGTAACGGAAACCCTCCGAAGGGCCCACTGAGTCACCATTTCTTATGAGGACGGTCACGTCCTCTAAGTCCTCCGTACCCAAGCTAGGGACCCAGTCCTTCTAGGGGACCTCCTCCCACACCGATGGGTAAGGTCATAAGAACGGACCTCTTAGGGTACCTGTCTCATCGGACCACCCGACGTCAGGTGTCCCAGAGTGACTCGTACGTACGTGCGGAGACCCCTTTATCAAACAGAAACCTTCTCTTCGGAAAGTAGTGAACTTTCACTGAGGGTCTCTCGTCGAGTGGACCCTCGGAGTCAGTGACTACGAGATCGTGGGTCTCCCCCCGACGTTAAAGGGACGACCTCGGTCCTAGATCCCGTGGGCGGCGACTGACACAGTCGGAGTGGACGTTTAGACACTATATGTGTGTTGGACTCTACGGTGGAGTCCGACTGAGACCTAATACTGTTCGGACAAGTTTACTACGACCATGTGCACAGTAGACCTTTTGGTGAGTCGACCTCTCCGTCGGTTCCCGAAACCAGGGAAATCTCCTGTGCTTCAAGGTGAGCGAAGAGTAAGACATACTACGGTGAACTTTCGACTATTGAAAGGAAAGTCCCCTGGACTTACACTGTGGTCGAACCGAGAGTTCCCGGATTTGGTGAGCCCCAGTCAAACATTACCTTTAATTTTGTCTTTTTTCCCTAACTAAAAAACAACGTGTCAAAAGTTTCTGTCTTTCTTTCGTTCTTTTAGTTTCCCCCTCTATACTTACACACATACACATCCTTAACCTAAAGGACTCCGCATCTACTCGTTTCTTATTTAGTAACCCCTTCTTTATTCTTCGTCTCTGTAGTGAAACGACTGTTTCAAGACTTATTAGTTTCGATACCAAAAAGGTCATCAGTGTATGCCTACACTCTCAACCTGGTATTTCTTCTGACTCGAGGTCTCTTAACTACGAAAACTTGACACCACGACCTCTTCTGAGTACTCTCAGGGAACCTGTCGTTCCCCTATCTTGGTCAGTTAGGATTTCCTTTAGTTCGGACTTATAAGTGACCTTCCTGACTACGACGTAGCCTGCAAGGTTATGAAACCTATGGACTACCGCTTCTCGACTCAATAACCTTTTCTGGGACTACGACCCTTTCTAACTTCCGTCCTCCTCTTTTCCTGTTGTTTCCTACTCTACCAACCTACCGTAGTGACTGAACCACCTGTACTCAAACTCGTTTGAGACCCTCAACCACTACCTGTCCCTTCGGACCGTACGACGTCAGGTATCCCAACGTTTCTCAACCTGTACTGAATCGTTGACTTGTTATTATCTATCTTACGACAGAACTAAAAACCACGTTACGTGGAAGAGAAAGTCAAGTCAAGTCAACAAGTCAATACAGGTTGAGAAACTCTGGGGTACCTGACGTCGTACGGTCCGGAGGGACAGGTAGTGGTTGATGGTCTCGAATGAGTTTGAGTACAGGGAGTTCAACCACTACGGTCGATTGGTAGAGTAGCGTTGAGGAACGAAAGCACGTGGTGAACGTTCAAAATTGTGAGTATAATTCACTTCTTTCGACTCTCGTTTTTATCACAGATCGTACGATGAAAAATATATTTTGGTTTCCACGTTTTTACTTATACAGTCATATAACAATATACATATGTATTGTGTAGAAATCCTCCCATTGATTAGTGTCACTAATGGGAAACGTCTCCCTACCCTAAACCTCTACCCTTTATCTCACCTTCCTTCTCAAACGTAATGTATAGGAAACATGAAAAACTTCAAGATTGGTACACTTATATAACAAGAACAAGTCAGCTATTCAGTACAGACTCAGAAAGGTGGGGTACCTGACGTCGTACGGTCCGAAGGGACAGGAAGTGGTAGGGACCTTAAACAAGTCTAAATACAGGAAACTCAGTCACTACGATAGATTGGTAGAGTAAGAACTGGTAGGGGAAGAAAACGGAAGTAAGTTTTTTTTTAAAAAAAAATTAAAAGTCACAAAGGGACATCGGAGTCCTTGGTACTCTTTATCTATAATGTCAAAGAGTAAAATGTTTCTCAACGTATGGATCCTCTCTACCTTGAAATTGACACCCGAAGAGTAAAGACATTACCACAAGAAAGATGTTTGATAAAACAGGGGTTAAAGTGGATTTAGACTTTAACGACCCACGTGACAGTACAGAACCGTCGGTGAACATGACCCAAAGGAGTCTACATTTGGGTCCGAGTGACTTAGTCGTCTACGTAAAATTGTGATAAAAATACCTTGACCTTCAGATAAAGAAGTTTCTTTCAGGTTCTTTTATAGACAAAGTATTCGTTTCCTTTAAAAGGAACTTTAGTAGAGTATGATAGACACCTTCTAACGTCATTTCGTACCTTAAGTGATCCAATACTTTATATTAAGACGAAAGAACCAAACTTCGTAAGAACATTAACCGGATTTTCTTTATCAGATCTTCAGAGCCAAAGAGGAATTTCTACCCAAATAAGGGTTTATTCCTTATGGCCTCCTCCCTTATCGTTGGGTGAGGTCATAAGAACGGACCTCTTAGGGTACCTGTCTCCTCAGACCACTCGATATCAGGTACCCCAACGTTTCTCAGTCTGTACTGACTTCACTGTATCACGATCGTGTAAGGGTTTTATTTTCAACTTTCCTAATTTTTTTTTTTCTGTACTACCCTACGTGATCCTCTCCGACCTCTAAGTTCCAAAACCTCACTTCTAAACTTCCCAGTCTTATTCTTCTTGCTGACTCTCTTCCCTCCGAGTTCTCATTCCCCTCCATATATATAACGAGTCAACAATTCGGTACATACTGAGAAACGCTGGGGTACCTGACATCGGACGGTCGAAGGAGACAGGTACCCCAAAGGGTCCGTTCTTATGACCTCACCCAACGGTAAAGGAAGAGGTCCCCTAGAAGGGTTGGATCCCTAGTTTGACGTGTTTATTTATTTTTCTCTATTACTACTAACTCTTGAACAATGGACCCTTTGTGGATCGTGTGTAGTGGAACATATCGAGAGTGTCGGTGACGGGTCATGTCGTCCACAAGGAACTCCGGGATACCCTCTCATTCACACGTACTGGGTTCCGTCTTACCGACCTCTCCCCGACTCGGCCCGAACCTTCAGTCCGGAGACGAGACCGGTGGGGGTTGAGGTGGGGTGGGAGTTGACTCCCCTCGTACGACCTTGGTCTTGGTCCTCCGACCTTCCCCCACGTTCACTGAACCCATACTTTCTGGGGTGTCCTCGGTACTCGTTCACAGTAAATTTCTCCGACCTCCTAAACGGACCACCAGGTAACCGATTCTGACACGAGGGTTACGTCCCCCGGGTCCAAGGTAGGGACCACCTTCCGTGATTTAGGGTGTACGTTATTGATTCTGACCACACTGATTTATTTATAATTTTTTGTCTCTGACCTCTTCCTCATCCACGTTCAAGTGACACTACATACCCTCTCCTCCTTCGTCTACTTCCCGTCATAACATTCTTAGTATAATTATTACATTTACTTCTCTTCCCTACCCACTTCCTCCCCGTACCAGTTCTCCCTAAAGAAATCTTTTATCCTCTAAGAACGTACCAATGTCTAGGTCCCTCGTCTTAGGGTTCCTCTCTCTTCGCAAGTACCAAAAAAGGAAAGGACGAAAAAAGTAGAGTCTTCAAATAAAAAAGGTTTAAAATTTTAAGGACGGGTATAGGTGTATATGAAATATATATCAGAATCGGTCTCAAGTATTTTAAAGTTAAAAAGTTTCAATAAATGACTATCATAAGGTTTTAGAAAAATTAATAGTATCAATAACCACCGTGGACACACACACGATGAAATGAGTCAGTACAGGCTGAGAAACGCTGGGATACCTGCCACCGGACGGTCCGAGGAGACAGGTACCTTAAGAGGTCCGTCCTTATGACTCCACCCAACGGTACGGGAAGAGGTCCCCGAGAAGCGTTGGGTCTATAACTTGGCCCAGACGACGTAACGTCCGTCTAAGAAATGACGACTCGGTAACCCCTTCGGGTAACCACCGTACGACGACGACGATTCAGTAAAGTCAGTACAGACTGAGATACACTGGGGTATCTGCCGTCGGGTGATCCGAGGGGGCAGGGACCCTAAGAGGTCCGTTTTTGTGACCTCACCCAACGGTAAAGGAAGAGGTCACGTACTCTCACTTTTCACTTTCACTTCAGCGAGTCAGCACAGGCTGAAAATCACTAGGGTACCTGACGTCGGGTGGTCCGAGGAGGCAAGTACCCTAAAAGGTCCGTTCTCATGCCCTCACCCCACGGTAACGGAAGAGGCTGACCACCGTACTGTACAGAAGTTTAAACATATACACCACATGGAACGTCCTCTCTTTGGGTCCGGTCCACCTCCGAGTGGACCCCTTCTCTCTCGTCTCACACCTGTCCAGACCTCATGGTAGGGGACGGGAGACCGAGAGGACGAGGACTTGAGTCAGTGAATGACTAAGGTCTAGGGTCCCTAGAACACGACGTAAGTCGTAGTCCTGTCCGACTCCCTGGGTGGGGTTAGACATGTCTGTCCTTCACTCGTCCGCCCTCGGTCTGAACACCGTCACTCGATGAGACTTCGGACACACACACGGAGGAAGGAAACCCATGACGGGACGAATAGGTATAAGACGGTTCCGGTCTCTCCACCTTCTCGGCCCCAGCCCACCATGACCTTCAGAGAGTAGACGACCCTTTCTCCCTTCCCCACTCCTCCTTCCAGCCTTCCCCACGGTACCCCTGAAGACGGTCGTCCCTGACCCTTCCGGACCGGTACTACGAGTTCCGGCCTGACTGGGCCAGTTGTGACCTCTGCCGGATTAGCCTTTCCGGGTCTCTGGTCCGTCCTGGACTCCCGGTGTGCGTGTTCCCACCCCACTTTTAATCCTGTGGCGACACACAAAAGAGAAGAGAGAGAAACCAGTCCTGTTAGTGTACGTTGACACTCATATACACACCAACACATTTCACATGTGTTCCACACCCATCCAAAGGCTCACACCAATATACACACAGACCCACCCACATTCGCGTACACACACCTCCACACGTACGTACACGTCCGGTCACCTCTCCTCGGTAGAAGGACCAACACGCCGACCTTACGTTTGTGTCGGAGACTTTAATTAGTGACAGACGTCGGGGCGGACACACTGAGACCGACCGACGCACGATGCACGGTCCGAAGGACTCGAGTCCGAGACCGACGAGTGTCGACTGAGAGGTAGAGGGGGGTCCTACTGGAGACCCGTGGTCCTGCAAGACACGTCCAGACCCCCCGTGGAAGTCTACCTGGGGTTGACGCCCATCTCAGAGATCTACGGAGACAAGGGTCGACCCGAGAAGTCGCCCGTAGGACCGGATTCACGTGGGTGGAGGACGCCTAGACCCAGATGTGCCCTTTGGGGTCCCCGCACCCAATGTGGAAGTCGAAAATAACGATTTTACGTTTACCGTTCCTAACTTAATCTCTGTCTCCGACTCTTTCTGTTTCTTCGTGTAAACACCGTGTCGGTACAACACACAAGTTGGTTTGTGTAACGCACAAGTATCTAAAAGGAACAAACGGACACTTTGACTACGTGAAGTAAGGAAGAAAGAAAGGAGGGAGAGGAAAAAGGAAAGAGAGAAGGGAGGAGGGAGAGAAGGAAGATGTCTAACAAAGAACTTCGATAAACTACGTGGATCCTACTACGGTTACCGACCCGGATCTCGTCCCTTCTCAGTCTCAAGTCGGACTCGGAGAACTGGACAGTCCTCTGTGTGTACCTCGTTCAGTGGTGGGGGTACCGTACTCGTACACCCCCTCGTACAGGATCTTAGACCATTATTTTCCGAGACTGAATCGGGACCCCTACCCCACCACTAGATCCACTGTTTTTGAAAATTTCTTCGTGAGGGACCCTCACTCTTAGGGAAACCACGGGTGGTACCACGAGTGAAACCGGACTATGGAACACGGAAGTTTCCCCGAAACAGGTGTCCCTTCAAAGGAGGGGGTCCGGGTGGTGCCGTCACCTGGACGTCACCCGGAGGTAGGGTCCCACACTGTACGTCCGGACTGTGGGGGGTCCGGTCCAGAGTCTAGAGCAGTGAGACCAACCGTCACTGCAAATCTGGAGATCGACCGTTCTGGGGACCCTGAACTACTAAGGTCAACACATAATCGGGAAGGAACACGGTCGACTGAGGTAGGGACCCGTCGATTCTTGTGACCTGAGGATGTGACTCGGTTCGTAGTGTGGGTCCAAATGGTGGTGAGAAACTTCCCCCATGATAACATTAACGGTCTGGTTAAATGTGAACTCTGTCTCCGTGTCCCGCCAGTTCATTGAACGGGTTCCAACCTACTCCCTGTACCTTAAAGTTGAATCCACAAGGCCTTAGTCTCAAGTGAAAGAATAACTGAGACGATACGACGGAAAGTTTCAGTTTAGATTTAACCGGAGAGTCTAGAGTTCTGTCTAAGGAAGTAGGTAAGTGACTTAAAAACTTCCGGTGACATGGAACTCTAGAGTGATATATTACTGTGACACGATTTACGAAACAAGTAGGTTAGTCAAAATTATTTCACACTAGAGAGACGACCTGTCTCAGGAACCATGACTCTTATGTCCCCACTTGTTTTGTATGGTATAGGGATGCATTAATATTAGCTCGCCCCTATGTGTTTTCTCCGGTTTCTCATATATTATAACCTACCGTCAATTACTGTAAACAGAGTGAATTATAAATGGAGTAGAAATCTTCGTCCATAACCCTGAAGGGACCATCAGGTCACCGATTCTGAGGTACGAGGGTTACGTCCCCCGGACCTAAGGTAGGGACCAACCCCTTGATCTAGGGTATACGGTGTTGATTATAGGTCGCGTCGGTTTATCTATTTATGTATAAAAAAAAGATTTTCTTCGTCTATGATAACACGGGTAAAATAACTACATCTTTATTTAGATTCCGAGTCTCGATAAGCAGTCATCTAGATTTCAGTGTGTCAATAGTTAAAACTTGAACTTTAACTAAAACCTAAGCTTAGATCTAAAGAAGTTGAAACGTCTATTTCAAGAGTCGGTAGTGTGTGAGTTTCGTAACAGTTTCCTATTTTGTATTATGATGAAAACGAATAGAAACGGAGAGAGAAAGGTAGTAGAGACGACTTTATTTCCTTCTCCCCTGTCTTAGACTCCCGACCTCGCTGTTTGAGTCTTCAGTGGAGGTCTCCAGTGGACCGATAACACAGGATCCCTTCCCCAGAGGAGTCTCAGATAGAACAGAACGAGATTTGCTCTTTCAGTACGTCTTGGCTTAGGTATTCTCTAGAGACACTGTAATCTTGAAGAACAAATAAAAAGAGAGGAGGAGAACACGACTGTCTACACAAGTACTTTCTGTCCCCTTTTTTCGGTTCGGTAAACAGTGTCACTATAGAAGGGAGGACCGGAAGTATTACTTAACATCGCCAAGATCAATTAGTCAGTAAGGGTATTGACGCGGATACCTACGAAGAGAAAATTTCCCGGGGGTCTGACGCACGAACTTACCTGACAAGGGTTTCTGAAATGTACGTGTGTACATTTGGGTTCACAAGGAACTCCCTTGATCCGTAAGTACAGTCCGTGGTTCGACTGACGACACCTGTGTAACGGGGTAGAAGAGGGTCGTTTTGAGGGTGTAGGACCCTCTAACCTAAAATGAGGAAAAATGTCCACCAGAATATCCCTTCGTTAGTCCACACAAGACATCCAAGTCCCAGTGTCTAATACCCTTCGTCTCGACGTCATACTTGGATTCAAACACAGATTAATTGTCCAATTGGAACGGATGATTTCTACGTAAGGTACAGGAATGGTCTACAAGTGTTCAAGTAAGAGTTTCCATATTCGTACAAAACGACAAGAGACTTAGGGGGGTTAGGATTAAAGAGTAGATCGAAATGGGCATATGTACCCTTAGGTTGTTGAGTAGAATAGTACTTCCGTAATCTTAGTATCCAAGGTATCCGAGTCTCGGACGGGGTTCGAGGGGACACAGGAGTATGACGTTTCGAAGTGTACAAGGGGGTTCATCCTCTATCACTCTTTTACATTTCTGAACTTTTTTAAGATGGTACACTGTATGTAAGTAACTAACACTACGACGACGACACCCCCCTCTATAACTCTTCCACGTGATACTTTGGTCGGTCACAAACTTTCATAACTACCTTCATAAACACAACTCGGACAAGTAATGAACAAGAGTTAGTGTGTCAACGGTCTCACCAAACTTCTCCTGAACCGGCAACAAGAGCGCATAAATAAGTACAAGTCGTTCCAATTTATAACGGGAGTACAGGTGAGGACTAAACATGTCCTTCGGTCTTGTTTCCTTGGGTTTACTTAACAGTGTGGAGTGAATTACACCAAAATTAAGGCTTTGTTTATCCTAGTATCACTTGAAGTTACTTGATAGGTTTAAGAAAATACACTCAAGCGTGACTACTACCCACACATTTTAATCTCCCGATACCCGGCTGCAAGTCGTTAACAAAGTAATCCGCTTTTAAGACCAACAGTATCACGAATATCGTCTCAGACTTAACGTACAGTGTATGAGATGGGATTGCTTCTTGTCTCGTCGTGGGTAGTTACAGTCGATCTCTACCCAACGTCCAAAGGAACCTCGGACACCAAAAATTTAGAGGTAGAGATATGGTGTAGATTGTAAATCGTCTTCATTGTAGTAGAATAAAAGAGTACTATGGGGGTACGGATCCCTGAGAATGAACTGAAGTACTTTAGTTAACATTCTTATAGTATCTAATATCGATTCCCTGACCTGCGGGATTAGAAACTCCAAGAAATCCAAGGTTTTTTAGATCCAAGTAAATTCTAGAGTCACTAAGTCAATCTATCCTTCTGTACCGGGTTAATGGGTGTATTCAGGTCTTGATGGATTTGAATAATAAGTTGGTAATCTATGATAAAAGAGTGGGACCCAATCTCTGACTTCTATGCCTCTTCTTTGAATCCACCAGGGACGGGAGGTAGGGAGACAGATCAGTTTCTCTACTAGTACCACTGAGGTCATCCGATCGAATAGTAGTGGAACTGAAAAGACATAACAGACGATCTTATATTTGGAGGAATTTCCGTTCTAATGGAGGACAATTGTCTAGACAGGAGTTTTGGGTCTTATCCCGAGTGGTGAATCTTCTGTAAGTTTGTTTTTGTTAGTCTATTTATTTACCTACTTATCGTAATTCCTTTATACTAATTTCATGTAATCTCTCTCATCTAAAAGAAAAAATAACTGACATCACCGAAATGTTACAACATAACCAAATACAACATGTCGATTCACTTAGTCGGAATACATATGTATATAGGAGAGGGAGAACTCGGAGCAGGGGTGGGGGGGTAGGGTGAGGAGATCGAGTAGTGCCTCGTGGTCCGACTCGAGGGACACGATACGTCGTCGAAGGGTGGTCGACCGACAAAATGTGTACCATCACATACCATCACATATGTCAGGTGTACCATCACATATACGTTAGGGTTAGAGGGTTAAGAAGGGTTGGAGGGAAAGGGGACGACACAAGTGTACGGGTGAGATTCAAACGTAAAGATAAGCGTGGGACGTTTGTCCAAGTAGACATGGTAAAAAGATTTAAGACGTATATACGTAATTATGGACTACTAACAAAAAGAGAAAGACTGAAGTGAATCATACTGTGAGAGATCCAAGTAGGTACATCGATGTTTACTGGGTTAAAGTAAGGGAAAAGTATCGGCTCATTATAAAGTAACATCTATGTATGGTATTGAACAAACCAATCCTGAACCCAACCTCTACTGAAGGAAAGAAGAAAACTTGACACAGAGAAAATTTGTGTCGACGTTACCCTGGAGCATGTCAGTACATTTTAACCAGAAATTAGGAGTAAAAGGGTACTTCTTTGAGTATTTCCCCGTCCTTAAACGACTTCCAGTACGTTGATTCATTTACTGGGTCTACTTTTCGATTTATAAATTATGAATTTACCTTGAACTAAAGTTCGAATAAACGAAGATGTCCTGGGAAGTGGTATTGAGCGAAAATGGTGAGTTACTTTTAGACTTTGTGATCCAGGAAATTTATTCAATGGTATGAACTAAGGATTTCCTTGGACGTACCACCGAAAACTAGGAGAAGAACAGGAGTAACGAAAAGAAGTCGAATGGTCCCTAACTGTCACTGGAACATTAATGACTGTAAGATATCTACTCTTTTGGTTTCCACTAGTTACTCATTTACAGTCTAATACAGTCATTTACAGTCTTGTAACCAGAAAGAGAAAAGAGTGTGTGATGTGACGTGAAGGCGTGGTACTCCCATGGAAGTCTTAGGTCAGTGAACAAATGGACAATTTACAGGGTTATCGTGGATGGAGTCAACACAACGGGGTGAGGACATGGACTTGTCGAGGGGAAAACAAAAAACAAAAAACCCAAAAAAAAAATTGAAGACAGTTTGACGAAATAAATAAAAAATTGAAAAATAAAATATAACCTTATATCAACAAATTGTTACAACACAATAAAAGTCGACATGTTTTTTCACTCTATATATATATATATATATATATATATATATAAGAAAAAAGTTTAAGAAAAAGGTCAATCCAAGAATATTTTATGACTCGTCTCAAGGGACATCATGTGTTATCCTAGAACACACAATAGGTGAAATTTATGTCATCACACATGTATATTTAGGGTTTGAGGGATTAATAGGAAAGGGGACCTAGTGGTATTTAAGAAAGAGATTTAGACACTCAGACAAAGACAAAGACAAAATATTTATTCAAGTAAACATAAAAAAAAGTCTAAGATGTATATTCGGTATAGTATTCCATAAAGACTGAATGAAGTGAGTCATCCTGTCAGATCGAGGTAGGCACCACGATGCTTACCGTAATAAAGTAAGAAGAATTACCGACTCCTTGTAAGGTAACAGACATACATAGTGTAGAAGAAATAGGTAAGAAGATAGCTACCTGTGAATCCAACGAAGGTATAGAACCGACAACATTTGTCACGACGTTACTTGTGACCCCACGTACATAGAAAAGTCTAGTACAAAAACAAGATGCTCCTCACCCTAACGTCTTAGTATACTATCACATACCCGAAAGACCACCGAGTATGTCATTTCTTAGACGGTCGTTACACCCTCTGGACTCAAGATAGGGACCCAACTCTTCTAGGGGACCTCCTCCCGTATCTCACCGTACCGTTGGGTGAGGTCATAAGAACGGAACTCTTAGGGGTACCTGGCTCCTCGGACCGCCCGATGTCAGGTGCCTCAGCGTTTCTCAGCCTATGGCGACACGCTGATTCGTGTCGTGTACTCTTACATATGAATGGAAACACCTGGACCGATATCCCGGAGTAACAAAAAAATACCACTTCACCTTGTATAGTCTGAACTTGGTCGAGGATGTCGAACCAGTAGTCGTATGAAACAGGACGTCTTACTCCTCATATCGTCGGTTCAAGTTCGTGTACTCTTGACTTCTTGTAGTCAAGGAGTGAGGCTCAGAGGGGTCGAGGAACCACTCCACCTCCTCGTTCAAAGACTTACGGACCCCTTTTAACATCTTTACTAACTACTGGTCTTTTTATGTTGAACATAAAAATAGTAACTGTTACTTCTATTGCGGAATAGAACCACCAAAAGGACCTAAGAGGACAGGAGTCGGGAAGGACTACGTCCAGTGGTTATAACCGTTGGATCTGAGAGGGGGTCGGGGGTAAGCGGATTCGTCCGTTACAGGTACCCTCTTTACGGTTGACATTGACCTGATACAGTGTCGCATACCGGGTACTCCGTCTATGTTGTTTCTTTTACCCTTCGAAGGAGAGGAGGTAGTGAGTGAGTAGATTAAATGTTTTACCTCGTACATACATTGCGGTGTGTGAACGGTACCAGTGCGATATTCTCTACTAGTCCCAATCCTGGACGGGAGTTGACACGGGTCTACAAAACCCTGGAACTCTATAGTGGAGGAAGGAGACCCGGAGTCGAAGAGGTAATTTTTTTGGGTTTGTTTGTATGTTTCTTCGTGGTTGTTCTAGGAGTTCTACTGAATTGAACTAGAGGGTGAAACACGGCGGGAGGGGAAGGGAGAGACACAGGTGTACAGACATATAAGAGATACAGACCCTTGGACGATATATCGTGTCCTTCCAGTCGACCCACGACACACTACTGGATCTCCCTACCCTACCCTCCCCTACTTCCTCCCTCCACGTTCTCGGTCCCCCACGTACATGTGTATACCGACTAAGTGAGCCAATATTCGTCTTTCCTTGTGGTGTAACAATTCGTGAATGTGATGTGAAAATTTTTTTTTTTTTTTTGCTACTAAATTGAACTCTTAGTAGTTCAAGAAAGATTTAAAAATATAAGGTACTCTTATACCTGATACAGATACAATCTTAAAAGGCCCTATAAACTTCAGGTAGTATTTAATATGTCCCGCAGTGTAGGTAAGAACCCCTCTACCACCAGGGTACCTCTGAGTGCGAAAGATCAGTTGTCTGAACCCTTCTCTTTATAGTAATAACGTGTCACAGGCGTTTCTTGTCTCGTCGACTTTACACGTTGACACGTCTGACGGGGGTCACTGTGGGAGTACGTTAAAGAGTGGGTAAAGGAGTGTCCCAATTCTGTTCTCCAAGGACACGTGCGTAAACTTATTCCTTTTCCGTTTGTGGGCTCGACGAATTTAAGTCTTCGTGAAAAGAAAACAGGAGTGAACTTAAATTAAAGGTTTAGTGTTATAATGTCTAACTTTCTCTTCCAGGTCTCCACGGTCCCGTCTCATTTTTATCTTCGGTCTTACTGTCTCCCCTGTCAGGAGGTCCTTCACCATCGACTAAATAATTGTCTTTTCTTTTAACTACATATTTACTAGAACCGTTCCATCTGACGACGGATGTAAAAATTTAATTACACACTAATATATACTTTAAGAATTAATGTAAACATTAGGAATTAATGTGTTCGTCATATCCTTATGTAAAAAAGAAACGTTTTTAATTTTGTAAGGTCTACTTTGACTGTATGGGAGACTCGTTTGGAGTAAGAGAGAGGTAGGACTCAAAGACAAACTACGTCTAGTAAAGTCGATTAAAAGGAACTAAAATGTATTAAAATTATACATAACTATCTAGGTATTTTCGTATAATATAGTAAATCATCATAGTAACCCGAAGGGGTCACCGAGTCACTATTTCTTTAGACAAACGGTTACGTCCTCTGAGCTCAAACTAGGGACCAGGTCCTTCTAGGGGACCTCTTCCTCTACCTTTGGGTGAGGTCATAAAAACGGACCTCTTAAGATACCTGTCTCTTCGGACCACCCGATGTCAGGCATCCCGACCTTTCTTAGTCCAAGCTGACTCGAGTTTGTATGTACGTACGCGTGTGTGTGTGTAAGTCGTTTCAAAGAACACCAGTTTTTAAACTGCGATTTTAGTATTGTCGGAACAGATCACCTTAGGCGAAGTTCGAAGAAGGAAACAGGAAAACTGTATGGAGGTAGTAATTTAATTAAATAAAAAACTCGGAAAGTACTGTAAGACCGTGTTCTATAAAGTCCGAGTATAACCTGGAAGAGAAGAGGTCGAGTCTTCGTCAGTAAAGAGGTTCTTTGGATCGAGGAAATTCACTTCTTATTATAACTCCCTTCACTCACCCTTTAAGTTCTCCCTCCCCTGCATACATAGGTATATCAAGTAAGTGAAACGACGGGTCGTCTTTGATTCCGTTGTAACATTTCGTTAATGTGAAGTTAAAATTTTATTTTTATTTGTATTTTATTTCCGATTATCAAAGTGATTATACACAGAAACCTTAAGTAGTAAAGTCCACTTAAAAGGTTTCATATGTCAAGAGGAAGAGTTATACATCTAAACTCAAGAGAGAGTCTAGGTGTTTTAAAAGAATCTCATGTCAAAACTTAAAATTAAGACAAAGTAACAAAACGAAACAAAGAAGGTCCTGTCTTTAGTATCCATATAACATAATTGAAGGTAAAATTAGTGAAAGAGAAACTGGGAAAACATGTATAAAGATATTGAGTTAAAATAAGAGAACCGATAAAAAGACGGACAGAAGTTACAGGGGATAATTTTAAAGTAACCTGAAATAATGAAAAACTGAAACAAGAGGGGGTCCGTAAAATACTAAATAAAAAATAAAAACTCTACTAGAACAGAAAAATAAGATAAAAGGGGGTTCAAGAGTGACGGATAGAAAGAGAGCGAGAATGTAAAGACGACAATCAGAAACTCAAAGATACACAAAAAGTAATGGAGGTTTACGATCAAACTCCTATAAACTAAATCAGATTTGACTTGAGACAACGTAACATCAAAATGAACCGAAGTACCAAAAAAACTCCTCTTACTAGTAGTCGATCTTGCAATACTGAATAAAAAAACAGAAGAACAACATCGAAACATATGCCAACCAAACTAAAAAATTTTTTTATTGATCTATAAAGTTCCTCTTCACAGTATCAAGTTTTCTCGAAAGAAGACAGCTATTTCCTTTTACACTGAAATTGGTTGATATAATTACACCCCTTTCCCTGTCTACCCCGACTAACCTTAATAAGGAAGAAGTAAGGAAATCTTAGAAACTACACCTGGTAAAAATTTCAAAAATAACTTAAACAACGTTATAACGAAGGTAGAACACAAAACCAAAAACCCCGACGTTCCGTAGACTCTAGAATCAAGGACCTGGTCCCTAGTTTGGATGTGGGAGACGTAGTCTTCCACGTCAGAGTGGGTGACCTGGTGGTCCCTTTAAGGGGGAAATCTTAAAAACGGAGAAGAAG